>CM057816.1:10676471-11936634 GCA_030067965.1 Latrodectus elegans
ATATTAAAACGTGCTCTTTTGTATGCAAAAAATTATGAAGAATGAAAGATGTAACAAAACTACTACATTTCTCGTTTGTTTGGAAAAAAATCTGATCTATAATTATAAAACTTAGCACTCTAGAAGCAATTGTATGATTTTGTAAAAAATGACTGATTTGTGTAACTAGCGGGATTCTTTTAAACTTTGCAAGTTTTATTTTGTATTTTCATAATTTGTTTACTTTTTGAGT
The DNA here is from genome assembly GCA_030067965.1 of Latrodectus elegans. Lineage (NCBI taxonomy): Eukaryota > Metazoa > Arthropoda > Arachnida > Araneae > Theridiidae > Latrodectus > Latrodectus elegans. The sequence continues at coordinate 10,676,704 of CM057816.1, forward strand.
TTTCGTTTTGAAATAAGGAACTTAATTTGTTTAACATATAAAAACTACATAGAAATCATTTGTTCTACTGGTAAATTTAAAGGTCATAGTTATGTAAATTTTTCTTTGCACAAAATAGTTTTATATATACTACTAAAACGTTAAACATACGCATGTATGTCACTGTTTGAATATCATGAAACATTGCTTCAAATACAACAGTAAATTAAGAACTGTAATGTTTCCCATAATTTATATGCTCTTTGATGTAATTAAAAATATCTGTACATTTTTAATAAAAATTTTTATATGGAATTAATTTGTTCTCACGGTTAACATTGAATAGCAGAAAAATTTTAAATTGTCTTGTTCATGGAAAAATTTTCGATGCTAGATGCCATTAGGAAACGTTCAGATTTTTAAAAGGGATTGACACCAACTCATTTTCATCCAGTAGACAATAGCTTATTATTTTCTATGTATCTACAACGTTACCGAATTTGCGGTTTCAATTCTCTGTATCTATGATGCTCATTAATATTTCCATAAAATTGATTGAGCTGAGAATGAGAGATTTAAGTGTACTGTAAAAATATAACATTATCAAAGAGGTGTACTCGAAAATGGTTTAGTTTATCTTTTTCAAGATTTTGGGACATAAGTGTATTGATAAAAACATTTTAAATTTTAAACCATAATGTTTGAGGGTAACAAATTTGGTTTTTTGTATATGAAACAATATATTCTACATTTTTTACGTTGATATTCTGTATTTGGATAGGATTAAAATCTAGAATATTTTTATTAATGCAGTGCAACAAACTCAGAAACACTCAAGATATGACATCTAAATTCATTTTTTATATAAATTCTGGACTTAATGTATAAAAATTTATTTCAGTTCAACAATTAGTTAACGCAATAATATACACATCTAAATCTGATATGGATTGTGTAGATATATTTTGCATTTAAATAAAAATTATCTTATTTGTGTGGTTTAGTATTTATATTTAAATATTTTTTCCTTTAAGAATAAAATTTTAACTATTCAATTCATATTCAAGTTAAGAAATTTATAAACAATACATAAATCAATTTATATTTGAAAACTATATAAGAATACAAAACAAGATTTAAATGCCAAAATCAATTCATTAGTTTTGACATATGTCATGAAATTTTATTTGATAACGTTTATACAATTCAATGTTGAGTATGGAAATATTTATAGAAGAAATTTTTTTTTTTTTATCAAAAGTCAATCTTAGCATTGCATAACAATGATAAAGTTGAAATGAATGTAAAAAATTTATTAAGTTTCTCTCAGCAAATAGTATATATTTCTGTGTATTACCAGAGAACTAAGAATAATCAACATAAATTTTTTTAAAAAAACTTACTTAATACAAGAGGTGGAGTGCCACTCCTCCTCTTCCTCTGTAGAACCTAGACATAGAAATTTAAATCTTTATCAGTCATTTCAACCAAACTTTTTTATGCATTTTAAAAGTATGCAATGTTCGTTCAATAGTTTAAATACCTTGTCTAGAATTTTGGTTGTTTAAAAAAATTCATTCAAAAACTAAATTCATTTGGATTTGTTAAAATTAAATAATTTTTTTTGTTCAGTAAAGTTACTCCCAATAAAGTAAGCTGCATCACTAATTTCAGTCCTTGATTCCATGCTTTGTTTTATTTCTTTTAAATAAAGCCTTTTCATCCGTTAAGTAATGCTCGTATCATAACAAACACTAATTCACAATACATAAAAGGATTACGAGAGAGAAATTGTTTCATAATCAAAGGATTAGTTGAGTCTACTATATTTATCAAATTTAACTATGAAAAGATCCAAAAATGAAGGTTTTTAGGTGTTCATATATAAATATTAGTCATAGAATAACAAACAATAAATTAAAGATATCAAAGTTCTATAACATTCCGACTCTGCTACGCGTAATAAAAATTCCAAGTATTCAAATAATTTGCTACTTATTTATGTTTATAGCAAAACACTTACTTTCAGAGGCAATGTCTCTCTTTTTCGAGGCCGGCAATTCTTTATCACCTTAAAATAAGAAACGATGAATCAAAAAACAGTTTTCTATTCAAAAATTGTCTTTATGCACAAATATAAAATTTTGTGTTATACCTTTTACATAATCTCAATTATAAATTCCTTTGCTAAATTGATTCACAATACGCCTGCATTATATTTAGCAAAGAATTTTTCTGAGATGTAAGAAATTAATAGAGTAGAAAATTCTTACTTCATTGGTTAGTGTATTCAACTATGTATTTTATTTATTGAGGCTAACATCAAAGTTTAAAATGTTAACGATTTTTCAATGAAGCATATGCAAATATATATATACAAATATTTATCATACATGTTTTTAATGAAACTAAGTCACGCTGGCATATAAAAATGAAGGGCGATATTTACCAAAGCTCACCATTAAAAACATACACTAACAATGACATCATTTATATATAGATAAAAACGAACTTGTAGTCATCCTTACATGCATTTACACAAATTTTGTGATCAAGAATAATACGAGTAACAAAAATAAGCAAACACCAGGCTTTTGTATTTAAGGTGACAAAGTTTGAAGATCAACAAGTTTTCAGCAGATTTGTTGGCAATAGTCAGACATGTCCTGCATTATCAGAGAGAAACGATTTGCTTGATTCGTTAAGATGGCTGATGGAAATGATGTCATAGGCTGGTGCTTCTAGGCGTCTTGATGTCTCGCACTACGGTCCAACGTCTCAGGAACCAACATCAAACCGAAGCTTCTGTGTATAGGTAACCACGATCTACAACTGCAGAAGATCATTTTACAGCTCCTTCGGCCAAAGAAGAAGCATTTCTGTGCCACAACTATATGTAGACCACTCTAACATCAAGGAGAATAGCAACCAATACGGTGCAAAGGAGTCTTCTTAATGCAAGACCCCATTATACATCAGAGAAGAACCTACACATGTTTAAAAAGTATAATTACATAATCTTTTGCCAATGACAAAATGGCTTTGAATATTTGTATCTACTCTTTACATTTTTGTTAAATTGGCTGTTTTGAAAAATTCATGCATCACCACATTAAATTGTTAAAAATATGTTTTATTCTCCTTGTGGATCCTGAATTTTTCATTATAAGAACAGAAATATCAATTTCACATACACATGCAGTCATTCCAGTTTCATTATGTCCTAAAGTACACTATTATTTCACTTCATTAAGGATCAGTGAACTCTTATAACAATTTAAGTAACGGCAGTTATATAAAACTTTGACATGTGTATTTAAGAAATCTGAATTCTCCTTAAACATAAACTTATTTAATTGATGAAGTGTTGATAAGTGATTTATATTATTTCTGATTAAGAAATGATTGAAGCATGGTTAGAATTTTAAAGACAATTTAGATAAGTTTTACATCGCGGAACGCACAAGAATAGATATCTGATGATAAAGGGATTATCTGTCCACATATCCATGAATAGTCTAGCATTAACCGATTTGTCGTTGGCAGCATTTAAAGATGTTGAAAAAAAAAGAGGGATTTGTGTTCGTATTTTAAGTTAACATTCTTACTCCTTGTCAGCGGTGTGGTGAAGGGGGGCAAGGGGGTCAATCATGCCCCTTTCAGAAAAAGGCCAAATATGTACGAAAATTGTCAGAATTTTTTTTTTTTTATTTTATTATTATTTATTTTTTTATTTTTTATTTTTTTTATTTATTTCTTTTTAATTGAAATATCAATTTTATTCGGATAAATATATTTTAACTTCAATAATTTTCTCATGTTCAAGAACTTGTCATAAATGAAAGTGTTCATATTTCCATATTAATTGCTGAATTTAGTTCATATTAAGTGTTCTTTTAATCGCGTTTTCCATTATCTTTTCTTAGATTTTTTTATACTTTGCCCCAGATTTGTGGTGTTTTATCATTTAGTATAGTAAATATTATACATGTAATGACTGAAATATGTTACTTGTTTTCTGATGAAAATTATGAAATATAAATATTGGTTAGTTTCCTTTTTATGCATTTGAGGTGTTTTTAATTTCAACTTATTCACTAAATACGTGGTGATGTTATATCTCTTGATTTACAAATCAATAATTTATAGAAATTCCATAAAGCTAACCTCGTGATCTGTAACTGATTTGTTTTCAATAAAACCCGAGAATCATAATAGGTATTTAAATATATTATACATACGTTCGATTTATCTTAGGGATTCAGTAAAGCTAAATCTAGATGATATAGTGAAGCTGGAAAAACTGCATTTTAAAGAATACTACTCATTATAAATAATTGTTTTATAAAAAGTTCTAATGATTTTGATTTTAAATTTTCTCTTGTTGATTAAATTAACTTTACTGGAGCTCTGTCCTTATCTTACAAAGAAACCCGACAAGGATGAATAAACTAAAAATGTTAAAAGAATCAAATTACTTGAAAATATTGATTTTCATATACATTTTATTTACTAAATATCATTAAATTTATTAAAAAGAATTTAGAATATAAAACGAAACTGAAAGATATTGAGACTTGGAATTTTTTAGGAGAAATTCTTGTACATCGCCCCCAGAGAAAAAGGCTGTTTTTTATCACAAGCTTTGCTGTAACCTCTTAGACTACTGTCGCGTTACACTCGTGAAAAAATTCGCGTTGAAATGCATTTCTCATTAGCAGTCCTCTTTGTCCCAATATGTGCAGCAACGGACTGATGCTCAACAGAAGAGAATTCGTTTTCAAAATAATAATGCAATATTTAATAAAGAAAATTGTGCTCGAGGAATCTAAATACGATACAACGCTGGAAATAAAACTGTAATTACCTCCAAATGCTATGAAAATTTACAATTTCCTTTTATTTTAACTATTTATCCTCTTAGAATATCATTTCGTACCCACAAATTTTGGTCTTTAGTGTTGTTTTGTTAAAAACTTCACAGTGGAAATGTTGACTCTTATGATTAATTTCATTTTGCTTATTTAGCAGATTTTTTGCCATTACGAATATTTATCAACATGTTTAGTCTTGAAATTTCAAATCAAATTGTTTATTTAAATTTTTTTGAAAATCAAAATATTTAAAATTTAAAGACTTTCGAAAATAGTTTTTATTTGATTTGTAATTTTGTTGCCTTTATATTAATACATTATGTTAAAAAATTCTTTTTGAGAAGTTAAAATGATCAAATGTATTAAACATTTTTTATATGTAAACATAAAATGTTTCTTTAACTTCATATTTCAGTTAATAAAATGAAAATGCTTAGCTTAGAAATTTAAAAGAAATATAATGAAACAAGGCAAAATTATGCTTTGTAAGAAGCTACAGATAAGCAATATTTTTTAATGTTATAAAATGATTCAGAATAAGGTTTTTAAATATGAATTAGCTCTCATTAATTAAAAAATGTATTTTAAATTCATAAGAAAGCCATTTTAAGCATATTGAAAATAAGTTGAAAATTTTCAGCCAGAAAATATCAGTAAAATTAAAGAGAGTGTAATTAATCCGGCAATTATGTTTATAATAACCGGTGATTATACACAATCCCCACTAAACTCTGTAAGTGTGATAGATTATTGAAATATATGGATAATTCTATAAATATATGTATAACGCCCAATGCGTGATGGAGAAAATGTCAAATTCCGATTACTTTATAGAAAAATATTTAATACTTAGAAATACTTTAAAAAGAAGTGTTTTTAAGCTATATTAAGTAATTCGTCCAGAAGAGTTTGAAAAACATCATGACTTAGAATAAAACATACAATAATCTCTCAGTTTAAGAATTTAAATAATTGTGTTTTATTTTCAAGTTCATTTCAATTGATATTATAAGAAATTATACTACGGTCTAACATATCGGTATCCGACTGAATAAGTATTCAAAAACACTAACTTTTAGTAATTTTGATCATTTTAAGTCTAGTTTTTCATTAAAATACAGAACTTTAAATATTAACTATTTCTTATAGATAACTTTCATATTTTGTTAATTAAAAGATATGGAAAAACAATTTAGATTTGAATTTATGAAACACTTCCATGTCAAAACAAATTAAAACTATTTTAAAAAATAATTTATTTACATTTGATATAAATTTACATACATTAGGCTGCTGTAACACTTAGAATTGCATTTTGTCAGATTTTTCACATTCCGATTTATCAAATTTACACATTCTCTCTCGAAACACATGGTTAATATCATTGAATGTAAGAAAAATTATTTTCTAACACAATCTTTGACTAATTCTTAAATTTCTGTTAGTTTAATTTCTACTGATGCACCTATTTCCGAATCCTATTCTAGTCAAGATTTTTTACTAGGTTTTTTAATTCAAAACTATAACTTGAGCCTTAAAGTTTATATTTAAAATTTTAAAGTAGATACTTTGCTGTTATTTTCATAATACTCTTATTACACGTTTATTCTATACATTATATTTTTAAGATGGGGCGCCAAAATCGGTATCTATCCGGGCGCCAAATGAGCTCGTTACGCCACTGTTCCTAGTAATCTGTCAGATGACCATTATGACAGTATATAAATAATTCTTGCAAAACTGAAGAGCTTAGAATTCCTTGCGATTTTATTGTACTCGTTTTAAAATAGCTTCAGATTTGCATTGCAAGGTGCTCAAGTGAAAGAATTATTACAGCTGCATACTCGGACTATTGGTCCAATTCTATAATTGATAACTTTCTAAATGTCATTAAGAAAACATTGGAGTTTGTAGAGAGCTGACATATTGAATAAAAAAAAATACTTTCATATCTACGAACATCCTTTAAGCTGATGAATAAGGTACTCGTACTTCCATTTTTTTTATATAAAGGAGCATAACAGAAAACTACAAATATGCTGGTTAATTTGAAGAAACCAGTATCCGAAGTTATTTAGAATACTGCAGTATCAAGAGTTGAATTTATTAAGTCTGATAAGTTTTGTTTCAATTATTTTAGCAAGTTAAAATATTAAAAATAATTTAAACATTGCCATTATCAAAAAGCACAATTTTCGTACTTTCCATACTCTAAGATACTACAAATTTATATTGAAAGCTACCAGTATTGACATAAAATCTGGCCAAAGGATAGCAACATCATGCAACTCATGATAAAATTTTAACTTTTTGCTAGATTTTGAAAGAAATTAAGTATTATCATTTTGCATAGGTTAAAATGTGAGAAACTTTCTCGATTGCTCATTATTTAAAACATTCAATGTTTTATCACAATTATTTGATGTTTTAATATCAATTTAGTTTACATTTTCAAATGTAATACCGTTTGTAATAATGATTTTTAACAATTTAATTTCTTTTTAAAGGCTATAATTTTCTAAACTAACGTTTCTACTCTTATGAAAAATAAATTCGGACAGTCTAAAATCTTGTTTGCTTCCTGAAATAAACGTTAAAAATAATGTCATAATTTTATAAATTTAGATATTAACGCTGAAGGAAACCTCTCTAGTAAATGCATATATTAAGTACAAGGTAACAAAGATTTAACCTATTTCACCTTACTCAATGGGAATTTGTCAATATATAGATCTCTGCATTCCATATAGTTTAATCTTAAAATACACTTAGTCAAATCTGTACAAAAAGCCATTTTTTTAGCAGTATACAGTTTTCATTTAAGGGAGATTATTGAAATTAAACTAGTCATGTAACATAATCCAATACACAAACATATGTACAAAAATTTATGCCAGTATATATACACACATACATATACACCTTAATAAATGTATGTGTAAGAAGTCAAATTCACAATGAAAAGGAGTCGTCAAATTAGGAGTATTTCAATATTTTGTGAAAAAAATAGGTTAACAATTTGTATTAAAATCTTACCCTCAGAAGACGGCCCAGAGTCTCTCTTCCTCTTAGTGACCGGCGTAGCTTTGCCGTCACGTTTTACTCCTAAGTGAAGAAAATAATTACAGATACGAGTTTTGTAATCAAAGTAAACAAATTAGTCACTCTGAATTAATTAGTAAGCTGAAGCATTTCTTAAAATATTTAAAGATTAAGTTTTATTTATATTTACTCAAGTACATGAAATATTTAATGCTAATATATTTTGTGTACTCATTTCAATTGTTATTCTATGGTAAATATTTAGTGTCAATTAAAATTGAAATATCTAAAAATCAGACTCCGGTGGAAATAAACTAACATCTCCAACAGTCAATTTCCCGACAAGGAGAAGGGGATACATCTGCTCTTACTAGGTTTGCATGTCCCTCAACGGACAAATTTTTGCTCACGAGGGCTGATTAAACTGGGACATACGGTTTAAAGTGGATTCCGAACCACTGCAAACATCCATGCTCAAGGTGGGATTGGAATCCTCGAAATGTTGAACCAAAGGCAAGAGCGCTAACCATTCGGCCGTCAGCTCACCCTACTCTTACCTGGAGATTTAATGAAGTTACTCTTTGCTCATCATGCAGCGAGTTTCAAAGGCACTGTTCGCAATTCTCTCAATTAAACGCATATTTGTGCGAATCTTGATAAGATCTATTTAGGTTATCCGCATAAAGTCTAAAAACAGATTAGGATGAATGAAGTATGCTGTCAGATTCACAAGACCGGATTAATATCTTTTTTTTTTTCAACTATCTTTTATATTCCGAGTATGGCAACAGCTTACTTCTTGTGTTCTATTTATTCAATAAGAATTGATTTTCAGTTACTTTATATCTATATTATTGTTGTTTGAGGTGCTTTTAATAATTATTACTGTACTCACATCATTCTGAGTACTATTTTATGATATAAAGAAGGTCTTTTAAAATTGTGAATAAGCTGTTCTGTGTTATTGTAACCCAAGTAGTTTTTATTGAAGGGTTCATTGCACCAAAGTTGTTATGTTTTAAAAACCGAAGTCTTTATAAATTTCATTGGCTCTCCACTACTGCTAGTTGCATGTTTAAAATGTAATTAAAGAAACAGTGAGGCCAAGAGTTCAGACTAGTCCTGCTTTTATACAAGATCAGAAATTCTTTGCTCGTAATGAAATTCTGCAAGTAGCGAGGTATCTGCTGAATTCCCCCTACAACTTCTTGTTTCACAAGAATCCTTTTGCTTTTATAATTTCAACAAGGTTAGTGTCTGTGTGGTTAGACATGTATAAGCCATAAGTTTGCAAGACTCCACAATTTTAAATTCCGAAAAGCAATTAATAGATTTTTATACTTATTCAATGAGTAAACTTTTATCGGTACTAAAATATTTTAATGTTACAAAGTCACATTAAAAATTTATTCGACATTTTCGAAAACTATAGTTTAATGGTTAGACTATTTATGAAGAAACTTTCCACTTTCACATTGTGAGCGATCAACAAATGAAAGTAATTGCTAACTTTTGCTTAAATTACTAATATACTATGGCAGATCACATGAAATTGTATCACGCCATGTGATCAAAAGGTAAAATGAAGGGGAATTCAAAATTTTAAAGCAACTTTTCGTTGAATTTTATTCTCATCTATATTCACTTAATATCAGAGTAAAAATCGAAGAAACTGGTAAAGAAGTTTTGATCAACAAGTAAAATTAGGCAAGCTAATTGAACTTAACCGTTTCCAGGTAATTAGACTTATTCTAGAGTGATTTTTGTTGTGATTTGTACTTTCATACAATTTCAAAACTGTAGTACCCTATTCTCATATACTAATTAGTACCGAGAATAAGCATTTCCCCGTATCAGCCCATCTGGATTGGGGGAAATTCTTACTCTTCAAGGTATGGACGCACCGTTCTGACATTCAGACTTCTTCACAACCACAGCAGGGAACTGGATATGGCAGGAAAATTCATTTCCCAAAACATCCAATTTATGGATATGAAATATAGATAACGTCTTGCTATATTTTATCATAACACATAAATTATACTGTAAATTGATAAACTAAAGTATTTGTAAAAAATTTAGTATATAACTTCATAGCTCACTCTGTATTTTAAAAGAGCCAGCGTATGACAAAATGTTTTGTAATGATTTCATATTAGTGTAAATGGCAACACGTTTTGTATGCGTGTTTGTATAGTTTCCTTTGAAATGCGAAGTCGCTGCGGGCATAGTCTGTAATGATCCCTTTCTAACGTACTAATTAGCAATGAAAATAAAGTCTGGAAAGTGTGAAATAGCATCACGCTTCAAGGCACGGATCATAGTTCCGGCAGGAAATGCACTTCCAGTTAACGCTCTCTAGTGTATGCCTTCTAACGGAAAAGGGATGTACTAGTAGACCAGAACAATTCTAATGGCCCAGCCACTCGGCTCTGATGTGTCGCTAGAGTAATTAACATCCCTTTTAAACCAAAATCTTAATTCTGTATTTCACACTGAACATTGACCACTAATCTCTAAAATTGTCTGGAATCTTTGATTTCTGATTTAAATATATGAATACACAAGAAGTTGTAATTCAGGAGTTAACTATAAGGATCTGCTTACAGGATAGAACTCTTTATATTTCAAGTCCCCTAAAAATTCATACATTCTGCACAAAATTGAAGTTTAAATCACATTTCTTGCAAAGTTGATAACAATTATGACTGTTTGTGGTCTTTAAGAGAAAAAATAAGATTATATTTTTATGAAATTAAGCAATGAAACTAAGTAGCACGAATAAATTTAAGATTTAACTCTGTACTTATCTGGATGAGAAAACTTACTGTGGAAAGAGTAGTGATACTGTCGGGCCTGACTCCTGCGCGTTAGCATGGCATCTCGTTTTTCTTGCCTTGCCTTTATTTTCTCTGAAATATTTTAACATTTTTTGCTGTTAAACTGAGAAATCATTTTATTGCCTTAAATATAAGTATTTTAAACATACATATCTTTGTAATTATATATCAACATATGCTTATTAGTAATAAAATTTGCAATATACAAATTATAAATATGATTAGTTATGAAATAAACTTATTATTCACTAATGTTTTCTCATCATTTAAAGTACATAAAATTCAAAATATGCTTCAACAAATGTATAGTTTTCAAACTATATTTAGTACCTTTTCAGAGATTTTTTTTTTAATAAATTCCATTAAATCAAAAGTTTAAATTCTGATTTTAAAATTATTGCTTATATACAATATCTTGTCTACACAAAATAAGATTGTTGATTTGTCTACATCCACTTCCAAAGTTATATATTTAAATAACGAAATGTAGTTCAAGAATAGCCATCAAATTTTCTTTCCTTCAGAAGCATTACTATGCATCATTTTTAAAGATGCAAAAAAACTGACTTTATAATTCAAACTGAGAAAAAAAGATTGCTTTGCTGTCTCTCATAATTCTTCCAAAATTTTCTCAAGTATTGTTTGATAAGTAAAATAGAAATGTAGCCCTACGGAAAACATTTACGCGGTTTAATTGGAAGCATCATACATCCTCTTATTAATGAAACTTAATACTGTGGAACGTAGAGAATAAAGAGTAGACATAATTTTAACATAACTGAGGGACTGCTGTATTAACCGCTGGTCTAAAAGTTATTTACAGATATAGATGGGTGATGTGCGATTTCTTTGCTTTTGCACACGAGGACTAATAAGACCGGGACCTACAGCTTCATGTGGATTCGGAACCATTACAAGCCTCTACTCCTAAAGAACTGAAGACCGCTGACCATTCAACTAGAAAATTATATATATTAGGTATCAATGTATATTAATGAATTATTTCTGTTATGTTTGAAGTGTTGACTATCATTAAAACTGCCTGCTAAATGTATTCAAATGTCCAATATTTTAATATTATCTTGTTACACAATATGAATGCATATATTTTCATAAATTAAGTATGATTTTTGAACATGGACTTCTATTCAAAAATATTAAAATCCCTTTTCTCGAATAAAACATAAAAATTAAGTTTTAATAAATGGTAAAATAAATCTAAAATTTGAAATTTTATAAAAAAAAAATCAAGAACTTTGTTTTAAAAAAGTTAATGGGTTTCTAAATAGTTTATATTAAACAATTTATAGACAGATCTATTTTAGATTCTTTTTAAATGAGAATGTTTATCAAACAATTTTTGACATCTGACTGCTTATAGACAGATAATGCAATCTTATGTAACTGAAAAAATATTGCTTGCATTGTGAAAAAAAAATTTAAGAATCGTTTCTGCAGAAGTCACTTTAAATGAAGTTTTCTATTTGTAAGAAAAACCCAACAAGTGTTCATAATAGTAAATTATTTATATAAAATACGAGTGTTAAGTTAAAAATATAATCAAAAGTGATTTTTTAAAAAAAAATAAAAAAATCCTAATTTAACAAGTTTTTCTGTGTATTGCTTCTATCAGTAATCGTCATTAAATATATTGAACAACATTCATTTTAACTCGTATTTTATATAGCAAATTATCAGCAGATTTTTGTAAATAGTTTTAATTCTTAATTGCACTTAAATTCAAAGTCATAGTCATTCCAAAACTAAATAAAATTATTTATATGGGCCAGGGATGGCGAACCAATGACACGCGTGCCCCAAGTGGCACGTTTGAAAATTGAAAATTTTGATGGCACGCACAAAAACAATTTTTTTTTCCACACGTTAATTTTTTTAATAGAAACTAATTAGCCTACACTTAATTTATAAAATATTTTGTAGTATTGAATACCTATCTTAGTATTTAACTAAAACTTTCAAATTATTCATTTTATTAAAATATCGCATGAATTCTCTCGAAATGTATAAAGATGCGCATTAAATAAAAGATTGTTAGCTCATCCAGTTTTGCCTTCTAATGTTACTGTATGTTGTCGTCGCAGCGCTCGAGACAGACGACAGAATTAGTCATTTTTAGTAACCATTGTCTTTGAAACTTCAGTGTCTTGTTAAAAAATATAACCGTTTATTGTAAATAGATGTAGTGTAGGTAAATATTTTCACATATAATTTCAAATTTTATATTCTGCACTCGTTTGTTAGAACATATGCGTCATGACTGAAGTTTTAACATGTAACAACTTTAACACATTAAAAGTTATAATTTAAGTTCCTTATTTTTGAACAATAAATTTTATTAAGAGGAATTATTTTATCATTAAAAAAAAGCAGTATAAAATATAAAAATTAGTAAAATTACCTTGAATTAATACATTATTTTCTGGTGTTGGTAATATTTTTAGTACTTTAATATGTAACGAAGCATGTTCTTAAAAATGAATGCAGAATATATTATTTATAACATTATTAAAATATACATTTTTAAATTTATTGGATAAGATAAATAAAATTGCAGAAGATGAAATTCCAACTACATGGAATTCAATTCCTGACAAGTTTAATAATTTAAAAATATTAGCAAAGGTAATTTTATCAATATTTTCATTGACGTGGGAATGCTAATCTGTATTTTCAGAATTATATTTTATAAAAATATAGAAATAGAAGGACGGATGTGTCGAGCTCTGCATGCGTACTTTTAAAATTAACTAAATATGAAGCAGATATTAAATCATTATCATCTTGTGTACAGCAACAAAAATCCCAATAAAAACAATTGAATTAAAGTGAATTGATTCTAGCATATTTTCTGTAAAACATTGGTTAATAAAAAAATTGTCTAACTAATTGGTTTTATTTGTTTAATTATACTTTTTATTTGTTTAATTATATAGTTTCACGACGCTAAATTTCGAATAAAATTCGAAATGTGGCACGTTGCCTATTTAAAAAAGAATTTGTCTTTGTGGCACGGACATCAAAAAACATCACTGGTACAAGCCGTGGACCTGACACTCTTATCTTGCATGTTTGCTTCCGAAATTTGGAAGCAATTTAATTTTATTTGCATTTTATTATTCAATATCAAATATTACTATTTACACAAAGTTCTGCGTTCGTAGAGTGCACATTTTGAGAATTTAAAAAAATATGCGGAACTTCTTCCATACAAAAGTTTTGTTCATCCGCAAGTTAAGCTAATCAAATTTTTTTACCATGTTCCTCACTACAGAGTTATCCAATGAGAAAACGCAGTTATAAAAAATATAGCGTTTTACACATGCTTCTGATTGTAAACAAACAAGTTAGTATGTTTTGTTGACGATTAACGTTCAGCTTAATGTTTGAATTTTCACGATTAATTGAATTTTAACATGTAGCTATTAGAATAGAACACCTTAACAATGAAGTTTGGTCATTATGCATCAATTATTGAAATTTCAATTCAAATGTAATTTATATTAATGGATATCATTGTGAATATTAGTTAAAGTAATGTGATAAATCAATTCTATTTTTCTCATAAATATTTAATTTAAAATTAAGATTCTAAGGGTAAAATTTATCATTTATATATCATTTTATCTATTTATGAATACTTGATTATTAATTGCAGTAACTCAAAAAAATTCAAAATAACAGTATTGGATTTCATTGCCTTCATTGTACTAAAATTTTAAATTGCATGGAATCAACATCCGTGTTTTTAAATGAAATGTAAAAATTGATTTGTGTTTGTTTTTAATTTTGTTTTAGGGTAAAAGGCACATTTTATTTATCTAGTATTTAATTCTACGTTTCTATTTTACTACATATCTCATAATGAAAATAAGTCCTAATATCTACGATTATGGCAAAATTTATTACATATTGTGTTACGGTGTGTATTCTTTTTCGACCGAGAAGTAAATGAACAAGAGTGAAATATTCGCCTGTAATTGGCTGAATGAGTATGTAACAAAACACGTGTTTTCAAAGGCACAGTAAAAAAGTTCATTGAATTTGTTATTTACAAAAAAAGGAGCAATTATTTCTTCCGAAACTTTTTACATTTATGTTTTCCACATAGAAATTGAGCATAATTTTATGTTTTTAAATTGACCCCAAAGAAGTGGTACAAAACTATTTTTAAGCCCCTTACTGGTTTCAACCAAGGTCTAGTATCTCATCCATGGAAGCAGACTGCTTTGCTCTTAAAAGGTGTCATTTGGTCTGCGAATGATGCTTACTCAGTGTTCTCTCGTATTTGTATTCAACTCA
Source organism: Latrodectus elegans (assembly GCA_030067965.1). Classification (NCBI taxonomy): domain Eukaryota; kingdom Metazoa; phylum Arthropoda; class Arachnida; order Araneae; family Theridiidae; genus Latrodectus; species Latrodectus elegans. The sequence continues at coordinate 10,691,759 of CM057816.1, forward strand.
ATATTCCTTAATGGGGAGGCACGCAAGAGTATAAGTCGAAAAGTTAACTGCCATCTAGGCTGGAAAGAGAACCACAATTTCTTGAATTAAATGAAAGAAGCTCCATTTGCATAACTGTGCACGAGAGCATTTGTTATCTCCTCAAATGATTTATCCACTGAGGGGTGAAGAAAAACCGTATTTGCTTGCAATGCCAAAAGTGCTTTGTGGACCTAGGCTGAATACTTTCCCTTGAGCTTTCCTTAGCATTTTTATTTTTAAAGCTTTCATGTCTTTAGTTCTTGCTGAAGGAGATTTCTCTCTCGTTTTTATTGAGGATTTTGACTTTTGAATAAGAAAAAGAGGAACTTTTAGAGAGATGAGAGACTGCTTACTACATTTTGTGGCCTTCATAGCAGCTGACAAATTAAGTACTAGATGTAACTGGTCCACAGCCACAATATAAGAATATTTTTTAATGATCATAATCAGGACTTCTTTCAAGAACCCGTTATGTGTGTGGACAACGAGACTAAAACTGTCTCCCTTACAGCTGACACGCCTCCTTCGATGGGCAATTCAAACTTTTACGAGCAACCACTGCTCAACGAGCGCAAGTGAGTTTTCTCCTGCAAGCGGTCTTTGAATGTGCAAAATATTAGGAATGAAAACAATGGGCTCTGAACGATAGGTCTGACCAGTAAATTCAAATGCGTATCTAATCCTCACCAAGAAAGAAACTTTACGAGGAAGAAAAAATGTCAAAACTAAGAAAATTGATATTTTTAAAACAATTTAGTCATTTTCTAAAAATTATTTAAATGCTGTGTTGATAGTATTAAATAAATTTTACCATCTAGAAGCATTAGTGAAAGATTCAAATTGAGTCGCAAGGAAACCAAAATTATTCGGTGTATCTCGAGAGGAACGATGCGTTTATCTTAAACTTGATTGTGGTTTCAGCTGAATCCTGCTTTATACACGTAAGAGCATTTCCGCTGAAGCGTCTTTTCTTGACATTCATTTTGTTAAAAATTTTAGTGTTCACACCTCTAAACTGGTTAATGAAGGGAGATTTATTTTTTCAAAATAGTATTGCAAGATCCAGAGTCCCGAATTGTCCTCCTTGAAATGAAATTTGTTAGTTTAGTTCGTTTTTGCTCAACAGCTTTTTTTACATACATCTGTATCAATTAGACTGGAGTCTATTGTTTGAAGTGGATTCAGAACCACTACAGTCATCCAAGACCAAGGTGGGATTCAAACTTTTGAACAGAAGGTAAGAGCACTAAATATTCGATTTCCAGTACGGCATGAAATATGTTGAAGCAACATAAGATTTTTTCCGAATTCTTAGGAAAATGGAAACTTTTTAAAATTAACCCATGTTTTTAGTAACATTTTCAAGTTATCCATGGCTAACTCAAACTTTTGTTAAAAAGATGGACGCTTTAAGGAGATCGACTCTTGAAATTGACACTAAATATATTATGCCAAAATGCATGTTTCTTAAAATTACATTAGTCAATGCTTATTCGTTTTCGGGAATATTTTACTTGTATATATAAACTAAGTATTCTGTATTTTCATAGAAATCGCATACTCTCAGTCAACGGATTTTCCGCTCGAGAATTCAAAGATTTTAAAAAAGGAATCACAGGAACGGTGAAAAACTTACCGTCAAGCTTTCTCAGCTTCTCGGCCAGCTTCTTACGACTGGTTTCCCAATACTGAAGCTGGTCATCAGAACTGGCGAAGCTTACAGATGACATTGAAGAAATAGAAGACGAGGAAGACATTTCTGAAAGAATACAAATAAAAACAATTAGAAAATTAAATTTTAATAGCAACTGTAGAAAAACTTATTTTGAAGCATTTTGATTCACTGAAATTAGCATGCTTAAATCTTGAGACGGAAGGATATCTTCTAGTTCAGTTACATATGATTGGAGTTACCATTTGAAAAATAAGACCTCTAATCGGAAAAATTAAGAATTTTAATTTATTAAAATTGTATGCTAAATATGCTAAGTATAGACATTGTTCAAAATCACACTTTAAAAAAGTAAATATTGCTTAGTAACAAAATTAATAGCATTTTACTAAATTCCGAAGTTTTAAAAGTTTAAAGAATGAGCTTCCAACCATGATTGGGAACTCTTCCAGTTACTTTTTAAACAAGTTTAATAATTATTTGTATCGAAAGGAAAAACAGACTAAGTAATGTATCATTTCTTGACTTGCGGAAGAGGCAAGTGAAAAATAAAAATACCAATTAATTACATTTTGAAATTACAATTTTTCAAATAATGTTTTTATTTTGATATAGTGTTCCTATTTTTCTTTCCCATCTATGCTATTTATCGACAATTACATGGATTTATTTGTAATTTTTATTCTGAAGGAATACGTAGCAGAGTTTATATATTTATAGAATATATGTTTTCGTACACTTTTTTTTTTCCACACCACTTATTTGAGCTGCAAGTGTTCTAAACTATTTTTCGAAACATTCTTGTCTGAAGTGAGAATTAAACCCTAAAATTATCCAGTGGAACGCTAGAGCGTTAATCATTAATCTATTAGCGCCTTCTTATTCATTTTTTGTTCTGTCAGCGCTTAGCACATTTGAACGCAAAAATCTGTATTCAAACTCTAGACACATTTCTAATAGTCGATCAAGTCCAAAATAACTTCCCTTTCAAGCTGAAATGTATTTTTGACATTCTTTTCAATTATATCAAGTATAAGAATTTGTTAACACAATTGAACTTCACTTCTAAATAAAACCAATATTTCAGAAATATTTAAAGAAAAATTTCTAAGTTGTGAGATATTTTGAAGTAAAGATAATAATTTTGATAAATTGTTCAAAGTTCATAATAAGCTGCTTATGAGAATTCTAATAACAAATATAATTTAAAAGAAATCTACATGTATATTTTCATTTTATAAATATAAGAACTGTCATAAACATTTAACAGCACACCATATTAGGTAAAAGACTTCTCAACGCCAAACTTCAATTTTTTCACAAAAGTGAGTCATTTTACAGCGCAAAGGAGAATTCTTAAGCAAACAAATTTCCGATACTTGCACGCGATTTATCCTTAGATGATAAAAATGACAGCAAGAAGTACAAATTTAAGTAACTTTTGATAGTTTTGTTGGCTGAGTTTCTCTCTAGGCTCTCACTTTCTTAAAAGAAACTCGCCTGTTAACTCCACTTGTACTTTAAAGTAGACAGAAAACATTTCAAACATCCACATTCAATGTAAGAAGCGAACTCGCTAAGTTTTGCATTAAAAACCAGATAGCACTTGTTAAATGGTCATATTGGTAATAAAGGAGTTGCGTGGAATATAACTTTAAGCAAGACTTTAACCTACAGCACAGCTATATATTTATTAAAGCACTCTTCTGCACCTAGTTGAACAAGACGCTCGTTTCCATTTTTATTATTCTTTTTGGTCTATCAGAACAGATGTTACCGAGGTACGCAGTTGAAGAGTCATTGCCGACCCATTGCGAGCGCTTCATTTCCATGACCCGAGCTGACCTCAAAAGCAGTTCGAGGAAGGTCCAGAGCATAGAATTAACGTTCCGATTTGGTTACAAACCCCTGAAAAATAAGCATTGGAATTCCTTTTGGTACAGTAAAGTTAAATGGTATACTTTAAAAATTCCAAGGGCAGCCGGCCATTAGAGAATATTTTTTTTTTTTACTTACCATGTACAAAAAATGTGTTACCCTTTAAAATATCAAATTTAAAACTGTAAAGCAAGAAATTTCTAATGAAGTTTCCTTTCTAGAATTTTAAATTATCGAAGAATAGATACCCATACATATATTTTAGACACATTTACTGTTAGGTATTACTATTTACTATATAAATGTCTGTAGTTTTAACTTCCTGCTTTTATACCTCTTCAGGGAATTTTACACTTAATCGGATGTTGCAATGATGTAAACTCCGAAGCACAACCAATCAGATATGCATGTTAAAAATGCCACCTCAACAACCACCTGCTTATCTTAAAAAGTGACAGAATACATGCCTAATGTATTCAAATTTAAAGTGCGTGTCCATACAATAGTATAGTGAGTATAATTAGTACCCGGGTTCAATACCTTTTGACACTGCCTTGAATATCAAATGTATGGGAATAAAATGTATTGAGTAATAAAAGATATAATACATTATAATAAATAATGAGTAGTTGTAATAAGAATACGATGTAAATAACAAGATATTGTACCTACTATAAAATTATCGAAAATATATTAAAGTCTCAAGTTCAGCTTCAAATTTAAACAAAAAAAAAAAAAAAAAAGACTTATATTGAATTCCGAGAAGTGTCATTAGAACAATCGTGCTTTTGTAATTTAGAATTATAAAAAAGATAGTTGTTGATTTTATATACGATATTTTAAAAATATAAAAATTTTTAAATGAGAAATAATTTTTTTACACATCATGAATATAAGCAAATGTAATTATTTGCAATCTAATATACTACAGTATTCCCATTTTTCTTGCCTTTGTTGAAGCGAATTACTTTATCAACGTTGATCATTTCAAATTTTTTCTGTAATTAAAATTGTTAATCACTTAGACTGTTTTGACTCATGGTGAATCATAAATAAGCAAAAATAGATTTTATTTTGGTGAATGGACGTTCAAAGCTTGCAATTGATGAAGAAATAGTAAAAAGTATTTAAAAGGCAACATCTCTATCTTTACCGTATGAGATAAAACTATGAAAACTTCCAACATACCTTAGGTTTAATTTCTTTTCTACTGCTGAGTAACATCTTTCTCAGAACCACATTTCTCTATAGACTTCTGTTCCATGGAAGTCTGTATGACAAAATATTCAAACTTTTAAATTTGTTAAGCGTGGTGACTTAACGCTCCAAAGAAACAGGTCCGATTCTCAGGCTTGGTTAACTCAAACTTTTATCCTTTCAGTGGATCGATTAACTGAGTACCAGTCATGCCTGGAAGCTAAACACCGGGGATTTCGCTTTGGGATGACGACCTAACCGGGACATAATTCGCACCTCAGAGTCATCGGTTAGGAAAACAGATATGGGCACTGAAGGCCTTGATATTACAGTTTTGAAGTCTGAAGAATATTTATCAATTTATTTTCAACTTCTAAGAAAATAACTTTAAGGATTTAACATTTCCATAACAATGTCTTAAAAAATTTTAGATTTTTCCTAGCTCTTGTTTTTGAATCACTGAAACACTTATTCCCCATTAATTGTTCATCATCGTATTTACGAAAGACTCAACAAAGTGTTTATCATTAGCTGTTGAACGTATGCTATAGCTTAACTTAACAAATTTTCAGAAATTCTGTAATATTACTAACTAAAGCTATTTATTACAAAATTGGATAAGACTTTGCACAGCTAATTTAAGATCAACTCACCTGATTTTTCACAGTGATCGCTTAAAATTTTCATTTACCACAGATTAAACAGAAAATTTTATTTCAGAAGAATTCCGGTGAAAAACTTCATGGGAAATTTCGTATTTAAAGTAGTTTTTTGAAATATTCTGACGATTAATGTAAACCAAAATTATATTGTAAAAACTTAAGATCACAAAACATAATTTTGATAATACACGTTTCATTTTTATACCATAAAACCACACTTTCTGATTCCAAAATTATAGGACTTTAGTGAGTCTTCATCTGATTTCAATTCACAGGTAACTTAATTGTGCCCTGGCATCATCAATGCAAATATCTGATGAGCAGCGGAACGCTAACAGAGACAACATTTTACAAAATGTCTTAAAACACGTAAATTCAAAACAGATGCACTCTATTTGTTTCATTGATTCAAATTATTAACAATTACATGTACTGAGATTATAATATATATATATATATATTTTAAATGTTATATCACCTAATTTTACTTAAAGAAATTTTTTCAATAAGTTACCACAATAGTGAAACAAATTTTTAAGTCAATCAATATATAACTTTTAAGTCCTTCAAATATATTTGATTTTAATGAGGGCTAATTTTTTTATTAAAAAATCAAGATTTCTATTAAGAATCATTTTGGAAGTGCTGTTCACGTAATGGCAGGAAGTTTTTTTTTCCTTTTATAAATTTGCATCATTTAAAGACTATTTTATTTTTAAAATTTTACAATTTAAAATCAGAAATATGTACAATTTCTTTATAAATTTATTGAACGAATTCTTCACGTTAAGATATTTATTTTTTTTTCATATAAATTTAACTAATTAAGAAATATGTAGGTTTAAGGCGTGCTGTAGAGGCAGTTAAGACTTGAAATAGGTAGATAGGCTATTAAAAAAGAAGATTCCGTATGTTTAAGCATACAGAAAAGAAAATATAATTTAGAAAGGATAAATTAAAAAGAGAATAATTTAAAAATAGGAAAAAACATTCATTGATTTTTTTCAATTCTACCATTTGAAAAAAGGATTTTTCAATATATGGATCTATAAAGTATAACCTACAAAATTACGAGTCAAATAAAAAATATTTCCCCAAACAAAAACATTTAAACATTAAATTACATTTAAATGGTTTTAACTGGTAATTTAATATTTAATTTTAAAAACGCTGCAAGCATATTGTAAATATTTATAGCAGCAAAAATATGAAATATTCTAATTTAAAGAAGATATAGACAAAAGTATAACTTATGACAAATAATATTTTAAATGTCAAAACGCCAGATTTTCAAAAGTTTACATTTGTTTCCGATGAAGCTATGCTTTGGAAGAAACTAAATATTAACCATGTGAACAATAAAAAGGAAAGACGGTTTTCCTAGAATTTGGAGATAATTAGTTCTCGATCCCCTCCATTTTGATTCCAGGAAGATAGTTTCCTATGTGGCATACTGTAGTGTTATTTTATAAAAAAATTTCCCCCTTACTGTGAAGATAAATCTGGTGAGTGTCACAATATTTTTAACAAGGGGAACCGCTAATATGAAACACGTTTTAGCAGGAAACTTCTCACGAGTGTAAGACACTAGAAAGGTTACAACAATAAAAGGCTGAGAAAAAAAATAAAAGGGCTTTATTTTAGGACAATGAACGATACAATTTTTACTTAGTCTCAATAAGTACTGAAACTGATCTTTGTATATCGCTTCTTGATAGCTTAAGTAAATGACTTTTTGTTATTCGCACACTTAAATTCTTAGAAGTTTCCATTAATATTTAAATTATATGAATTTTTTTTTCGAATAATTTTTATTACGTTATTATAGTCAAAATAATATTAAACTTCCACATTTATCATAAGAGAAACGAAAATAATGAAATACTGCTTGTGAAATAAAATTACTCTTACGAGAAATTAAAAATAGCACGGCAAATAACATTTCAAAACACTGAAATTTCGATAAAAAGTTAAATTTGAATAATTATAACACCCAAAAGGTCTCAGGAAATATTCATTGAACGTATTTTTTTATATTGAGTAAAACAAACTTATTTGTTTTGTTATTATGACTTTAACTTGCCTTAATAAGTTAATAGATCCAAAAATTACCATATAACATTTTGGTAAATAATTTGATACTAAAATGAAGACTTCTCATATGCATTTAAATGGAACTGACCAATCTAATATTCCAGAAATTTTATGAATTTTTTTTTTTTTTAAATCAACAACCTTTCCCAAACCTGATTTTTCCATGGAGATCATTGTTTATTTTTCCCTGGACGTGACACAATATAAAATGCAAAGTTTATTTCTCCGAATAAAATAGAAAAATTTAATTTTATCATATCAAAAATATTTTGTCTAGTTTTGAATTCGGCACCCCTCTGTAAGCTGTGGCCGAGCCATGATGTATCCATTTTAAAATTGCTTATTGTTAGTGTACACTTGACAGGAATTGTTTATTTCAAGGAAAAATGTTAGTAAGATAGGGTGGGGGAACTAACTGATTATGTTACTGGGGGGGACGGTTAAATTAAAAAGATTAGCATATCAGATCTCTATTTTCCCAGTGTGATTTTTTAACATTTACCAATTTTTCGGTTCTTGAAAATATTTTCGCCCACTGCGACAAACATATTTAAAGCTTTTTGCAATGTTCTGCCGATCGGAAATTTCTTTGAATGCTGACGTGACAGGAGTTTCTACTTCAATATTTAGATACTCCATTAGTTACGAAATATAATTATCTTTTCCCAAACTTTTTTTTTGTTCCATACGCATGACTACATTTCGAGATCCAAAATGAGACTTTGAACAAAAATAAGAAATTATTAAGAGTTTTCAAATAGCAATCTTCCCATAAAGTTAAGTACAAATTTCACACTGAAAGCTACAGATTCGTTCTCATATTATACCAAGTGAATAACTATAAATTTCAAAACTAATATTAAGTTTTTAAAAATCTTTTCTAATAAATATTTAAAGTACACTCCTAAAATGAAATTTAGTAAGAATTATTTTACAAATTTTTTGCAAACTTTGAGGGTAATAAACTACTCAAATTTTGGGAAACTCCGAATTTATATATCCGTACAGCCAAGTTTTCATCTAGATATTTACGTAAATCAACACGTTTCTCTTGTTAATTAGGTAACTTAAATGAAATTTATTTTAGATTCCCTCCCTTTAATAGAATTTACTGCTTAATAAATACAGTTTTATTTGAAAGAAAACTCATTTTTATTATAGTTCTAACTACAATTAAGCCAATCTGCAGCTATTACTATTAATGGGCATGTCAGTATGTCCGCAATTCTAATTTTTCTCAGCGATGTATTTTCTTTATGAATGATAATAAATCGGAACCAACAGGTAAAACAGATTCACAGCAAACATGGATACCAGAGATTGGTATCGAACCCACGAACTTGACGTGACTGATGGAGCGCTATCCATTTAGCTTCAAGCGTGGTGTGCAATTTCTAAATGCTATTTTGTACTATACATCAGATTTTCTAATAAATTAATACATTGCAGCAAAACTCTAATTAAGCGATAACAATCTAGTTAATTTCCTTTAGTTTCATTAAAATCCAAAAGGTAGCACTAAAAATTCTTGGATGGTTTGTAATATCTCTCCAGCTATGCTTACATTTTGTTGTAGGGTTGTTGTTCCAACGCGCTATTAGTTATAAAAAAATCCCAATGCCTTTTTTCAATGATGTATTGTGTATATACACATACTTTTCTCTTTAAATATTTTTTGGTCTATCAAAATAAAAAGGTTTTATTTACATATACGCTCCAAAATCTTATCTGCGAGAATATTCAGCATTTTTCTCCAGAACAATAAAATGTTTCGAGATCCATTTAATAAAATTAAGATGCATAAGTTAAAATGAAACTAAAATCATAGCTGAAATTTAAACGAAATGTTTCGAGTTAAATAGTTAATTCAGTATTTAATTCTTTTGCAATAGCTGTGAAATTTTTGCTATAACAGGATGTATTTTTAAAGCCGAGAAACTTTATTGAGAAATTTAAGACATTTTCTCAACTTTTATGACCCAGGATAGAAAACTCGAATTTTAGAATGTTGTGTAAAACTGATTAAATCATTAGATAAAATACATCCGCTTGTATCTGCGAGAATATTGATAGAAGTTTAATAATTCGGAGTTCTACGACAATTTTTTCCAGATTACACACAAAACCTCATGTCAAATAGCACACTGTCACATCTAAATTACGAGGAATACAGTTGTAATTTTCATTGTGAAGAAGTCAAATATTAAAAACTCAGTTTATGTGCCGAAATAAACTTTTAAATAAAACAATTGTGAACAACTTTCCTTGTTAAAAGTACTTCTGCCATTGATTTGTATCTGTTCCAAAGTGTTCAAATCCTCGAAAGTATTTGCGTTTCCATATTGATACAATATTTTCATTAAAAAGTTGTAGTGAACATTTGGATTTGTAAATTTTTGGAGGACACGAGTATAGGCTACTCCTTGTTTTGTTTCAATTCTTTTATTCCTGTGTATGAAGTGGGGACTAATTGAGAAGCATTTCGAAAAACTCTGAAACACTTATGACATTTTTCCAAATAGACATTAATTTATCATTCCATTCGTAAAAATTTAATGAAAAACTGAAATTATATTTAACCGCACAAATATTTCAATTCTTAGCTAGTACTAAATCAGATTTTTTAAACAAATGTTCTTATAAATACTGATTTATTACATTCTTTCATACAATAATAATTTTACTCCAATTCTCTAAATCATTACAGACTTAATTTTCTAAAACCAAATAATGCTTAAAGATAAAATAAACAGTTTAAAAATATTTCACTTTTTGAATTTAATTAAACTAAATTCTTTTCAAACAAGACCATTAAGACCAAACTTATCTTTCAAAAAGAAATAGTTCGGAAGTTTTATTAGAGAAAGTTTGAAACACCGTTAATTTCTAATAATGCCCTTGAAGATAAAAAGACATTTCGAGATTGGTGTGATATAGAATCTATTCTTAGTTCATAAACGCGGTATACATAGTTCAAGACAAATTTTTAAGTAAAACTGATTCAAAATTTTAAAGTGTGCGAGATACTCATGAAATTCTTAAAGTTTAAATTTATGTTATCGATCGTTAAAACGATTCACGTTTTTAAACTGTTCATATTAGCAACCTTGTAAAAAGGATTCTGAAAACATCTTAAACGATTTTAACAGCTTTGACTAAACATATTACAATTTTCAAAAATACTGTTTAAAGAGTAGTATTCTAACAAGCTTACATGAAATAAAATTCTTTTAAGTTTAGAATATTATTTCTGCTACACCAAGTCAAGAAGTAAATTTAATCCATAACTATAGTTTTAATTAGCACACTAAATTACTTTCTTTAAAAATGAATATTCTTGTATTGGTAGAATGCTTTATGTATACTTAGAAATTCCTGAATTTGTCACATCAAAACTAACCACACATGAAGATTTTATATTTTATTTCTAGCCTCATTTTAAAGTTCAAATATTAAACCCTCAATGTCAATTTACAATTAAAATATTGACAGAAATTTTAGTAATATCGATATTTTTTTTGATAAGCAATAACAAATGTATATTTTTGTAAATTTAATTATGTTAGGAAAGTTAAATTAAAGAACTGTTGTTAGAAATAAAATACGTATTTTGGGAAACTACAAAATTGAAAGCATATGTTAAACGTTTATGTATACTTTTTAAAAATCAGCGTAAAGTCACCGACAAATGACCTTCAAAATCTAAGTTTGTTAAGTTAATGACGCTAACTACTTATCAGAACATTGGCTTCATGAAAAAGCTTACAACTACAGATTCAAAGAAACTTGAATTTTATTGAAAATCTGAAGTCAACTACTATATTGCAACATACATTGCAAAAGATTTTTCTTTTCAAATTTATTAGAATCTATCAACAGCATTTGCTGAAATTTAAAACTAAAATTTAAATGAAGTCTAAGCAAATAAAAGCTTAATCTGATTACAACAATGTAATTGGATTTCATAATACATGTCAATTATTTAAATTTAGTAATGAATACCCATTTGTTTATAAACATATTTGATACATTTAATAAATTCTACTTCTTTAAATTTCTATTTTAAATGTCGGTAATATGAATCTTAATTTTCAGCTTTTGATTCCCCGGTTTAAATTAATGATAAGCAGTTGTATATTTTCACAGTAATTCTTTCAAAATATGTTGAATTAATAAACGAGCCAGATTAATTTTCAGAAATCTAGTAGATTGAGGTATTTAAGTCTTCATAATAAATCGCTGTTTTATCCTATACAAGGGCAAAACCAATCTCCGTATAGTTTCATTTTATAAAACATTTCATAAATAAATACAATCTTAATCGTGAAGTGCTAAACAAGTGCGCCGAATTTTTAATCATACAAACTCTTAGTCAATGAATATTGAATTCATTTCACTTCTTTTTAAACAAATTTAACTTTAATTACAAAATTCAAAACTGAACTATTTCAAACACTAAATACAATTATTTTAAGCATATACTGATGTAATATTTATATACCAAACACATACTATTTACCGTTTCTATTTTCTTTGAAATGTTAAGGTTTTTTTTTTTTTTACTTCTAGATAGATAATGGTTAACATAGAATTTCACGAATTGAATGAAGGACAATTTTATATATCAGAAAACTTAAAAGATTTGAGTCATGTTAAGAGATTAATTTTCTAGCTATGCCAATTTGAAAAAAAAAGTACTTCCATCCAAGTTTCTGAAAATTTAGGAAACCAATTAGTAATTCATGTATTGTAACTTCCGATTAATTTCATAATACGATGATGATTTAAAAACCGTTTAAAAGCTTTAAACAACATAATTTATAAAAGGCATTTCATTTCTTATATAAAAATTGAGGTGTAAGTATCAAATTCTCAAAATCATAAATTAACGTATTATATTTTCCATTATTTTAACACTATTAATATTTACGCACTAAATTTTAGTATAGTTATAATATTACACAATTGTCATATTTATATTGATAAATGCATTCAAAAATAACTTACTTCAAAATATATATAGATGCAATTCAAATACACAATAAAAGTTAATATTCTTCATAAAATATTCCAAACTTTGGAAATAGAATTTGTAATCTTTACAGGGAAATAAAAATTTCTTTCACTACTAGTGAAAATAAATTAAAATAGTTTAAAATTTATTAACATCTCGTGAAATAAAAATGATAATATAATAACTAAGACAAAATTATTCATAGCACAGAAATACATAACATCAAACGATTTTAAGTGCCAAAATCTAATCTATACTTCGCTGACTTTTCATTTAGTTTATATAAACCTGCCAGTCAATGACGTAGAGGAACTGAGAAACTTGATTGGTGGAACTATTTTAAGTGTTAACAGTGCATATGTAATGGTCAATAGTATGTTCTCGTTTGTGCCAAATGAAGCTTGAATATCTCTTGGGCAGGATTGCATTTTACTTTTAAAATAATGTACGAAAAATTAAACATTAAATTTTTTAATATACTTATGAAAAATTGAGAAAAACCAGACTGAAAACATTAATTTTTCATGGAATTAAACCTGTTTGCCTTCCTTGAAAAATTTATATTTACATTAATAATAATACAAAAACTTCAATTTTTATTCATTTAAATATAATTCCTAATTAAAAGTTTTAAAAACTGCAATTAGTTAAAACAATTAAAAAAATCCCATTTTTGTAGAAGTAGACGAAAATGGGAGAAAAAAAAAAAACATAAAAAAAAATCATACTGCCACTGATTTGGGAAAAAGGGGCATTATGGGAGATTTAAAAAAGCATATATTTAATTATAAATTGCAAGAATTCTAATAGAATATCAAGATGGAAAATTTCGTAGGACCAATTATTGGAATCAATATCAGTGCTTTTCGAGAAAAAAAAGTCGATGAAAGGAAAGAAGAAAAGAATATTTTCTTAGTAGCTTTTATTTTGATCACTCTTCCTTCTTTAAAGCTGAGAGGGCGGCGGACTGGTTAACACCCCAGCCTTCTGTTCAACGATTCTAAGGTTTAATTAATGCCTCGTTTGTCTATATCTGCAGTGGTTTAGAATCAACTTTAAAGTGCATGTATCGATCTTGATTAACCTTCGAATGCAAAAAAGGATCAGAGAGGGACAAATAACATTCGTTCATTTATATAAAACTAAATTTGAATTTTGTTATGCACTTGATGCTCCCCAAGCACAATTTTATCGGAGCAGCATACTTATGAATTTTTATTTCTTTGTAATATTCTTGTGTTTATGTTTTATGTGATTAATGAGACTTGAAAAAGTGTGATTGAAAGATATTTAATATTTTATTCGAGTTAATTTCTCATCTTTTATGTGTCGATATTTTGATTTAATATTATTTTTGTTCAAATTTTTAGAATACAAATAAAATTAATATTTTATTTAAAATGTAAATTAAAATAATATTTACATTTTAAATAATCACTCTTTCTGCATATCCCATACAATAGGGTATGTTTTAAACTATGAAACTGCAGTTACGTAATTATGTATTTTTCATATATCATTGTATGCCCTTTATATTAATTCATGCAACAATATAAGCCGTTAGACGTTGTGAACTGTCTAACGCGGCTTGAGACTGGCGTAACGTCCACTGCATAACTTCCTCACGAGAGGACATTTTACTATCGTATACACGAATCACAAAATAGAAAAACCGTAAAATTCCCAAGCACTCACCTGGATGAATAAACATATAGAAAGGAAAAGCTCAGCAGCTGTAAAGCATCTACCGTTATTCAGTAATGGATGTGATCGAACCAAGGACTTTTTGCTCTGAAGAGAGGTCATCCACCAGTAGTCCACGGTGAGCCTTAACAAAAGAGCTTCTGACATCGTACAGATTACAGCCTAGCTGACGAAGGCTATTGTGAAGCATCTAATCTAAATTCCACGGCAACTGAACGAAAGAACTTCGACACATGTAGTGAAATGCTTTAAAGATTTAATAACAACTTAACGTGTATCGCGTAATTGCCTTCCAGAGTGGATTTTTATAGATAGTGGGTCGTATTTATGCTTGCAAGTGAGATAAACCGGAAAAGTCCCAAGCACGCACCTTGATTTCGCTGAATACAAAAAAAGAGAATTAACCGACCCATTTCCCGTTAATTAATAGTGACTGGGATTGAACCTGAAACCTTTAATTCGAAAGAGCTGCACCATACCATTAGGCCATGGTGAGCTCGAATTAAAGAACTTTTGACCCTGCGTTGTAGATTACACTGCAGCCTAAAGTATTTTAACTCCCATCGAGCAGCTGATGTTTCATTAATAATGAAATGTGTTTACGTATCAGGAAGAAGGGAAAAAACGAGGTAAACTTCCAATTAGCCATCCCAATAGACATGCATGTGGATTACAGAAGCGCAGAATCCTGTCGCGTTTTTGAAGAGTGGTATTCATGTGATGTTTATCATTAAGCGAATATTCATGTGATGTTTATGATTAAGAGAAAACGAAAGAGCTTTGTCACTGAGCAATGGACAGTCTAACGTCCAGAGGATATTGTAAAGCAGTTTAGCCTCCGTTTTCATCAGTGGTAGGGATCATCAAATTGGGAACTTAAAGCTCCGAACAGATTAGACCTGTTCGGAGATTTGTTACGTTAAGTTGCTATTAAATGTTTAAAGCATTTCACTACGTTCGAAGTTCTTTCGTTCTATTGCCGTGGAATTCAGTTTAGATGCTTCACAATAGCCTTCGTCAGCTAGGATGTACTCTGTACGATGTCAGAAGCTCTTTTGTTAAGGCTCACCGTGGACTAGTGGTGGATCACCTCTCTTCAGAGCAAAAAGTCCTTGATTCGACACCGTGAGCCCAAAAATGAAGAACTTTGAAAGCATCTGAGATTTAAATAAACTTCAGTCGGAACAATAAATAATTTTTAAATTAGAGCATTTTTAGAAGACTTTCTTGTTTCCAGTTTAAAGCTGTTTAATAAGAAAACATTTCTTAAATGCTCATTTTAACATCGATGACGTATATTACCTTTCGAGGAGAAATTTTATAGGCAACGAGTCATACATTTGTGTTGAAATCAGGGAAATGGTAAAATCTCCCAAACAACAATTCGAAAGACACGCATACTGAAGACAGAAGTGCCCATTTACACATCGCTATGCGGTAGATGTGGGAACTGATCCCGGAACATTTCAAGCTAAAGGGCGTTGTCTTACTACTAAACAACGGTGAGAATATTTTCGGTCAAATTTCAAATTTGTTGAGAAATTCTATTTCTTGGAAGTCAGAAAATTTTTATTTAAAACGTCATTATTACGGAGAAAACCGATTTCTCATCAAAATGTGATCAATTTGAACACTTCGTGACTTATTCTACCTATGGATTAAGATATTTATAATGATGTCAGGCATCCATATATATAAAACTTTCTGTACAAAAACTAAAAGACAACTTCAGACAAACCCGCAGACATTTTTGGGTAAATCTAACTTTTTTAGCGTCACCACCAAACATACATTTTATGAGAATATTTAAGCATTTATGAAACTTATTTATTAATGTGTGTTCATTTTAAAAAAAGACAAAATCTTGTCATGATGTGTAAAAATCCACCTTAAAAATAATGTAAAAATATTCCTGGACTAATATCATCATTCAGTCCGGAAAGTGGGAGCGGACGCTTCACCAGAGAGATCTTACTGTATACAATTTTTTTTAACTACCGTCTCAAACATGATGTTAACGGAATATATAATTTACTTATCCCTTAAAGAATGGAATGAATTTGTAAATTAAATAAATTGATTATTTTAAGAATGTACATTTTATATTTATTTTATTAATTTACTTTATTTAGTTTTATTCATTGACACCACTCCCCGAAGTGGGTAGTCTGTGGTGAAATGCATTTCAGTGACCACCGCGTAAATTACCTTCAAGAAAAAGTTTTCATAAATAGCAAAAGAGGATCACTGCCACAATCAAACTTCCCAACAAACGAATTTGCAGATGTCTCCTCTTCTTCAATAATGGCTGAGATCGAACCTGGGATCTTCCTCATGGAAGTGCGCTCTTCTTCCAATAGAAGAGCCCATCATTTTTATTCTTATCTTAAATTGCTTAAATTAAATGAAAGAAAAATATTTTCCATTCACTTCACTGTCTTTATAATTTATTGCATTAATCTACTGAATTATCGTCCGGAGTTGAATTGACAACGACTACGCGGACTAAAATAGAATAAACTGAATTGAGAGTATCAGCATTTTACATAAATCATTACAATCTGAGGAATTTTCTTGATTGCTCATTATTTAAATACATTTTATGTAAGCATATTAAATGATTTATTATAATTATTTGATGTTTTAATATCATTTTAGCTCACAGTTTCAAATGTATTATAGTTTGTATACAATAATTTTAACAATTCAATTTTTTTAAAGGCTATAATTTTCTAAATTAGTGATTTCTACTTTTGAGAAAAATAAATTTGAAAAACCTAAAACTTGGTTTTATTTCTGAAAGAAAGATTAGAAAATATGTCATAATTTTATAAATTGAAATACTAAACCATCTTCAAGGTTTTAAATCATCCCCAGGAAAAGCATATACTAAGTACATGGTAACAAAGATTTAACCTATTTCACCTTATTCAATGGGAATTTGTCAATATAAAGAGTGTGAAATGCATAGCTCTACAATCCTAAATTACGTTTAGTCATATACTGTGCAAAAAGTTGTTTCTTTAGTTGTAAGCAGTCTTTATTTAAATGAGATGATTGAAATTAAACTCTTCAGGTAATATAATCCAATAAAAACTAACATTGGTGCAAAATTTATGACAGTATACACACACACACACACACACAAACACACACACACACACACAAACACACACACACACAAACACACACACACACACAAACACACACACACACACAAACACACACACACACAAACACACACACAAACACACACACACACACACAAACACACACACACACACAAACACACACACACAAACACACACACACAAACACACACACACAAACACACACACACACAAACACACACACACAAACACACACACACACACACAAACACACACACACAAACACACACACACACACAAACACACACACACACACAAACACACACACACACAAACACACACACACACAAACACACACACACACAAACACACACACACACATACATATACGAGGGTCACTGTGAAATTTTTGAGATACAACTAGGTTTTTAAAGTTATACTTACAAAATTTTAGGTGTGTTCAAAATAATCTCCTCCAGCATCAATGCACTTTTGTAGGCGAATTTTACACAGATTAAATGCCTCAAGCCATTCATTTCTTGGAATAGATGAAAAAAATGCATTTATATCCCCATTAATCTCTTCTTTTGAATGAAAAAGACGTCCACATAAGTTCTTTTTTTAGGTTAAAGAATAACCAAAAGCCCAAAAGCCGCACATAGCTAGATCAGGTGAATACGGTGGATGTTCGATCACTTTAATTTGTTTTTGTTTAAGAAACTCAATTGTTAATCTGGCAATATGTGAAGAGTTCCATTATCAAAGTGAAGCATTAGTTCCCTAACATTCAGTTCTTGTAGAATTTCTGGAAGACATTTAGTGGTATACCAGTTGCTGTTACTCTCTTCTGTCCTTCCAACTTGATGGCTTTGACCAATTCCGTACTTCTGAAGAAAACAGCATACATCACTTTTTTCAGAGAGAGTTGTTTTTTCACCATTGTCGGCGTGGGATCATCTTCAAAGACCCATACTTTGCTTTCTTGACGTGTTGGAACGTCAAAAAACGGTATGTACGTTTCATCACATGTTACAATTTTAGAAATGATGCGGTGTCCACCATCATTTAACAATTTAAGAGTTTCTTTATTGATTCTGACACGCTCCTCTTTTTGGCACTCAGTTAGATTATGGGGAACCCAATGGCAAATTACTTTTTTCATATGTAATTCTTCATGAATGATTTTGTGTATGGCTGCGGATCCATTGTTAAGTTCCTTCTGTATCATTTACAGCGATTATCATCCATTAACTTTTTCGTATGGCAGACACATTATCCGGGATTACTGTTGACGGCGACCTTCCTGTATGTACTTCATCATGAAGAAAATTGCGACCTCTTCTTAATTCTCTAAGCCATCTGAATACAGTAGCACGAGCTGGAGATTCATAACCAAATGCTAATTGCAACCGTTGAACAAGTACATCCAAACTCACACACAAACACTTATATTCAATACAAAATGATTTCCTTAATCATTAATTAATGTTACAATTTCCAGTTTTTTTATAATAAAAAATAGTTTCATCAATTTTATAATCATCTTGTTTATTTACAGAGTATACTGATTGTATCTTCAGTTGTCTTGCGAAAAATTTTCTTTTATCAAATGTAAGAATATATTCAGAGTTTAATTCCCCATCATGCGATAATTCGGTTACCTTACTGAGACATATAGATTTTCTTTTAAATTTAATTTCACTTGAACTATTATTCATAATAGGAGTTATCTTTCCACCATTTTTAATTTCAAAAACACAGAATCGAGATTTCTTTTTCTTTTTCCTCAATTAATGTAAAATCGTTCTTCCAATCTTCTGCTTTTGTCTGAATACTATTATTTATCTTTTTTTTCCTATTATAAGTTGTTCTTCTCTTTCCAGCTTTATTTGTTGAGCTTTCAATTCGACTTCCGTTTCAGAAAATGGTATACTATTCGAATACCAGCTGCTCAAGAGAGCGATTTATGTTTTGTCTCGAAACTTCCTTTCTACACTTTGGTCAACTGCCATAATGTTGTCATTTAGAAAGGATAAATAATTAAGTAATTAACTTTTAATTCCAGATGACTTTTTCTAGGGGTGAAAAACAGATGCTTCAGCAGAGTCAAATCTACAAGCGATTTTCTCATTAACGGAATCACATTTTTTAATTGGTTCGGAATGGACTTTTAATCGTTTGCCTCGGCCGTCTGCAAAAGATGAACGTTGACCGACTAACAAACTTAGAATTATTTGTTTTTGCTTTCTCATAATAGTTTTTAAAGGGGAAGGGTTTTCAACGATCACCGTCATATTTTTTTTCTTTGTTTTTCGAACAATGCCATTGGGATGTCTATTCTCAACACATTCTCTACAAATTAAGCTTTTTCTTTCTTTTGGACAGTCTTTAGAAATATGACCATTTTTATTACAATTAAAATATTTAATGCAATTTTTTATCACTGCTAGATTAAAATTCAAGTTTTTTTTTTTTTTTTTTTTTTTTGTGCCAGCTAGGCTGAAAATTAGGGGGGCGCTGCTCCACTTTTTCATACTGAACCATATTTTGTGTGGAGTCCGACAGCTTCAGTACTCACATGCCATAGGGACCCGTTTATAGGGTACGCAACCATTTACACCTCATTCATACACAGAAAGGACAAAGAAAGTATATATAGAGGGAGAAAGTACATATATGCCCGAATCGGGATTCGAATCCAGGACCTCCCTATCCACAGTCAGGTACTCTGAACACTAGACAGGGTGGTCGGCACGAGTTTCGTTTTTCTTTCGAATAAAAATACTCATACTGGGAAAACTTTATAAATTCGCGGTTTTCTCTTCATTTTTTAAATTTTTTTACAGCGATCATTAACTTTGCTTACATAATTAAAAATTAAGAAAATAAATTTGTTTCCAACTCAAGATTTTAATTCGACGACGACTATTCAAGATTTATTCGAACCGAATAACTCAAGATTTTATTCTGAAGAGCATTCTCCTAGGAATTTAATTTCTCTGTTATTTTTCCGCATTAGTTAAATTAGTCCATTCATCAATGAAATGATTATGAACAGTGGGAGGAACACTTTTCGTTGTTGTTGTTGTCGTGTTCCAGCTTGGCTTGCAATATGGGATGCGCTGCTCCACGTTCTTAGCTGAACCATATTTTGGTGTGGAATCCGACTTCTTCAGTACTCACACATGCCATAGTAACCCGTTTAGGGGTAGGCAACCATTCACAACCCATGAATACAAGGAAAGGACAAAGACAGGATAGATAGAGGGAGAAAGTACATCTATGCCCGAACCGGGATTCAAACCCAGGACTTCCCTATCCGGAGTCAGGTAACACTTTTCGTTAATTGTTCCCTAATAACTAAGTCTTTAACTTCTTCAAAGTTTGTAATTTTAAGACCATCTAACCACTCAATATAAAGCAATTTTGTAATTCAGAAGTAATATCCTTCTGCATTTTTATTAATTAGACGTAAATGCTCACGAAATTTATGACGAAATCATTTTGGCGTTTTTAAATATTTTAATAAAAGTTCCTTGATGAGATACCCGATGAGTGTCTTCAAAATCTATTCGCCGCCCCTTTGTCTTTCAAATAATATAAAATAAAAACATAGATCGTCTCCATTTACAGCTGTTGCAAATTGCACGAATCGCGCCTTTCTAAATTAAAATTATTCGCATTACTAGCATTTCCTAATATACTTCTATTCTACAAACGTAATTTTTCTAGCTCAAATTCGTTAGCTGCACTTTCTTCTTAAAAGCTAATTTTTTTATCGTTAACATACGATATGCTTTTACATTTTCAGGTAACCAAGCACTCAATCATCTAAATAATACTTTCAAATAAAACTTTCAACGAAATTTTCTCGTCATGATTCTTAATGATAATCTTTAATTATATTATTTTATAATTTTGGGAAACAGTTTCTCCCAGTTCAGTAGTTCATTAAATCTCTCTTTTTGTCTTTCTCTAGAAATGAAGCCGTTTTAAAACACGCAGGGATGAAAAGTAAATAAAAAAGTCATCCACTTGACAAACAAACGCAAAATACTTTATTGTGTTTTATTTATTTATTTATTTATTTATTTATTTTTTGTAGATTCCTTTTTTTTCAACTTTTCTGTGTTTTCTTTTTCATATTAAATCATAATTTTTTCACAACGGTGGGCACTTGGGTGACAATCACTTTTACCACAAGGCCAGAAACTGCTTCTCATTTGTCGTTACCGAGCAGGCACCTGTGAACCAAGTCATGGAGGTCTGTAGCGTTACCCGCGCTATACCATCACAAACATGTTTATAGGGTGGGCCACATTCATACATCATTCCAGAAGAACAAACAGAGAAACACAGAAAGAACAGAGAAAGAAAATAATATTCATGCCCGAATCGTGATTAAAACTCCTGACGCACAGCTCAGGAGCGCTAACCATTTAGCCATCGGTGGTCGGCTTAAATCATGAATATTAAAAGCTTAATTTGTCAGTATATTTTTGTAGGTAGGGATTTTTTAACATATTTGCCTTAGTAAATTTATAACTTTTACATTTTTATTTTAATCAATGTTAATGAAATCCACCAGTTGAATATTTAGCATATATATATATATATATATATATATATATATATATATATATATATATATATATATATATATATATATATATATATATATATATATATATATATATACAATATAAATTTCTTTATTTTTATTTTCAGATGCAGAAAAAGAAAAACGGGATGTGTCGCTAGATATACGTTATACTAAATATTACAGAATGTCACATTTATTTTATTATTTGTTTTACAGTTCATTTTCCTCATCATTACAATACAAAATTTTAAATGTTGGTGCTCATTCATAATCTTAAATTTTTAATTACCTCAGTTCTTGTTGTTCTCGAGTGCCAGCTAGGCTGGCAAATTGGGGTGCGCTGCTCCGCTTTTCCAACGGAACCGTATTTGGTGACTTCTTCAGTACTCACACATGCCATAGAGACCCGTTTAAAGGGTAGGCAACCATTCACACCTCATTCTTACAAGGAAAGGACAAAGACAGGATAGATAGGAAGAGAATGTACATCCATACATGAACCGGGATTCGAACCCAGGACCTCCCTATCCGTAGACAGGCACGCTAACCAAATTACCTCAGTTAAATAAAATATATCATGCCATATATAAATTTAACGTACATCTTCGTGATTTTCATACGAATATCAAAGATACTTAAATTAATATTTGTTTCCGCGCCATAGTATTTTTAAAAAAGTTTAATTTTTGCGAGTTTCCATTTCCTCATGCAATCGAAATTCGTAGTCCTATTTCAGAGTTAAACTTTCAAATTAAATTTCTGATTTTTATCTATTCAAATCTGTTTGATTTCTGATTGACTTCGAAATATACGATTTTCACAAAATTATAATATTTCTTTACAAATGAATATCTTAGAAACTAATTTCTTTACTTTAAAAAGACTCAAGGCTATAAATTTTATAAGCACATATTTCCGAAATTTGTTCTATTTTTCAAAGACAGCCACAAAAATTGTTTTCCGGATGTATGTAATTATATATCAATTATTTTGGAATTGTAATTAAAATAGGACATCATTTACAATTATTTTTGTTTCTTTTACAGATTATAAAATAAAATTTTTAACAAAAAAATTATGAACTGAATCAAACATATTTGAACGATGTTGATTTTGACAAAGCTACATTTTAATCTACACTACTGGCCATTAAAATTGCTACACCAAGAAGGCGACATGCTACAAACGTGAAATTTATACCAAAGGAAGAAGGTGCTGTGATATGCAAATGATTAGCTTTTCAGCGCATTCAGACAAAGCAGGCGCCAGTAGCGACACCTACATTGTGTTTAAATGAGGAAATTGTTCAGCCGGTTTCTCATACACAAATTGCATTTGAACGCTGTTGCCTGGTGAAAAGTTTCTGTGATGCCTCGTGTAAGAAGGAGAAATGCGTACCAGCACGTTTCTAACTTTGATAAAGGTCGAATTGTAGCGTACCAAGATTGCGGTTTATCTTATCGCAGTATTGCTGCTCGCGTCGGTCGAGATCCAATGACTGTTAGCAGAATATGGAATCGATGGGTTCAGGACAGTAATACGGAACGCCATGCGGGATCTCAACGGCCACCTATCACTAGCAGCCGAGAAGACAGGCATATTATCTGCATGGCCGTAATGGATCGTACAACCACGTCACGAGCCGTGAGTCAAGAAACGAGGTCGTTTGGAAGACAACAAGTGTCTGCACGAACAGTTCGACGACGTTTGCAGCAGCATGGAATCTCAGCTCGGAGACCATGGCTGCGGCTTCCCTTGACGCTGCGTCATAGACAAGAGCGCCTTCAATGGTGTGATCAACGACGTACCTGGGCGCACGAATGGCGAGACGTCATCTTTTCAGTTGAATCCAGGTTCTGTGTACAGAGCATCATGATGGTCGCATCCGTGTTTGGCGGCATCGTGGTGAACGCACACTGGCAGCGTGCATTCGTCATCGTCATACTGGCCCATCACCTGGCGTGATGGTATGGGGTGCAATTGGATACATGTCTCGGTCACCTCTTGTTCGCACTGACGGTGCTTTGAACAGTGCACGTTACATTTCTGGTGTGTTACGACCTGTGGCTCTTCCCTTTATTCGAGCTCTGCGAAACCCTACGTTTCAGCAGGATAATGCCCGTCCGCATGTTGCTGATATTGTACGGACCTTCCTTGATACGAACATGTTCGGCTGTTGCCCTGGCCAGCACGTTCACCAGATCTTTCACCAATAGAAAACGTCTGTTCAATGGTTGCCGAGCGACTGGCTCGTCACCAAACGCCAGTCACTTCGGTTGATGAAATGGGGCATCGTGTTGAAGCTGCATGGGCATCTGTACCTGTACATGCAATCCAATCTCTGTTTGACTCAATGCCCAGGCGTATAACTGCTGTTATTACTGCCAGAGGTGGTTGTTCTGGGTACTGATTTCTCAGGATCTTTATATTCAGCCAAATATTTTGAAAATTTAATCACTTGTCATTTCTAGTATTCTATATTTGTCCAATAAATATCATTTTGTTATCTGCATTTCTTTCTTGTGTAGCAATTTTAATGGCCAGTAGTGTACATATTTCACCTGTACAACTTTTGTTTGATATTGATATGAAGTGTGAGAAATTACTTATCCTTAGAATTAATTGAACACATTATCAGATATATTATATAACTATGTGAATCGATGATTTAATGGCTAAGGGAGGTGTTTAGCCAAAAGCCATTTTACCTCTTTTTCTAGTTATTGATAGACACCAAAGTTTTATATAAACACATAATGACAGAATGGAAAATATGTGTGTTTTGAATCACAAGTCGATTACAGAGTAAATACTCCCAAGCGTCTTAGCAATGGTGACTTTACTGTTGTCTTGAGCCACACAGCCAGCTCCAATTTTCCAACTAAACCGTAATTTGGTGTAATATCCGACTGCCTCAGTACACACATGCCATATGCATCTGTTTATACGGTAGGTAACCATTCACAAGCCATTCATACAAGGAAAGAATAAAAACAGGAGAGAGAAAATACATTCATGCCCAAACCGGGATTCGAACTCAGGATCTCCTTACACATAGTAAAGCACACTGACCACTAGACATAGTGGACAGCTGGTGACTTTATGCTATATGCACTTAAATACACAACTTATAAGATTTATAAAATATTTAATCAATTCAAAAATTTGCAGATTTTAGTAGAGATTATAACAATATTCATTGTTTAAGCGAAATTTTTAATAAATTAATGATTTGATGTTTAATCAATAATACATAAATAAATACCAAGAGAAAAAATATTAACTAGGGATATCCCATTAGATACAATGATTCTAATATAACTAAATTATCATTTTTCATTTATTAATTATACTCACATTTTAATATTTACAAAGAAAATAAGGTGCACAAGTTATTGATACATAGCAATATATAGAAAATAAACAATATGGATTTTCAAGTTAAGCCCAAATTAATTAAATATTTAAGATAAAAACAATTCATTAAAGCAACTATGTGTGTGTGTGTGACCATATTATGTATTTATATAATGTTATAATTAGTTTTATTTTTAAGCTACTATACATTCTAGTTGTAAGTTATAAATGTTTATAATAAATTATTAAATTAAATTGTTCAGATACTGGTAATATTGTTTTGAATCCAAGGACTGTGCCCTCAGTCCATGAAAATTTGTTTGTTCGTAGGGGTTGTTCCACTACTTCATTACATTTTTCAAGTTTCAGAGTTATTTATTTTGCATACGTTATTATAAAAATTGTGAAAGCCAAAAATTTTGTGTAAAGGGTGATAGTAGTCATACCCAAGTTGACTCTAATATGCTCATTTCTAAAATAATGCTGCGAGTTACAAGTCTTATAGATGCTTGTTTTGCTGGGCTTCCAATATTTCTGATTTTGTAGTCCGTGTCCTAATGACTCAACATGCCTTGCGGGGGAGAGAAGAATCCCTTTCCTGTGGCATCTGGGATCCTTCCTGCGGCATCGCTAGGGGCACATCTGACAGTTTTGTAGAGCAAATGTGAATTATTGTCAACCTGCAGAATGCTACCCATTTCTCTCATGTGGATAAACAAAAGGACTTCCTGCATTTTATTGTTTTTTTACATTCCTTTCAATCCTTTTCTCAAGTCGGGTTACTTTCCAAAGTTTGTGAGGGGGTCGGGGGGAGTGATAAAAAACACTATATTTTACTTTATCTTTGAGCAAAAGAAGCGAGGTCTTGATCTTGAACTCAACACCCCGTAGATTGCTATAAAGATAAGGGCCCGAGTCAGCCTCAGGCCATTTCGTTGTGTACTGAGGGGTGTCAAAGGGACAAGTGATACGTGCGAAAAAGATATTTATATGAAAAGGGTAGTAGTTTCCATTCATTTTTCAGTTACTGCTTAAATGTCAACCATAAAGAGAACGAAATAATACTTGATATAGAATCCATACGGAAAGTCTTTTTATTCCCTTGAAAATACCTCAATCTTTAATGACTGCTAAATATACATAAAAAAAATGTAATACCACATATAAGTTGTCCGATATGTTCGCATATTGTGGCTAAAATATGTGAAAATAAATGAGACATTCCTTCACAATTTGCAAAAATAATCTACTTCAAAAAAAGGGAGAACGAAGTATAAAAAATTTTGAAAAGCATACTTCGTACTCAGTTTATCGACCCTCTGAAGGGATGAAAGGTTCAGTCACCCTTGCTCAACCCGAGGCTCGAACCTCCGACCTCTGCCTTAGGAGTGTAAAACACCACAAGGCTTCTACAATAGTCTATCACTTAGATAATTTTTCGGTTCAGGAGGATGAAAGGCTGAGTCAACCTTGCCCAGAGCCTGTGGACTAGGAGTGTATAACGTAAGCATTAAGCCACTGGGCTTCTACTACAAAATCTATTGCTTACAAATTTTGTTTGATTTAGTTGGATGAAATACTGAGTCAATCTTGCCCAGTCCGAGGGTCGAACCTTCGACTTGTGTCTTAGGAGTGTAAAAAACCGCTGTGCTTCTACACAACAATTTATGGCTTACATAATGTTTCGATTTAGGAGGATCTAAAATGTTCTCGAAAATATTTTGGAGTTTTTTCGTTGTAATATAAGATATGGATAGTCAAATTTAATAAAAAAAGATTTAAAATTTTAGTTTGATTCAAAATTTGAACATAGTTGAATATGTATGAATGGAACGCGTGCGAATTAAATGTTTAATCTTTTTTATAAACTTAAGAATCTAAAAATTTTTAAATAATTTACTTCTTTTAAAATCGAGTTTGTTGAAAAAATATTCAGTTATTAGCAAATTATAATAAACTGGAAAACATTACAAAATTTTTATAAATGGAAGATTATTATCTTTCATTATTTATGTTTAAAATTAAGTTCCATGCTTAAACTTTTTTAATTTATTTATTTGAGCTTATGAAAACTTTGATACGAAGTAACATTTTATAACAATAAATAATTATAAACTTTTATAACAATAAACTTCAGATTTGTATTGTAACTTCTAGTTGTTCGTCGAAATAACTCATGTTATCGTATAATCTTTTTTAATTTGAAAGCTCTATGCTTTTAAAAATATATTCAATCTGATTAAAATATTCTAAAAATTTCAGTTAGTAGTTTCTATAACTATAATAGACTGTTCAAAACTCTTGGAAAATTGTATTAACTTCATATTAATGCATTTCTAATGACTTATACAAGTCTATTTGGAATGAAAAGAGTTTTTAATTGTGAAATCGACTTTAAATAGAATCGGATTACCTGATTGATTATTGTTAAGCGGTAAAAGATAAAAAAAATGGTTTTAGCTTTCTGTATATATAATTCTCTGATTTAGAGTCAGAAAATTTAATTTATTCTCAATGTTTTTTTCTCGTAATTTATTTTCTTTCTAAACACAAATAACTACATTCTCAAACAAGTGAAATCGTTTGAGAATGTAGTTCAATTTGAATTTCAATAAATCAATTTGAATTTCATTGGATTTTGTGAGGTTATGCACACGTGGAATACCACACTGAAAATTCAGCTCATCTGTTGTTGCGGTTCGAAGACAAAACTGAGGTTATTGAGTCAATCTATGATACTACCGCTACATGCATCCTAGAACGCATTCAAACAATAGCCTAAAACACGCGCGCGTTTCTGTTGTTTCAGTATTAAATGAAATGCACGGAATAATATCTTGGCAAACAGCCGAGTTTTGCTCTTTCTTGAATCTTATATAGTGAGTCGAGTACACCTAATTTGACGCTTTGAATTGCGACTTTATTGACAAATTTTTATTACGATAAGAAATGTATAACAGTTATTACCATTACTCATTTTTCTTGTTCAATATTTTCAGTATTTAATAGCTTTTTCATAAGATATATTTCTAAAAATATTTATTTCTTATAAGATGTAGCTCATTAAATCATACCTGAACATAATTAAATCTACTTTATCATCAAACAAAATTTGTAATTATATCTAAGACAAATGTTTTTGTTTAGTTTTTAAGTAAAAAGAACTTTTTAAACTATAATTTAAAATAGCATATAATATATATATATATATATATATATATATATATATATATATATATATATATATATATATATATATAGAGGTCTATTACAAAAAATGTTTTTTATTTAAACACTTTTATATTTAATGTAAATTTTTGTAAATATAAATAAAAGTAAATAACAACGTATAGACATGAATACAATCTATAAAAAATGTAATAGTTGATATGATTATATTCTTTTCTTCTTCAATGTTTTCAGTATTTTATTTTGTTTTAAAACACACGTGAAAGAGATTCTTCTCATAAACAAGCTATACCAAGCCTTACCTATCGATTGTAATTCTGTATTTAAATAACTACTTGTACCTTTATATATTAATTTCTTTTCTATTATGTTAGCTTATAAGAAGCTAATAATTAATATCTTTCTTAAGTGGTCAAATCCTGAAATAGATCGAAATTCACGATAGTAAAATTTCAGTTTCCTATTCTGATTTTGTCAAATAGAAATTGTAAAATGGAAAATTGTCTTAAAGAAACCACAACTCTCTAATTGTGATAGCATGAAATTAATATAGAAGTAAAAATTTCATGCCAAAATTTTTATCTATCAAGTATTTAAAACACTTATAATTAAATGTTTAAATTATAATATTATGTTGCATTTGCTTATGTTTTTTCCTATATATTTGACACCAAATAGTAAATGCGCTAATAGCCTTCGCTTTTCGGGATGGCTTTTTCATTGACAGTGACATATTCATGCATTCCAAAGAAAGACTCCCATGCATTCGTTCCGATAAATGTGCAAGGAGGAAGAAATACTGCATCTATTTTCGGTTGTTCAACAATACCTAAAATCGAACTCGCACCCTTCCATTTTAAAGAGCAGATCACATTTTGCGCATATTTTCCATATCATTTTGAAACCACGTAGAAGGGAGCGTAAGGCTGTTGTAGGGTATTTTAATGACGAGCACGTAAATTGCATTCATTGAAGACATTTCACAGATAGAGCGCCATATTTACAAGGGTAGAAAACTCTCAAGCACTCACCCCTAAGACGTGTATGTATGCATACATAACTCTGCAGGTGAGCCTCGTACTGTACTTTAAGTTAACCGGTTTCGAATACTCTCTCACCATCAAGTACCTCGTAATATTAAACCACGGTGAGGGGACGAGATCACATCTGAGCTGGCATCCTCCTCACCACATCCACGCGACACCAGCTGAAGGACTTTGAACGTCACATATTAACGTGGACACGTCCCCAATCCACGAAGCTCCAGTAACCCAGTGTGAGGAAGAGTACGGAGTGGTCAACCTCCCATTCACTGGCAGGGGTTATTGCAGTTTTCAAGTGTGGTTAAATGGGGTATTTAAGTTAATTATAACTTCATTCTCATATTTTTATGCAATAATAAGAGAAACGTTATCTACTTTTGATTGATTCATATTCAGTGGTATCTTTCACAAGCGATATGCCCTTAATAATTAAATTACATTCAAGGGCTATGGCAGCCCTTGAATGAAATTAAAATTTTGATTATTGTTGCAACAGCTGTATGTAGTTAATGAATCACTGTAACTGCACCATGTTATTGTTTAATTACATCACATCCTCATAGTGCAAAATAGAAATGCTAAGGATATGATTTGTTTGTCACTCATAACAACAACTTTTTAGACCAGGAGCTTTTACTTAAAACTGATTCCGAGCTTCTACAAGCATCCAGAATTTATAAGGGAAACGAATTTACGAACTACTGAACGGAAGGTCAGAACGCTAAATATTCGGCTGCCACTTTTTAAAGACGTTTTTTTTTTTGTTTGTCACTCAATGATCATTTAATTCAATCGAAAGTTAATTAGATTGGGTGATACAGTTTAAAGAATCGTAACCACTATACACATTCAAATCCAACGTGGGATTCGAACTTACAAGATATTGAAGCCAAAGGTCAGAGCGATAATCATGCGCTTTGAGTTCGTCTGGTAGGATTTGAAAAGGAGGAAAAAAATTCACATTATTTAGAAAAAAAAAAACTAAACTTTAGACATTTTTATATTTAAACACCGTATACTTTTTCCCCCAATGTCACAGGCTGATCTAAGAATTAATTAAAGAAGAAAGAGCACTAAAGCGGGCGAAGATAATGGTAACTTGTACAGTGGGGCGCTATCTTTGTCTCCGAGAGGGAAAGAGAAACGCAGACAGAAAGTGGAATATTCATGCCCGAACCAGGATTCGAGCCCAGGACAGATATCTTTGAAGCTAGGAACGCTTACCACTCCGCCATCGGAAGCTAAATTTGTATACTAAAATTTGTTATTAATAATAAAAAATACTAGTTAAAAACAAGTTAAAAAAATTCCACAAACACAATATATAATCATTAAAAAAAAAGGATGAATATTCTTCAAAATACTAAGAACTCAAAGTTCGTTGACACAGGGTACCTATAGTTTTGAAGTCTCAAATGCAATCGAGAGATTGGCTTTGAGACTTAAAATTTAAGAAATGAACGAATATATATATATATATATATATATATATATATATATATATATATATATAATCTCAATTTACCTCTTAGCCCAATGTATCTCCTCTCTAGATATCAAGTGTCGTTTCCAAATGCAGTTTTTGCTGAAACGAAATTAATTTAATATGGGGAAAATTCGAAACAGGAAAATTTATATAACATTGTCACATATTATCAAATGTATTTTGTTTGTCTCTTGAAATTTTGCTTGATTTTAGATTGAGAATCGCTGCACGGAATGGTATCAAATTATATTAGAATGTCCATCTGTAGTAATAAATTGAAAATAAAAACTGTTACACTTCACACACACAAAAAAATCTTGGCTACTGCGTTTGTAAATAATTTCTGCGGTAAAGAACACTGCTCCTCCGATAACTAACAACCCTCGGGAGAAGAGTTGACAATGCTATCTTTATTTCGTCCATCCATCATTCAAAAACAGTTATTGCCTACCTGCAGTGCTCCATCCTGTCTTGCCTAGAGAAAAAGGCTTAAATTTTTATTTTTAGACGCTCTACAACATTTAGTTGCATGTTGCGCAACACTTATTTCTGAAACCTGGTTTCTCATATAACCAACAAAGAGTTCAAATTTTCAATACCCAATAAAAAATAAAAATGTTTTGATGTTTCCATTGTATCATTAATTATTTTAAATATAATTAAATAATTAAATACAAGTTTTTATGTACTCCCTCATAGTTGTGTTTAATATTTGGATATTATTATATCTTGTTTTACATCTTTTAAGAAACACTCATGTATTCCGACAAAATGTATTATCAGTGCATCTATTTATCTAAATTCATTTACACGTTTTTGTACGCTTATTAATTTAAAAATAAAACTGCAAAGATGTAACAATAACTTTCATTAGTTTTATTTGCATTTTATATCGTTGCTACTAGTTCCTTTATAATATTTTAATAATCAATTTTCAACTTGCCTAGTGGTCAGCGTGTCTGTCTGCAAATAGGCAGGTCCTGGGTTCGAATCCCGGTTCGAGCATAGATGTATTTTCTCTCTCCCCTGTCTTTGTTCTTTCTTTTTATGAAAAGGTTGTAAATGGTTGCCTACCCTATAAGCGGGTGACTATGGCATGTGTGTACAGAGGAAGTCGGGCTCCACACCAAATTACGGGTTTAGTTGGAAATTGGAGCTGTACACCACATATAGCTTGTTATCCATTGTTTCATTATGTGTTTATATAAAACTTAGTTTTCTACCAATAACTACAAAAAGAGGTAAATGACCTTTGGCGCTGCACCTCATTTATCCATTAGATCAGTGATTCATAGTTATAGAATACATGTGATAATGTTTTAAATCAATTTTTAGGATAAGAAATTTGTGAAATTTCCCACCAAACAAAAAGCTCCATGAAATATGTGGCTTTCCCCTAACTTTGTCAAAATCAAATGTTCATTTTTATTCAAACTATTTTTTTTTGGTTAAAAATTGTTATTTAATAACCTGTAAAAAAGAAACAGAGTTCTAAATAATGTTATAATTTAATCATAATTAAAAAAAAAAAAAAAAAAAAAACTTAAGTATAATTACATTAACAAGAATGAACAACTTGAGTTAAAAACGAAAACGTCCAATTTAGAGAGAAAAGATCTTATTTTGATAAGATATTTTGCTAATTTAATATATTTTGCTAAATATTTATTTTGATAATTATGTGAGCAAAGTTAATGATCGCTGTAAAAAAATTTATTTCAAAAATGAAGTAAGAGAAAACCGCAAATTTAAAAGGTTCCCTCGCCCCAGAATGTTTCATTCGAAGGAAAAACGAAACTCAAATTATTGCTTGTGTAGTGATAAAAATTGCATTAAATGTTTTAATTGTAATGAATACGGGGAAATTTCTGAATATTGTCCAAAAGAAGCAGTTTCCGGTCTTGTTGCGGTGAAAGTTAGTCACCCAGTGACCGCCGTTATTTAAAATCAAAATCTTTATTGTATTGCATTTTTCATGACTAATACACTTCTATTTGGAATTAAAATGGTTTTTAATTATGAAAACCTTTTTAAACCCTAAATCAACAATCCCGAGCCCCTTGTGAGGGGCAACTAGCTTTACTGCAAAGTTTTCATTTCTCTCCAACTCTGGAGTGTGAAATCAAGCCTTGGGAACTCGTTTCTGAACGGCTCAGCGTTTATTCCAAAATAAGTAAATAGTTTTAATTGCACTACATTTTTTCTATTTTTATTCAAAATTCGGTTTTAATAGTTTAAAACATTCTAAATTATTGCAGCTTAAAATTCGTCACCCAAGTACCCGCCATTGGAAAATAAAAGTTTGTTTATTTATCGCTCAACTGCCATGTTTTGCAGACAAGGACCAATTAGACAGGGGCAGACGATTAAAAAATATAACTCCGTTAATGAGAAAATTGTTTGGATTTGGCTCTACTGTAGCATCTGTTTTCACTTTTTGGAAAATTCATTTGGAATTAAAAAGCAATTACATTAGCACAACGCTTGAGACATTTATCGTTTGTAAATGACTATGTTATGGCGGTTGAACAAACTGTAAAAAGAAACTTTTTAGACAAAGCAGAAATCGATTCTTAATTGGACATCTGGTATTCGAAACATAATCGTTTTCTGAAGCGGAAGCCAAATTGAAACATCAACAATTAAAGCTCAAAACAGAAGAATTATTTATAACAGGGGAAAAAAAAGAACAACTTAAATTTTATTCAGACGAAAATAGAAGACAGGAAAAAGTGAAAAGAAAATCAATGTCTGAGTAGGGTAACCGTTTTATCGCAGGATAGGAATTTAAATTCTGAAAATATTCTTCCATTTAATAATTTTTGCAAGGCAACCAGAGATACAGTCAGTATACACAGTAAATTAAGATAAATGCGCGATTAAAATAGATGATATTAAAATTGATGAAACTATTTTGTATGATAAAAAGCTGGAAATTGTAACATTAATTCATGATTATAGGAATTGTTTTGTATTGAATATAAGTGTGTGTGTGCGAGTTGGGATGTACTACATTAAATAAGATGGAAATTAATGAAGTTCCAGGAAGTAAATCCGTTTGCTTACGTCCATATAAAACAAATGCAACCGAGATGAACGCTATTGAGAATATTGTAAAAAAATGGGAAGAAAACTAAATTTCCGAAACAAGATCATCTTAAGCTTAGGCTTTCTAGATTTTTGAAATGTTTAGCTGGAGCACTAAAATAATAACCCCTTCCCCAGCGTCCCATAAAGGTTACACATTCTTGGTGAATTCTCGTAGAGTGTTTTACAGAGTAATTTATGTGCTATGAATAAATGATTACTGGATAGAAACTTACACAAGAGATTATATAATAAATGACAATCGTATAAATTTAAATATTTTATTTCCGAGACGTTATTCGTTATGAGTTAATTAAATAATAAAAAAGAGTGAATGAGGAATAAAAATTTGAGCAATATTTACAAGTATTACTTGTAAATATTGCTCAAATTTTTATTTCTCATTCACTCTGTTTTTTTCATTCACTGTGTTCTCATTCACATGTAAATATTACTTACAGTCTGCCGATAAATGTTATAAGCACGGGTACCATCTCTGCATTTTACTGGAAACGGGTTTCAGGTTCCAAACGCAAAGACGATGAAATTCTATTGCGCATCTATTATAGTTTTTTTTTTTTCCTGTCGTACGGTTTTTCTCTCTCGATGCTGTATGTGTGTGATATAGAAATTGAGATCCAAAATATATTGTTTTCATCATTCTAAATGAAATGCGCGTCATGAAAAAAATTTATTTTATTTACTTGAATGCATAATGCATTCAGAATGCATAATGCATTGAATGCATAATGCATTGCATGAGAGAGGTGAAATACATGTTTTCTCCCCTCCCCCCTCATTAGAAATCGTTTTTCGTTGTCCTTTTAACATGAAGGATGGATTTAGAAGCCGGCTCTTTAAGACATTTTATAATTGCATACTGCTCTTCTCAATACAATTTCTGTAATAAAGAATCCAGCGTCTTTTTTTTTATTTTTTTATTTTTTTTATTTTTAACGTATGGATATATAATTTCTTAATTTCAGCCATCCGCTAAAATTAAAAAATATGCATGTCGGCGAAGATATAGAGCCCGAAATATTTTGATTTCATCTTTCTAAATGAAATGCGCGTGCGTCATGAACAATTTTTTTATTCATACATGAATTTTTTGTAAGGTAATTTTTTTTTTTTTTTTGTTACAGGAAATGCTGAAGCGAAATACATGTTTCCTTTCTCCCTCAATAGGAATCTCAATTTTCGATCATGTTTTAATATGAAAGATGGATTTAGGATCCAGCGATCAATTGAACAAGGCGCGATTCTTTATATAATTCATAAGGTTATTCTCAATAGAATTTCTGTAATACAGATTCCAGCATCTTTGAACATTTTTTTATATATTCCTTGCATGTTGCGGTGGCATCCGATTTAATAATAATAATAATAAAAGTGGAATGTGAATATCGAAACGCATTTCCCTTCGATGGAATTTCTGTAACATGTTTCAGGTTCCTGAAAGGAGTTATATATTTTTGTTATTTAGTGATATATGAAGCGTGGATCTAGAAAAACCTTCAGATAGATGAGGATATAGAAGTTGCTTAGGGTTTGAACCGGAAATCTTTTGTCGTTGTTGTGATCCTAATGATTTCTTTTCGATAATTGTAAGGATCCCATACACCGAAGCATATTTCCATTCGATGAAATTATTGTGCGTACGTGAAATGTCGTCCTGTTTTTTTTTTTTTTTTTCCGTGATAAGATCCCTACATGTCGGTGAGGTCCGAAATCATTCTACTCTCGTCATTGTTAATGAGATTCGTTATAATTCACATTCGGCGCGCTTTCTGAAAATGCTACACTATCCAGCGTCGTCATGAATTTTTTTTTATTCTTTTATCATGCGAGATGTAACGAGAACTGTGTACAATTATTATAATGTTGGAACACGATAATTGAAAACGTTCGATGGAATTCTAATATTTTTTTTTGTATAATAACAGTAATTTGTTACAGGAAATGCGAGGGAAATAACACATGTTTACTCTATGGAAATTTCAGTTTTCTATAGAGTGTTCTTTTAAAATATTAAGGATGGATTTAGAAACAGGCGATAAATCAAATAAGGTATTATATAATTCTCTATGGCGTCTTGGAGTACTTTTTTGGTAAATCTGTACATGTGACTGGCGAGAGATTCGATGAAATGGAATGCGAGGAAAGATACGCATTTTCCTTTGATGCAATTTGTGATCATCGGAAGAAAGGTGTTTCCTTTCCGAAGAAGCCCTTCGTTGCACCAGAATCAAAGTAATAATAAAGTTCTCAAGGATCTAATAATATAATTCTCAAGGATCTAATAATAAAGTTCTCAAGGATGGTTATTTGTGCGTTATAAAAATGGGACGCGAGACAGTATATATATTATCTCTTGTCCCAATTTAATTTAATTTATTTATTATTACATGAACAGAAGAGGATACCGGTTCGAATCTTCAGGAATCTTAATTCCATGTATCTTATTGAAAATAAATTCTACTCTCGGATGTTTACAGGTCGTTGTTAAATATTCGAAACCCCAAAGATTTGTTGTGCCGATTAAGACGTCCCATCCATCCTCACGTAGTAGAACTTCTTTATAAAAATTACGTAGGAAATCATTCATATATTTTTTTGTCGATCACGAAGAATTCATCGGTTTCTTCCACAATTCACTTTTATGTTTCTTCTATAGTAGTTTCCATTCGGCACGATTTATGGTCGTTTTCTTCAGGTCATATACTGAAATTATATCGATTAGTTTGGGATCAAAACACTTCTTTTTTCGTCATTGCTCCATTCAAAGCTGAAAACGTAATTGATATTATCTTGAAATGACATCGGATGCTGGATGGATACTCGTTCAAATATAGGAAATAAGTGTCGTTCGAGCTGCCTTCATATACCTGCTGCCGCAATAAATAATAAAAATAAAAAAATATTTCCTTTTAACTGGCGCATGCGTATTTGCTTCTCTATATATGTATTTGCTATCTCGTATCTATCTATGTATACTCAGCATGCGTATTTGCTATCAATTTCAAGGATGGTTATTCGTATGCCATAAAAATAAAATGGCAGAAAAATACATACAATCGTTCTGCCAGCTTTTTTTTTTTTTTTTTTTTTTTTTTGGTATTACTGTTTGAAGATGGTATCGGTCGTCGTCCTTATGTAGGAATTCATGGAGACGTGTGTCAGTCCACCAGTCTTTGCTCACAATTTCCACATCTCCTCCACTTGTTAAAATATTACGACGAATCGATTTTTATCCAGTCATCTAACGGCACATTACGTTGTTTTGTATCGTAATCCGCTTCTGTGATTATTCGAGACTGGTTGATGACGAAAGTAATTATTGCGGGAACGATTCCTTGTTCCCTGAGCTCCCCCCATTCGATGTGTGCAATGCAAGTCACTTCACTAAATTAATAATTTGTAAAATGGCCTAGCAGATGTGTGTGTATAAATATATATATATATATATATATTAGCCCCAGCATATTGGATGTGTTGTGAGTCATCCGTCCTGTTACGCAATTGATTGAAATTGTGTGTGATCCGATGAAAAGACTTCAGGTTTGATTCCAGCAATACTTCATCATCTCGCCAGGAAATATATTATAAAATTCCTCTTTTATATTTAGCAAAAAAAGACCACAAGTAGACTCGCCCGTACATATCAGGGGGGGGGACATTAATTCTTAATAAATCATTTATAACAGCCGGATGTAGAAAGAACAAGGATGAGCGGTTTAAGAAACGTGCGAGGTTCGGTAATCTCTCTCTTCTGGTAGGTAAGTTCATTAGATGCAGATGCTGGTAGGCTGTAACCCTCCTTGGCTAAATAGTCTGTCTTCTCGTTGCCAAAAAGATCTACATGTGATGGAATCCATTGGAAATGAATATCATGATCAAGTGAGATCACACACGTTTCAACTTGTGAAGGATAGATACACTTGTCTTATCACATATATGGATATAATTGTTGAGGAGTTCCATTGACCTTCGGCTATCAGTCGGAATCGAGAGAATTTTATAATCTTTCTCCTTCAGGATGGCTTCAAGTCCCGCATTCATAACTAGTCATTCGCTTCTAAATATGGAACAGAAGTCTGGGTTACGTTGAGTAAGAGAAATGTTGTTTTTAGATGTTTCGATATAAATGCCACTACCTGCAGGATTATCAGTTTTACTTCCATCGGTATACAATTTACTGTCATTTCTAGGGGTATTATTTATGATTTCAAAGGCTAATTGTCAAAAATGTTCCGATAAAGTATTCTTTTTATTGATGGAGGAAGAGAGGCTGAAGTGAAAATGAACCCTGGAAAAATTATCTGTTCGTGACATGCAGAAAGGAAGAGAATATTGTTCAACATTATTAGCAATAGCTCCCTGACACAAAACCTGACTAAAAAAAAACTTTTTTTTTTTTTTTTAAGTCTTTGGTGGCTTTTCCAATTACAAACTGAAACATAATAAATTTACCTAAATATATGTAATGAAATACAGTTAGAAAAGAAAGAGGAAAAAGTATAAATTTTTCACGCATGATTTAATTACAAAATATAATAAATGTTAGTATTCGCAAATAGACTGGGATTTTTTACATCAGCGATAACTTGGAATGACTCAATAATTTTGTGGAATATACAGAATGTTTTGGTGCTAACTACTTCAGTGTATTGGATTCTATAAAGTATTAGATAACTAATCTAAACTCATTACAATTAAAAGTATTTTCTCTAATTTGGTTGTCTTTCTGCAGTTCTTTTTCTTATTATTATTTTGTTCGCAAAAGAGATGGATACATAGGTCGACAGTTTAGGAATGATCTTGAACCACTAAGTATCGCCTTCCAATGATAGATTTAAGAATTACAATTCCGTCACCTGAAAGCCAAGTAACAAAACATTCATTTACCACATGGATCCACTTTTCTAGGGTACATGAATAGAATTCAGGATAAAATGAAACAGCTTCATTTCTTATGTAAATTCATCGTCTTATTAATTATTGTTAAAAAAAAGAGGTTATTGCAAATGAAACTCAAAATTTGTACGTTGTTATGCATTCGAATCGCAATATTTTCAAGGGAATATCTATACATTTAATTAATGCCCTAATATATCGTTATAAATCTTTAGTGACACATATTAACAAGCATATCACTTCGCAATTTTTGAAAGTTTGCAGTTAAACTTCATGTGAAAATTGCAAAACGAATGAATTTGTATGTTAAGGCGCTACAAATATCATTAATGCGAGAGATTACTGAGGACTTGTGTTAGGACATCGTTCTACGAAGCATAAGAGGGCGGATTCAATCCCAGCCCCTTTTGAAAAATGTGTGATGGATGTTTCACTTCTAACTCATTGGCCCAAGCAGCAACCATGAGTCAATATGCTTTACGATCCATTTCTTTTGAGAATCTGGAGCAACATATCAGGGAACTTTTCTTTAAGTAAAGACTCGATCAATGGAAAAATTTCAAATATTCTAAGGAGCTATATTTTATAAAAAAAAATCATATGCTATTAACTAAAAGACGTATGGTTGATCAGAGCTAGAAAAAGATCTTTCCCTACCAATTCATTCGGTTTAGATTTAATTTCTCGTACGGATCACTGTAAATGGGGTGTGAGTATTTTCCTGGAGCTTCTTTTTATGAGGATCTGAGGAACCAACCATGAAAAAAGATTAAGTATAGGAGCATTATCGCGTTCTCTTGAATATATTTGAACTACCTTCAAATCCGAAAAAATAAAATTCTTGCTTGCTGTGAATTTCTGCGACCAATTAAAAAAATTTAATCTTCATGACATAAAAAGTGAAATTTCGTAACTTCTACCTTTCTTAAACTGTCCTTATTATAGATTTTGGGACTCAAACTTATTTGCTGTATTTCAACATATGTAGTTTCGATTTTATGAAGCAAATATTATCATTTGTAACAAAATAGTTTAAATACCTCTGCAGAATGAATTGGTATTTTTTTATAGATTGATGAACTCATGCCCAGTAATTACAAAATTATACATTATCATTATTAGTCCTTATTTTATTAAAAATATAGATTCAATGCTCTTTCGCAAATATAACTATGTTAAACGTATTTAAATGTATACAGTTCAAAAATTGATAATTTGTAAAGCAAAATGCTTGATGATAAATATGCTTGCTTGTAAAGCAAAAATGCTTGATGAAAGTAAAATTTAACGTAAATTTTTTTAATAAACACATAATAATTTACATTATATTTCGAATAATACATGTGCCTTGTCAATGAATATTTCCAAAACAAAACATTTAAGTTTATTACACGTGCCCTGTAAAAAAGTGTTAAAAGGTTTAATTTAAATTTTATTGAACAGTATACTTAAAAGATTTTAATTTCACCATTTTACTTGGTGTTTGTAAATATATGTAAGCTTTAATATGTTTATCTTTAATGAAGATTTATGAAAAATATATATGTATTATAAAAAATATCATTTTTAGATTCAAAGACATTTCTTTATTCTTCATAACAGACTTAATATTTCTGTTAAGATAAAATGTGTGTTCTTATTATGTTCTTAATAAGTGGGATTCAAGACGCACAGCTTTATTGTGTACAATACTTTTATGAAAACTGAAGAGAAATATATTGTGTTACTTAAAAAATTATGTTTATCATAACTTTAAGGATAAATCTGAAGAGAGAGATATATTAAAACATTTCTCAAAAATTTTTATTTTAGAATAATTGTACAGTGATTTTTAAATCTCTCATAAGCATGACAGTTTTACAAATAAATTGTTAAAAGTTAAGGTAAAAAGTTTGTAATCTCAATTTGTAAAAACATTTTATCGTCTATCCTCTACTGTTTTAAAATTTAATCCCTAAAATCAGCTTAGAGATGCAAAATTGCAATTTTTCATTATAAATTGAGGCTAACATTTCATTTTAATAATTATTTCAAATGAAATAGCAACATTTGTTCGCACAAATATTTTTATAAACATAATTTTCAAAAAAAAAAAAAAAAAAAAAAAAAAAATTAATGAAACGTGAATGTTACTAAAGTGATTATGTGGCTTTACTTTTGTAATTAATGCGCAATTAAAAGCTTCATACTTTTGATGCTGTTAATTTTTACTTGAATATTGAAGACAATTTATTATAGCCTTATGTAATACCTTATAACGTGGAGCATTTATTATGATTTTTAAATTATTTTTTCTATGCAATAATATACAATATAACTTCTTGCAGTTTTTATAGAGACATAATAACATAATTCCAATTTGAGGAATAGAAGTTACTAATTTTTCAATAAAATTGAAATTAGAATATTAAAATACAAAAATAATTGCACATTTAGATTGGAACTTTATTTTTTGTAAATAATTTATAAAAGAAATGATGCAGTTACGAGATATTTTATAATATTAATACTTACCTGCAATATTCAATATCAGTACACTAAAAAAATAAACGGAGTTGAATAAATAAGGAAAATATCAAAATGAAGAAGGACATTAATTTAATTTGAAAATATTTAATATAATAATTTGAATATTAGTGAAAGGAATTATTATTATTTAAACTAAAAATAAATATTTTTTAAACAGTATTGATAACAAAACAATTATTTCCTTCTTTTCCTTAGATATATTTAAATAAATTATTTTCTTATTTTAAAGCAAGTTTTAAATATGATACCAATAAAAAGATAACCAATAGAGAAGTCAAATGATGAGTTAAAAATATAAATAAATTAATCTCTTGTAGCTTGTCACGAAGATTGCAACTGATGTATGCTTAAATTGTCGCTCTGTTTCTATAAATCGTATTATATAGTAAAAAATGTAAAAGATAAATATAATACATCCATAAAAAATGAATTCATTTCCGTAAAGTAGTCTTTAAGAGAAATATAATACAATAATAAGAACCATTATCGTCCGTATATGATATTTGGTATAAATATTGAAACATCAATCAGAATTTCAAAAATTTCTGAATTTTTGAAAAGCTGAAAATTTTTTTGAAAAATTTCTAAAAGTTGAGAAATGCAATAAAATTTTGTTTATTCATTTTCTTATCTTCCAACATAGGGACATTTAAAATTTCTTTTTTTATCTTAAAACTTTTTGATTTATTTTTCCACAACTATTTTATGATTAAAATAGTAAATTTCTATGAAATTAGTTTAATTAGATTTGATTTTACTGGCGCAAGATCCTTAGATCGGATATTTTGTGTCAAAAGAAAAATAATCATCGGTAAAATTACGTGTTTTAGTAAACCAGTGGAACTAATTGGTACTGTTGATATGAATGACTCAGAAGAATAAAGGCCTCAAAGAAAAATTCATAGAATCCAGAAAGATGTTATAAAGAAAACTCCAGTGTTTCTGAAGAACGACTACAGTTTCATGAAATTAATGTCTTCCAGAGCAGGTTTTATTTGATTGCTTTTTTATGCTTATATTTTCTATATTTTGAAACGGTCCTGTGATGTAGAGAAGGAATCCACTTCCATATCTGTTTCAGAAGAGGATATATCAGCTTCTCTTTTAATACATTTTTCTTGAGATTTTGGTTTTTAAAGTTTGTATCATGAGTCCTATATTTATTGGCAATTGAAGTAGATTTCTTTGTGCTATTTGAAATTGATGGTGATGTGAATTTAGATGACAAAGCTGAAAGTAGAGCAGATATTGGTAAAATACTCTTCTTTGCGACACTGTTCTTTATTTTAGCTTCTGTTTGTAAAATAGAAGAATAGAAAATGCCAACTTTTTGTGTTCTATTTTTTACTATTTGTCTTGATTCCGGGAAAGAATTTTGTTTTATCTTTGTTGCAATTATCTCTTTCTCCATATACGCCATGTCTCTGACATTTAAAACACATAATAGAGTTAGGAATGTATGGACGAAGTTGCAGTTAACATAAAATGTTTTTATTGATTTTGGTAATGCTGGTGTCTAAAAAGTTAAGACAACATGTTGGGTGGGGAAAAGTCCCCCGTCGCATGGAATGCTTATACGATGTGTAGCACAGACTCTTTGATCACTTAGTTCTTTCAAAAATTCTGCTGAAAAAAAAAAGAGCCAACACTTGGGGATCTTCACTATCCATGAGAAGCGAGAAGCAAACAGAGCGGCAACAGCTACTCATCTTTTCACTTGTTTGCTTTACGTGGAAGGATGGAAAATGTATGAGTAAAAGATTAGATGGAAAAGAGAAGAAAAACAGAAAGAAAATATAGATCACTGTGTAGCTTGGGATTGGGACACCCTAATTATATTATAATTATTACATAGAGGGGACTTTATTTTGGTACCCTCAAATGCTTTTGGAATA
Source organism: Latrodectus elegans (assembly GCA_030067965.1). NCBI lineage: Eukaryota > Metazoa > Arthropoda > Arachnida > Araneae > Theridiidae > Latrodectus > Latrodectus elegans. Next base: position 10,735,217 of record CM057816.1, read on the forward strand.
ATAAACTTTTATTAGCCAATTCAAAAATTTATTTTAGTTATGGAAATGAAAAAGGATAAAGCACATTTTCTAAGAACAACAAATTGTTATGAGTTAGAATATTCTTAAAAAATGCTGGCTTTCATATTATTTGTAGTTTTGCTGTTGTGGAATTCACGGTTACTAGGATTTCCGTATTCCACCCCTACCAGAGTGGAAAAAGATAGGGCTGTACCCAGGGGATGTTCCATCGTAGTCCGAAAGTGGGCTTTCGTAATTAAGAAGAAAAAGACCCCCAGACTTGGCCTGTCAACTTCAGAGATATCATTTCACGTGAAGGACATAGAGACTACGACCTTATGCCGTCATTAGTGAATATGACGGATATTCAAGAGGTCGAGATATCTTCTGGTGACGAAAATGAAAGCTATAATCAACTAGGCCATATGACATTTTTGCTTTTCCCATAATATGATAAAACAAATCCGCATTCTACTTACATATCTTTTTATTATTGGAAGATTAATTCAATCAAAAATTATTAATAAAACTATCGTAAGTACGGAAATTATCTTTCAATAATGTGTACTTAAAATTCAATCTACTTAAAACTTAATTATATATATATTCAACTTAAAATGTGAATCAATCAAAATAAAGCATGCAAATACATTGTATAATAATAATTAAATAATAATTATTATAAAGTAATAATACTTTATTCAGTTATTTGTCATAAAATATTAACAAAATGAATAATTTTATTTTATGTGGATTTTTAGTTGCTCTAAAAATAAAATTCTATAATAATAAAAAAATATAAAATCAAAATTAGATCGGTTTTATTCTTTTTTAACTGATATATACTATGTGAATTTATACAATAAACTAGCATGCATACAATATGAACGTGGAGAATCGACATTGTTATCCATTATCAAAATGAGATTTGACAGCTAGATTCAAATGATTTCCATTCATGTATTCTCATCACATACCGATCATATGGTGCACTTGACTTTGCCATAATTATGTAAGAAATATATTTATTATTTACTTAAAATGGGGCCTTTAATTGTCAAAATATCTTTTTCGTATTTCATTCCCCAATTACTCATCTTTCTTGTCTCGAAGAATAAATTTCAAACCTACCTGCAAATGCCTTTTCAATTTTAATTTCTCTAAGGAGAGATTTCAAAACCACCATTTTAATTTCAATCAAGGCAGCATAGATAATCATATATATTTCCTAGAAATCTAAACTATCATGTTTTATATCGAATTTTCGTTCATTTTCACAAATATTTAAAATGAATTCAATATCATTTTGATTAAAAATAAGTGATTTATGAGTTTCATTGCTAACTAGCATTTTTTATTTATTTATTTATTTTTAAAGAAGTTTTCATTTTTACGACCTTTAGTATAAGATTTTTCTTTTTCGTTTATATGATTGAACTAAATTTTCCCAAAGATGGTAATTTATTCCAAATATTTTTTAAATGTTGCACAACTTGTATTTTTTGTGACGTGAATGGAAGATTTGATTACGCGGCTCCAAATAAACTGCTCCTACTAATTTTTTATTTTCTATTAATAATGCTTCCTTTTTAGACAGTTGATTTTATAAAATATATGCTAAACTTTTTTAAAAATATCATGACTTTATTTTGCAATGAGTTAAAATATCATAAAATTGCATAAAATTATATAATTCCTTATTTAATAATTTCAAAATAGCTTTCGTTAGGAACTGTATACGGTATCAAAATTTTAATTTCACCCATTTACAATCTGAGAAATAACAGTCTAATAAAAATAATAACCCACTAATGATGAGTTAATATGTTTTCATTCCAATAAAGACTTTAAAATATATGTTAAAATTTTTATTGGAATGCAATGGACACAACTGGTTTAGAGTGAAAATAAAATAATAAAACCGGAGACAGTTGAACGGGATTTTTAATTTATTCTTTAGTTGACTGCTTACTTCTAATTGACCGTTGTGCTACTCCTCATGAATTCATTCTGACTGTTACAAGATTTTTTACGCCTCCAGACCAGTTAGACAAGGAGGCGTATTATTACGCGTAAATTATATACAATCGCTTCCTTAGGGCGCAGCATTGATCATCATATTTTCAACTGAAAACCTGCTCTTTGTCTCTCTAAACAGTTTATACAAACATCTAGATGAGCGCATGCTGAATTGCGAAAAATATAACTCATCGATATTTTTCGTAAAATATCATCTACTCTTTCAATTCATTTAATTAAATCAAATCTGCCTTCTGCAAGCAATTTCATGCGAGACTGAAATAGGAAAGTATTATTGAGCATCAAAACAGGAAATTAGGAAGCATTGTACATATGATAACAATTATATGGTTGACGTTAAATTAAAATATTTATATAATTTGATTACAGAAGCAAAATGGCTGATGATATATCGAACCGAAATAAATTGATATAATTTTCGGTTCAGTTCTCTCCGGGTTTCGTTTCGACGAAATTAATGGCTTTTTCCGGTTTTCGGCTCAGTTCCTGTTCGAACAGTGTGGAAAATTTTATTGTATTATATGAAGTAAGCTTTAGAATTTCTTATTGTATTTTATTTATTTTTATCTCAAGTGCTTAAAAATGAAAAAAATGTGAAATTAGAGGCAGAGAATATAATTACTACCCTTTTCCCTGCGTGGATCCTGAAACTTTGGAACAAATTAGGGAAGAGAAAATTACGAGACATTGTTAAATAGTAAAAAAGATATTGAGTATCTATTAAACAACTTCCTTACCACTGTTGCGATATATATAGAAATAGTATGATACGATATAAGTAGAATTTTTTATTTCCCTTTTTGTTTAAATCTTTTTTTTTTTTAATTAAGTAGAAAATATAGAACCTGCGCATTTTAAATCAGAATGTTTCGATTTGGTCATCGTGTTCATCCTGATTATTATATATTTTGCATACTTCAAATGGATTTCTTTCATCTCTATAAATAAATTAGAGAGGCATACTTTAGATCCGTCAAATAGATGTTCAGTGTTCCTCTATACTTATAAACCAGCACAGAAGAAAATTATTAAGCATTTTACTACTCAGTAATACAAAGGTATTTTCAAATCTACTGTATTAAGAGCTTGTACATTAAAATCTTTTTGCAACTTTCCGTAATCTTTAATTAACAATTTTAAACATTTCATTTCCTTAGAGAACAATGAAAACGAAATATTACAAGAAGTTTTTGAGGGAATCAGATGCAAGAAGATGTAACGCTGATATTTCATATCTAAAACTCAGTAAGTATTTAAAAAAATTTAAAGAATAGATAATTATTTGCAGAAAATAACTCGAAGTTTATTTAAAGTAAAAAAGAAATTTCAGTTTAATTGTGAAATACATTAAGTGATTGGAATTGCAAAGAGTTGTTTAACAAAATATAGAAGTTAAAAATCAGAATATATATATATTTAAAATTATAAAAAATGTCAAAAATATTGAAATCATGAAGGAATATTTTATCTGTGTAAAGATGAGGAAAATAAAAAATTACCACTTGACACCTTTAAATTATATAACAATAGGTTATTAGCTTAAAAAAATTTTGATTTTTGCTGATAGAATAAGAAATATTTAAGTCAAGAGCTCATATAAATTCTGTTTGCTATTGACTCAAGTTTTGTAAGGGAAGAAAAGCTATTGAAAATCTAATCAATGAACTACAATCTTAATAAATTAATTTAATATTATTAAATAAAATTTACAAAGCTCACGCTCGTTTATACAGGCAATTGAAATGATAGGTACAATACATTTTTAATAATTCATGATTCCAATTTTATTTAAACATTCATAATTAATTTTTACTATTTAATGAAAAACTAAAGTCATTCAATGTGTGTGCGAGGCAATGCATAATTTTTGTTATGATTAATAATAAAATTATTATTATGATTATTAAAGACAGTACTCTGAAATGTATGTTTTCCTCAATATTAGCGGAAGAGGGGAAATAAATTCTCCCAAAATGCCTCGTCAAAGGGGGATTCGGGTATCATTTCCGGCGACCATTTCAGGTAGCTCTTTTCTTCCTCCGCTCGGACTCTAAAACTCCACGGGGGGGGGGGGGGTAATTTTATGTAGCTACTGATTAACGAAACAGGTGGTGGGAAACAGAAAGCACCCTTTTTGGTGTTGAATACAAAAGGAATCATGGCGTTAGAAAATTTATTTTCGTGAAATATTACGCCAAAATTGGTAAACTCAAAATGCGTGTGATTGATTGACAAGCAATTTTCACCAATAAAATTATTTTGTATTCTTCCACAGCAAACTTTGAGAACTATGGATTAGGCTATGCATGAATAATGATTTGCAAAACTCAGTAAAATAAAGATATTTAGAGAGTATTGAAAAATTATTTTTCGATCAATATCAATTTTATAAAAAGTAAGTTTATTTTAAATTGATTAAAATTTGTTTATATAAATTATATTTTGTTTTCAAGTTTAACTTCTCATTGTGTTTTGATTTGAAGTTTAACGTAGATTTTATTCGAGAAATATTATTTCAGAGGGAAACTTTGCTTTAAAATTCTGACTAATTCTATAATTTAGAATTAGTCAGAATTTTAAAGCAAAGTCTGTTGCTCGCAAATTTACTTTAAAATATTCTTAATTTTTTTTATTTTTTTTATCGAAAATTAATGATTAATGTGAATGTTTTTATTTATAAAATAATTGATTTTAAAAATTTTTATTCCTTAATTATCTTAGCTATTAGAAATATAAATTCATTATTTGTGATATATATATATTATTTGAATTTATGAATATAATCAGATTTTTTAAATTCATCATAGTTTTTATATTCTATTGCTCGCATTTTTTGTTCTCAATCACATTTAATTTTTAATTAGATGATATTAATAAGAATGTTCAACATCAGCAAAAAATTAGCCCTCGTCAAATTTATAGATGAGAATAATGTTATTTTTGTTGTGCCAACTACTTGGCTTTTCTGTGATGAAGAAATAATTCTGTAATCATGGCCACCACATAAGGATACTAATAAAATCAGAAGTCTGAGTAGAAGAGATGAAAAGCCGTTGGAAACTTGGGAAAAGTTTAAAGTGAAAGTTGTTTACCAATCATTAAGTTTTACTTTATTACTATTATTAATTTTACTATCATTTTAAGTATCAACATTTTAAAATATGAGAAATAATTTTATTTCAAACATAGAATTATTTGAAATTTTTGTAACTTGAAAGGCTTTCATTTCTTGAAAAATTTAGATGAAAGATTATGATACCTGATTCCTTTTAATTTCAGAGTTTTTTTTTTCCATGTTTCGTTTAATAGAATTCTATTTCTATGCATGCTCATCAAATTATTGACAACATAAAATAAATTTCTATTTGATTTGGGGGTGGCTCTGTGATGCAGGAGCCTGGGGCAACTTCCCCATAGGCCACTGGCTTAGTCAGGCTCTGTATGTACTAAAAATTAGATTGTAAGAGGCATTTTTATTCCAGGCGAGAAGTTGTATAGTTAAAAATATTCTTAAAATGACGACGTCAATAATTCATTTAAATTGCTAAGTTGGTGTATGTTTTGCATGATTTATACAGCAAATATGGGTATATAAGTAAAAAAACAAACAATTGTTTAGGCATATTTTTATTCAGGCAATCTAATGTATTATCATTTTTAATGTAATTAATATAAAAGTGTTCTATTAATTACATATTATTAGTATTTAATTTCTCACTTTCTTACTTTTGAAAAATTATAATAATTTTAATATTTATTTTCAGCCAATTATGAAAAGACAAATAAAAAGCTAATGTACTTTCATTATGACAGTGACATTGAACCACTCTCAAAAGATACAGTAGAAAAAGGTTTGTGCAGCAAAAGTATAAATTCAGAAATTCATACTAATTCAATAGAGATGTGTGATAAATGTAGAAGTAATAAAGGTTTGTCTGGTATATATATATATATATATATATATATATATATATATATATATGTATAAATATATATATAAAAGTATAATTACAATGTAGAGAAAGCGTGTTAAGTTTCATACTTAATAAAATTTCATTATTAAAAGGTCTCTTCTCAAAAAATTTATTTTTATCACTATTTTATATTTTAATTATGTATATATTTACTCTTTGCAACCTCTTTAATTGTTTTAAAAATTTTACTCATTTTCAAGGCTAAAAAAAGTTCTTTAATTGGAATGTTTCATTTAACTGTTTTTTATTTAATTTTTTCAGAGTATATGATTTTTCAAATTATAAAATGTAAATTATACACTATATAAATTGTTTTCCTTCTTCTATTAGAATCGTGAAAATATTTTAAAAAATTATATTGGATTTAAAATTAAACTGATGCTTAGATTAATCCAATATTATTCAATTGAAATTTTTTTGAAATAGTTAAATTATTTATCACGATTTTCAATCAAACTTTTTTGATATGGAGATATGAAAATATAATTATATATATATATATATATATATATATATATAGATATAGATATATATATATATATATATATATATATATATATATATATATATATATATATATAGATATATAATTTCCCAGCACAACTATTGGGGAAGAGGAGAGTGTATTGTCAATTTGTAAATTTGATGAATTGAAAGTTATGGAAGAAATGCTCGAAGACATTGAAGAATTTAGTAAAATTGAAAAAATATTACTTTGAAAGTCTGTTTTTTGTATGTATAATACATATAAGTACATAATACTTAAATAAATTATTATCAAAAAGATTACTTGGGTAATTCTAAGAAAATTAATAAATAATTAAAAATTTTGAATTTACAATTTAATATTTTTACAAATAAAAATTAATTCCTGACCTAAAATTAATTAAAGCTATTATCTCGTGTGTGAATAAATTCAATTATCATCTTAAAAAATATTTTAAATTGCATGTTAGTAAACAATATATAAATTTAACTTATATAAATGAAAAAAAAATATTTTATCACATAGTATAATATATATAAGTGCGTATTACTTTAAATATGAATTAAGTATTTGCTATGTTTTAAAGTATACTATGATTTATAAATGTGTGCATTGAAACCACACAAGCATTTTCAACGCAAATTTGTATTTTAGATTAAATAATTTGTACATTTAAATGTATCTACATTTAAATTTTCCAAAAACATAATCAGTTAAAATAATTGAATTTAGTAGCTAAAAAAAAATATTTTTGGTGGATTAAACTTACACCTATTTAGAGGTGAATACTATCCATAGATTTTCTTATATTTCTGTTTTTGTAAAGGATAATAAATGTCTTTGATTTAAAAAAAAGTATAAAATATTTTTTCGGTTAGTGCACAAGAAGAATATTATCAAAACTTTTTAACAATGATCTTGCACAAAAATTGAATTGGAAAAGAAGTTCACAAAAAACTTCTATTCAAGAATTTCAGAAAATTTTACAACTGATTTCTGGTAATTAAAATAGAATTTACATTTTATATACTTATTCATATCTCATTATTTTTCTATTATATTTATTACATTGAATTTTCCTGAAAATTATTGAAAATATTTTAACAAATTATAAATTACTATGTCACTAGCGTAAGCAGTTTTGATTGCCAATTGCAACCAAAACTCCTCTTAATGCAAAACTATGGAATGAAAATTGACCAGTCTCATTTACTATATATTTTAGTGGTATTTCTTCCTGCGGTCAAATTAATCCTTATGTTTCCAAGATAATTGTTTGCTTAAAATTAAAGTACATCCATTAGGGCATAAACCTTAATCAACATATGGTAGTGATTTTAATTTTTTTCTAAAACAAAAAGGTCTTTAATAAAAATTTACTTGCTGTTTCTATTTGAATTATTTAAATATATTTAAAAATTTGTGTTGCTTTTTAATTCTAAAAATATCACTCTTGATAAAAAATACTTGCAGAATGTTTTCACCAGATTTCAATAATAGTTAAATGGATTATGAAACTTATCTGTCTTTTTATGTTTGCAAAAGAATTACAATTTTTTAATTACCTAATGTTGCAACTTTAATTATTTTGATTTATTTTAACTGGTTGATAGATTTTCACTTTATGGTATATTTTTGCATGCAAGGGCATATCTATACTAAAAAGTGTACTCCATCACTAATTTCACAACTAAGATGAGAATCAAACTCCTAAACTGTTGAATTTGATGGCTGTGTTTACAATGAGGATAACTATATGTGTTTGCAATTATAACTATTGCAATGATGATAATTAAATGCCGGCCAACTTGTCTGATGGTCAGCGTGCCTAACTATGGATAGAGAGGACCTGTGTTCGAATCTCATTTCAGGAGGCATGGATGTACTTTGTCAATACGCCAATATTCTCAATGCCCTTTATGAGTCCTAATTGTTATACTGGTTATCTAAGTCAGGTTATATTACTAAAAAAAGTCATAATAATATTAGCAAAACAAATAAGTTTGCTATACTCAAAATAAAAAATAAAAAAAGTGTTCAATGAATATTATTTCCTCTGGCTCCTTCTGGATGTTATAATTATTCAAAAATTAAAAATATTTTGTCGAAGTTTCAGTGTTTTGAAATATTATTTGACGTGCTATTTTTAATTTCTCATAACAGATTAAATCTTTTTATTTAACTAGCAGTATTTAATTAATATTTTTAACTTCCTTTTATGATAAAAAATGTGAAAATTTTATCTTATTCTGAATATAATAAAAAATTATTCATAGAAAAAGAAAATTTCATATATAGATAACTGAAATACTATTAATGGAAACTTGTAAGAATTTAAATGTGCTAATAGCATCAGAAAAATCAAATTTTACTTCAGTTATCAAGAAGCGATATAGAAAGATTAAATTCAATTGTTATTGAGACTTTATGAAATTATATATTATCGTTTGTCCCAAAATAAAAGAAATTCTTGTATTTTTATTTCAGGCTGTATTGAAGCCTTTTAGCCTAGTGTCAGGTTTTACTCGTGAGAAAATTTCCGCTGAAACATGTTTCTTATTAGCGGTCTTCTTTGTCCGAAATATTGTGTCCGGCTCCAGGCTAACCTTCACAGAAAGGGGGGGGGGAAGTTTCATACTATAGAAATACAATATGCCGTGTAGGTAATTGTCTTCCGCGAATCGAAATGGTGGGGATCGAGAACTAATTACCTCCAAATTCTAGAAAAACCCAAACTTTCTTTCCTTTTTATAGTTCACACGATTACCATTTCGTTTGTTCCCAAACACATGGCTTTATTGGAAACAAAAATGTAAACTTTTGAAAATTTGGAGTTTAGACATTTAAAATATTATTGCTGTAAGTTCTATTTTCTCTCTACTGTGTATTCTTTCGATTTGAATATTTATTTCATATTTTAGCTGGTATAAATATTTACTAACATATGCTTGCAGAGTTTTGAAAATTAAATATTAAATTACTTATTAGTTAAAACTATTAATTAAAAAGTAATTTATTTAATGTTTAAATGTTTTTGTTTGGGGAAATAAATTTTATTTGACTCGTAATTTTGTCGGCTTTACATATATTTACCTTATATTGAAAATTATTTTTCAAATGATAGAAGTTAAATATCTATAAAGTTTTTTTTTTTCGTAAATGTTTTTTCTCTCTTTTTTGTATACTTAAATATAGAGAATATATTTCTTTATTAGTTCAATTTATATAAAAACAAATCTTTAAACTTGAAAAATTCCTTCCAGAAATTTGCAAAGAAATCGTGCATATTTCTCATTCTACATTGTACAATCTTAAAAATAAGATCGCCTTTAATTGATATAAATTTATTGAAAGAAAAAACTTTGACATTGCATGAACAGTACTTCCAAAATTATTCTTTACAGAAATAAATTTTGATTTCAATAAAAATTACCACTTATTTTAATAATAAAATATATTTTAATAACTTAAATAAACAGTTGCATTAAATTCCTTAAAAATAGGAAGAAAATTTTTACTACTCTGATAAGTAATTGAGAAAATTTCTTTAAATGAAATTATGCGTTTAACAGTTAAATATATTTTTTTTATCTCAGCACATGTAACTCTTGATAGCAATTCGAATCAATGAAAAACTTAAAAAGAACAATATAGAGTGCATCAGTTTGGAGAAAAATTTCATTTCTATTAACATAATATATATTGTTTGGTTGAAAATTTCTGATTGTATTAAATATACATAATTTTATTTGAATTTGTGTGTTTTGATTTAAGAAATTTGCAAAATATTTTTGTTGTCTGTATTAGCGTTTCTCTGCTTATCTGAAATTTGCATTGATAATTCTATGGCATAATTTAGTTATCTAAACTGAAATCAGATAAAAACTTATTAAAACAAAGATCTTCAAAGTTTAAAATCAGAAAAATTGATTTTATGGAATAAAAATGAAATATTAAAAATTATCAATAATACGTTTTGTGACTTAATTCTTTACATTAAAAATAATTTTGATTTACTTCTAATGGTCTGAGTGATATAATTGAAAAAGCTATTTTAAAGGCAAAATTTCCCATAAAGTTGTTTTTCACTAAAATTTTTCTTTAAAAAAAATTTAAATAAAATATAATTTTTTAGTTTAATCTGTAGTAAATGAAATGTTCAAAAATATATCATTGTGAAAAATCAGGTGAGTTGATTCTAAATTAGGAATGTAAAGTCTTAATTATTATTTTGTAATAAATAGCTAAAGTTTGTGAAATTAGTAATATTATAGAATTTTTGAAAATTTGTTAGTGTAAGTTATAGAATATGTTCAACATTTAATGATCAACGATTTGTAGAGTCTTTCATAACTAGGATAATACACAAATAATAGGGAATAAAAATGTTTAATTTCTTCATTCGCTTAACAAGCTAGAAGAAATACATTATACACTAAAAATACAAAATACACAAATTTTTAAGATATTGTTATGGAAATGTTAAATCATTAAAATCAATTTTCTTAAAAGTTAAAAATTAATTGATAAATAAATATCCCGACTTCAAAATTGTAATATCCTGATCAAGGCCAACAGTGCCCATATCTGTTTTTTTACCGAGGGCTCTGAGGTGCGATGCGAAGCATATGTCCTATTTTGGTGGTCAGCCCAAAGAGAAATCCCCGGTGTTTAGCTCCCAAACATGATTGGTCTTCAGTTAATCAATTCACTGAAAGGATGAAAGGTTGAATTGACCTAACTTGAGAATCGAACTTCTGCCTTGGGAAAGCTAAGTCACCGTGTTTAACAAATGTAAAAGTTTGGGTCAATTTTGTCATATAGATTTCCATAGAACAGAAGTCTATGGAGAAATGTTGAACCGAATGATGTTACTCAGCATTAGAAAAGAAATTATGCCTAAAACTCCATTAGAACTTCCAACATGCCTTACCTCAAATGGTGAAGATAGAGAGGAGAAGAGGTTGCCATTCAAATATTTTTAACTATATCTGCATCAATTCAAGCTGTGGACGTTCATTCAGCAAAATAAAATTAATTTTGACTTATTTATGATCCACCATGAGTCAAAACCGTCTAAGATTTTAACTTAAGTATTGAAGATTAAACAATTTTAAGTATAGAAAAAGAAACTTTTGAAATGATTAACTTTGATAACGTAGTTGATCAATTCGTTTCAGCAAAGGCAAGAAAAATGTGTAGTAGTGTAGTACATATTAGATTGCAAATAATTACATATCTACTTTTTTCTATGATACGTAACAAACTATTTCATGATTAAAAAATTTTTTATTTTTATTAATACTAATACAATTATTTAAAAAAAATTTTATTTTTAAAATAATTGTATTAGTATCAATAATATCTTTTTTATGATTAATTCTAAATCACATAAGTCCTATTAATCTAATGACACTTTCCGAATCCAAAATAAGTGTTTTTTGTATAAACTAGAATTGAATTTTGTTTAAATTTAAAACTTTGTTTCAGATATATATTTCGATTATTTTATAGTATTTATATTGTAATCTTATTTCAATTATACTCCATTTATTATAATGTATTATATATCGCGTTATATTATTATATATCTTATGTTACTTAATACATTTTATTCCCATATTTATATTGTATTACTATTTTTTTTTCAACGGGGCGTCAAAAAAGGTATCGTGCCCGGGCGCCAATTTTGCTCATCACGCCACTCCATTCGTATACTAACCTCTTGCCAGTATCGCAGTTCGGGCAGAAGAAAAATTAACGTTTCTATTTTGTGAAGTCCGAGCTGAGTTCACTTCTACTTTAGGATATTTAATTCCCTATTTTCCTAATAAATGACACCAGTGGTCCTAGTTTTTTACTAATTCCAACTTAGCTTCTGAAAGTAGTCCATGACTACAACAACACTATGGGAGGTGATGTTAATGTCGATCAACATATTACAGACTTCCTGGCTGCTAGAAAAGGAGGTAAAAAATGTCACTAGAAAATATTTTTCCATCTCCTACACTCGGCGTTATATAAATAACTCCTTTATTTTGCATACTTTAGCAGGATGTGCAAAAAATATGAATTTCAGAAAATAGATTGTTGAACTAGAGAAGAGAATAAAGCATGAGACAACAGTTTATTGTAAAAAGTGCAATATGTTTGAGCAGTACCTTGTTTTGGGATATACCATACTGTAAAAGATTTGTATAATTTATGCACTGAAAATCATATTGTTGTGTTTTTATATTATACTTGTTATATTTAGCTTCAAAATTTCGTTTAATTTGCTCAATATGAATAACATGTATGTGTAATCAATGTTTTATGTGTATGTAAAAATTATAAATATAATATTTAATGTATTTAAAACTTTGTTTTTGTAATAAAAAGCATTTTCTAACTCTTTTAATAAAATAAAAAACAAAATTAAACAGTCAAAAAATTTTCCATTTTTGGTCCATTTTCCTGAAATATATGTCACAGTTAAGGGGTTAATAAAATCAAAAATTTCAGTAGAAGAGATGAAAAACCGTTGGAAACTTGGGAAAAGTTTAAAGTGAAAGTTGTTTACCAAGCATGGTTTTACTTTCTTACTGTCATTAACTTTACTATCATTTTTAGTATCAACGTTTTAAAATATGAGAAATAATTTTTAATTTCAAACATAGAATTATACAAATTTTTTGTAAATTGAAAGGTTTTCTTTAATTAGATTCTAGAAAAACTTATGAAAGGTTATTGTTGGAAATATTGGCGATCATCAAGAAAATAATTTAACCCTCTTTGCCAATTGAGCATTGATGACGTCATGTTATGATCCCGTACTCCGACGCGAAAAAATGTAAATAGAATGCTTTTGTGCTTTTGAATCGTAGGGAATGCAGATTCGTGAGCAGCCAAATAATTTTTTGTAATATATTGTAAATATATATGCGTCCTCCTATAATGATTTTTAATAATAAATAGATAATAGATATTTAGAGAATTTTTATTGATCATGCATTTATAGATAGAATGTCTCCTGAAAGAATCCCGGGACGAATTAAGGTAAGAGTAAATTTTCACTTACCACTTGATTTCTTTTGGTAATTGCATTGATACCGAAAGTTATAACGCCTGATTCCTTTTAATTTTTTTTCTTCATGTTTCGTTTAATAGAATTATATTTCTATGCATGCTCATCAAATTATTGACAACATAAAATAAACTTCTATTTGATTTGGGGGCCCTCTGATGCATCAGCCTGGGGCAACTACCCCATAGGTCTTTGGTGCTCTGTATGCACCAAAAATTAGATAGTAAGAGGCATTTTTATTCCAAACAGAAATTGTATAGTTAACAATATTCTTAAAATGACGACGTCAATAATTCATCTAAATTGCTAAGTTGATGTATGTTTTGCATGATTTTTACAGCAAATATGGGTATATAAGTAAAAAAAAAAAACAAACAATTGTTTAGGCATATTTTTATTTAGGCAATCTAATGTATTGTCATTTTTAATGTAATTGATATAAAAGTGTTCTATTAATTGCATATTATTAGTACTTAATTTCTCACTTTCTTACTTTTGAAAAATTATAATAATTTTAATATTTATTTTGCCGACCTACTTGTCTAGTGGTCAGCGTGCCTGACTACGGATAGGGTGGACCTGGGTTAGAATCCCGTTTCAGGCATGGATGTACTTTCTCTCTCTCTATCCTTTGTCCTTTTCTTGTGTGTGAATGAGGTGTGAATGATTACCTACCCTATAAACAGGTCACTATGGCATGTGTGAGTACTGAAGAAGTCGGACTCCACACCAAATACGGTTCAGTTGGAAAAATGGAGCAGCGCACTCCAATTTGCCAGCCTAGCTGGCACATAAGAACAACAACATTTATTTTCAGCCAATTACGAAAAGACAAATAAAAAGTTAATGTATTATCGCTATGACAGTGATATTGAACCACTCCCAGCAGATACAATTTGTCGGATTTACTATGGCTGAGCATTTTTCTTTATATTTATTTAAATACATGAATCTAAACCTTATTTTGGTACTTTTGTTCATAATTCCTCGCATTTTTGAATCACGAAGAAGATATCATACAAAATGAATTTTTTCGGAATAATATCATAATATTCAAAAATTTTCTCAAGGAGGGAGTCGTTTTTCAATAACATTATGGAAAATACGGTAAAGTTTTCAAAAAGGAATGCATTTTGATAGAATGTCAGTTGTTTTGGAAAAATAATATCAAAATCAACGCAAAAGAAAATTTTGAAAAGCGCTCGGAGATTTATAAGAAACTCCAATTTAGAGCCCCTTAATTTCCCAGGCCTACGCATGAGATTTCCGCTGTCGAAATCTTGGAGACCATAATGTATCTCTATGAAATTTTTTTGGTAATTGCCTTGGGAAATAAAGGAATTTATAGCAAATTTTTTAAAATTTCTTTGCTACCAAACGTTTGATATAGGCCATAACATTATTTTGTAGGTCATTAAATAATGAAAACGGGAATGTTTAAACCATTAATAATCGAAACTATTTTTTTGATGCTTACGGTTTGCTACTTTTTCTTTAAAATCGCCTTTTTGGCAGTCTTGGTTTGCTTATTTTGATATATATATGTATATGTATATATATATATATATACATGTATGTATATGTATATATGTATGTATTTATATATATACATATATGTATACACACATACACACACATATATATATATATATGTATGCATATGTATATATATATGTATATATATACATACATACATATATATATATATATATAACGTACCTGTAAAAAAGTAATATCACAGTTCTTAAGATAAAAAAAATATTTTTTTAATTACTGAAAAAGCTTATTTAAAATGTAATTAAGTTTAAAATTATAACATCTTATTATGTGGTATTTTGTTCGAAGTGTTTATCATTTTATTTACATCTGAATTACAGAGTATACTAATTTTGTTATGCTTTTAAATTTTGTACATTTCCGCCACCACGGAGCCTTACTCCGACACGGGAGCCTTACTCCAACACAATACATCAATATGTAATGTCTTCAGCTCCCCCTCTTCATTTGACTTCATTGTCCAATCAATATGAAGGTCATAGCAATTTTGTTATGGTGCTATATAGCAAGATTGCTATCGTCTTCTTAACATCATATTTGGAGTAGAATCGGAGCAGTTCTGTTTACGGAAGTATCCCCGGACTATGAAGTTTTTTTATGAGTTGACTATATTCATCTTTAAGTCTCTTCCAGACCAAGGCGGAAACTCCCGTTGTCGTGACGCCCCATCTGGCGTTAGTTCCCAAACGAGTTACTCCCATATAAGTTCTGAATTCAAGTCAAATTTGAAATATATGAATGATTAAAAATGTATTTGTAAGTGCTTTGATTCAATTCTTCTTCTTAATGGGCTTGTATGGTACTGAGCACCCCTGCTCGATAGCATTACTGGTTCAATTACATTTTATTTCAATAATAAGATACAGTTTCATTGATTATATGAGAATTGATCCATTGGCTTGAATCAGCTTGCAATAGATAATTAAAAAATATAATTTTCAAAAATAACTTAACATAAAAATATTTAAATGTTTCCAAGTTTTTAAGATTTAACTCTCTGTATGTGTGTATATGTATATATATATACTAATCATGACATTTAATTTAATACTCAGAGTTTGAATGAGAAATTCATCTTATCACATTATATACACTCATAAAAAATCGAGTGGATTTCACTCAGAGGGAGTGAAAAAATTTCACTCTTTCATTTTCACAAAACTCAACCAATGTTTAAGATAGAAATTCACTCTTTTGAAAGATGCGAGTAAACCTCTCCTTTAAAGGGGAGTAACAAAAAATCGCTTAAAGTGGTAGAGTAGATAGAAAAAAGAGTAAATTTCAATCTTTTTTAAAAGAATTGCTGATCTTTTTTTATATTGACAATTTAGTGCAGAAATTAGGTTTTGACTTTTTATTTTAACCCCTTTTTTTTGACAATTACAATATAAATATATGATTGTTTTATATTCAATAATATAACAGTACAATTAAATATGACATTTTAATTGTTTTGGATAATTATTGTGATTTTTAAATTACATACATTATCAAGTTGTTCAGCCATTTATTACATTATTTATATGTATTTAGTTTTACGTGTGAGTGCAGCACTCTCGAGAAAAAATCATCACATTACTTATTTTTCAGTTTAGTTAACTATGGGCCCATTAAGTACAAAATTAACTTTAACAAATATTATTAGTACAACAAATTGTACACAATTTATAAAAAATACATAAATATTTTATCTAAGTAATTATAATTGAAGTTCTTTTGAAAAAAGCGTTTATTTATTTATAGTATAGCTAAATATTTATTTTTGAAAATTGATAACATGCATTCTTGAAATTACAGGAGTATAAAGGCAAATATTTAGAATATTCTGTTGAACAAAAACTGGCTTATGTTCTTGCAAATAAATCTGATTTGATGATATATTTTTTAAGTTTAGTTTAAACTGAAAATAACTTCAATGAAACTAAGAATGAAATTAAAAATAAAATGCAAGTTTATATGAAAAAACATTTAATAAATTTTTAATACAGAAAAAATTAAATAAAAATATGTATACAGAAATTCTTATGTTTATGAAGCAATATTAATGACAGTTTTATTGAAAGTTTAATAAAACAAAATGAGAATATACTGTTAAAATAAGAATAAAAAAGATAATATGCATTTAGATAATGCAACAGATAATTAAAAATTATAATTTTATTAAAATTATAATTTTATTATAATTTTATTAAAATTATAATTAAAAATATTATTAATATAAATATAATTAATATAAAATAATATAAATATAATTAAAAAATATATAATATAATTAAATGCTTATATTTTGTAAAATTTAGATCTTGATCGATAATAATAAGAATGTATTGTTTAAATTAAAGTCCCAACTGAACCATTTTTTAATTTATAAATCATATAGTCCATGAAAGCATAAAATACAGTAAGTTTATCATAGTACTTAACATTAAACACATGATGACATCTATGTAAAATATTGAACGCTTTTTAATCTTGCATATCCAACATCAATGAATCCACTATCCATACATAAAAATATTTCATATTCATGTCTTGCTTTGGACCACAGCAAAGCAAGTATATTTGATTACATTTGAGCGTTGTTCTTCTAAAAATCTCTTCACCTAATTCGAAAATTAAGCATAATAACTAAAATTTCTATAATATATACATTCTCATTAGTGTCTATATAAACTTTAATACCAAAATTTCATAAGAATAATACTTCAAAAAATTACAGCCTTATTTATTAAAAAAATAAAGCTGCAAGGAATCATATCTACGTAATTATATTCTGTATTAAAATTATATTCAGCCTAAAAAATACTATCATCCTGAATTCTAGCATATTTATTTCATATTATAGGACAAGTTTTTTAATATATGATAATATTCTAGGATCATAGAATGCCGAATATTTACTGAGAACCGAATATTAACAGTCACAGCCTCTGGATATTAAATTTCTAATCTATCTGTAATAAAGAGTATAATCATTTATATTAAATTAATAGAAATTTTTATGGTAATTTAAAGCTAGTATAATTTGTTAAAAAATGATATTCTCATTAATTAATTAATTAAAACTTAGTAACTGAAATTAGTAAATTAACGGTTACCAAGTAGTTTTCAAAAAATTTTAATAAAAATGTGACAAAAATGATAAATTATTGATATACAATGAAACAAATACAAAATAATTTTGGATCTTGTATTTGTTATGAAATACATATAGCCCCCATCATAAAATACAAAATGGATTGTTAATTAAATAAAAATATATACATGCATACATAAATTTTTATTGTTAAAGAATTTTTGAATCAATCAACTACAACTGAAAAACAGGTGAAACTAAATGAATAGTTTTTTTTTTTTTTTTTTTTTTTTTTTTTTTAAATTAAAAAAAAATTTTTAAACTATATTTTTGTAACACATATATTAATATTCAAATAAATACATTGCAAGTAAAATGATTTTTAAAAAATACAAGATATAAAACTACACTATAATTAAAGACATAAGCAATACTGCATATTTTAAAAAAAGAAAATTTAAAAACTTTCTTTTGGATCATGCAATCATTAAACAAATATCAAAACAACAATGAGATTTTTCTTCCATTTTTATATTAAATAAAAAACGGTTCTCTGTAAATGTTTTAAAAACTAAACGTTTTTGGCATTAAATCAATTTAAAATATGTTATTTACCTGCAATAAAAAAACTTGGAAATTCATGCGCAGTTTGTTTCATGTTCTGCCATTAAAAATCCAGATTACACAAATTATGTAAGGAATTGTAAATTTTGGTGTACTTAAGTCATTGTTAGAAAATAATGTTGATATAAAAGTTTAGTACTTTCATGAGTATTTTAAAATTCATCCTCAAATGAGCAAAAAATGCAGATTTTATACTCATTAAAAGCAGCTTATTTTGGATACTTAGAGAAATAAATTCTGTTATAGAACATAATAATAGATGATGTATTTTTAATCACAAAATGTTATTTTATTTTAAACATTTTCTTTTTAAGTTAAAATATTTTTCTCGGTGAATTTCACAAGGCATTTCAAATTGTAATCATTTTAATTGAAAGGAAAAATACATACATATACACATGTCTTTACTCTATAATATCATACATGTAAAAACTAGTTATGGTCAAGTGAATAATAAATTCTGGATTCATTTTTTAAGCATTTAAATTCAAATTAAAAATTTCGAAAACTTTAAACGAATTATAAATTTATCATAATCATATATCATAATTTATCATTAGGATTTAGTTTTAAAAATTTAGTCAGTAAAAACAAACAAAACTTTATTTCAAAATAGATTGAAAAGCATTAAAATTTCTTAAGCTAATTACCAAGTAATATTAACTTAAAATCAACTTTAAAACCAAAAAACTTTAATAATTTTATATATGAAAAATGTATTCTCATTCATTGGTAAAATGTTTTATTTGATATTAATCGCACTTTCAATTCAGTATAATAAGCTATATTAAATAATATTTCTATAATATACATTGGATATTTAAATCAACGATAAAATTAATAGTCATATTCACGCAATTTCGAAAATATAAAAGAATTTTAAAATGCATTCATTATATAATTTACTATTAACTTATAATAATTTAAATTTTGGCAGAAAATAGTACTTGAAATAAAAAATAAAATTTCCGAGCACATTTTTATATTTTTAAACATTATGAATTAATCAGAAATTTCAAATATTATAAATATTACATGAATATGAATTTGAAAGAATTCACTCATTTTTATTTTCGAATACGAATGTTTAATATGATGGGGAAAAATCCCAAATATGAAGATTTGATTTAGAAATTTATTAAATTATAAGAAATAAAGATTTAGCGTAATGTTTCCGAGCTCCGTATTGTCTCAATTATATATTTTTTTAATTCAAATAGATTGCTATTACAAAATGAAGTCTTAAATTCCCCTTTTTAAAACTTCTTCCAGCGAAACTGAGCCGAAAGCATAGAGCCACGTGATGATTTAAACCAATCAGAGCACATCACATTTGCTTTGTGCAATAAACTCGTCAAAAAAAGAGTGAAAATTGCTTTGAATCGAGGAAAAGAACATCGATACCCAGTTAAGTAGAAAAGGTTTCATTTTGAATCTTTATGGAACACAAAATATCAGTCGCTCATCGAGTGGTGAAACACCACTCATTTTATTATGAGTGTATATATAACTCCCTACATCCTAACTTTATTCTTCAATATCTATGAAATTTATTAAGTTATAATTTGAAGTATACGTATATTAAAAAGTAAATGTTCGTATTTAATTTGTGTTGTAACACATACATTTAAAATCAGATAATTTTAAAAATCTTCAGAGGTTTATTTATTTTTTTCCTTGCCTTATAAAAACAAAATTAGAATGCCACTAAAAAAATACATTATAAAAACACATGGTAAGTTAGACTAAAATAAATAACAAGTTTAGGATAACTGTGAGAAATATAAATAATGTTCACTTTTCAATAAGTAATTAAATGCAACTATAACTTATAATAGTGCTAGCCAAACATGATTTTATGCATAATTTACAATCACCCAAAATTAAAAATATATATAAATCTACAAATAAAATAAATTTCATGAAAATATGTGAAATTCAGTTAAAATCATGTCTGAAATAAATCAGTAATTAAAAATTAATCTGTGAATAAAGTATAGAAATGTTTAAGAAATTTATTTCATGAATGAAATATAAACTAAATATATGCAAACTTTATACAAACAATCATAGACACACACACACTATATATATATATATATATTATATATATATATATATATATATATATATATATATATATATATATATTATATATATATATATATATATATATATATATATATATATATATATATATATATTTACATACATACAATTATTTAATTCGGAAATTTTTATATTCCTTGATCTGGGGTAACATGAATCAATTATTTTTAGCAAAAGACAGTCAAAATAAAAATCCTTTAACTTAGTTATCATTTGTGTCTCTCAAAAGATATCATCTTTAAAAATTTGCCCACTTTTAATACCTTTAGGGGACCAAATCGTAAACCAACAACTCCTTTCATACATTTTTTCGATTTTTAAATATTAAAATTATTTAAAATCTCGTTAAATTTTTTGTGCAAAAATTTTGAAAAATAATTTTATATTGAGTATGGTAAAAAAAGAAGTGCAACACAGACAAATGAAATTCTCTGAGCAGAGCTTTCAGAAGAAAAAGTGCAAACATATATTTGTTTCTTCGGGTGACATATGCTGTTTGACATTCTCATTTAAAATCAATCATCAAGATGACACGACGTATGTTTGCCAACCACAGGCAATTTTAAACAAAATTCTCCACAGAACTTCAGATGGTTAAAGGGTTAAAAAACGCTGTTCCTTATCATTTCTATTGTATTATTTTTATTGAAGCAAAAATATATCAGCAATATTTATATTGATGTTAAATTACGTCACACTATTTTTAATGTTACATGATTGGAAGTTTCTCGAAAATAAAAATTTATTATCTTACTTATTTTATTTCGTATTTTGGTAAGTAGGAACTTGCATGTAAAATGTTATTAAATAAGAGAGAGAGAGGTCTTATATAGATATAAAATTACCAAGAAATATTTCCCTCTTAAATAGTTGTATCTTTCTAATTTCGTGATGAATTATTAATGTTTCATGGGAATTTTATTTTTAAATGAAATTTTTGCTGTAAAGTAGCAAATTTGCAAAATTCATAAATTTCCTCGATTGCTTTTAGAAATAAATAAAATCTAATCTCATTTTTCAGAATCAGAAAAAAATTCAATTCAAGCCTTTATTTTGGATATATTTTAGGAAAATTTGTTAATTGCAGCTATTTCATTTTGAATTATTTATCGAGCAAGCAGTTAAATAGCCAGCACTATGACTTTCTGTTCAACAAGATGTATGTTCGATTCGAATATCCAGCATAAATTTTTTTAATCACTCGGAATTTTAATAAACCATAGATTTCACATAAAGGAACTTTCAAATGTAAAAAGCAAGAATAGAGTGACAATAGCATGAGATCTTTTTTTATCATCTGACATATATACATACATAACTGTGTGGGAGGACGGCGGACTGTACCTTAAAATTAACGGGTGCCATTTCCCAAACACCACTACGAGGTCCTTGAGGGCGCCACCATCGTGGCATTTAAATAGCAATCAAATTGTGCTTACAAGTTGGTAGCTAACAAGTATGCTTCTCGGTTAATTACGGTATTTTACTTCATAAGAGAAATTACGGTATTTCCTTTAGCGAAGCTCATTTCCAAAGTTGTTGAATCTTATGTTTAATCCTTCTTTACACCTCATCTCCGAAGAAGGATATCGGTTCTATTCTCGAAAGGTGTGGTTTATTTCACCTTCAAGAGTTTCATTTTATACAAATTAGAGTGCGATTTTCTGCCTAAAACCGATTCCGAACATCCTAGGTGAGAATCGAACCCAAGAACTGTTAAAGGGCATAACACTCATCATTCGGATGTCCATTTGATGAGATAGAAATCAATCATGAGAACATCATAGGAATTTTCTTGTTTACCAATCTTTCGATATGTAAATATCCCGAAATCCAATTTATGATTTTTATATTAAAAAGCCTCGGGCTGTTTATTTCGCATTATCAAAGTTATGCATAGTTACGTTAAGGAATGGTAAAATTAATTTAACATGCATAAAAAAAAGTATGCCAATGATGCATTGTGTTTTATTTGTTGTTATGTTACTGCATTGCTTAGAAAAATCAAAAAAGAACAAAAGATAAAATATTAGTTTAAACACATAAAAAAGAATTTATTCTTTTAAACTGCTATTTAATTTTGTTTATTAAATTTTGATTTATTGTATGTATATTGACTATTTTTCTTGTTTTAATATGAATCTCTATTATTAAGAAATGATTTAAAGTAATATAAATATATATATATATATATATATATATATATATATATATAGGAGTAATAAGCTCAAGTACTTACATTAAACTTATCGTATATAAAGAAAACATAAATGTATTTAAAACGTTGAATTTAACTCACGAATTTATTTAATACATTAAAATACCCATTTTCTTGCTGTAATGAAGGCAAAGTCATCGATAAACTTCTCGTAGATTTAATTTGACACTAAAATGAGTTTATTAAATTAGATAGTCTGATGACTTGGAAAATCTCTTTAATTCGCTAACACTGCTTTCATGTGGTGTATTTATTCATGGAAATGATTGCGAAATTTCATTTGAACACGTACAGCACTTAAGAAGATTAAAAATGCTTTAAGGGGGAATAAGATGTCGTCTTATTCACCATTGGGACTAGCAAGTGCTTTGCTCAAGCATTCCTCATTTTCGATATCACAAAGATTTTCCAAACAGCAGTCAAAATACACAACTATGATTGAACTCGTCAAGGACGGTTCGCACTATTTATTTATTTTTTTTTTTTCGGTTAAAGGGCCCACAGAGAGTAAAGATATTTATTCTCAGCTATGACTCATCTTCCTGATACTGAGGTTTCAGTGGAAAACAATCTTGATCCCTCTCTCTTTCAGCTCATTCCTAACTTTTCAACAAGATATATAATACTGTAATTCCAACACCAGAGTAAGCAACAGATGGACAGCTCGTCCCTCCTCGATTAAAGATTGTTTCAAGTTGTGCAGTAAGGAAATTACACACAGGAAGTCTGAGGAGGGAAGATTGTTGCAGGTGGGCAATAATTTATATCTTTGTTTGAAAACTGAAGTTCAACTAATAGGTTCTCGGATAGGTGCCGTGGCGCTTCTCTTTGCAGGAGTTGGGGTCCTAAAGAAAACGATCTTTCTTTCTGATTACAGAGATAAGTTGCCACTGACGTCGGCCCTGGTGGAACACAGCAAGTGCACAATAATTCACATCTCTCTCTCTTTCTCTCTTTTTTTTTTTTTTTTTTTTTTTTTTTTTTTAAAATCAACAGATTTTAGCGAAATCTGCGAAAGGGATTGGAGTCGAGAACTGTCTTCGTAAAAATGAGGGATGAAAGGACCCAACGATAACATTGTGAACAATTCCCCCGAAGGAGGACATGAATTTCAAACATGCCTTAAAGCAATTAAGCGCAGGAAGTGAGTCAGTTCTTTCTTTGGGCAAAAGACCGCCACACATAAGAGAATTTTTCTGCTTGGTCTGTTAAAGGGGGTAGAAAGTAAATAAGCACACGCTTCCTTCGAATTCTGCTGACCACAGTAGAGGAGGCACGTCTGGGGTGGCAAGTTATTTTTAAATGTGCCATTTTTCAACATTTAATTTATTGCTTTTGGCTTAATATTTGTGTGCTTTGTAAATGGAAATCGAAAATTGCCAAAAATTGCAAATTGCCCCATTTAACAGCAGTTGAAATCGGTATTCATTCATCAACTAGACAATCTCAGGATTTAATTTAGATTGTTACCAAGCTGTCAATGTGTAGTTTTAGTGAAACATTCAAGCAAATTCAAACAATTTCAATGAATAGTGCTTGGCCGACCGTTGCCCAGTGGTCAAACAGCTCTCTCCGGACAGTAAAGTTTCCTGATCGATCTCAACTACTGCTGGGTAAAGGTAGACATGGCTTTCTTGCTTTCAGCAAGCACATCCTTCAGGTGAATGGTTAAATATTTTCTGGGTTTCTACCTTTGGGACAAGAGAATTCGACCCTCTATCTATGAAAAATCTTCTATGAATGCTCTTTAGTCGGTCGTCATTAAAATATCCTACAAAAGCCTTACGCTGTCCTCTACGTGGTTTCACAAAATGATATGGAAAATATGTGCATTGCAACCCGTTCTTTGGAATGGAAGGTTGCAAGTTCGATTTCACGTATTGTTGAGCAACTGGAAATAGATGCTCTACTTCTTCCTCCTTGCATATTTATCGGAATGCGTGCGTAGGAGATTTTTCTTGGTGCAATATTTCTTTTTCTATCCTTCAAGAAAATATTTCAACTTATTTTATTTATTACTTTTTCTTATAATTTTCTTGTAAAAGAGGTTCATGCGCTAAGAAAAGAAGCGTAGTGACAGGGGGCAAGGGCCTCCTTGCCCCCCTGTCGCTACGCTTCATGCCCGGGGCGCACTTCACAGAGGGGCTCCAAATCATTTCAAAGATAAACACAATTTTTCAGAAAATTTCAATCTTAGTTTCATAATAATATCAATTTTATTCTGAGAAATAAATTTTACGTCTTATAATTATTGTGTCATGTCCAAAAAGGTTAAAAAAAAAAAAAAAAAAAAAAAAAGATTTGGAGAAGAGTAGAGGTTGTTGATGAAAAATAAGGAACTGCCACAGGAGTTGGCCATAAACAGAAGTCTTATATTTATTTATTATTAGTAATTTTGCATTGTTTAGTTCCTTTTAAAAATGTGTTCTTTTGACCATGCTTTCGATTATTTTTTCTTAATCAGTTAGATTATCGGTTTTCATTCTTTTAATCCTTTCCTTCATAACCTTTATACTTGGCTCAAAGTTTGTGATACTATTGTTTAGTACTACAAATCTTGTGAATATATAAATGACGAAAACATCTTAATTTTTTTTTTATATAAAAATGTCTGGAATATTAGATTGGACAGTTTTATTTTTATTCACAAGAGAGGTTTTCCTTTTAGTATAAAGTTATTTATACCAAATTACTTGTGTTAATGTTATATGGTAATTTTTAGATCTATTAACTCAGGGAGATTACAGAAGAGTAAGCTCATGAAATACACCTATTGAATTTCGTGAATACACCAAGATTCACAGGGCCCTTTATGAGTCCTAATTGTTTTACAGGTTGTCTAGGTCAAGTTATATACTAAAAAAATGATAATAATATTAATAAAGAAAATAAGTTTGTTTTTATTCAATAAATAAAAAACGCTCAATAAATACTATTTCCACTTACCCCTTCTGGATATTATAATTATTTAAAAATTAAAAATATTTTGTCGAAATTTCAGTATTTTGAAATATTATTTGACGTGGTATCTTTAATTTCTCATAAGAGATTAAATCCTTTTATTTAACAAGCAGTATTTCCGTAATAATTTTGATTTCCTTTTATGATAAAAAATTCGAAAATTTAATCTTTTTTTGACTACAATTACGTAATAAAAAAGTAATAGCAAAAAAGAAAATTTCATAAAGCTGAAATTTTATTAATGAAAACTTGTAAAAATTTAAGTGTGCTAATAGCAATAGAAAAATCAGATTTTACTTAAGTTACCAAGAAGCGACATAAAAAAATCAGTTTCAGTTGTTATTGAGACTTAGTAAAATTATATTATCCGTTGTCCCAAAATAAAAATAAAAAAACCTTGTATTTTTATCTCAAGCTTTAGTGTAGCTTTTTAGTCTAGAGTCGGATTATATTCGTGAGAAGATGTCTGCTGAAACGGGTTTTCTATTAGCGGTTCCCTTTGTCCAAAATGTTGTGTCCGACAGCAGACAACTTCAAAGAAAGGGAAAGGGGGTATTTTCATAAAATAGTTCTACAGTGTGCCCCATAGGGAATTGTCTTCCTGGAATCGAAACGGACGTGATCGAGAACTAATTACTTCCAAATTCTAGGAAAATATAAACTTTCTATCCTTTTTATTTTTCACACAGTTAGTAATTCATTTCTTCCCAAACATCGCTTCATCGGAAACAAAAATGCAAACTTTTGAAAATCTGGAGTTTTGATATTTAAAATCTTGCCGTAATTTGTATTTTCTATCTACTGTAATCGATTTGAATATTAATTTCATATTTTTGCTAGTATAAATATCTACTAACATAAACTTGTAGAGTTTTGAAAATTAAATATTAAATTACTTATTACTTAAAACCGTTTATCTAAAAGTAATTTATTTACTGTTTAAATGTTTTTATTCGGAGAAATATTTATTTGACTTGTAATTTTGTTGGATTTACATTAGCACCTTATATTGAAAAATTCTTTTTTCAAATGGTAAAAGTTAAAAATCTTTGAGTTAATGTTTTTTTTTTCTTTTTCTATGCTTAGATATACAGATATTTTTTAATTAATTATTTCAATTTATAT
Source organism: Latrodectus elegans (assembly GCA_030067965.1). Taxonomy (NCBI): domain Eukaryota; kingdom Metazoa; phylum Arthropoda; class Arachnida; order Araneae; family Theridiidae; genus Latrodectus; species Latrodectus elegans. The sequence goes on from CM057816.1 coordinate 10,762,454, forward strand.
AAAAATAAATCTTTTAACTTGAAAATCCTTCAAGAAACTTATAAAGAAATCATACATATTTCACATTCTCCATTGTAAAATTTTAAAAAATAATCATATTTTGACTACATTAAATGATATAAATTTATTCAAAGAAACATATATGTTATTTATACCATTGCATGAACAGTAGTTCAAAAAGGATTCTTGAGTGACAGACATTTTGATTTTAATAAAAATTAGACCTTATTTTAATAACAAAATATATTTCAATATCTTAAGAAAATAGTTTTATTAAATTCCTTAAAAATAAGAAAATTTTCACTATTATGATAACCGATTGAGAAAATTTCTTTAAATAAAATTAGGTGATATAACAGTTAAAATATATACTTTTTTCTGCACTTATAATTCTTGCTAATAATTTGAAACAATGAAAAACTTGAAAGAATAAAAACAAATCAGTTTAAGGAAAAAATATTTTTAATAATATATATTGTTTCGTTGAAAATTCCTGATTTTATTAAGTATACATATTTTTATTTGAATTTATGTATATCTTGAAAGAAATTAATTTTAATTTTTTAATATAAGAAATTTTCAGCCGAAAGCGAAATTCCCTGTGTTTAGTTCCCAAGCATGATTGGTAATCAGTTTATTGACCCACTGAAAGGATAAAAGGTTAAGCTTAGGAAGCGCTATGTCACCGTCCTTAACAAATATAAAATTTTGGTTGGATTTTATCATACTGATTTCTTTATGCAATAGAGCTCTATAGAGAAATTTGTGACTGAAAGATGTTACTCTACAGTAGAAAAGAGATTAAACTTTAAACTCAATTAGAACTTCTAAGCTACCTGATCTTATACGGTGAATATAAATAGAAGAAGAGGTTACCATTCAAATACTTTTAACTATTTCTACATCCACTACAAGCTGTGAACGTTCATTCAGCAAATTAAAATTGATTTTGTCGTATTTACGATCCACCATGAGTCAAACCCATCTAAGTGATTTACATTTTTACGTATAGAAAATGAAACATTTGAAATGATCAATTTTGATGAAGTAATTCGCTTCAGCAAAAGCAAGAAAAATGTAAATAATGTATTACATTAGATTGGAAATAATTACATTTATTTATATACATAATATGTAACGATTTGTTTCACGTTTAAAAAATTTTCCTGTATTTTTTAAAAGAATTGTATTAGTATATAAAATAAATAATATCTTTTTAATAAATTCTATAAATTATCCGATTATTCTTTTGACATTTTTCCTAATCTAAAATAGGTGTTTTTTGTTTCTTTTAATTAGAATTGGATTTTGTTTAAACGTAAAGCTTAGCCAGAGACATTAAATTAATATATTTTCGACTATTTTATAGTAGGTACAATATTCTGTTACTATTTATATTGTGTATTCTTATTACAATTACACTCTATTTATTATATATATATATATATATATATATATATATATATAATATATATATATATACTTAATACATTTTTTATACCTACATTTACATTGTATTACTATATTTTTAAGGGGTCACCAATTATGCTCACTACGCCACTGGCTAAGAATATTAATTCATCAAAACCAATTTTTTAAATAAGAAATTTCTTATAATTGGAATGGTAATATCATTATAAAAATTCGCAAACATTTTATGATAAAATTTTAAATTTTGTTTAATATCTTTTGTAATTTTATTTTATTTTGAATCAATTTTTATAAAAATGTAAATAAAAAAGCCACATATCCTCAAATCTCAAAAATGATTAGAAATATAAAAAAATAGCAGATACAAATGCATATTCATTGTTTTAAAATAGTTGTATTCTGAATTAAAATATATTTACACGTTTAACTCTAAATACTGCAAATTTACTTAAATTCTTACAAAACAGGAGAATATAAAAATATAGTGCTCAAATTTGTGACTGAAGCGAATTCTATTAATATATATCAATAACCTTTAATAGGCAGAAAATTTGATTTTAAATGTTCCTTTTCGGATTTCTTGAGAGATGATCCCCGCAGCTTTTCATTTCTCTTGCAATTTGTTATAGCGATCCTCATCAAAGGCATTGTACTGTTTTTTCTGGGTAATTCCAGAGATTTTCCATAACACTTGAAATTTATGAATTTTAGAAGGATTTTTTTATTTTAGTTTAGATGGTCTATTATTTATTTTTTTATCAATTTTAAAATCCTGAAAATAGCTGAGATGAAGAACATTTCCTGGGGAAATGAAAAAAATCTGAAAAGGGAACTTAGAAACGCACAGATGAGGTTATCCCGCGTAAAGAATTGATAACAAACAAATCAAGAATATATGCTGTGGAAAAATGATAATTTTTTTGGTAAAACCACATGATAAAGTAATTGATAACTAATCAATGATTCATTCCTTATTTATAGAAAAGGATTATGAAAAGGAATGAATCATAATAAATAAAATTCTAAAATACAGAAATTCTTAGCAAAGTACAGTAGAACTTAAAATTATTCAAATCACAATTGGAACTGGTCATATTCTGATATTCGTTATTTGGATTTCGTAAAAAGGGTACATTTTAATTAATTATTGTAAGTTGAAAATGGTAGAAAAAACTATACATTTTGAAAGAAAAAGAATTTAATTTAAAAAGGCAACATTTTTATTTGTTCAAGTATTTAAAAGTGATGTACATAAATACAGTAAGTCACGCATGCTCTTATTTGATCAATTTACATGTGATCACGCTCAGAATGACGCTCCATCCATTTCAAAGCAGACAAATGTTTCATAAACTGATATTCATAAGCAGGGATTCAGCAGAATCTACGCTATTACTTGTTATCAGATATATCATTTCATTTGGCAGACATTGCGACCATTATCTATTCAATGTATCCCAAACGCCTTTAGAGGACAAGACGAGATCTTAGTTTCTCGATATCACGATAATTGATGAAATAATAAGCGCTCATTAAACTTCAAGATTAATAAGGGTTTTTTTTTAATTTTAAAAACGCACTTGTAAACATTGATAACTTGCTTATAACTCATTTATTTACATTTCATTCATGCCACTCAATGTATGAAATGTATTATTGTACCTTTAAAGTGTGTATTTTTGAAAATATGATATCATTTTTTTCAAACATAGTTTTTATGTAGCCTCGAGAGAAAACTCTGAAGATCAGTCGAAATTATTAATTTTTTAACATTATTATTTTCATGCAAACATTCAACTCTTATGAATAAAAAATTCAGATGATTCATAAAATTCAAGAACCTTTTAAATGTCAGTTCGGATTCAAGATCGTCCTGCTTATAATTTCTGTTAAAAACTTAAATGTAAAAGATTTCTCGGTATTCGATAACATTATTTATTAAATTTTAAATTGTTCACCTTCTTTAGATTAAAAAAAAATTGCTTGTTTTCAGTGTGTAGTTATGATGGAAACTAATAGTGTAGAATTCATCAATAGTGAAAATTCTTTTTGAAACTCTCTCATAAAAATAATAATCAAAAAATATATTATACGCGTCATGTGTTGAAAGTACTCTCACGTCATAATGATTTCTGTTCGGGTTTAAATGCTGCTCATGTATTTGAAAAGATTCGCGAGCACTTTTTATAAATTCAAGCTGCCTTTTACTCTAGAATGAATCACATATTATGGAACCAAAAGAGTTTTATTTTATTTCTAACATATTACGAGTCTTATGTTGCTCCCTTGTCACTGAGAGAAATTTCTTCTAGAGAATATCACCTGTAGATAGTGGCATAGTGATGGCGGGAGGGGAGGGGGCAAGAGAGTCCATCATACCCCAGGCGCTAAATTGTAACTAAGACAAAAAAATGGAAATTTTATTTGCAAAAATTTATTTTTGATATAATAATTATTGTGTTATGTTGAGAAATAAACCGCTAATTTTATTCACTGCAATTTCTGTAAGACAACATAAAAATAGATTAATGGAATTTTAGCGGATTTCGTCAGATTAATGAGTTGTATCTCAGGATTCGACCTATTAAGAGACATCTAAAAGTTTACCTTCTTAAACTATCATACAGTACATACTCATTATTATCATAGAAGAAATTAAAATGTAAATGTTCTCAATTAGTTATTAAAATATATACATAATTACATTCGATTGACAAGACTTTTAACAATCTAGATTTGGATTATCGTGAGTCAAAACTTTAAAAACCTTCATTTTAAAGAAAAAATAATAATTAATGTTGCGAAAAAGATGAGTCTTTTTAGCAGAAAAGGAAAAATTCCAAAACTATTCAAATAACTTTAAAAAATGTCCATCTTTATGTCAATTTTATTTCCTAAAATTCACTTAAATGTGTTGATATCATCAGAAATTCAATTTTAATACTTAGCAGCGTAATAGAAGCATTAGTTCTAAATAAACTAAGAAAACACCTTTGTGAAATTACAATTTTACTTCTAAATTAACGCAAGAATTTATTAATCGCTTAGGATGCTCTCCCAGATTTTCAGTACCAGCGTATGCTGCCAGCAATGGATTAATTGAAAGATATAATAAGGTTCTGAAGAACTCTCTTCATCATGTCATACGATCAGATCCCAGCAATTGGGATAAATATATTCCTTATGTACTCTTCGCTTACAGAGAAGTGCCTAATTGCACTACTGGCATTTCCCCCTTCAAGCTTTTGTACGGCAGAGAAGCAAGAGGACCTTTAAGTGTTTTGAAATCAAGCTGGACTGGTGAAATCCCTACTCCATTAAATATGAGTAATTCTGTTGTTGATTATTTACAAGATCAGAAGGTAAAATTTGAAAGAGCCGTTGAACAAGCCTCATTGATAGCTGCTGGAAAACAACAAGCCTACACCGACTACTTCAATCGCCGAACTGTTCCTAAGGAATTTTAGGTGTGGGTGATCAGGTTTATTTATTGATTCCGGACTCTTCTAACAAATTGTATGCCAGGTGTACAGGTCCTGGTGAGGTAATTGATCACTGCCCACCTAACTCCTATAAAGTTAAACTTCCAGATGGAAATATTAGACATTGCCATGTAAACAAGATCAGAAAATATTATCCAAGAGTCAATGCTGTGGGAATTATCTTTGAAGACGACGAAGCATTTGGTGAAATTCATGCTTCTCCAAGACTTACTAGTAAATTACATATCGAAGATCCTCTGAAATATGTATGGATGCAGCATTTACCTAAAGATGATAGGGAAAAGATTTTGGATTTATTACGTAATTATAAGACTTTGTTTACTGGAAATGTAAAAATAGCCAAAGTTGATGAACATAAGATCATATTAGAAGAAGGGAAAGAACGTAAAAGACCTTATGTTTACCGAATTCCAGAGGCTCTTAAATCCCAAATAGATGACCAGATCGATGAACTAATGGAATTAGATCTCATAGAGGAGAGCTCGGCTGAAATAGCACATCCGGTGGTATGTGTAAACAAAAAGGATGGAGGAATTAGGATGTGTATCGACTACAGATCTCTTAATGCTGTGACAAAAACAGATGATTTTCCTATGGAAGATTCAATGAAATTAATTCATTGTATTGGAAAGGCTACTATTATTTCCACATTGGATCTACTGAAGGGCTACTGGGGGCTATTCCATTAGAGGAAGCTAGTCGTGATTTCACCTCATTCAAAACCCATAGATCTCAATATCGTTTCAAAGTCATGCCGTTCGGATTGAAAAATGCCGCCGCTACATTTCAAAGGGTGATGAATAAAGCGTTATCTTCGTTTAAGGAATTTTCACGTGCTTATATTGACGATATAGCTATATTTTCAAATAATTTTGAAGAACATTTGTTGCATCTAAATATTATTTTAAGAAAATTAAAGGAGCTCAACTTTACTGTCAATATAAACAAGTGTGATTTTGCCAAGCCTCTTATCAAGTTCTTAGGACACATTTTTGGCTCTGGTGAACATCAACCTGATCCGGAAAAAGTGCAAGTTATACAGCAATTTAAAAGACCAACAACCAAAAAAGATCTTCGAAGTGTGTTAGGTTTGTGTAACTTTTATCGTGAGTACATTCCTAAATACTCTGAATTAGTGTATCCATTAACTGAGCTTACTAAGAAACGCGTGCCTGACAATATTCCCTGAACTGAAGTGCACGACACAGTGTTTATGTCTCTAAAACAAGCCCTGGTTAAGGCACCTTCACTTCACACTCCATCACTAGGTAAGCCTTTCATAATTTACTCTGATGCTTCTCAAGTAGGAATTGGTGCTTGCCTGTCACAGCGTGACAATGATAAGATTTTTCCAGTTTCATATGCTTGTCAAAAATTGACTAAAACTCAACAATCCTGGTCTACAATTGAACGTGAGGCTTATGCAATAGTGTGGTCGTTAAAAAGGTTTGAATCAATAATTTTTGGTTCAGAAATTGAGTTTTATACTGACCACAATCCCTTACCATACTTGACCAAATGTGCGCCTCAATCACCTCGTCTTCAGAGGTGGGTGTTTGCTCTTCAGAGATATAATATAACTATAAAACACTGCGCAGGAGCTAAGATGCCTCATGCAGATGCTTTATCTAGACTTTTTCAGATAAAAACTAAATTTAGTGCTTAGTGTAAAGACTCTCTATATGTAAATATATTTCAGTGGAAATTATTTTGGTTTATTTGTATTTGGTATATTGTTTCCTTATATCAATTGTATTGGTATATTGTTAGTTTACATTAATGTTACTGGTATATTGTTTATTTTCAATAATTTCAATATATATATATATTTAGTGGATAGATTTATTTTAATTTTGCCTTATATCTTTTTATATACATATTATTAATATTGATTATTCTATGCATACTTGTGAATTTTAAGTAATTCATTTGCAAATATTTTTTTTCTCTATATACGTATAGTTATTTTCAAATTCTAAGTTCATATTTCTTTAATTGTTTGAAAAATATTATTAAGTTTGTGTTATTGTTATGTGTGTATCCCAACATATTTAATTCAGTTTTGTGTTTATGTGGAACATAAGCCCAAAACTTGCGGGAAGGGTGTAGTGTTAGGATCCTCCTCATTCTCTTCATAGGATGGCGCTGTAGTCATTAGGAGAGAGGAGAGGAGGGGGTCCGCTCGGACGGAGAAAGATTGCTTTGGACCAGCGAACGAGGAGGTTCAGCTGGCGCTCCTTGGGTGTTTGTTCTGTTGGCCGTGTAGGGCCATAATTAAATTTCTATTAATTTTAATTCTAATATATAATACTATTAATGTTAATTTTTAAATAAATGTTTGTATTTGTTCGAGTTGAGCTTTATTCTACAGAACAGACACTACAAAATGGCAAATGTTTTTTTTTCTCTTTTTAAATGTTTTTTATATGCTTAAGTATACAGAATATATTTTTTAATTTATTAATTCAGTTTTTATAAAAAATATATCTTTTAACTTGAAAAAATCCTTCAAGAAAATTATAAAGAGATAAGCATATTTCTGAATCAGCATTATAAAATAAAAAAAAAGGATCATCTTTAAATGATATAAATTTATTGAAATAAAAAAAAAAAAAAAAAAAAAAAAAAAACTTAATGCCACTGCATGAAAAGTACTTCCTAAATGATTCATAATAGAAATAAATATTGATTTTAATAAAAATTAGCCCTTATTTTAATAATAAAATGTATCTCAATATCTTAAGAAAATAGTTTTCTTGATTATACTAAAATAAGATTTTCGCTACTATAACCGATTGAGAAAATATCTCTCAATAAATTTATGAAATATAACAGTTAAAATATATTTTTATCTCAGTACCTGTAATTCTTGATAACATTTTGAATGAATGAAAAATTTGAATTTCCCCAAAATAGTGTATCTGTTTTGGGAAAAAATATTTTTAATAATATAATGTATTTATATATTGCTTGGTTAAAAATTTCTGATTTTATTAAATAAATCTAATTTAATTTAATAAATGAATCTAATTAGATAATTTTATTTGAACTTATGTGTGTTTTGGAAGAAATTTCTTTATATTTTTTTTGTCTGTGTTAATGTTTTGATGCATTTTGCATTGATAATGCTTTGACATAATTTAGCTGTTCTAAAGTAAAATCAGATGAAGACTTGTTAACTATTCTTCAAGTTTTGGAATCAGAAAAATTGGTTTTATGTTATAGGAATGAGATACTCAAAATTATCAAGATTACATTTTGTGATTTAAATTTTTTACAATAAAAATAATTGTAGTTAACATTGATAGTCTGAATGATATTTTAAGAATCTTTAAATTATCTTTAAATTAAGAAGCTAGTTTAAAAGCTAAATTCCGCATAAGGCTAAATGTAAAAACAAATAATTTAAAATAAATGATAATGCTGTTGAATTAGTCAGAAGTGAAAGTCCGTTCAAATCTATCAAACGATAAATACTTCTGCTATTAATGGCGATTCTGTTGTGAATTCTGATTTTTCCATCCGGGAAATAAATAGCACGAATGTAGGCCCTAATTTGTAATGTGTCAAACATGCTTTACTTCATTCGGAATTCACCTGGAATTTTTATAATACCACAGATAAATTTTTATACATAATTTTAACTTAGTAAAATACTATTGAGTATTTACAATGAATCAGTAATATAAACATTCATTTTCTAACAATAGTTTGCTTTTAATGATCAATTAATCATAACTTCACGGAATTTGATTCAATGTAATGATGTCAAGGGTAACATTATAATGGTATCGTGAAACACTGTTTTTTCCTTTTTTCAATACTTTCCGACCGATGGCTGAGTGGTTAGCATTCATAATTCCTAAGCAGTGTATCCCGGGTTCGAATCCCGGTTCGGGCATAGATGTTACTATCTGTCTCTGTCCTCTCTTCTGTGATGATGTATGAATGTGGCTCACCCTATAAACGGGTTTGTGGTGCTATGGCGCCGGTAATGCTACTCGTCTCCGTGACTTGGTACACAGGCGCATGATGGGTAACGAGAAATGAGTAGCAGTTTCTGGCCTCGTTGTGGCAAAGGGTTAGTCACCCTAGTGCCCGCCGTTGGAAAAAAAACAAACAAACATATTTTCATTGTATATGAAAGTAAACAAAAATTAGAATGATACGCCAGCTTTTTTCTTAAATAATGATTTTATTAAACCATGAAAAAAATCATGAAACAAATATCAGATTTACAGGATTTTTTTGAAATCAAAAATATACAAAATTTTCAGAAACTTGGTTGAGAAATGCTATTTATATAGTATTTAAAAAGTAAGCGTGTACATGAAATTTCACTATTGCTCATAAGTATACATACTTGATACTAGTTGCAAACTTGTAAATAGTTAGAAGTGAATAATATAGTAGTTTGCTTTCGACATCATCAAATAAAGCTAAATAAAAATATTTTATAAATTCCGCATTCTCTATAGACGACGAATCCTTAAATGGTAATATAACCAATATAGATTAATATATTTTCTTTATCATAATTAAAGATGACCATTATTTGTAATCTAGATGCTACTAAATTTTTTGTAACAAAAATGATTTTTAAGAGGTTTCGAAATATTATATGATTTTAATAAAATTTCGTATAAATCAATTTTCTGCATGAGATTTTTTGTACATCATCTAATAGACTAGGTTATCTTGTTTTTTTTTTTTTTTTTTTTTGGTAATATACATAAATATAAATAAAAACTATATGGCGAAATTAAAGTATCTATAAATTATATTATACTGTGATTTACACATTTTTACTAGTTAATATAAAATCTACTTATTAAAATTTTAAGTTAAAGAAGTTATGATAAGAAATTTATGCACATATGTATGAAGAAAATGAAAATGGAACCAAAATAACTCACTTCGAGGTTTGAAAAATTATTAAACATTTTCAGTACTACATAACATGTGAAAATTTTTTAGCTTGCTTTAAGCTAATTTAATGATTGTTGTTGATGACGTGTGCCAGCTAGGCTGGCATTTTGGGGTGCGCTGCTCCACTTTTCCAACTGAATAATATTTTTGGTGTGGTGTCCGACTTCCTCAGTACACACATGCCATAGGAACCCATTAATAGGGTAGGCAATCATTCACAACCTATTCATACGCGGAAAGAACAAAGACAGGATTAGAGAGAGAAAATGCATCCATGCCCGAACCGGTATTCGAACCCAAAACCTCCCCCACAGTTAGGCATGCTGACCACTAATCAAGTTGGGCAAATGTTTAAACACTAGAATGATTTTATTGCATTTGATTTACAAGTATTGAAGTAAATCCAGGAGCAAGACCAAAAAGTCAACTACTCTAATTAATTTACATTGTTTACTTAATTTTTTTTTATATTGAACACAATAAATAATTTATTTTGATAATGAGGATGCATATAAATATTGTTTTGAAATATAAAAAAGCAAATGTAACTTAATTATTCCTGTTTCTGAAAAAAGCTTAATTTTTTTTTATTATTCAAACAAATTAAAAATGATATAGTCCTTTTAATTTCCAATGGAGGAGAAAGCAAATAACTGTAGTAAGTTTCAATTAAAATTTAAAAAATAATAAGTCAACTATAATTATCAATATTTTGATATAAATTGATTATATAAAATAATCCATAAGGTTAATTTTGGGAACAATTATCGTAGATGTGACAGATGCTTGACTTGGATGATATTTCAGTCGTCAAGGTCAACTTCCCTTTGCCCCCTTTCTGTGATTGGTTGATTGTGAAGACGAAACAATTGAACTGAACTTGGTGAAGAGAGATTTTGTCATTCTTTGTCCTCATATACTTCTGTGCTGTAGTTTTGTGTTGTTTGGAAGACTTTCTTATTTTCTTATTAGAATATATTATTAAACTTTGATGTCTGCAGAACAGTACCATCAATTCATAATATTGTTGAGCTTGAAAGAAAAAAATCGAAATTATATTATATTATAGTATTTTATATTTCTTTGCTCTTTTCTAAGAACCATGATTTCATTTGGGACAAAATTTTTAGGATAATTTAATTGTTAAATCGCTTGTGCCCTTTCATCAGCGTTGTTATTAAACTTTACTTGTATCGCTTTTCACAGTATAGAAGTAGAGTGTAACATGAAATATTCTGTAATTTTGTTATATTCGTAAACAAATTTTTAACTAACAACTAAGTGAAATTTTTAATTAAATTTTAAACTATAGAAAGGAAGAAAACATGAAATGATAATTTCATTGAAAGAAGTTGGATATTTTAGAATCTAGGTTTTTAATCTAAAATGAAAAAAATTTTTATTGCACTTAAAATACTTTTTAAACTATCTTAACATTTATATTCCATCCAAAACAATATATATTCTTTCTCTTATTTTCATATCCTCTAATATGTTTCATTTTGTGAGCAATCGTCTGTTTGAAATCTTAAAATCAATCATTGATACAAAAAAAAAAAAAAAAAAAAAAAAAAAAATGTATGCTGCATTAATTGTAAACTTTTATCCTTTTCTCTGTTAAAAGGATCTATTAACAAAGAATTAAAATAAAATCACATCTAATTTAAACACTTTGTTATTTAGCTTAAAATGATTAAATTTGATTTACTTTTATATAGCTGTTAATAAGCAAAATAAACAAAAATATGAAAATAAGCAAGCCACTGATATGTATTTTAAAAAAATTTGTGTCTGCTATGTGTGTAGAATTCCCAGTAAGCATTATGATATGTCAATTTAGGAATTATTGAATGCTTTGTAAAAGATTAAATTTTTTGTTTCTATATATTTTCTCAAATAATGGTCCTTCTAAATTACAATTAAATAAAATTTGCCTAGAACTTCCAAATTAATTTATAAACTTCTAATTTTAGGTTTTTTACAAATTTCTTCAAAAGTATTTCATTTTTTAAAAACATAAAACTTATCCTGTCAAATTCTTGCATGCTCCAATATAATATTTCACAATATATTATTAATGAAATTCATTGCATTTAATGTTTTTTAAATGCAATGATTTTCCATAAATATTTGTTATACTTTGTATGTATAAAGACTAAAAATATTTTCAGATTTTTGCAATGTATTGAAATTTTTAATTAAATATTAATGCATAAAAATAATAAAATAGCACATGAAAAGCATGTATGTGAAAAATTAATGACAACAATGCAAAATGTAACTGCTAAAAGCAATTCATAAATTTTTGAATAACTTTTTCTGTATTTCTTAATTCCTGATAAGACACTTTTCAATTCTAAATGAGTCTCTCTCTCTCACAAGTGTTATATTCTAGTATTGCACTGCAACTTATTATTTGACTATATATATATATTTTTTAAATTAAAGTTTTCAATCATTCCTATCGATGTTTTTCCTACTTATGGTAATGTTTAACATTATTTAAATAGAGTTTTCTTTACAGGATGCTGTTCGGAAGAAACAAAACAGTTGTATGAGTCTGTGAGTAATGTTTTTGAATATATTCATTCATACTTATATGCATACATATATTGTTATACATACATATAAGACGTACATGGTTGCATACATGTATATTTAAATGCCTGCATTCACACATATGTGGATACAAGTATGCTTATGTAAATGAATGAATACCTTCTTACATTTATAAACACTTAAATACATGAATACATAATTATACAAATGTGCAGTATGATTAATTTAAATATTCTCTGATAAATATCCATTAAAAATATTTGGCATCTAAACTTTCTTTATAAATTTTAATATGAATTCATAATTATTAATGGTTACATATTTAAAAATATTTGTTAAAGAAATATCTATCATTACAAGGAAATATTTTCTTATTGATCATAGAATGTTTTCTTTATTGTATAGTAGATCTTAAATAGTTGCATATGACTTAGGTTTTGCATAAAATGATTTTAGTTGCATTATGAAGTTACGTTATACGTTTGATTATGATCATGTTTTTAATCAAATATTATTGTGATAAATGAGATAATAATAATTTTCAGTTACATAAATGCTTTCAAATTACAGTGCATACACAAATACAAGAATCTATATATTGTTAAGTTTAGTATTTAAGATATGTATATAAAATTTTATTTGCAAAACATTATTAGAATATTCTGCTGCACAATAATTAGCAAGTTTATGAATTATATACATAAAATAATTATTATTAACTATCATAAATAATATAAAGTAATTTGAGTGCTTGCAATTTAATACTATTAAATTTAACCTTGCAATCTTTGTCAGTTATTTAATGAAATAAATTTGTATGACCACTTTCTCAGGAGTTTATTTATGATAATTATAAGATCCTTTATGTCAAAACATAACAGAATTAGATCAAAATATATTTATGCATTGGGAAATAAATTTAAAGGACTGAGAATTGCAATAATTTTGCATAAATCATTTGTAACATATAAAAAGGTAAATTCAAACTTTTAAGGTGTTCATATACAACCAATCTAAAAGATTAGCTATATATCTAATTATAAGGAGAAAAGAATGATTAGAGTTATCAAGATAATGATGGTTTACAATAAAGTAAGATGGATATATGGAATTTTTTTCGTATTTTTTTTCTTCATTGTTTTTTTTTTTTTTTTTTGAAAGTATATATTATATTTGTGTGGTAATGATTGTTTAATATATGTCTATTTGTCTCTATATTCTTTTTATTTGTTATTGTCTATTTTTATATTTCATGATTTTGTGTGGGTTTGTGATGTAATGTCTTAATTTGGATAATAGCTCTTTGATATTGCAGAAAAACCATACTTTTTTTGCAAATGTGTGTTCATCTAGAGGTGATCAGGTTGGCACTCAATTCCATATGTATGTTCATTTTTCTCACTATTTTAAATCTGAATTTCAATTTAACAATCACATTTAGAAATAAGTAATCAATTATTTTGCAAACTAATTAATTAAATTAACAAGAATGATAGTGATTATATTCTTTCATCTTTCAAATTACTGGGTAATCTGCAAATTACCTATATAATCATATGTCTGTGTACTTGCATCATAACATGCTTTAATCAAAGTATTACCTCCTCACTTTTTAATACATAAAATCAAGTTTATGCAATCATGCAATCAGCAAATTAATTAAAAATTATAATCATCATACTAAAGTATCGATAAATTAAAATCTATAATTCAAAGAATTTAATAATTTAAACACTTTTTCAACTGAGGATGTTAATATAATATCATTTATTTGCCAACAAATAATGAACCCAATTAATTAATTTAAACAATAAATTAATAACTAGAATCAACTTTTGAACTTTAGTGGTCATTAAGTTATTACTGTATACATTGACAGTTTACAAGCTTTTTTGGCAATGTATATATATGTATGCACGCCTTTCAAAAATGCAAATAATTATTGATTAATAAGTTTCTATTTGTAGAGATGTGTTATGTGAAAGTTAAACATTGTATGTATCTAAAATATCAAATTTGTTGTATATAAGTACAAAAGGTCTGTAAGAAGGATTATGAAACTTATCACTCGGTATAAGGAGAGTAGTCATTATCTATGTGCAATCATTATACTAAACAATAAGTTAAATATTCTTAAAGGACAAGTGACTGCAAAAATGACGTTTTTCTGAAAGGAGTAATTATAGATGTATTAAAATCTCAGTTTTCCCAAATTGAAGAATTTGGAATTCTGGATATGCCTCAGTGTTTGACCTCATGTGTATAGCATAAGTTTCTAAGTATAAGATATGCTATCACATAAAAAATGCATGGTCTACCAAGAATAATATCAATTAATTATGACTAATATTTAACTGTCCAATATTTAAACGCAGCAGTATATTAGAGAGTTGTGTTCAGTGCTCAGAATGACGATAGGAAAATAAATTTAAAAAAAAATCTATGCAGGTACTCCTAAGCCTATATACTAGATAACTAATCAGAAGTTTGCATTCCCCTTGTGTGTATTTATAAATGTGCTACCTAGACTAGGTTTATGTGCATCAGCATTGAAGCTTTTAATGATTGTCCAGTATCATAATGAATGATGATACAGATTCTCTTCAGATTACAGTATGAGCTAAATGTCTAACAAATTTTACTTAAAAGACATTTTTAATGTGAATTATGGTATGGACAAGCATTATATACCGGATTACTACACAAACTTCCATATTTTTGATTGAAATGTTACTGCTATAAGGCTTAGTGACAAAGTTTTTGAATCTTGTATTACCTAGTTTTGAGCTGCTTTCATTTCAAGATTCATGGATTGTTATGTCTTAAGATTTTAGGGTCCCACTTATCATTTCTTTAGAGAAAAATATTATTGGTTCTTTTAACCTCCTGATTTTTTAGTTTCATTGAACATATTCTGGTGAAAACTTGCAATTTTACTACTTTTGCCAAATGTCATTTTAGAACTGAAATAAGCTCTTTATAATTCTCAGAGCTTAACCATTCTCCAACTCATCCACAATCACACAGAAGATAAGAGGAAACTTAGTGTTACATACTTACTGAGAGAGCTGGCCATAAACTTTATTAAAATTTCCTGTTTTCTTTTAATTTTAAGTTCCTTAATATAACTATAAACTAATTATTTGAACATTTTTCTTTCAAATTTTTTAACAACAAGAGTAATAGTATTGCACTCTCTTTCAATGTTTTTTATTATTCTAAATTGGATTTTCTTTAAAATTACCATCATATTTGCTTACTTTTTTTAGTACAAGCATATACTTCAGTCCATTTGCTAATAGACTAGTTTCTGATATTTTTTTAAAAAATGCTTTAAATCTTATTAAAAAAATTTTTCCTTGTCTTTTACTCTATTCTGTATAAATATTTTGTACTTCCTTTTAAGAATACTTATAAGGAATTAGTGACTTTATAATCATGTTTTTCTTATTTTTTTTTGTTTCCGACTCCAATGGTCACATATTCTTGTTGCAGAATGGTAGAATAATTTGTTGAATTTATTAATCTTAAAGATCATACATACTGGATATTCCCAGCGTCCCTGCAAAAGGACACTCATACAAATGTGATTACTTATCAGCATTTGGGCTGATTTCTCCTCAGATTTTGTTGGTGGTGAAAACCTGCAGAAATACCTTGATCAGATGGTCTGGAAGATTTGAAGAGGCGAGAAGAATTTTTAAATATGATGGAACGAGATCTTCACCCTCTTTCTGGGCTGGTATGTTGATTCTTCTGAAATATAATATAAGTTTTTTATAAAGAAATTATTTAAAAAATGATAATACCTTTCTTATGATTTAATCATATGTATTATGTAGATAATTGTTATGTTACACCTGCTTTTATAATTTTCATGTGATTCACTCAAACTTTTTCGTAACTTTTATGCAAATAAAACTTTGTATGCAAAAGTTTTATTTTGCATTAATAGATAGAAAGAATTTTATAACTTTACTTTGCATTAATAAATTAATTTATTATTAATTAGTTAATTTAATTATAGATTAGTTTGATTTCTGTGTTATATTAATTTTAAACACTTTGAAATTTAAATATATTTTAATTACACAAATTATGTTATTATGTTATAAATTATGTTTTAGAATAGCACATAGATGACTTAAAGCCTTTGTTTATAATATTAAGATCAGTGCAAAACTATAGTAGAAATGTACTTTAATTGTTTTCATTGTTGAGTTGTCAATTGATAGCATTTGTCTTACAACTCATGTTATTTAAAATTATAAATTAATATTTTTCATTTATTACTTTCTGCAAAAGCTAGCTTTGATCTAACATAAAAGCTTAAAAATGAATCATTATATACATTTAAGAAATTGGAAACAATTTCCATAATAAATAAGATGTGCTAATTTTTGACTCTTATTTATAACATTAAAAGGAAATTTTTGAAATAAGAAGTCTTTTTTCACCGTCTAACAGTTCTAACAGCAAAACATCAAAAACTAAGCAAATTTTGTTTACCAAAACACCAAAAATATTTGTAATAAATTGAAATATTATTCAACACATTTAAATTACTAGGAATGTTTTTAATCATGATTTTTACGGGGAAAAAAAGTGTAGTCACACAATTTGAATATCATATCATACCAGGATATAAATAAACAGTTCCCTTTTGATTCTAAAAGTAAAATTTAAGTTTTTAGGAATATACAGATGACTGATTTAAATTTTCTACTGGATAACAAAGCTGGTCAATTTTTACTTAGAATAATAAGAAAAAAATATATATATATTATTTCAAAAAAGAAACTTTTGTTGGTGCTTCAAGAACAATTTTTTCAAGTAAAAATTGTTTAAGTTAAACATTTGACTGTTAATTAAAATTTTTGCTGTATTTTTATCTAAAATTAATTTGCACATCTGAATCAATTTAAATTAGTTTGTTTTCTTTTAATATATATAAATGAATGAATTCAACAATCAAATTAAATAATCAATTACTAACAAATCAAAATTTAAAAGAAATATTAAATCTGTTATTTGGCACAAAATTAATTTTTTCTTGTGTTCATTGAGTCTACAAAGAAAATAGGCTATTTTTATCAATCATTTTGATTTATTGAAAATTACTGTCTTACAAAAAGTTATAAATAAAATTGGCTGTAGTATTTAAGCTAACTGTATTCAAGTGAAGAAATCCATTGTTATATAACTGAAGTAAATAGTTTATTGTATGAATATATAATATCTTGAATATTAAATAATTAATGTCTTGTGAATTAAATTGTATGGAATAACATTGCTTTTTCAGCTGTCTTCATCTAATGATCACAGCATGCTTCTGACAAGAATCAGAGGCACTGAATTGTACTCAAGAAGAGTAAATTTAAAACATTTATTGTTCAGTTTTAGAAAAACTATATTCTTATTAGAAATAATTGTTCTAATTATGGTTTTTATCTTTTTTTCAGCAGACCGCTGTTTCAAGGAAGTAAGTTACTTATTTATACATATTTACATATTTAAAAAAATATGTTCATAAAAATCTATGCATCTAAAAACATATTTCTGTGAAAGTTGTTAATACTGAGTTTCTGTTTTCTTTAAAACTTACTTATAAATATGACTAAACTTACTTATAAATAGGAAGTAAGTTACTTATAAATTTTTATGAAGAAATTCTTAAGAAATTTTAAGAGGTAGATAAAAATTCTCCAAAATTTATGTGATCAAATTTTTAAAATTAAATCATAAAGCAATATTTATGAAATTATTTTTTATTTATGATAAAATAAACAAAATTAAACCATGTTATTTAAATTTTGTTGCTTTGTTGAAAACATTTTGTTTTTAAATAATTTAAAATAAATGTATAAAGAGAGCACACAGTTACACATATTGCGAAAAATAAAGGAAAATAACCATGTATTTCAGAGTACGGTAAGATTGCATGAAAATGCAAAGGTATAATGAAAACCAAATGTCAAACATAGAGCCATAACATGAAATTTTTTAACCTTTTAGGATTACCATTCGTGGACTTCCAACTGAATTAAAAACAATTATTCTGCACCAACTACATTTTAAGAGGTTAATCGCTCAGAAGAATCTTTTAGAAAAAAATCATCAATAATCTGTATAAATAAACCACAAAGAAATAAAATCCTCAGTCTATTTGTTCATATTATTAGTTTTATCTGTGTGTGTGGGATTGAGCTGGAAACTGCAGTAAGGAAACTAATATGTAAGGAAACTTCAGTCATGATGTCTGGCTAACTCAAAACAAAATTATGCTTCATTTCAAAAATTTCATTACAATATTTATAAATAATTAGGATACCTATACTCTTCTCTCTTTCAAAAAGTAGTGTGTGATTCTTTTCCTTTTTGTAATTATCCTATAGACAGGATTACTTGAGGAATAAATATGTATGACATCTTATTTCCCTCGCAGTCTTTTTCAGAAAAAAAAGAAAAAACATTATTTATTTATTTTTAAAAAATATTGTTTTTCACCATTAGTGTATGTGTTAATGTTTTCCTAAAAAGCTGCTACTAGTAAATAAAATAGAAAATCTTTCAAATGAGTCCTAAATTCATAATTAAAGAGAATTTTAATTTACTTGGTATCGTCTGATTTGCTTTCATCTGAACCATGTTTAAAAATTTTTCATATTGCAAAACAGTGTTATAAGCAAACTAAATAAATAGTAAACAATAATGTCTATATAATATGCGCATTTGAATCTGGAAACTCATTAGTGAGAAACTTCTGAACTGTTGCATCATGAATCAGCACAATGACTTTGTACTCAGCATTATGGTTGGGGTTGATATTGGAATTCACTTCCACATCACTTTACTTTGCATTGGGAGTATGATAAACAACCAGCTTTACATCTCTGATGAGCAATCTGAAAAGTTTGTGTTTCTCTCATAGCTTCAGCACTTGTATGTTAGCTATATTCTCGCAAGGTAATGCATGACCACACCTAGAATGCAATATTCAAGAAGTCTTTATTCTATTTTTGAATTGCTTCCTTAGCAAGCTTTTCTCTTGATCCATCACCATATTAAAACATGGTACATGCTTCCACAACATCTCACTAGTGATATACCACCAACTGCGGCATTATATCAACTTTTGGCAACATTTGAAAATTGAATTGATTTTTGTACCCCTAGGATACAAACTGGTTTCAGTCTATGCCTAGAAATATGGCAGTGATTATATAATAATAGCAGCCTCACTAACAACTGCTTTTGTCATAATCATAAAAAGATTTGTAATTTCAATTTTTTTATCTTTGTGCAATGTGTTTTCTGTCAAATAAATTTTGCTGTGATATCTCTTGTATTTCTTTGTTTTACTTTTAGGGAACCAGCAATGTATTAAATTATAAAAAAAGAAATTAGTTGTTAAATTGTATTTAAACCTGTTGGAATATTAAAATTTCTTTTTGCAAAGACTATTTTTTTAAAATTTTTTATTTAATAAATTTATTTTAAGTACATATTTCAATATATTAAATTTCATAATTAATTATTTGTTTATTTTTGCAGAAGGCAAAGAACATATGAAATGTCTGAAAGGTAGTGTATTTTGTAATCTTTTCTGAATTTTTTCTAATTTAGTTACTATTACAAATGGTTAATATATTTATTAATGTAAAGTCATGTGATTGATAGAATCTTTAGATTCTCCAAATTTACTAATAAAATTTGTACTCTTTTTTTTTTTTTTTTTTTTTTTTTTTTTTGAAATTTTCAAAATATTCTTGGAATTTAATTAAATTCCTTTAAAATATCCTTTCTTCTGCAATTATTCATAAAAAAATTACTTTTAGATAATTTTTAACTTTATTATTAGATTAAACATAACTTTATTATTTACGACTACAATTGTCAGTTATGAATTCCATAAGCTATTTAGTCACAATACTTATCATAAACTCTTTAACAATCAGTACCAATTATTGGCAGATACCATTTAAATAATTATAGGTTATTGAATATACAATATTTATGTATTCATTACATCACATCTGTCCTTTTAGCTTTTATCATAATCTTTTATGTACGTAAGAAATTTGACAATACAACCAGATCTGGTGTGTTAATGAGCATTATCATGAGAATTAATGCATTTGATGAATTCTTAACAAGAGAATGGTTTTTTGAGTTACAATCTGAATTCTCACCATTACTTAATATAAAATCTAAGTCAATGTAATTTGTTTCAGAATCTCTTCGAACTTTTGATAATTTGATAATTTTAAATATTTTTTTCTTCTCATCAGGATTTTAATTATTAGAGACTAGCATATTATAAGACCTTGGGTTTTTATTAACAGAAATTACAGTTCCTTGTTCTCGTATTTTATGAAAACTCCACATGCGTACATTATCCCCTACTTTTAAAGACTTTAATATTTTAGTGTTTTTTTTTTTTTTTTTTTTTGTTTTTTTTTTTTATCAAAATAAGATTTGTTTTAAATGATATTGCTTAAATAATTTTGGTACCTCACCAAATATCTCCACATTTAGCAATTAGTTACTAATGGGTAATTTTGTCCTTTATCGTGGGTTAAAAATTGAATGTGTTGGAAACAAACCTAACTCAAGAATAAAAATATTTCAATATTCTAAGTCCTTTTTATCCTCATAAGCTTTATAAAAGCTGCTTTTATAATTCCAGCAGCTTTCACAATGTGAATGATGTGAACTAATAAAATGACATTCTACATCCCCTTCTTTTCGAAGTTTCTTTAATTCAAAACTATTAAAAATAAAATTATCATGTATAATTATTTCTGGTACACCAAATCTGACAAATATTATTTCTATGGATTTTTCCATACTTTCCACTGTTTTAGTATTCACTTTTTCCTCATTAATCCATTTTAAGTAATTATTTCAATTACTACCAAATAATTGTTATTTTTGTAAAGCATGTCAATACCAAATTTCTGATATAGTCTGCTTAGTACATCATGAGCCATTAATGGTTCTTTAGACTGAGCTTTCCTAAATTTCTCTTAAACACCACATTTTCAATGTCTTTGTTAAGACCAGGCCATTAAAATATTTCTCTTGGCCTATTTCTACATTTTCTATTCCAAAGTGAGTTTCATATATTAAAGCTAACATTTCTTTACATTATGATACAGGAATTATTAATTTATTGCATATAAATAGTAAATCATCAATTATGAACACATCATTTTGCAATTTATAATAATTTCTAAGGGTTTAAAGTATTTTTTTCTTTATTTAGCCATCCTTCCTTATCATAAGTTAAAATAATTTTAAGCTCTTTATCAGTCTGTAATGCTTTCTTTAACTGGTTTCATGAATGAACCATATTTAATATTTCTGGATCATCACTTACCTTATCTTTAATATATGCTCTAGATAATGTATCTGCTAAATACATCTGACAACCAGGTAAATATGTAACAGTGTAATCATATTTTAGCACTTTTAAGAGCATTTTCTGCAATAAGTTGAAATTTTGTTAATTGGCATTTAAACAATTGCTAATAATTGTTCATGATCTATTTGAATCATGTCCTTACAACATGTATAATAATGCTTTTACATGTCTCTATATACTTTCATATTTTCGTGTGACACCCAATCTTGGGATCAACAAAAATCAACTCATGATTTACTTTTAAGTGAATGAAACCTTCCTGAGTAAGGTATTCATAGCTCTTCCAACAGTCTGAAGTGCCTGGCAAAATCCATCCCTTAATAATCCCCACTAAAGTTTCCTATGTTCTATCTTGCACAGCAACTAAAAGAATCCTCTCTGAATCTCTCTTAATTCCTTCAACATCACTGACCCTCAGCCCTATGCCCCTTATGATGCTAGCATTTGCTAAATTTGGACTCTTCTGTTTCTGCCGCTTTCCCCTTCTCTTTTCTGATGAAAGTTTGATATAAACTAAAACTATATCATTAATAAATTGCCTCCAGTTCACCAAAGTAGTTTTTGCAAAAGAAATCTCCTTAATCATTTGTTCTGTTTTAGTCCACCCTAAAATTTCATAGCTGATGATCAAAACCTCAAGGAATTTTAGTTTGGAATGAGAGAGCCATATGCCTACTAATAATTTTTGTACAAGCTAAAAAAAAAAAAAACCCATCAAGATAACTTTCTTAAGCTTCATCTTCATCTCCCATCCACATTTTCTGTGATCCACACATTTTAATTATCCAAGGTTTATCAAAAAATTAAGTAACAAGTGTGTATCCTTCATTAAATGAAACAAAAAGTTCTGTTTACAATTTCCGAGTTTTCAGCAGTTGTTCTGGAGCTTGAAAAACTTAAATATCCATCATTATTTGTTTTGATTTTCCTTAAAATTGTCTCCTACAATTTCTGAACAACATTTTGTACAGAAGGCATTATGAAAAATATGCAAGAAAGAGATAAATATAAACAAAGAAATTGGAAAAAAAAGTAATTTGCGATGTTTGGACACTGCTGACAATGAAACACAACAGTAAGCAATGGTCAAATGGCTTCAAATTAGAATGTAGAACTAAAATTTTGAATTGAATTTTAAATAAAAACCCAATGAAAAGAACCATATATATAACATTTTTATTTTGTCATATTTTAAATTCTTTTCAGTAATCAACATGTAAAATTTCTAATTTTTTGGTGCCAACATTTTTAATTTTTAGCTGCATTTCCAATTACAAAATTAAATTCTCATGACTGTTTAAAATTCCCATTTCTACTGATAAAATGTGTCTTTTTGAGCAGAGCAATTTATGCCCAACACTACCTACAGTATTTTTAACCAGCCTTGTGCAGCTTAATGGTTAAAATTTTTTTTTTCTTAAGAGAAATTTTTTTAAATTATTCTTTTTAATTTGATTTTAATTTTTGGCATCATGTAATATTTGTTGTTTATTGAAGAGAAACATAATTAAGAGATTAAATATAACTTTTTTTATTTATAACTAATATAGACAGTTACGAATTCCATGAGCTATCTAATAATATTACTCACCTATAAACACTAAAAAAGTACCATCTCTTTCTAGATACAGTTTAAATATTACTTATAAGTTATTGAATATTGTATTTATATATCGATAACATCACACTTCTTGCATGAAAAGGCACATTTGCTTTCTCTGCACATTCGTTTCCATGTGCAGTGTGTTTATTAACAAATGTTTAAGGTTGTCATATGTTTGGCCTCAACAAGATATTTGTTAGTCGTCAACCAACAATGCATATGAACAGATAGTGATAAAAGATGAAGAATTTTACTGTTATGAATAAAATACTTAGCCTCACACTGGATAAAATTATTATATGGTTATGAATCACATCATTAAAATTTTGGATCAAGACCATCAACAACTGCCAATTGCAAAAATTATGTCTAATCTGCTTGTCTGTTATGTTAGTAAACATTATTTAGTTAAATCAAGTTAACGTAACGTTAAACGTTGTCACTCACTTCTACTTCCTGACTGAAAGATGAGGAGAGCAAAAGGACGTTATTGTGCAGATCATTTTCTATTGATAAATTTAACAGCAATACCAACAATGGAAAATAAAATAGTCTGGTCTTATTAGAGCTATTGTCTGATGACTCAGTGGATATACAAGGGATCTTCACCTGGCTTTAGGAGCAGAATTACTATAGCTTTCTTTCAGAGACTTGGTAATGCATACAGACCCTGTTGTACAAATAAAGCAAGTTTGATAAATATTCTGAATACTTGTCAATACTTTTCAAATATCAAAGCATTTAATAGCTAATTCTATCAAGTTCAGGATAGTTATTATTTGCATGTTGCCACAACTTCTTCAATTCCAACATCTTAAAATGTCAGTTATAAGGCAAAGTTTATTAATGGTGAAAATGAATGCTTTTTTGTAGATTTTTTTTCTCTTTAGAAATAAAGGATTGTAAGAGTTGTAGCTTGAAACATTTATAAAGGTGTCATCAAGAACATTGGGTCTTCTTGCTGGTATTCAGTCAACAGAGAGTTATCAGAGTTAAATGGTTCTGTGTCGTTACCACAAGAAATGGTATCACTTCTGCATGAAATATTATGGAAATTCAAGTCAGTAACAGAAGGAATAGGCAGCTGATCAACTAATGCATCTTGTTTCTCTTGGTTGATGTCATCATGTAGTCACATATACAAACAGCAAAGTGTAGTGAAACAAGTTGTTGGAAATCTTAGAATTACAGCCTTTAGAAAAATATTAAGTGGCTGGAATGTGTGCTTGGAAAATTATCAGATGTTAATATACAAACTTCCTTGTGCTGGACCATCATCACTACAATTTATTCCACAACTTTTTAACCCACATAATGAGACATTAGTGGGAGAGTTTCCTGAAATGGCACACATGTGTGTCTGGGGGGTTATTAGTGAAGATGAAAGATTTGATGTCATCAAGATGTGTATGCAACCCATGATACTCCTAAGAAACTAAGTAAGAATTCATTAAATTGACAAACTCCTCCAGTGCTTGTAGGCGAAAAGTATGACCCCTTAAATGACATGTCATCTTCCAAGGGGTGCAAAGATGTGTCAACCTTCACAGATAATAAGACTTTGTACAGAAATAGAGGCCTGTTGTGAGCCTTCCTTAGCAAATTTTAATTTGAAAACCTTCATAGATTGTATTTTTTTTTTGTTTGTATTTTTAGGGAGACAAGTTTTGACTTAATTAGTTAAATGTAATTTAACTAGAAGAAGAGATGCAATATCAATCTGTGTGTTGGCTGTTTTTGTGTCCTTGATGGCTGCCATGCATAAAAAACTCCAACATGAGATTTACCAGAAGTAACAAATGTCTTGCTTCAAGATATAAACATTTATTTTTCATTTTTATTGTTGCAATATACTTTTCCATTATGTAGGTTGGGTAACTTCATTCATAGGAGGGTTGATAACCCTTACAGTCTACACACATATCCTTTGTAGTACAATTCAGTGTCATGGCCACCTGCTGCTCAGTGAGTGCAAATTGTTTACCTGTGCATCTGTTCTTTAAATATCCATACTGTTGACAAGGGATCCAGAACAAAGAGTTAGGAATCAATGGTAATTTTATTGCATTCATTCTAAGGTCAATGTGTGGTTTTATAGCAGAAGAATTCAGGATTGCAATTTTTTTTAAACCCTTCCAAGTATTCTTATTATTTCCTATTTAAAAATAAAAAGCATACTATATTAAAATAAAATTCTATGTTGTTCCCAGACCTTATTATTAAAGAAATCCCCTTTTATTAATAGATTGAAATTAATTATTTATTTGCTGAAAACTATGTCTATGTGGAAAAATTATAAGTACCTTGAAATCATATTTATCCCCCACATTCTTTTACTTTTTGTTATTCAAGTGAAGGAGGATCATATTGAAAAGGTTGCTGTAGAGTTTTCTATAATTACAATGTGCTTCTTAAACCATATTTTAAATATGTAATTTTCATATTATGGGACAAGTGAGATAGCCTCATCATGAATAGTTGCTTATTATTTAAGCTTCTTAAGCCATTCTGTCAAAAATTATTTATCGTTCTTAACTACCATATTTTGAAAGTAAATTGTTAATGATCATAATAGTCATAAAGTTTTTCTCAGGCTATAAAGCTCTGAATAATTATATATATATATATATATATATATATATATATATATATATATATATATATATATATATATATATATATATATATATATATATATTTATAAATATTAAATTAAAGATTAATATTTGAATAATTATTGTCAATCAACTTATTTTTCCTGAAAGCAGACATACAATTACTTCTCTGAAGAATAATTACTATATGTGAAAAGGAGAAAATGTATTCTACATATTATAAATGAATTTTATTAATGAAAGCTTAGAACATAATGCTTTTTCGACAATATAGTTTAGACATTTTTACTGAACATGTGTAATAATCAGTTAAAACAATTAATATTGTAAATTTTGATTTAATCTTACATTTGTATGCTTTCTGCATTTACTTAAGTTGAACTATAATTCCCTTATTTTTGTAGTATTGACGGCCATTTACCTGCCAAATGGTTGTGCCATGAATCTTTGCTTGGAACGCCAATTTTTGCAGTTGAGGGTTCAGCTGTGCCACAAAGCCAGCCTAGTGAAGACTCTGTTGTTCCACAACAGGTATAATTTAAAATGACTTTTTCATATATATTTGAATTACATTAAAAAATTTAAAGTATGAAACTCAATTCCCTATTATAAATGCATATTAATTAATTTTGTATTTTCTTTACATTTATAAGTTAACTGTATTCTTCTAAATTATTTAAATTTATTTTAATTGAATATCAGCTATTATAAATAGATATGATTCAATATATTAAGTGAATTTATTCCAAAGATACTTCATTTGGTTAATTATTAGAAATTTAAATTACACTATTCAAAAGTAATTGAAAGCTTAAAATTTTGGTGGTATTTCACAATTGGAGAATTAGATTATTGATGCATGATTGATAGATATGCTTAGGAATAGAATAAAAACTACACATGCTTAGCTGAAAACTACATTTTATTGAGCATTTAAATACAAAAGAAAAAAAATATATTTATGCAGAAAAAGAAAATTAATTTTGGTATGAGAAATTTTTTTTTGTGTACAGCCAATAATGTTAAACACATATGAGCCATGGAGTCAATGAAGTTATTAATGAGGAACTTGGATATTCTTTTGCACTCTTCCAGAAGAGCTCTAATTTTAGAAAGTTGGTGTGAATAGTAGGTGGCCAGCAACTTCTCCACTTATATATATAAAATTCTCAAATATGCTTTTTTTTCATATCTGAAAAATGTTAACCCTTTTGTTTATAAAATTCTTTTTTAGAAAATCCTGTATTTTTTGTAACTGTCTAACAGAAACTTTGATTGCTACAGTGCATGTGATTACAATAAGTATGAGGATTCCTTACTTTTTTGCTCATTAGTCTGAACTTGATTTCAGATGCTCATGCATCTGTAGAGTATTAATATGCCAGATCTCTGATATTTCTTTCGCCCAAATCTTTGGTAATCATTTAGTCTCAGAATCTTTGGTAGTGTCACGTTAAAATGTCCAGGTGAAAGAAACACCTATTATCAGGATGAACAGGAAAACAAGTCTCTTGTCAAAGGGAATATCAAGCAGTTCATTCCTCCAGTTCACATTTTCATTTAACTACTCCTCATGGGCATATGATGTGTAGCCAGTTTGGGTTGATATTGTGGTGCTAGTTACAGAAAGTAACTGTTGTTAGGGAAGACATCATCCATATCTCAGTATCATTTTGCCATTAGTATTAAACATTTATCTAATCTAGGTATTGTAGCTCATTTATGACTGTACTTTGGTCTTGGGTCTGCATTTCCTGTCTTCTTAAAACATCCTACCTTTATTATTGAGTTCCAGATTCTGGAAATTACACTGTGGGAAACTTCTTTTATTTCATTGCAATACTATTGTTGTGTAGATGTTTCACTATTTGTAAAATTTTGTCTATAAAGAGTCTTCTTTTTGGTCTTTGTCTAATTGACCAGCAACACACAAGCTTTTAATTCATTTTAATAAGAAAGATGACACTCATCAAGAAAAAGCAAGAAAATAATGATTAACAGTCATATTAGTCATCATTTTCAGTTTTTATTTATTTATTTATTATTATTTTTTTAATAATATGAAAACTAACTTGCATTTGCTACTTTAAAAGGTTGCTTTTTTACTTCAAAATCAAAATTTTCTACCTTCAAAGTTTAAAAATAATTCAGCATTTGGATCGCATTTCTCTCTAAAACTGCTAAGAAATTCTCTTATGATATGATTTTAGGAAATCCTTTAATTTTTTAAACAATAGAAAGTAAAATTTTTTATATTATAGCTTGATATTTACTATAGATGAATCATTTTTGACATTTAGTTTTTTTATTGCAAATATATATATTTTAATAATTATTTTTATGCTTTTTTAATGCAAAATTAACTTTTTTGCTGTATGTAGGGTCTTCCTTATCATTGGTAGTCTTATGAATGAATGATAAAAAATAGTATATAGGCTTTATTTTTAATAATTAACAACTAAGTACTACTAACATTTTTACTAATTTAACAACTAAGGACAAAATTGATAGTTTGATTTTACTGGTAGTTGTACAAAATACAGGGTTTTATTCTTTGAAACTTCTGTAATTAAAAAAAATTTTTTTATGAGCCATTGAAACTCTTGAATCTTTGGCTTGACTGCTTGAAAATCATAAATTACTCCTGAAAATTTTCTTTTACCTTCATGCATTTATTTTTTTGTTTAAAAATTATTTATGTATTTTTGTTTTAATATTTTCAATGAATTTATCCCTAAACTAAAATGGTTATTAGCTTTTAATGTGTTACTGTTAGATGGCAGCATGACTAGTTGTAGATTCTTATTGTATTCATAACTGTTGACTAAAAAAAGATCCAATTCAGACACAATAATTTCATAATCATCCAGTTCAGTCTGGATTGGATGTAGTTTTAGATTTTTGTGGGTGAAGTACTGACTAAGAATATCATGTTGATGCAAGCAAGTGGATGATTTTAATTGATTCTTTTTCTTTTTCTCTTTATATTTTATAAAGGTCAATTTTTTTGAATATTAATAATTAAATATAAAACTTCTGAATTAAAATATAATTTCCATGTGCTCCTTGATAAAAATTTCATTATAATTTCTATAAATCAGGATGATTAAATTGTTTATCACCGAAATAAATTAATCAACGTGCTTCGTGGAAAGTGTCTTTTTTTTTTACTTTGGAAAAGCCACAGAGATTGACTTTTACACGCATTGAAAAAAAAAGATCATTGCCTTGTTTGAAAAAATACTTCTTTATTCCAAAAATAATCAAATTGGCTGTCAAATCCATATGAAAAAATGTGTATTTATTAGAGAAGGCATTATCTGCCAAAAAATTTACTCAAAGAATTTTTTCCCTATTGATGTTCTTGTTAAAGAATGTAAACCTAAAGTATATTCTAAAATTTTAGATTAATTTGTTTCTTCAAAAAAATTTTAAAGGCTGAAATTCTTGGTTTCTTAAAGTTTTATAAGCAGCAGATTCAGCTACAGTTCCTGTAGCAATATAAATTCTCTCTTTCAAGCAATGTTTTTAGACTTATATTTAACAGTTTTTGAAATCGCACATTATTTTTCCAATGTATTGAAAGAAGTTGAGAATGCTAGTAACCATACCTTTCTCATTGTTGAAGGTTCAAAAAATCATCTGCAGATAAAACCATTGGATTGCTAGGTAAGAATTTGGGTCAATGGTACTGTTAAAACACGGTACTACTTTGGAAATATAATTAGGTAACTCAATTGTTGAAATTCTGTCTAAAAAGATTAATGAAAAGTACCTAAAATTAGGAACAATTCTAGGTTGTGTATTGCTTTGTTTTCACTAAAATAACTGATATTTTAAAAAGTGAACAGCATTGATATATTATAAATGCTGCAAGCAGCTGTCTACATATTTTTCACAATACTTACATCCATGGATACTCCTCATTTTTAGAAGCCGAGGAAACAGCAAGTGTTGTTCACAGACTATTTAAGAATACTTGCATGTAGGGATGACTGTAATAGCCTTGGGCCAGGTGTAAAATTAACCTTTAAAGTTTTGCAAACATTGATGGTTAGAAAATGTAAATATTTTAAGCAGATTACTTGAAAGTTTGCTATATCACGAAGCATGTCATTTGATCAACACAAAAATGTCTTAATCCTGGTATAAAGCTTTTCATATGTAAAAATATTCAAATGATGTTCGTTTTTTGTAAAATGCAATACATTTTAACTGATAATTTTTTGTTATCAAACTGATAAATCAATGTTGCAATTTATTGCGGATTTTCATTAATTGTTGAAAATGTTTTAATAGAATCATTGCTGCCTATTTTTTTATTTAAACTTATTAGCTTTGATGTAACACATTAAGACAATTGAAAAGATATTGGATTTGTTATTAAAAAATCACTAGAAAACCAGAAGAAAATCACCAAGAAAACAAAAGATATACTTTAAAAAAAAAAATTGCGAATCATTTTTAGAACCAATAAAAGTTACTAATTTAGGATAAGTTATTCTCAAATAGATAAAATTATAATCTTTGTTTTGTTTTTTTTCTTTTGTTATTCTCTTATGGTCAATCATCTGTTGTGAGTGAGAAACTGGTAGCCAAGTGGCTAGTACTCTTGCTTTCAATCTAATAATTTGTGGGTTCAAATCCCATTTTGAACTTGTATTATTTTAGTAGTTCAGAATCCATTTTAAACCTATATCCCATTAGCCTTTGTGTGGAAAAAAAAGACACTCTGGCGACAGAAAAGTTACCCTATTGAACATGGGGTTTGGTAAAAAATTTAAATAATAATCAAATGTGGCTAAGCATATCATTAATGATCATGCCCAAAACATAGAAGTTGTCAACAGTAATTAGCAAAGACCTACTTAGTTTTGCTACTTGTGCCTGAAAAAAAATAGACAATAGCAGAACAAAAGCGAAAAGCACTTCTTAAAGAATTGAAAATCAAAATGAACTAGAAGGAACTGGTGGATTGATATTATTTATAAAATCAAATGCAATGTCGCCTTGGTGATTCAGAGAAAGAACATTTAGTAGTAAATATTAATGAATGAAAGGTAGTAAGTTAGCATTTCCTAACAGTAATATTGTGTATAAATTAAATAATCAAGAAACCTACTGAATGATTTAAGGAATAGTACAGTATATAAATGTGAAATTACATAGTTTTAAATGAATTTAAACGTAAACAGAATAAAAATTTGGAAATTTTGTTTTTTAATAATTGGTGGAAAAATCATTCTGGAAACTATTACGTAATAGTCATATTTTTATTTCGTTTTGAATATGTATAGTTATCTAAGAAGAAGTTGTGTTATACACACCTTGAATATTCAATAAAATAACAGGAATTTAATGAAGATGTTTAAAAACTCCATAATTTATATAGTGTATAATTAAATAATGTAAAGAATATTGATTATTTATATGATAAATTTATAGTGTATATATATATATATATATATATATATATATATATATATATATATATATATATATATATATATATATATTACTCTTGACCTTGCTGAATTTCTAACTGTAATCTCATTAAGTCTGCAAGAGTAGAGGTTGACACTGGTCATTTCTCCAAGTCCACACACAGAGCAAGTCGGTGAGTCATAAAACAGTGGAGGTCATGCCCTGTCTTAAGACAGAAATTTGCAACATCCACAGCCCTATGGATGTTGCACAGGGCAGGCTTAGTCAGTAAAGATGCCCAATTCTATTCCTTCATGGAATTGTTACACATATTTTTATGAAAGGAAGCTTTATTTGTTTTGACAAGATTTGTAATAGTAGGGTACTCCAAAGCTGTAAAAGGTTGTAGTAATTTTGAGCTAGCCTTGGCCAGTTTGTCAGCCAAGTGATTACCAATGTTACCGCAGTGGCCGCAGGTGTCCACTGCTTCACAATTTGATGTCCCTTTTCTAGAAGGGTACCAATAGCCATTTGTCAGAGAAAAAAAGACTTGATATTGCTAGGCATAACTGAAGTGAGAGATTTGATGGTGACCTGAGAGTCAATAAAAAGTACAATGTTGCTCTTACAACCTTTACTTATAACAGCTGCAACTTTTCCATTGTAACTGTTATATTAATTCATTGAAGGCATTTTAAGTAATAACTAAATATGATTCTAATATAAAAAAATTTCATTCATTTTTACACAAATAAATAATTGTAAAAATTAATGAAAATATTCATTTACAAATGTAATTGAAAATGTCACACATATTTACATCATATTTGGTTAAAAACAATTGTTAAAGTAAATTATTTAACTTGAATATTGATACTTACTGGAAATTTTTTTATTTGACTCAGAGAACAAAGACTTAAAATTTGATTCTTGGTAATCTATATGAATCCTGAAATTAATTTGAGTTCAAAGTTCGATGCAATTAGTGACCAGAGTAATTATTTTTCTCACACTCAAAAAATTAAATTTCAAAGTTAATTTTAAGTTTTTAGAAATTTTTCCAGATACCTTTGTGTCTGATTGTTTTGTAAAGAAACTATCCTAGTTTATTTTCTTTTTAAAAGTGTTTTTTTTTATTAAAGTGATTTATTTATTTTTTCTTGAAATTTAAAGTAAAATGGCATAAAGTGCCAGGTTATTTAATAAAAAATGGCTGAACAGAATCCAAATTTTATTTGCTTTGTTGAACAGTCATAAAAAATTAAAAATTTAATCGTAATTTGGTAATTTTATTTGAGAGATAATGTTTCATAATCATTTGCCTAATATAAATTTCGAAATTATTTTTCCAAAAACTTTCATAAAATATGTTTCTATAAACTAGAAATTGATATTTTTATTGTTATGAAATCAAGTACTGATAATCATTTATAAAGTTAAAACTTTACAGGAATACTAAAATATAGTATATTACTTTAGATTGTTAAGTAAATACATGACTTATTTTTCCTGTATTTAATTTAACTGTATCCCTAAGCTGCAGATTTTATTTTTAATTAATTTTGTTGGGTATATCTGTGTCAATTCTTGTTAGTTTTTCTGAAGATTTTGTAAATTAATTTATTAAGATGAATACCCATTTTCTTATCTGACATCTGATTTAGTTTTTAATATTGCTTATGTTTATTAGCAACTAAATATAACAGAATTGTTTCCTTTCAAAGTAAAATTTTTAATATGAAATACATATATTATCAATACATTATAATATGCTAAATATAGCAGAATTATTTCTTAATACATAAAATTTTTATGAAAAAATACAATGTAAAATAAAACAGAAAAAAAAAATTCGATTTTCTTTTCTGAAATTTTAGCAAATGTAAAGAAAGGATTTATTTAAATTGTAAATCATGTTTTATCTCAGTACAGTGCCGGCCTCAGGGTATGGCGACCTGGAGCACAATGATCTAGGGGCGCCAAAATCAAGGAAAATGAAAACAAACTGATAAAGAATTAAATTACTCAAAAATTAAAGAATTTTTTTATCATTCTTATATCATATCAATAAATTATTTTTCCTACTATTGTATTGTCATCAGACCCTTGTATTGTAACTATACCAAATTTTATTGAAATTGGTTCACGCGATTAAGGTTTTGCCCAAAGCGCCAAAATGTCTAGGACCAATTCTGCTCAGTAATAAAGATATTATTATAAAATAAGCTAGTGTTTCATAATACAAAATATTTCATGCTTATATTCTTAAATCATGATTGGTAGGTCAAGTAATTTAAAGTAAAAAATACAATTTTGTTTTGCTCAATCTAAAACATTTAAAATTTACTTGTTTCAATGTGATATTGTATAAAAAAATTCTTGGCTTCCATATCTGTATGAATTCAAAATTATGAAGACCATTTTTTATCTTAAAAAAATAACCAAACACCTGTGGAAAGTAATTTCACATTTTTACTCTCTCAATCAATGATCAATGTGTTCAATGTAGGTTTTCTGTAAATACCTATATGATAACCGAGCATTTAAAAACCAATTGATTGTTACTAAATTTATCACATATTACATTTGAAACAAAAAGCAACATTCATATTTTAATTAACAAAGTTTTACTTTAAATTACACCCAAATGTAAACAATTGGTTATTATAAAATTACCAATTGTTTACATTTGGGTATAATTTATAATATATATGGATAAATTTTTAATAAATAAATTGAAAATGTGTTTTACTGTTTAGAGAAAAGAAATCGAAATATTTGGGTATTATTGTAAAAATATTTTTCTGTTTAAATATTACAACAAAAACATTTCAAAGCAATGTGAAACCTTTTATTTTCTTTCATGTGGCTTTCTCTTACTAGCTCCAGGCATTATATCATATTTTGATGCACAAAAATTAAAAAAAATATTATAATTTAAAAAGGGAATTTGAAAATTCTTCATAAAATTTATGAGCTTAAGATATTTAAAAATAAAATTAAGTAGAATTATTTCCACAACACATTAAGTTGTCTTAAAATATTATATTGGCATTTATCTGTGACGAATCAACTTGCTTAACTGGGATTCCTTTTCAGACTCTGAGGAGAAGCAGCAAGTGTTGCTACCGGCCCATGAAATTTCGGCTCGACAAGCACTTAAAGGTTGTTAGAGACCTCATTACTAATGTGCAAAGATTGGTGCATTATATTTCATATTTTGAAGAAGCACCTAAAGTGAAGTGAGTAAAAATTAAGGTCACATACATCTAAATATTTTTGATTTCATTTCAATACTTTTTAATACAATCTCATAACTAATTTCTATGTAATATGATTGACAAAAGTTTTGCAATGCTAATAGTGTTCATGATGTCCTTAATTCACATGTACTTCCAGGATAGTGCTAAGTAAGTAACAACTATGGCTAAGGTGGCTCAGAGAAAAATTCCATAAAGAAACTGTAGCAAATTTCAGACTGCAAATAGGCCATGATTTCTTTACACATCTTCTAAATAAATTAGACATCTTTTTATCTGTAGCTTATGTTATTCAAACACTATGTATGCAGAACATCTTCTGTGACAAAAATTAAAGATTCTCAAAAACCGAATGAAATTAGTAAAATGTTCTGGAATACCAGAACTTTCAAAGCCTCTTATTAAACACTCCATTCCTTTTATTCTCTTCCTTATTAATTTTTTCAAAAGTTTTTACCACTGTTCATCTGTTATGTTTTTGTTTTTACTTTAAATTTTTGTCCTTTTTATTGTATTTGTTTTTCTGTGATACTTTCTATTTTATACATTTAGATTGATTTTTCATATGAAATCCATATGTAGCAACATGATTGACAAGAAAGGAAAGATTAATTTGTTAGAAATAGCATTTAAATGATTAAATTATTAAATAAATTTGAAATATATTTTAGTAATCATGTAAAGCAAGAATATATTGGTATTTTATGGTTAAGTATGAAATCTTATGTTTTATTTTTGCTTAGAAGGTTATTTTGGCAGGCATAAAAGCCTAAAAATAGAGCACAAAATCTTAATCTCATTTAATTGAATTAATATTTATTATTTCACTCTTATATCCCTACATTTCTTAGGATTTTCTAGATATTCAAAGGATTAATTATGCAATTTTCATAATTCAGCATTGCAGTTTTCTTTTTCCAAATATTAATAATTGAAAATGACATCTTTCATGTGATAAAAATCTACCCTCTTTGTGATTTGATTCACATTTTATCATTAAAACATACAATCAGTTCAGAGATATTTAACCATAATTTAGTTTTTTAGGTTGGGAAACTATGTTATTACAACGTCAGTATTGTCTTCCATACCCTTGGATTACTTGACCTGCTAAACTGACACTCATTTAAAAAATTATCAAATAATATTTAAAGCTTTTAATGTTAATTTTTATTATACTTAATATGTAAATTTGAAACATTTTGTTGTTGAGCATTATTAATATGTGTATATTTGTAAAAGTTATTTTGAAATAACATGTTTATTACACAGTTTATACAACTCCTGAAACTTAAAATAAATTTTAAAGGACCTTGTAACAACTGGAATTTTGACATGAGTCCTTGAAAATCGTGAAGTGCTCCTGGGATTTTTACTTAACCTTGCAGATATTTTTTATTAAAAATATTATAATTTTTTGAGTGTTATCTTTTATTATTTTAAAATTTTCATTTGAAATTGTTAAAAAACCAAATTAGGTGTTAAATCTCTATGTTACTGATAGATCACAGCACAATCAGTATCAAATTGTTATCATAACAGTTGATTAAAATAAACATCATATTCATCCACTATAGTTTCAGGGTTATACTGTTCAGATATGATCAGATGTTTTTAGATTTATGTGTGTGAGTGAAGTGAAGAGTAATCAGCAAAAAGAGATCATTATGTGGGGCTATCAGAGGGCAATTTTAATTGATGTTTTTTCTGCCTTTTATACTGTATAAAATTCGCTGAATATTAATATTTAAATGCAAAATTTTTGAGTTATAATGTATTTTCTGTACTTTCCTTGATGAACATTGCAAATAATTTCAATGAAAAGGCTTGAATTAGCTTCAATGAAATAATAAC
Organism: Latrodectus elegans; assembly: GCA_030067965.1. NCBI lineage: Eukaryota > Metazoa > Arthropoda > Arachnida > Araneae > Theridiidae > Latrodectus > Latrodectus elegans. The sequence continues at coordinate 10,799,059 of CM057816.1, forward strand.
TGAAATAAGTGGTTTAATATGTCTGGTGGAAAGTTTCTTTCCAATAACCAGTAGACTCTGGAGAAAGCTACACAAAATTGTCATATATTTTTGTGTGGGTTAGAAAAAAGGAATCACAATTTTGTAGAAGAGTAAATCATTGCAACCTTTTAGAGATATGGATGAGATTGTATTGATGAGAAATTTGATCCTATTAAAGATAGAATAGATACTTTTTATGATAACTTACTCTCAAATAGAAAAAATTAGTGTCACTTATAAAAGTAGTTAATTTGCTTTTACTTCTTACTTATAGTCAAGCATCTGTTGAACAAAAATTTGATTAATCAATCGATTGTTACTATGTGTATTATCGATGATCACAATTGAAACACAGAAGGTGCCAACAGTTATCAGAAGTATATTAGAAGTCTTACTTGTTAGTCTTACTTGTAGTTGAGTATATTAGAAGTCTTACTTAGTTCTGCTGCTGGTGCCAGCAGAAGTATAAATTATATTTAAATGAATTAAATTGGGAAAAAAAACTGGCAACAACAGACAGAAACCAAAAAGCTCTTCTTAAAAAATTGATGATTAAAGAAATAGAAAATTAAGAATTAGATGTGAAATATTTAGTTTAAAAAAAAAAAAAAAAAAAAAAAAAAAAAAATTGAAAGCAACAGAAGAAAATTGCTTTCATTAAACAATAATTCAGAAAAAAGGCACATCCTGATTACTTATCTAATAGTTGTATTTCTTTTGTTTGGAATAAGTATATTTAAAAGCAGGTTGTTATATACAGCTTGAAATATTCAATAAATTATAGATAAGAATCTATTAATACTTAAAAACTCCAAATTTTCTTTTTATTTTATACAATGTACAATGCAGTAGTACTGAATATACTGACTATGTAAATAAGCGTTTTCTAAAGCTGTTAAAGTGATCATTAAATAATTCTAACATAAATTTAAAAAAAATTCTCATTAATTTTTGCAGTTATAATTTCTGTTTACAAATATAATTGAAAATGTTGCATTTATATAACTGTGTGCATATTTGGTTAAGATCAATTTTTAAAATAAAATAAATTATTTAACAAATATCTTTACTTATTGGAAATTTTTGATTTGACTCCTGGGAAACTCCTGGAATTTGATTCTTGAAAATCTATATAAACATTGATATTATTGTATTATATTTATCAAAAGGTTAAATAATTACTACATAGTGTATTAATCTTTCCTAAATGAATGACAAAAAATTTAATTTTTGACCTTACATTATTTATTTTTTAGCTGAATTTTGAAGTAGATTATGATGATTTCATGTTCACTAAAAAACTGCAAATTCAATGCACAGTAGAAATGTTATGATAAAATCATTTCAGAGGATTATAAGGTGGTAAGTGCAATATCAAATGCTCTGTATATAAATCTTTTGTTAAGTGTGTAAAATCCCTTTGATTGAAAAAAGTGGTAACAAAAAACATTTTTCACCCACAATAGAAAATTATATTTGAAATACATGGTTTTCTACCTTGATAATCAATTTGCATTTCTTTTTCAATCACAAATTCATTGCTTATTTTTCTTTTTCAACTTTACAATTTGTGATAAAATTTCTGGATTTTTTATTTTTAGTACTTTTTTGTTTGTAGCTACATTAATATATTTTTGAAAATGAACTGTATCACAAATTTGATTTTTAGAACAAACTGTAAAATATTGAAAACATTTAATTTTTTTGGTTTAATTTTCACTAAATATTGTCTAGAGAACAATTTGTATGTGATTAAGACTTTGATAAATCTAATTACCAACTTAAATTTGAGTGTAAAAATATATTGTGGATGTCTGTGAATCAGATTTACTCTTCAAAATGTAATCAATGTAATTTTAATTTGAACTCATATAATAATTTAAAGTAAATACATTTAAACATTAATGTGGCTGCCTTTATTTACACAATCAAGATAGTAGCATAACTAATAATAACATTAGAATTACAATTCTTACACAAAAAATTTTAATATCAACTTAGCTCTGCCATATCTCAATTATCAAAATCTTACTTGAAATCACAACCTCCATCAGATTAAACTTAGCTAGAAATAAATTAAACATTTTGTTTAAAGTAATACGCGTTCTAAATAGTAAATTAATTTACCTTGGCAACAATATGAAATGATTTGGTGAATTTTCATTGACATTTTTTAGTCAAAGGGATTTTGTACATGAATTAATCTTTTATATTTAATATCAAATAGTCATTTTTGTAACAAGTATGTCACAAATATTTTTTCAGTGAAATGGAAAATGAAATTCAAATTTATTGATGCCTGTTCCCCTACCATAACTAATCAAGCAAACAGCTAATACTTGAAATGGTAATCAAGAAAGTATAATTTTATTTAATAAGAAGTTATGAAAAAAACTTTCACAATAATTCTTTATCAACAAAATAATGCTGTTGCTAATATCTATTGTGCATTTGAATTTAAATTTGGTTTAAAGATTAAAAGGCAAGAAGTTCTACTTGAAACACCTTAATGTAATGTTGAATATTTTTATATGTTTTAAATTTTACAGCTATCCACAAATCATAATTTAAAGATTTCTGTAGCTAATTTAATATATATATATATATATATATCACAAAGTTTTATATGGGAGGAGGTGAAAAATTATGCCAAATTTAATCAATTAAAAAAATCCAACTCATTGTAAAAAAAAAGTGTATTAATTCTAATTACATAATCATTCACTCAGAGTTTGAATAACAAATTGAACAGACCTTTAACTCTAGTTTTCATTGATAGTTTTCAATTACTTAGGATTTATTAACTAATGTTATAGCTTCTTCACATCCTCCGAGTATTTTTTCTTGATAATTGATGGATGTTCAGAAATATATGTAAAAATGCTTGAATTTTTAATTTTTTTAGCAATGAACAAGTGAGTGTGAAATACATAAAGTTATTTAAAAATGAGCGTTATCGAAACAGAGCAGGGTAAAGCTCAGTGTGTAATTTGCGTGCAGGTCCTTCCGAAAAGTTCGATGGCTCCCATTAAATTGTGTCGTCATTTTGAAAGTACTCACATTATCCCCATTCTAAAAAGATTGATTTTTCAAGGGAAAAGCCCTGAACTACCTACTTTTCATCACTGCATATAATCTCATGCAAAAGCAATGAAAACTCACTAAAAGCCCCTTTCTTGTTGACTTATCGGGTGGCAAGGACAGGTAAAGTTCATACCATTGTGGAAACCCTCATAAAACCATGCGTTAGCGATATTGATTCTTGTATGTTAGATGAAAAGGCAGTAAAACTTACATCTTCTGCGTGCAGTGGCGCGCAAAAACAATACTGTCAAGAGACGGATAGTTGACATGTCAAATGATAGGGAGGATCTCTGGTTTCTCGCATTCAACACAATTCATTTTCTCTCTAAATAGATGAATCTACAGACGTTGCTTCATTAACAATATTTTTTGGCTTTTGTTCATCATGCATACTTGGGATGTTTAGAAGTGGACCTCTTATTGTGTAAACCGTTACCTGCCCTTACAAAAATCGCCGAAATATTCTATTTGTTTGACGATTTTTTAAGAACCAACGAAATTCCATGGTTTAATTGCATCGATGTGTGCACACATGGTGCATAAGTATGACGAATCCAATGGTCAGAGCGGTAATAAAAACAAATGAGAGGTCGAAGGATTGTAGTAGTAGTCATTGGGTTCTCCACAGACATGCTTTAGCTATGAAAAATATGCCTGCAACTTTCAAGAAAATTTTGGATTAATCTGTCGGAATTATTGATTACATGAAATCACGACTTTTGAAGTCAAGACTTTTCAAAATACTGTGAAGATATGGGAAGCCTTCATTATTTTTTGCTTCTCCATAGAGAAGTAAGGTGGCTCTCACGAGATAAACACTCTCTCAATTATATGAATTACGTTTAGAAGTCCTAACATTATCAGAGATTCAGAGAGATTAAATTATCAGAGATTATTAATGATGAAAACTGGAAATGCATACTTCCTTATTTGATAGATATTTTGTCTAAATTGAGCAAAATGAATACTTCACTATAAAAACGGTTACTGCAAACAATATTCGAGCGTTCAAGAGGAAAATCAAATTTTGTGGAAGAGGGGGGGGGGAGGTCGAGGGATTTTCTCTTCTAAACTTTGAAAGACAAGACTTTTTTTTTTTGAAAGGCAAGACTTTACAACCTGGAAACAATTTGTTTCATGAAATTTCCCAACTTCTCCGAAGCTCGACGTCATCGTTTGAGCATTATTTCCCAACAACACAGGAAGAGAAACTACTGGAAAACGAATGGATGGTCAACCCAGTCTCTGTATCCAAAAAGCCGAACATTCTATCGTCGAATGAATGAGTTGTTGATAGAAATTTCCATAGACTTAACCTTGATATCTACTTCCGATAGTGAGGATTATTCACATCTTTGGATACGTTTGGAAAACAAAAAAATTTATCCCCTTGTTGAAAAAGCAAAACATGTTTTACTTCATTTGTCACAACATACATTTGCGAACCCGGATTCTCGATCTATGCCGCCATCAAAACTAAGTACTGAAGCTGTCTAGATGCTGAACCTAACATTCGTCTCCAGTTGTCAAGTATTGAGCTCGACTTTTCAAAATTGTGTCATCAGAAGCAACCTCAACCTTCACATAAAGATTCCATTATTATTCCTACATACTAGTAAAGAAGGACGCATTGTGTTTCGTCGACGCTCAGTAAATGCTCCCGGACTATAACTTTTGTAGGTATTCGTATTTTATATAAATTAATAATTAATTGGATTCTGTTTTTAGTGATATTTCTGTTCTGAAATTAAAATGTTATTCAATGATTGTTGCTTTCCTGTGCAATATATTCCCCTCTACTCAATTAGAAATATGGCCAGCGTAGTATGTTGAATGATGTGAGTAAATCCAACAGCAAATATCTAAGTATACAGTGTGGGAATTCAGACTAATGGAAACGTAGTCAGTTTAAAGTTGTTTCCATTCACCATGAAATTAAAGACTCTTGATTGGTCGTGGGATTATTGAAAAAAATTGGCACTTTCATTATGGAGTTTTCAATTTCGATGGGCTTCGAGTTGAATTTTACTATTTATTGTGTGCTTGACTGACAGGGGTCCGCCGTGGATTTTTTCCTGAAAAAGGGGTCTGCCAGATAAAAAGGTTGAGAATCCCTGGTATAGACAGTCGGAAACGTATAACAACCAGATATTAATTACTAGTAAAACGAAATTTTGAAAGTAGTCCATTTGCTTCATGTGAAAGTGAAAACATTTATACCCTTCTAAATTTACTTAAAAAATTATATGAACTTTGTAAAAGGGGATTTATATTAGTATTTGTCTTAGTTCGTGTTAAACGATTCATTGGAATTTCGTTAATTCATCGTTATAAAAAGATAAGGATAGGGTGTGAATTTGCTCAGACCTGGAAAATAAGTTGAAAAACACAACACAAGTATGATTAGAAATTTTATTTAATATTTTTTACTTAGAAATTAAAAATACTTTGTTTGATTTGTCGCACCTAAGAAAAAATTTTGCTTTTGTTAATTTTATAGCCTATTTCTTGTGGTCGAGAAAACAGGTCAGTGGTTACTTCTCTTACCTTGTGTTAAGATTTCGTAGGTTTGATTCCCACTTCGAGCTTAGATGTTTGTATTAGTTTAAAATTCATTTCACAGATCATAATCTAATTAGCTCTTATTTGCAAAATCGAACTTTATATAATATTTTTGTTATAATGAAGAAAAGTTGTTGTAATCGCAATCAAATTGTACCTCAATGTTTTTTACTATATGCTATCCTGAAGCAAATACGGTTTTATTTTTACTTTGCTATTACTAAAATCGAAGCTAATTTTACTGTGAAGTTTTCTTGTGTTAAAACTTAAAATACCAATCGCAAATTTAATTCGCAATTATTAGTCTACCACACGTTGGTAAGTGTTTTGTCAAGAATATAGTATAATCATTAATTACGGTATTTTAATGTCAGGATATGTTAAACGGGATTTAATTTCTGATAGGTTATTGAAAACTTGAGATTTGCTTAAGAAATGTATAGTTGTTGCTAGATTACTTTTTCTTAAATTAACAATCATTCAAATCAGATCTGCAGTTTAATGCAGATTCTGAGCTGTAACAAGTATTCCTGTCTCAAGTGGGAGTTGTTAATATTTTGATACCTCAGCCATATTCTATTCAATAAGAGCAGATTGGGGTCATTTTACTACCTCTCTTGCATATTACTGTATTATGCACTTAAGTTTTAGCAACATAAATAATAGGAGTACTCTATATTCCAAATATGTGTTTCGACTTTAGGAAATGCAATTATTTGGCTTAGTTAACAATCATTTTAAAAAATGACAGTTCATTTTAATTGAGGAAAACAACATGTCTCAACTTTTGCTTTTATTTGAACTAAGAAGTATTATAATTATTAAACAGATCTCTTTACCATTTAATTCATTTGCTTTTGTCACCAACTCGAACTAAATATTATACTATGTAATTTCAACGATTCACAAGGAAACTCAGAAAGATATTACACAAACCAAAATAAAAGTATTTTATTCTCCAAATAGGGAAATTTTCCCATGTGTAGTAAAAATATTTATATTTTTATAGCTTATTTTGTATCTATACTCTTTTCTGTGTGGCACTTCTACAATAGAAAGATAAATATATAGGCTTATGTATATTGCGTAGATAGAAATAAATTTGATTTATTGTTATATGTGGAAAACATTTTGAGTTAGATTTTACAACATAACCGAACAATTTATATTTCATAAATTATTTCAAAATGTTGATTTCATTATTGTTAATCGATTTTTTATAAAATTCAAGCCCACATGTTACAATAAATCGTAAATAAGTTTTATATAACACATTTTCATAAATTGCTGTTAATAAAACTGACATTGTGATAAAATTGGCTTAATTTTATGTATTTCATTATAGCCGCAGAAACTCTATTTGAATTCCGAAGTATTCAAGTGTTCATTATATAGCTCGGGATAAAGATAAAATTGGCTTATAACAATTTTTATTACAAATATGCATTTATTTCAAAAAAAATTTTATGCAAATTAGCTACAAAAATTTTTGCCCTGTTATTTTTATTTATTTTTAATTTTCAATTTACTTTTAATATGTGCAAATACACATAATGTATCTTAACATAACAGCTTTATTTCAATTTCTTGAGTTTACCTTATTTTTTAATTTTAACATTTTCTTTAATTCTAACGAAAAGCATATTCATTAACTAAAAATGAAGTAAACACCGAAATTTAAGGAAAATTGGGTTTATATTTGTTACAGGCTCATTTTAGAAATTAATTTTCAAGTCCTTCTAAATTTAAGATTTTCCTTTTCTTAAAATTCGTTTGACATGCTGAAACAAAATATTTTATAGCGTCAAGCTGAAGGATATATATTTATTAATATAAATTTTTTGTCAACATTAATTAATAAGCATTTTTCATAAGTAATAGTAATCTTTAATATTTCTTATTTTATACTTTTATCTTTTAATCAGCTTTAATATGTAAGCAAACAGTTTGAATTCTTTTATCATCCGGAAAGATAAACATTTATTAATACTGGAAATATTAATTATATTTATAGTAAGAATTTTTTTAAAGTTAATTTTAATTTAGTGTTTTAATTTTAAAATATTTTCTAGTAAGAGAAAAATATAAAGTTTTTTTTTTTTTTTTTTTTTTTTTTAAATTTTTATACCGCAAACGGAAAAATGTATTTTAAATTAACACAGGAAAATTTTTGCGAATACTTAAAATTGTTTTCTTTAAATATATTTTTCTTACGGTTCTTTTTTTATACATTTGTACTTTTTGAATTCTTTATGAATCAAAACTATGCATTTTTGTCTGAAACTTTTGATGTTTACGTAAGCAAATTATTGATAAATGCAGGTTTGTGAACATTTTAAATTTTTTATGATTTGAATGATAGATAAACTCACATTTGAAGAAATAATTTGAATTTAAAATTAAATTAATAATTTGATTTAAACTATAATTTGAATTTGAAGACAGTATTTTCAATATGTTTTATATTTTTCAATTTTTTTGAACAGTCAACTTGGAAAGCATCTGAAACGTGGTGTATTTTAATTATTTGTTTGATCTTTTGTCCATTAATCTAGTAATTTGACTTATTCAATTAACAATGAAAATTTGAATTAATTCCATTTGTTTATTCAGTACAAAAATACCTACTAATCGACTAAAAAATGTTTTAAATCAAAAAATAATAATAATAAAATAGATTTATAACAACTAAATAAAAAATTAATTTCTGGACGCAATGTTGACGTACATACCTCAAATTCATTTGTGTACATATTGAAATCTTATTTCCGATGTAGAGTTTAATAATTTCTCAAGAAGTATTGGAAAACAATTTCATGTAAAAAATCAAACAAATTGATTTTATTTCCAATCATAAAATATAGATTTTAAAAGTAAAAAAAAAAAAAAAAAAAATCCTTTGAAAATTTATAGCAAATATATATGAAAACATTAAAAGAATTTAAATATTTTTCATTTATTTCAAAAGGCGCATGCAGAAGTATTTTATGAATGTAAAATTTTAAGAAAACTTGAGAACAGTGTGTGTGTGAATTTCTTTCCACAAACTTTACAAATGTTTTTATATGTATGAAAATATTTAATTATAAAACACATTATTTTTAATTTTTTTCTAATCTATTTATTTTCTTTACTTGTAAAACATTGATTTATTTGAAAAATGTTTTTTTGCATGCGTATAGTAATTTCTCTCTTCTATTCTTTGATTTGCTTTTAAACTATTATTACAGGTATACGTAATGTGCTCTTGCGTAGAAAAGCTTGTAACAACTTAATATCTCAATAATAAAGTAAAATTAGTAATGAATACCGAATGGTGATTATAAATAAGTATTGTATATTATTATAGCTAATATTTATTTCATTGAAAATTTAGTTAAAATTCATATTGTAATGTTTTCAAACATTCCTAATTTACTAATGTATAGTAAAATTTTAAGAGAAATGATAAGTCTTCTTAATTTGAAGAGTAATGTATGGGAATAGGCATTCATGTTGGATTTCAGGATGAGAATATTAAGGAAAATTTAAATTTACATTCAATGAAATTTTACGGAGGGACAAATACAAAGTTTGACAATACAATGACCTTGTTTACAAATATCATAAATGTGGAGAAAATATCTATTTTATGTGAATAAATGTTTATTTTATGAGAATTAGAACATAAAAACCATATCAAATAACAAATATGATTTATAAAAATTTATTTGAAAGTAAACAATGTTTATTATTCTTTTGAAACCTCATTCATAACTTAGCCGTGATGGTTTCATTTTCTTTAAAACCCATATTTTTTCAGATGAAAAACATTAATGGATGCAATTAATATTATTTTTATCGTTTTCTCTCCATTAAAACTAAGTTTATGATGAAAACAATTGGTTTCGTAAACCTCTGTGAAAAACATGTACCAAAAATTTTTTCAAGAAGATTCATGTTTAAATATTTTAACACCCTATGGGGAGATGACTATAAAAGAGGTAATTCACATCTTCCAAGGCAATGATAAATACAATCTGAGGATCTTCCAAAGTTGGAGGGGACAATTTTGCTGCTTTTAATAAAATCATTTATATCAAAACCCTACGATAAGAGAAAGATCATTTTCAATGATTACTGTTAATTGAAGTAAATATAAGATTTTCATGTTGTAATTAAAAATACATAAAATATAAAAAATGAGCGAAACAATTTATTTTAAAAAATATTATATAATGGAAAAAAACCTACCCATTTTAAATATTATATATTATAATTAATTTTCTCATGTTAACTTGGGTAAAAATTTTAATCTTTCAAATTATTATTATTTATTTATTTTTTCATTAAATAACAGATAAAAGTAAAAAAAAGACAAATTATAAAGTTTATGTTCTATCACCCGTTATTATCCATCCCCCACAGTTTAACATTATCTGGCATCGAACTCGGGACCTTACGTTTTCAATAATGCTGTCTTGCCTGTATAGTGGTTTCATTTTATACCACTCAGTGGAGAGCTTTTTACACCACATAGTTGTCTACTCTTGTGTCGCAATGAAGAAAACCTGGAAATCTTCCAAGCTTCTATTCTGATAAACATGCAGGCTTAGTGCAGAAGCACAACATCCATTTCCCGTTATTTAACTGTGGCCGGGATTGAATCTGCCGGGACTGTGCTCCGAAGAGGGAAGTCCACAATCAGTTAATCTCAATTTTTTGACAGTCGCTTGAAAAATGTGCACAGTGGAATTTTTTAAGAGACTGACTGAGAACTGCTTAAAAAATTCCCACACAATATATGAAATTAAGGCGTAAGATCGAATGGGATGCATATTTTTATTATTATGATTTATGAAATATCCTCTAAGTTATGTATCTATATTGTGGCCATCTAAAAAAGTCCTTTCAAAAGTATTATGTTTTAGACTATATATTTAGAATACTCTGTTATAGGCTATTATTAGGCTGTATGCCTACAATTCAAATGTATCCAAAGTCCACTCGTATTAACAAGACAGACTTATCCATCGGGTATCAAGATCATCAAGAGCGATTGTTGGATGTTGGTGGAATGAGCATTCCCTGAAATGACTAAGAATGAAGAATTATGAAAAATACCCATAAAGTTAAAAAAAAAATGTTAATTCATTTTTCACCCCGCTATTTTATTCTCTGGATATTATTTTGGCATTCAATTACAAAAATATCATTTATCTTGAAGCGAGTCAATCTTTTTGTAGTAAAAAATATTAATTAATTTATTCCATTTTTAAAAAATGAAATCCAATATTCATGCCTACTTCTGAATTATTACTTTAAACAAACAAGAATCTTGTAAGGATTTTTTAAGCCAGATTTTATGAGATTCCATACATTTTAAGTAGCATAAACACAGCAATCATAATAAGCACACGAATGCCCTATGCGGTAGTACTTTTTATACTAATGAAACAATGTTCGAAATGCAAATTGAATAGTGACAATTTGATCTGTAAGAATACATAATTAAACCTGTATATTTTAGAATACTTACTGATTACAAAAGTTCTCTCTAGTGAGAGTTTATTATCAGAACTTAACGATTTGCGATTTCTGTTGGACAATTGTTTCTTATAGTGATGCTATTTATAACGTTTATAATAATATTTTACTCATAATTAAGTATTAGAGAGAGCATAAATTTGATACTAGAGTATAAGTAATTGGATCGCGTTATGAAAATATGGGAAATTGTTTCTAAGATGTGATTTTCATGGCATCCGACCTAAAGGGATAAGCCCACAAGCACCAATGGGGTCACACAAAAATTAAAAGAATGCAGCCGCTTTAGTGTTTCCAATGAAATGCATTATAGCTGTAGCAATAGTTTCATAAAACATAATTTTTGCAGATGCAGCCTTTTGTCTTTCGTTTCGATTGTTATCGTCGCTCTGCTTTTCCAACTAAACCATATTTTAGTATGGAGACCGACTCCCTCAGTACACACATGCCATAGGTACCCGTTTATAGGGTATAGGCAACTATTCACAACCCATTTATATAAGGAAAAGACAAAGACTGAATAGATAAAGAGAGAAAGCACATCCTTGCCCGAACCGGGATTCTAATCCAGGACTTCCCTATCCGCAGTCGGCACGATGACCACTAGACAAGTTGGGTGACTTTCATTTCAATTAATAGTTAGAAGTTGGGACTTCAGTATATGACAAATTTTTATTTCACATATATCGTTATTCAATTTCATATCCAAGATTCTAGAATATATTACATTTTTTCACCCGTTTTTCACCAAAAGCATTTGATTTTCTTTTGGAAATCTGCGAAATATTATGTGTTTTCCGTTAGTACTTTGGTTTGTATTTGAGTACGTGGCAACAGCACACCATGTCATGTTTTTCTTCTTAAAAATACACTTCTGAAAATTGAAATATTAACGAAGAACAAGGCAAAATGAAATAGAAAATAGCGATCCAACACAAAGTAGCATAGATAATTGCTGTCAGCCGATGATCAGTGTCTTCACGCTCTTCCTTTCTCTAGGGTCAAAGCGGCATTCCACGCCTCAAAGCAGTAAGCCAGCCTTTTTCTTTTCCCTAGCCCTGCTACCCTCCTAGCTATTGTCGCCAGAAAGTTTTCTGTTGTTGAGTGGCCTCCCTCCCCACCACACCTTTCGATTCACGATCCGAGCAAAATGTTCCATTGATAAGAATACACAAAAGCTGATTTTAACTCGACACCCCCTTATCTTGGTGGGGACAGTCAAGAGTTACAAGTAGGGATGAGAAGAAATGCCTGTAACCAGTATTTTGAAATCAGTATTTGAATGTAACAATCTGTAATCAATACTTTTTTTTTTCCAAATACTCGGTTCTTCCAAAGTTAGCGCAAATTCGTGTATCCTCAAACAGTTGCAGGAACAATGTACTTAACTGGATGTACCTGTTTCAAAGTAATTAGTAACAGTTTCAAGTACACAGTACGTGTCTGTTTCAAAGTAATAAGCGAGTACGTGCGTACAAACCACATTCGTACGTGCGTGCTGTTTCAAAGTAATGAGTGTAGTTACAATGTACTTGACTGAATGTAACAAGTACAGCAGAGCCAATAACACAGCGAGTACGCAACAATGTCATCCATATATCGATACGGACGGATGAATTATGAGATTGTGGAAGATTTAGACAATTGCTTCTAATGGTAAGAAGGCTAGGTGGGAGAAGGGAAATGACAGTTGATTTGACTGGAAAATAGGATAGGTATATTTGGGAATTGGAGGATCTGTTTGGGTTGGAAAGGGAGATATAATGAATTTATATTGCGAAATAAATACGCGTGTACATTTATTTCGTTTCGGTTAATAAAATAGATGAGTTGAGAAAATCAATAATCGTGACGCATTTATTTAGTGATTTTCGTTCTTTTTCAAATATATCACGTTTTTATAAATATAAGAAAAGCACATGATATTCTTGTCATGCATTTATCAATTTTTATTGACTTTTATTTTTGTTATTATTTTTTTTAAAAATTTAATTTTATTTTATGAACATATATAACATATTTACTTAAATCTTAAATTAGGTCAGGTTTCTTAAATTAAAAAAACGATTAATTTATAAATCTGCTTATATACTTCCTTTGTTATTTTTATTATTATGCATATTTTTATTATGATTCTGCATAAATATTTTATTTTTTATTCAACCATGTTTTAGTTTTACTATATTTTACTATAAATAAATAAAATTTAAAATTTAGAAAAAAATCTTCTTATATATATTTTTTACCATACAATTTATTTTTATTCAGATAATGAGAATTTTTTGATTTAAACCTAATAATGGTAGTTTATTCATATCAGTTTAAAGTTTCGAGATGACAAAGAATGCCTTAAGTTAATTTTTATTTATCTTTATTCATACCATCATCTGCTACCCTCATTTTTATTTCTTAAACTATGGATTTATGTAAATAATATATATGTATATTTGTTTCTCCATGTTGTATTAAACATTAAATTACTCAATGTTTTACGTTAAAACAATATAACATTTATATTGTTGGTAAAACTATTTTATATTTTTGATATTTAAGGAATTTTTTATACAACTATAAAAGTTACTCTAATATAAAATGTGATTGAATTTATGTAAATATTATTAACACAGTTTAATTCAAAAGCTGCTTTATTTATCCATAAATTGCTTAAGATTCAGGAAACTGAAACAAGATATGTGAGTTGATTTGTGCAATTTTTATTTTAGAAAAAACTGATTTCTCTACTTCATAAAAATATAAACAAATAAACGTCTTTTATAATAAAAATTGCTATCTATTATATATCAGCAATTTTTACTATGATTGTATTGTTAACGTTTAATTATAGAAAAATAAAAGAAATTTAACTTAAGTTGATTTTTTTTTTGATTAATTGCTTTATTTTTGTAAGAAAACTTAATACAAAATTTCTTTGTAATTGATTAAGTCTTCCAATTTACAATTCTTCGCAAATTATTTACCAGTTAATTATAAAAATTTATTTATATAATTGGAAAATTTCATTAAATTCAAATAAGAAATTAACCTTATATTAGGTTGAAAAATTGAAATTATAATATCTCATTTAATTTTACATTTTAATTAACATTGGAAATCTTTTGCATTTACAGGATATTCTTTTATCTAGATCTGACGGCAAAGTTTCGCTAAGCTTGATTTCAAAGCAGCGATAATAATTCAAGGTTATGATTTTTATATTGAATGAAATGTATTTGAGAAAATTTATAAATTTAAAATTTTTTTACAAAAAAAAAAAAAAAAAAAATGACGGTTTTTAGAAAAATAACTTATATTTCTTTGCCTCATACTAAGCGTTAAGGCATTATAGAAAAAAGCAAAAAATTGCAATTATAATGAAATGTTGCATAAATAATAAGAATTTTTTTTATAGATTATCGCATAAGATCTTTTTATTAACATTTAAGTGAATATTTCTTTATAACAGATAATGATTTAAATTAACATTAATTATACTAATTAATTTCATGGAAAAATATTATAGATCGAATTATTTAGTTTTAATGAATTATCAATTTATTTATTATTAATTTAGTTTTTATTATATTTATTTATAAAATCTAAAAAAATTTGTCATTAGATGGCAGTACAAAAGAAATCGTAAGATGTACAATATGTAATCGGTAAAATACTTGCTACTTTAAAAGTAACAGTACTCGGTACGTACCAAGTACAGGAAAAGTAACAAGATCCCCTCTCTAGGTACGAGATCAAGCTCGGGGGTGGAGGGAGGAATGAAATATTCGAAACCACATGAAATTTCTGCATTTCAGTGTTGATCAGCAGAGAGAGAGAGAGGTGTGAAGCGCTCCAGTTTTCAAGTTACTTTTCACAATGAGTTTTTACGATCGCTGCTCCGTGCCAGCCCTGGATTATATTAAAAATCAGTTCGCAAAAGTGGACAGAAATGAAGTATATTGTATTCCTTAGTAGCTTTAAATTTGGAAATCTCTCCACGTCCTTCCTCCGCAGGCACGAGCAAATGTAATTTTTTGCACTTCTGCAGCGAAAGTAAAATCAACGCCAGAAGAATCGTCTTTTAAAATTATCATAAAACTGTGGTAGATTCCTTACTAGGCAATTACATTGATCTATTTGAAAACCGATATTTTCTGGTGCAAATGAAAGTTCGTGACATCACGGAGATGAAAAGCAGGATTCGAAAATAATTGAATTTCTTGAAGCGTATATGGCCGATTTCTGGGAGCTCGAACGTATGGGCTATTTATCACAAAATTTCTACCATAATGTTTCAATCTAATATTCAGAGTGGGCAGCTGTGGAACAGTCTACTCGAAATTGTCTGCTTTGAAGAAAATGTCATCCCGTGAACATTTTTGAGAACTCCCGAGGACAAACTGAGATTTATGCTGAAAATATCAGGAAAGAAAGACCTCTTTCCTATCCGGTCGTTTAGAATTTGGTGTCGGTCCACAGTGCCTTAAAGTTCAGCTCTAACGCCGCATTCAAAGTGCTCATGGAGCTTGGACACGAGTTTTCTTTTGATGACATCTTAACAAGAAGAGGATATGACTTTTGGACACCAGTCTTCAAACATTTGTAAGATATTTATTCTTTTTTTAATGTATATTCTATTTTTTCTACTCACACACAATATAGTTTTGTGATTCATAAAAATTAAAATGTTATGTCAAGGTTTTATGTCTTGAATAAGATTTTATGATCTCAAAAGTTTATTTAAAACAATAATCACATTTTCCCAAAACATTTCTACAAAAATGAACATTGCATACTTCTCTACGTTTCAAAAGTTATATTATTATTTTCGTGCAATTTTTAATACTTGAAATATTTTAATGTTGCACATTGACTTCTATTTATAACAAAATGAATAAGTTTTATCCTGTTCCATCCTGTTTAAACTATTTATGCAAGAACTTTTATAATTAGTGTTTTTTCTCCTGGGTTAACTATAAGAAAATTGTCTTCAACAAAATTACATTCATCAATGCTCACTTGTAATAAAACTAATTTTTTCAGTTATAAATATTTTCTTCAATTGTGTAAATCTTAAGCTTCTTTAAAGCAAGCATGCTTACTTTTTAAAGTATTTAAAGATTCTTTTTTTTCCAATGGCAGATTGTAGACAGCTACAACTGCAACATAGTCTATGAATCTATTGTTTCCTGATACCCAAGTAACCGGCCATGAACAGCGACCTCTTAGCCACCGAGGCGTTGCCCCGGGTGCACCACAAGGAATGGGTCACCATCGCACCCTCACACATGCCATAGGGACTCGTTTATAGGGCAGTCATCATTCATACTTTATTCACACACACAAGGAAAGGACAAAGAGAGAGAGAAAGTTCATCCATGGCAGAACCGGGATTCGAGCCCAGGACCTTCCTATCCGTAGTCAGGCACGCTGACTACTAGACAAGTTGGTCGGCACTGAAAGATTCTTATTTATGATAAAACACATCGATAAAATTTTAACTTGAAAACTTAATTTAGTTAAAAAAATTGAAAATTGAAAAATATTAATTACGTATTTCTTCACAAATACATTAATTATTAACCACGCAATGATGAGTTTTTGGGGATAATTCATGTAATTAAAATCTAAGAATTTGATTTTTTGAAAGAAAAATTTATCATAGCGCCATTAATCAAATCGAATTATTTATCTCTTTTGCGGACAAGTGTGATTGCTTTAGCTCCAGATCAGCTAATTGTTATCAACAGAAAGTTTTCTTTTGAACAAAAACTGATTGGTAAGATTCTCAGTTTCTTGTGTTTCAAGTATTAAAATCGAAGATTAAAGTTTTTTTAAGAAGTATTCCTTTAATCACAACATATTATACTCATGTTCCTTTAATTCTGGTATTTTTTTTGAGTAGTTTTGTTAATTTCTAATGGCTTCTTTTTATTTTAAATTTCCACTAAAATTCATATAGTATAGGGTTGGAATTTTTTTTAATTATATTAAAAATCAGTTTTAAAATTTATATTAAATTTTAATATTAAAAAATAATATATTAAAAATATTGCTATTTTTTAAGACAATGTTTAGCTCTCTCTTTTTATAGTTATACTATAAAATATATTACAGTGGTGTTGTTTCTCAGATATCATCACTGTGTTAAAAATATACTGAAAGATTTTTATGATAAAAATATTTAGTAAATGTATTTTTTTTAAAAATTAAAGCTTTTTTATAATGATAATGAATATTTTATTTAAATATTCTACATCAATAATTTACAAGCAATGATTTGTTTTCATTAGTATTGCTATATGAATCTACATTGATTTAAACGATTTTTTTTTTTTTTTTTTTTTTTTTTTTTTTTTAAATATTACAGAAAGAAAAATATAAGTTAGTTATTTATGATTTTAAATTTCAAATTGGGCTGGATTAAAATGCATATTAAAAATTAATTTTAATTTTCAGGAAAAATTTTTCGTTTCAAAAGAAGTCTGCATTGCTTAATTTTTTGTAACAAATGGATCGATTCTTACTTTAGTATATAACTAATGTTTTTAAATTTTTTTCCTCATTTTCATTCTGAAAATACCTAAATAACAGTTTATAGTTGAATTCTTGTCTTGAAACATAACATAATATTTGTTATGTTTAAGAAATATGCTAAAACCTGAAATATATATATATATATATATATATATATATATATATATATATATATGTATATATATATACACACACACACATACATAGTTAAGCCATAAGTTCTGTTACAATTATAAAGAAATTAAAAAAAAGTAACTTCGAAATCAAATTTGAAACTAAATGTTCGTAAACTTTTATTTTACAATTAATTTAACATACTGCCCATTTTACTCGAAATGATCACTTTCTGAATTCTCACAGGCTTTAAGTCTCTTTGGCCAAACATCTATCGAGGCATGAATTACTTACATGGGAATTTTCAGCGCTTCTTTCTTTAAAGAATGTTTAGGACTCTTCAAATTGGGATGTTTTTTTCAAATTGGTCGTTTTTTCCACACTTTTGCTTCCAACACTGACCATGATTTATAGTGAAGGGGATTCAAGTCTAAACTTCTGGAAGGGCAATCTTTGGCTTCTATGAAGTGTAGGCGAGGGGGTGTCTGGTGATCAGGCGAAGCGCATGTGCCAAAGGCACATATCTAATATTTAAAAGTTTGCATTTAATTTTTGAAACTTTGTTAGTCTTAATTTTTGATCATTTATTGATCTACTATGAAAATGATTACAATGTATCTTTATTATCGATCACATATCAATATCGAAGAAATTTTGTTGCATCAATGACTTAAGCCAGTAATTCCCTCACGGAACCGCCGCCGGCCCCATTTATTCTTTATTGAAATTAAAAGGTTATTTTACACTTTATGTTCTTCAGGCAAAACCTGGATTCCGTATTATTTTTGGTTACAATTATTGGATATTATAAGTGTTACAATTCTTCTCCAAAGCCTGGGTTCTGTATTATTTTTGTGGTTACAATTCTGGGATATTATAATTGTTACAATTCTTGGTTAGCATGAGTTAGGAAATTTATATACATTTTCCACAGGCAGTGCCAAATACAGAACAAATAGTAATTATTGTCTAGTTATATTTTAATAAGATAACGGTATTATGTAAACCAGGTTTTTCATCTAGTTACTGATTATTTACAAGGATTGTTGGTACAGTATGGCAATGAAAAATCTAGGTTAATGGAAGTGTAATTATATACAAAATGCAGTTCCTTTTATAGCAGTAAGATAAAAATAAAATTATATACAATATTTACACTGAGGTGTAGTGAAACCCGACCCATTGCCGTGACAATTATAAGTGTTACTGATTAATAAATTAATAATTCAATAATTTAATAAATTAATGAGTTAACAATTTAGTAAATAGTAATCATATTTGTGCATTATATATTTTATTTATACTAATATTATATTCATGGTGGTTTCAGTACGCAAGTTTCAGGAATACAAATTGAGGAATACAGGTTTTACAAAGTGAGGAATTTGTGCGATAGAAGTCGGGGATGATGAGTTGACTGGGCATCAATCAAAAGTTGGTGTCATTGGAGTATGGTGGGGGACCGAGGGAAAGGAGATGGTTCAAAAGTGTTTGGAGCATTGGGAGACATAGGAGAGCGCAGTACACCGTAAGAAGAAGGATGATAGATGAGGCATCAATCCAGGGAGTGCTCTGACAAGGGAAGTGTCGGGGTAGACTGGGATGACAACGTGGGGGCCGAGCTGGCAGCCGAATGGTTAGCGCTCTTGTCTTCGGTTCAACAGTGCGTGGATGTTTGTAATAGTTCGGAATCCACTTTAAACCGTAGGCCCCGGTCTAATTAGCCCTCATGTGCAAAAAAAAATTATCGTTGAGCGATAAACAAATAAAATGAAATGACAACGTGGGGTAGGAAAGTCACTTGCAATTCTTAAAATAAATTTAGAAATGGTTTTGATGCAAAATCTCGGAAAAGCTTTTCATTTCTAAAATACATCGGGGCGCTTACCAACATTCTAATAATTCTGTTTTCATAAGATTGTAATTTAGTGAAATATCTGACGGCAGCGTACCCCAAGACGGGAGCAGCATAAGTTAAAACTGGTTTAATGAATCTCTTATTAATTAATAGTTTATTATCTGTGGTTAGTCTCGAGAGTTTCTTGAAATAAGTAGGTATAAAACGGCTTCAATTTGTTTACATTTTTTTATAGTTTCTGAGGTGTGGGGAAGCCAAGTCAGTCTGCGATCCAATATTACTCGTAAGTATTTAACTTTGTTTGACCAGGGGATTTTAGTATTATTTATTTCTAGTTCTGGGGTTCGTTTTCTTTTGTTGCCAAAGAGTACCGAAACACATTTCTCTGCATTTATAGCAATTTTTCAATCACTGAGTCGTCTCTCAAGTATAGAATATATATGTTCTTGTGGTATTAGCAACAATATCGTTGGTTTAACTGGAAGCCGTGTCATCGTGGAAAATAAAAATGTTCATTTTGGGAACATTTTCTACATGTATGCAAAATAGTAGCGGTCTTAGGATAGAGCCTTGAGGGACACCACTTAAAATTTCAAAGTTATTTGAACAGTCATTATTGATTTTTACAGTAAAATTTCTTCCTTAGAGAGCTATTTAGGAATTTAATTAGGGGGATTTAAGATTTTACTTTATATAATTTATAAATAAGGCCATCTCATCAAACCATACCTTGTCAAAAGCAACGTCCAAAAATAATGAGGCATTATTATTATTTTTTACTAATATTTCCAGAAGTAAACTCCACAGCTCTGAGCAACTGGTGTGCAGTTGAGTGTTGGCTTTTAAAAAAACCCAAACTGTTCATCATTTAAAATTTTGCTTATACTTATGTAATTTTGCAATTTATTTTTAATACAATATTAAAATAATTTTGAAATTGTCGGGAGTAGACTATTTGGTGGTCTGTATGTAGTTGCCTCTCTGGGGTTTTTGCCTCCTCTCTTGAAAATAGGCGTTATTACCACGCGTTTCTATGAAGTCTGGCACATTTTCTTTCAACCACCTCTGGTTCATTTTTGCTTTATGAGCAGGTGCATAATCCTGTTGAAAAGTCCAATCGTGTCCATTGAAGAAGTTTACGTTCAGGGATTTCACTACTGGTCCTAAGATAGTGTCTTGATACATTTTTGCCTTGATTTTTACACATTTCTCCCAAAAATGAATCTCTTGTGACTCCTTCGTAACTGACACCCCACCAAACCATTACGGAAGCAGGATGATGTGTCTTCTGTACGGATATTTTCTTCCCTTTAGCTTTTTTAGCAGTCCTAGCATATACACAATGATTCTGGTGATTGAAAGATTCTTCAACATTAAGTATTTTCTCGTCGGTAAATAGAATTCTTCTGTATTCCATTATCAGCGTACCGTCACAACAGTACTTTTGCTTTAAGGTACCTTTGGTGCTTTAATTTATTTGTAAGGAAATGAGCAGTTATCCTTCGATAACCTCCTAGTCTAAAGTTTTCGTTAATTATGCGGCACATTGTTCTTTTTGGCACGTTAATTTCTTTAGCAAGTAGTGTCTTTTTTCGGGAATTATTTCGGCGAATTCTCTCTCTTACTTCTTTCACGAGAGCTTTGTGTTCTCATAGAACGTGGACGACCACTTCTAGTATGGTCTTCAATGCTGTATGTCTCAGAAAATCTCCCATTTTTTGGATAAATAAATAGCCTTTTGATTTCTAAATGATTAAAAGTCTTAAAAATACCCGATGGCCTTTTTATTTTTTGATGCAGAAATATAACAGCTGCACGTTTTTCTTTGATGATCATTCTACAGAGTTAAAATTCTGCCTGTTTAATAACAAAATAATTAAAACACTTTGAGATGTTCTAAAAGACTTTGCAGATGATTTTCAACGAAGAAATCAATATATTATTTCATCATCTGCTGCGTTTGTGTGACAGTAAATGATCTCAAACCTTTTTATCAGATGGCACTACTAGGTGTATTGGAAATTACTTATTTTATTGAAAAATAGAAATAAATTTCTTAAAAAAATATTATCATTTAACATAAAATCTAGTTTTAATGATTCTTTAATTTTATTTCTTACTAATTATTATTATAATTTAAATAACTATTTACATTAATATAAAATGTTAGGAATAATAAATAATTGCAAATAATAATAATTTTTTATAGTTACAAAGTTTTCATTATAACGCATCATTTTATATTCTTGAAAGCTTTTTTAATCTTTTGAGCTTTTCCTTAACTTCCGCTTTTTTATTAATTGCACAGCATTAAAAAATGTGTTTTGTATAGTAGTATAGTAAAATATCAACTTTTTTTTTTTTTTTTTTTTTTTTTTTTTTAAATTGAAAAAATTATTTTTTATTATCCAATGTAATATGTGTTTGCGTTGACCTATACTTAATAACGAACTTAAAATGTGATTGGAAACAGGGGATTTAGATAAGTTAAGAGCGGCACTGAAATTTTGACACGAACGTATTGCTTGCTTATCTATATTTCATTTATATTCGATATATTTGGTTTTCCAGAATAAAATAAAGTTACTCCTTGCAATAAAAGATAATGGAAATTATTCAGTGGTTGATGAAATAGCCCGATGAAAAATTTGTTTAATCGATTTCATTATTCTTTCAGTATCATCCCATCCATAGTAATTAATATAAATTGATTCTGCTGTCTTTGAAACTAGCAATAATTGCTTTCTTTTCCAGTCTCATTTTTATAAAAAAAAAAAAATCATTTATTTTCAGATTCACTTCCATCGCAGCCATGAAACCGGCCGACATTTCCATGAGACGTTTCCTGCTTCTCCTTCATATATTTAAATATGCAGAAGTTCCCGATTCTGACCACTGTGGAGATTACTTTGAATTTCCGGGCAAGCTGAGGTTGCTGTGGAGAACAATTCCTGATCCGGAAATTACGAGAAACGAATTTAATGCTGTTTTTCGAAATGAAATGCTAAAGAAATCAAATTTCGAGGTGATGCAAATTTCCGAGAATTTGGAGGAGGTGCTCCCTGACTCTTCCCCGCAACCCAAGGAACTGAAGCACCTTGCACGATGTGCCGTTCGAAAGGCCCTGAACAGAAACGGCCTGTTGCCCCACGGCATCGACCACCTGCCAATCAGCATAGACCAACTGGAATTGTTTAAGAGCTTAAGACGTTATTTAAAACTTTTACCCGAAGAAAATCAGTGTGATTATTTTACTTCATGTAAATTACGAGAAAAATTTCTGAAACGAAAATTATTTCTTGACTTAGATTATCAAGTGCAGAACAAGGAAAACTTTGTGTTTTATACGTATAATTATTAATATGATTGTTTCCATGTTTTGGAATTTTTAAGATGTCATGTTAAGATGCATTTGGAATTGTTAAGATGTGAGTAAAAAATGAAAAGTTTGAATGAAAAATGAATGAAAGATTGGCTCATTTTCTATAAGTCTTTTTTTTTTGAATACTCTATTCACACACATCATTTTTTTTAAATTTTTATTGACAGTTAAAAGTTTTGGAGGAAAAACTGTATTTACAAAATAAGGGAAGTGCTGCTCTATCATAAAAGTAGAACACTAAAAATTATTAATATTAGTAGGAATACTATTTGCATATTACCATTTTAAATTCTTTTCAAAATTTCAAACTGTTTGTTTAGTATTTAAATATAAGGAGTGCAACGTATCCTTTAATCTATATATTTCACCCGTTGTTAAGCATCTCATTCTTAATTTTGATTCTGAAAAATAAAACAAAGTTAAATTTGTAATATAAGGAATTAAATAAGTATGATAAAACTAACTGATATTGATGAAATTGAATATATTAAAATACATTAAATTTAATATCGAGGGTGTAAATTCTTAGATTTTTAAATATGCGTGAGAAATTTCTTTTGAACTTGATCGTTTTTTTTGTATGAAGTGTTTTATCTAAGTGTATTGTGCAACAACATTATGCGCTAACATTAGACTAATTTATATTTTATATTTTTATATAAATACATTGTTTTGTATAAGACACACAATTATTACCTAAATTTTAAAAATCAACTGAAATTCTTATTTTATGGACTCTGTGATGTCCATGCTTTTACAAAAGAATTACATTATTGGAACAGAAATTTGGAAATAGTGCAAACGTAACTGAACAAAATATTTCTTCCGTTACATTTGTCACTAAATATTCTTAAAATAATAACTTTTCGTTTATTTAATTAATGAGAAAGATCTAACAAAATGGTTGCAAAATTGTAATTTTTATCAATCTACCTGATTTGATTTCATTTAAATTTGTATGTATTTAAAATATACTTGAAATTTTGAAAATGATTAGCATTGTTTAATAAAACGTTTGAATGTGCTATAATTATAGATAATATTTTAAAAGTGGATTACAAACGGATTGAAAAGCACTGACATTAAAAGTTTGTCAATATAATAGAAAAGCAAAGAATGTACGTATTTAATATTCGATTTACTAACTGTTAGGATAATTAGTATAAATGTGAATTAATTATCTTACCACAGGCGTGCACTTTTAAAATAATAATTCTGAAAGTTCAGAAAAAAATATTCCATAAAATAAGAGAAATTAGATTAAAATGGAATTACATTACTTCTTGCTAAGATTAAAAATTGGTATTCAGTAGAAAACATTTTTATGAAATTAAAATCTTTTGTTTGTAATAAATTTTTTCCCATAAAATTCTTTTTTTTTCCTTCTAAAAATGAATATTTTATCACTAAGTGACTAAAGAATTAACATAATTTATAAATTTTCAATGCAATAAAATTTTTATTGAATGAGAAAAGAATAACACTATTCTCTAAATACTGGCCGTTTTATTAAAAAAAGAAATTTTTAATATAAATTCAAAAATTAAGTGATTTGCATATTTTATAATATTGAAAAATAAAGTGATATGCTTATTATATTTGCGTATTATATAAAGTATTAATTTTTTTAATGAAGATATATGATCATTTCTTTATGTTATGACTTTTTTAACAGGAAAAACTTATATCTCTGTAAATTAAAGTAACGAGGACAATATTTAAAAAAAAATTTTGGTAAATATTTTAAACATATAAATTTTAATTTCATCTTGTCAACAGTATGAAAAATACATGAATTGATTGTAACTTTCATTTTTAGGAAATCCATTAATAAGAAGAGTAATTTTATTTTTAATTAAAATAATAGCACTGATTAAAATTAGGTTATATGTTAATTGCTTAGCAATTACTCACAATAAACTTGTAAATATATAAGTCTTTACCAGGTGAATATTAATTATTCACAATATTTAAAAACTGTAAATAAAGGTGATTTATTATTTAGCAATCTTTATTAAAATCAAATTTTAAAATCGTACATAGTTATGTGTTCCAAAATAGCTTTTAAATGATTTGAAAATATTCACCAAGTTTAATTTAAATGAAAATAAGTATTTCGGAAAAATGCATATCAGGAACGATTTTTTCTCCCAAATATAAAATTAGGAAAAAATAATCAAGAAAGTAAAAGAAATAATTTCCGACTTAAATCAATCATTTTTGATGGACCAATTGCATTGAAAGTAAGCAAAAATAATATTGTATTAAAACTCGGAATTTGAATATTGTTAAAACAATTGGCTCTTAATTTCGCATAAATATAATACAAAGGTTTCTAAACTTAAAAAAAAATACTAAGGTTCAATATCTTCAAGATTGTACTACAATTTTTATTCGAAAAACTTTCCCAAAAAATATCTCAAATTATCAAAACTATGAAAAAAGAAACAAAATTATACATTTTCGAAATTTAATTTACTAAGCATCTTCACATTTTACAGAAAATTTTCATGAAATATTAAATTTTGAAATATAAATAGTTAGCTGTTTTTATACAGTATGAAACAGCGCTCTCCTTAGCATACTGGTCAGACTGCGCTCAAAGATATGGGTTCCAGGTTTGATCCCAGTTACTGTTGAACAATGGTAAATGGGTGTTGTGCTTTTACCTCTCCTGTTGAAACTCTATCAGGACGGGTAATTTTGTGTTTCGTTCGCTTTCTTTTTTGTAACAAGGGAATGCATCCCAGTGTTTATGAAATAATCTCAGTTTGTACGATGCATATTAAAAAGAAATTTAGGCTGTGTTCATTATGGGGAACAAAATTTTGCCATGAACTACTTCACATGTGTCAACAATAGATGACAATAAAAGGTTTTCTCCAAATGAATTGACCTTTTTATTTATTTATTTATTTATTTTTTTGCATTTAAATAAATTGGCTCATAACACGTAATTAAATACTCATTATTTTCAGTAGCATAGTTCTGGGAAGCATTTTTTTATTTTATTTATTTTTTTTTTTTTGTGATAAGTTAGAGAACTTTGCATGAAGTGTCGCTTTAACTTGCCAGGTCGTGTATGCACATTTCAACCAAAATTTCTTTACAAATGCAAATCTATAGCTTTTCGATTCCTTCAAAAATACATGAAGCAAAACGAAATCTCAAATACCATTCATATTATTTTCGTTTTCTTGTTGTTTTTACTACACTCCTGCTTAGTACAGGAAAGCAATTTATAGTTTTAAATATTTTACTTTAACTTATATATAATTCGAATAATATTTTATTTTTCTAATTATTGTTATAAAAATATAGATGGTATTTTTGTTTAAATCTCTTAATTATAACTTATTAAACTAAATAATATGCTTGTTGATAAAGCAAAAAGAGCACCCATGAAGAAAGCTATTAAATTTTTCTTTTTTTGGAAAATAGCACCATACGTGTATTTGGAATGAAGAGTTGCCCAGATTATACAGCGTGAAACAATCCGCATAAAACTTCAAACATTGCTAAGACGGTTCCATTCAAACACGGCCCATCGCGCATGTGCCACCGAAACCATTTGATACACACGGCTTTTGACAAAGAGACAACTTCACGTGAAAGGCAAGAAAAAAAGAACATTTTTACTATTAAAAAATACGCCAACAATTTAACGTTTAAGTTTTTTTTAATGTCTTACCTTTTTTCTATCTTTATTCTTTTAACTATTTTCAGAAACATAGCGTAAAAATATTCAGAAATATTAAAATTATAATAATAAATTACAAAATATATTAAAATTGCAAAAATTGGTGATCCGTAAAGAATATCCCGTGACCACAATGGAGTTGCGACGCACTTTCGTTTCTGGAATAAATAGAAAATTAAGTGCAAATAATGTCAACAAAAAATTGCTAAAAGCTTGGTGTAAAAGTTCATTTTTCTTCCTGATTCTATCAACTGCGCAAAAGAATCAACTGTTATAAGAAATTCGAAACGAATGAAGTTCGGATTTCCTGGGAAATTTATAGAAATGTTAAATTCAGAATGTGTATATAAAAAAGTGGATACAAATTCTGGTCAAATTAATTAACCAATAAATATTCTAGTCATCGAAAATACGAAAGTGCGTTTCAGTGCATAATATCCTCGTTGTTATCAGCAAATATGGGAAGGCTTTATTGTCACAGTGCCACTTCCATTTGCAAGTATGCATAAATATGATGTTCATTTATTTTCTTTCTCAGAAATTAAATTCAGTTTGCTAGTCTTATACGATGTTACCATTAAACAAATATGAACCAGATTCCTTTTTAGAAAGTCAGGCAGTTGAGGGAATAAGACTTCATATCACTGGAGTTGCGAAAATGAGTGGAGCTCTGACTTGCAGGAAAGTTTGCTTTCATTGCCACAAGTATATATCAACTTACCAAAACCGGTATCTTTCATCATTTTTAAGCACGCTTCTCCTTCCGAAATTGATTAAGTCTCAAAATGTTAGAGAACAAATATATAGAGTGTGAAAAATAATATTCACTGATATCATAAAAAGATAAAATTGTAAGTGAATAATAAATATATTGGACACTCACAGATATATACATTATTTCAATTTAATTGCCTCAAATACATATCTTATTTGATTTATGGCATGTAAGAGGAAAAAGAAGGTAAAATTGGAAGAAAGGAAAAATTTAAGCAATTCATTGCAAGAATTTCCAACCGTATTATAAATTAACTTTCTCTCTCTCTCTCTCTCTCTATCTCTCTTTTTCAACCTATGCAGTTTAAAAGCATCTTTCAATCTTGAAATGAAAAGCTGACTTCAGTAACTTTCAGGAAAATCTGTCCTTTCCGAAGAGTTAAATAATGTTTTTTCAAACTTGTATCACTTGAAGTTTTCTCAATCAATATATTCGAAAGAGATAAAAGGTCTGCTTTGTGTGGGAGGTCCCAGAAAGCACCCAGCACCTAGGTGGCAGGTGTGCATTCTTTCCAAAGGTAAGCCATCGAGCCCCGTATTGCGGTGAAAACATTGTTGTACTGCAAAGACGAGTTTCTCATTCACCATAACATTAATTTTAAAGGAACATTTTAATGTAGACATACATAACTGTATCTATATACATGAGTGAGTGTTTGTTAATTACAGAAAAAGTTTTAATGAAATATAATGTCGGCTGTCATTGCCAACATTTTTGTAAGGATTTTTTTCTAAGCATTCATAAGGGAAATTCAAATGTGTTTGAATGAAAAATATTTATTAAGAAATCTCTAATGAAGTATCTTGAGTTGGGTTCTTATAATCGCTTCAGTATATCCAAAGTACATAAGAGAAAATAAATAGAACAAATAAGTTTCTTCATTTGCTAATCAAGAAGTTGAAAAATAAATTTCTCTACCATGCTATTGGCGTTACATGAATCACTTCTAAAGTGGCGATGAAGCTTCATGTAAATGTTGTGTCATTACGTTTTATAAAACCACATATTCAATTAAGCTTTTCCCATGAAACACGTGGGAAAAATCAAGCCTTCCTCGACTGAGACAAATGGTAATTATCTGCTTTATGCTGGTGAAATTCTGCACGAAGCCATCGGGAATAAGGACTTATAGCAAAACTGGACAAAAGCATCAGTAAGGCTCAGACAGCATTTGTTGAAATTGATTAATTCAACTCGTTCAAACGGAAAATAAAATATTTTGTAAGCATTAATTTTCCATGTTAAAAATGATCCATGACTAAAAAGTCCTCGCACTTACTGTTGGATGGAAGGGAGGAATGTGACTCTCACAATGGAAATATTCGTCAATTGTCTTAAACTTTATATTTAATGTAGAGATTTGTCAGTGATTAAATCATTAAAGCTAGAATATTTTAGAAAAATCAAAATGAAATTATTTTTCTAATTAATTTATATTTATACAAAAATATGATCTTTATGTAAAAATAAACTAATATGTATATAAAGTTTCATTTCCTCTTATTTGCAACTTTTAATAATCTTTGATATTGAAAGATATTGTTTTCTCAATAATTCAATAATCTTCACTCTTTCTCCTTTATTGTTGGAGGCATCCTGTATGGAAAGTAAAAACACTCTTTCTATGTCAAACACCAATATTCAATCTTTTTCAGTTATTTTTATTTTCTTTAATTTTATAAATATTTCATCACAAAAATTGTTTTTTTGCTTACTTCTGTTCCTTTTAATCTCATTTCAAGTCAATCTTTTTATCTTGCAGTCTTGAAATATTTTGATTACGGGAATACATTCACACATTTCAATGTATAATTAACTTGAAACCAGCGAATTTTTCGAAGAAGTTTTGTATTCCTAAGTTTTTTTTAATATATTCCTCCTTTTTTTCGAATAGAAAGAAATTTCAAAACAAAGGTTGAATATCAACAGAAATAATGTTCAGATGATAGAAAGTTTTGATATTTATAATGAAATAAACTTTTAGTGTTGATAAAAATTTATTTCTATCTTCTTTATGAAAGAAAGGGGAGGGTGACTTTTGTTTCAACCTCGATTCCATAATTATCCAGAGTTAACCATATTCTTCACGTGAAACGAAATTTATTTAGTTATTTCAATCGTCCTTTTAAACTCATTATACATTTTATATTGCGTGGCATGATCTTTTCTTAAAAAGCATGCGGCTTTATTTTCAAATGAGTAATGCAAGCATTTTAATATTACAGTTTCATGAAATTTTAGGAACGATGCAGCTTTTGCACTTAAAAGACCTTTGCACTTAAGTACAGACACGTGGGCGTAAATGCGGAATCTCCCCTCCTCGAATGGCTCTAAGATATGAGGATTCTGAAGATTTTCATGTAATATGTGACATTGGTCATTCATTTATTGAAGAGTTACTTCAACATTTACAGCAGAATTTACGAATTCTTTCACGCTTCAGCGTCGCATATAGGTATGCTAATGTGTCTGCATAAGTTACTTAATAAATGAGTCCAATGTTAAATAAGTTAATTACAAGTTTATAAGCTAACGACTCCCATATTTTGCTCAGTGCACAAATCGTCATCTTAGAAAAAAGCGGAAACAATGATACATCATAGTAATTTTGTTGTATCTGCTTTTCGTAAGCGATCCAAAAAACTGTCGCTTGAGGATAAATATTTTTCTTTGATCTAAAAGTTGGTAATAAATTTTAAATTAAGAAGTTGGAAAGAAAACTAATTTATTAAGATATTCTGTCTATTTTCATTCAAGTTATTTTGATAGAAAATAATAATATATTAATTTACTTAATTAGGTCCAAAAATAAAATATATATTCCTAAGAGTGACTGCATTTCTATATTTGATTATATTATTACCTTAGCAAAAGTAAATATTCATGATTACAATAAAAAAAAATTCAGGAAATATTATATCGGTTCATTGTATATATCAGAGACTGGCAATTCTTATATTGTTTATCAGGAAGCTTTCAATGTTCTAAGATATTGACTATCTTTGCAGAAGGAGTAAAATAATTCAAGAATATTTCGTGTCTGAGTAGTTTTACTAAAAGTAAAAAAATAATAATGTTTTTTGTATTGTCGCTGCAGCAGCATGCATTCCTGAGTGCCCGGTGGAACCCATTCCACCGGGCAGAAGCAGTCGGATGGAGTCATCGTGATTTTCTAGCAGAGATCCAGTAGAAGACCTCCAATACTTTGTCTGACATCCCAGAGGTATCATTTCATTTTGAGGACATTGAGACCACGCACAATTTTAACAAAAATCACGAGTACTTGCCTATGAAAATCCCTTCAAAAAACAAAACAATTTACGCAGTGGATCGTGAAAATGCTTTACTACTGCCTCATGCCAATAGGCTTTTCAGAACTCTCAATGTGTAAATAAATCCCTCATTAAGATAATGTGAAATGGTATTCAGCTACAAGAAATAAGAAAGAATTTCTTCACAGTTTTCGAGTAAAAACGAACATTTTTATGAAAAATAGTTTTTATCAACAGTTTTTCATACTTCTTTGTATAACTGTTTTTCATTTTTGCATAAAATAAATCGGAGCTCTAAGATATTTTTTTAATTTACCAATATTGGATTTATTTATGTATTTCCTCGGGATTGTTACAGTAGATTTTCAAATCGAAAAACTGTAGAGTAAATTTGAATTTTTTTATTTTTAAATTATATAATATAACTAACATTTAACATATTTTCGATAACCTGAAACAAAGTGTGGATAATAAAACAATTTTAAAATAACTCGTTTTCGAAACAGAAATTTTCTAGAGAAAGAAACACAGCATTTCGATAAAAAAGTGGTCTCATAGAAATATTTTCTAAATTTAATTATTATGATATTTTTATATCAACAAGTTTATTATTTTTAATAAATTGATAGAGACATCTAATATAAATATGCATATTTCCAAGGAATTTTCTTGAAATAAATATTCTGTGGTTATATTTTAACTGAGGGCCAACAGGGGTATTTGGATAACTGGATATTTTGGATCAGGGATTCACCACCCCGTTGTTTAAAAGTTTCATGAAAACAACTCTACGGACGCTAATATTTATTCTTTTTAGGATTTCAACACTTCATTGGTATGTTCATCAACTAATGTCAAAGATTCCAAAGGCGCGCGTAAGATAAAAGAAAATTTAAATTCTCTTATAATAAATTTTAGGACTATTGAAAGCAGCATTTCTTTTCTGCCTTGGAACATTTTACAAGTTCTGTTCTTACTTCGGAGGACACTACTGGGTCGGAATCCCTTTTAAACTGTAGGGCGTGGTCTAATCAACTCTGATGAGTGAAATAAAACCGTTGATGAACAGATCAGCTGAACTCTCGAGCTCTGACTTTTCTTCGGTTGATCTCTTTGAAATTTATCATTTATTTTAAGGAATCTTTCTTTGCTAAATAGTCTCATTTCTTTTCACATACATTTGAGTGTGCGGATGTCATGTGTACTAAATAAGCTAAATGTTTTTGACATATTCCTAGAATGCCTCACCTTAGACCCATTCATTTCTTGTGAAATAAAATTACAACAATCGCTCTGTCAAACATGCTTAAGATGAATAATTTGTGAATTCGGTGTCAGGGCGATTATTTACGTGAGAAATCAAAATCCGCTTTAATTAATGGACCACGCTCTGATAACGGAAATAAGAACCTTCAAACAAAAATTGCCACCTGTTATCTACTTTTTAGCATTTCTAAGCATTCTGAGTTACATTTGACTGGTAGCATTTTTGGTGTTTTATACAATAACGGGGTCGGTATTATATGGTGCTTCCTATTTGCTAACGTTATTGAAATTAGAAAAAAATCCATACTAATTAAATAAATAAAAATTCTAAATTGAAATTATTATATTTAAATTTATATATTTGGAAAGAATTTTCTTCATAAATTATAATATGATAAACAAAATTTTTTATAAATCAATTCCTATTGTCTACATTTTATATATATTTTTTACATGCTGTGCTTACTGAATAAATGTGTGTTATAAGTAGTGTGCGGATGCCGGAGCTGGCGCAGTGATGTTTAGACCATAATGTGTGCCCATAAAAATTTCCACCCCCTTTTAAAAAACAATGGCTCGCAGTGCCACCATCAAATTTCTACCCACTTTTAAAAACAATGGTGTAAAAACCCCCATAAAATTTCCACCCCCTTTTAAAAAACAATGGGTGTCAACCTCCCCATAAATCTGAACCCACTTTTAGAAAGTAATGGCTCTTAAACCCCCATTAAAACCCCACCCACTTTTAGAAAGTAATGGTTCTCAACCCGCCATTAAATATTCACCCCCCTTTAAAAAACAATGGCTATAAAATTCCCATAAAAACCGCACCCACTTGTAGAAATTAATGGCTTTATTTTTATCCATTAAATTTCCACCCCCTTTTTCTCACGCCCCTTTTAAAAAAGATTTCTTAACCCCATATAATTAATTTTCTCTACTTTTAAAAAAGTAATGGCAAACACTTGTCCATTTAAAAAAAAAAAAAAGCTTCCATTCCCCCCCCCCCGTTTTTAAAAGTCCCCTTCGGTGAGCACTCCCTTTTTCTCAGCCAAAAGGTAGAGAGATATTTCAAGTATTTAAAGACAACAAATATATAAACAAAGAAATGGATAAAAAGAAAACCCATTTGATTAAAGTGTGTACTCGCATCTCATTAATTTATAGCTTTCGAGCAGAACTTCAGAAGCTTCAATCAATGATACCCCCAAATGAAAAGGTCATTGAACACTTAGGAAATTTAGAGGAAAAGTTTCAAAAATAATTGAGAGTCTTGATGAGAGCTGAAGAAAAATATTGTTTTATGAATACAAAATGTCCAAGTCTTTATCTTTTAATAGTTCGAAAACTATTAAAAAATATATTTCTATTTTTTTCCCCGAGCACTATTGATTGAAAAATTTCAACGCAACCTCTTTGGGGAATTATTATTCAACAGGGCATTTCTTAAAAAAAATAGCAAAACGGACCGCCAGGTCAGTGATACCAGAAGTCCAGTTCCAACAGCTGTTTACGAATTCTAGAACCGGAGTTCCAGCAACACTGACCTGACAAGCAGGGCCTGCATATATTATATTAAGGACAACACAAACACAACATCTAAATGGACATAGAGACCACAGGTCTCAACCCACCACTGATGTTTCGCTCCGTGGTTCGATCCATAAGTGAGCTTAACGCAAATAGCATTACACTATTCACGAAAGCTGCTACCAAGCCGAGGCTGGGGATCGAAACCGCGATCTTACGGTTGCTAAGCTTAGACTTTGCCACGGAGCTACTGGGTACCCGACAGAGAGAGAACATCTAAGTAATATATACATGTCACCGAAGACGAAAAGACGCTGAAATATAGCTTTAAACAAGTCATTTCTCCCTCAGAGTTTGAAAATATCGAAGACTGCAATTTATCCGATTGAAAATAATCGTCAAAAACACTTCAGAAATTAAAACGAAAAGAATCGAAAAATTTTCTGTACCAGATTCCGTGTCCAGTTCGTGCTGCCATCGAGTGGTAGTTAAAATTAAACGTCATTCAGACAGGGAAAAAAGAAAAACCCGTTTCTCTCACGACTCAAGGTCGCAGCCTTTCCGCTTCCTCTTTTTATTCATTTAAAGAAATGAGAATAATAATAAACAGAAATGGAAAATACTTACGACTTATTCGGTGACATGATAGCGCTCTACGGGAGTGTGAACCGTAGAATGACTAGTTTAGCGAGGGTGTGTCAGAAGTTATTCTTATGTATAGAAGAAGAAGAAACTGAGAAATATCAAGAAATTCATTCCCTGATTTTAAAATATGTTATTCAAATGCATCAAATATTGCATGAAGAGAAGAACAAAAATGTTCGGAAAATGAGGTGTGATATTTTATCTAAACTAGACAAAATTCTTTAGATTTTAATGATTTTTAAAACCAAATATCGAATTAAAATCAAATATCGAATTGAAACATTTGGGCTGGTTGAGACTTCCCGACATCCTTACTCCCCAAATACACAAAGAAAAGAGGTTTCAAATCATTGAGCTTTAAATAATCTGACGCCATTTTATCACATCTTTGTGGTAGCGATACGAGACAATCAGGCAATTCTACAACTATTCTATTTCCATATCTTGTGGTTACCTGTTTAATTTCAGTGACAGGATATTTTTCGTGGATGTTGAGATCCCTCATTTTCCTGAATGTCTTTGCTCCATCTTCTAATGAACTGAGTGCGTTTAATTTATTTAACAATTCCATTTTGCGTTTATTATATGAGAAAAATTTTTATTTCTTTAAATGCGAAAAATTATATACTTACCCACACTCATAGCTTTGATTTGTCTATTTTTTAATGATTCTATCTCTTCTATATTTAGTATGCCAAGAGGTATGTGAATAAGTGACCCATTCTCTAAGCGAATCAAAATTTTATCAGTATGGACTACAGTATCAGAAATCAGGTATTCTCGGTCCAGTTCTTTATAAGTTCGAATACGTACAGAATTAAGTTTCTCCATTTATTTATGGAGCTAAAAAAATTCTAACTTTTCAATGTGTAAATAGGGTTTCAACTTACATTGTCCTCCTGTCAATACTGATAAAGTTAATACATCATTCTGTTTCCCATACACAAATAAAATGATTGATTCTTCATTGACACGTGTTTCCTTATCGAGAAGGACCTCTTTACCTTTTTCTAATCGTATCTTTGGTTTCTCATTCATGTTATCACATGCTATGAAAATTGTTACTTTCATATACATATCGAGTGGTAATTTTAAGTTTGAGTCTAAGAGTTTCGAAGTAAATCTATTTAAGGGGAAAGTTTTGAAACCACTTCCCGTAAATTGTATTCCTCTATCTGTCGAGGCACAGAATGTCTTAGTATCAACATAATATTTATTAACACAATCTGTATCATATTGAGGTCTTTTCACACCCGAAATTCTTTGATTGTGAGCATAATAGTTTTTATTAATTTTATTCCATAGAATACAGTAATAATCAAGATGTTTTTTAGTAACTACATCGTTTACATTCACAGGCTCTTTCACATTTGACACCACTTTATTGTTAGCATCATAACAATCATCTTTTAAAATCAAAGCATTATTTTCAAAATATTGTTTGTTGACACCATCGTGACTAGCGCTCGGATCCGCAAGATGTGCGATTGCTCTATTTTTAGCATTATAAGCCTCCCCATGGAGCGTTAAAGCATTACTTTCAAAATATCGTCTATTCACCACATTTTTCTCAGATTCCGGATCTTTCACATTATTTATCGTTTTACCTTTCGCATCAAAATTTCCTTGAGGTGTGTGTAGTAAACTTATGTTTCGCAACTGGTCAACCACTGTATCTACATAATCTCTAGTTGTAGAATCAGACTTGTCAACTGGGGCTAAAAGATTGATAATTCTTTTTCCTTTTGCATCATATTGTTGATCATTTTCTGAAAGGACAAAACTTTTGTTTGACAAATCTCGAATGGATGACCTCAGATTCTTCCTACATCTGTCTACGTAAAATTTTGTAGTCACGTCATTATTTTCTAAAGGTTCTCCAGCATTCCTTAATATCTTCTCCTCCATATCATAATTACCATTATGTGTCAGTTTAAACCCTATTCCTGGAATGCCAGGTGGCCCTTCTTTGAGTTCTTCCTCAAAAAGTGGATAGTATGCTGTCATTTCTTTATTTTAATATGAATAATTTCAATAGTCTTTCGACTATTAAAATTAAAATTCAGTTCCATTTATAGCTTTAATGTTTTGATCATGGTTATATCTTGATTCTTTATGTTTAAGTAACACTTCTTGCGTTCTCGTAAGATGAAATAGAAGACATAATTCTTGGTGGTGTTGTTTCTCAATCGCCAGTTGAACTCTATAGTCAGGTTATTCGTGTCTGTATAATTTTCATGGTGAGCCAGGTTGAAGCAAATGATTGGATATAATTTACCAAAATTGGAATAATTGACCATGCACCCTGTTTCTGGTGTAAGGGTGTTGAGTCCAGACTCCAAAAGAGCTGTGTATAGGCGATTGTAATCACCTTTCTCAAAATCCATCATGTAACTAACAGTTGGAACCCTTACATTATTAACCATCAACCAACATTCCATCATATCTAAGTTGTCGAATAACATG
Source organism: Latrodectus elegans (assembly GCA_030067965.1). Classification (NCBI taxonomy): domain Eukaryota; kingdom Metazoa; phylum Arthropoda; class Arachnida; order Araneae; family Theridiidae; genus Latrodectus; species Latrodectus elegans. The sequence continues at coordinate 10,835,791 of CM057816.1, forward strand.
TTGTTCTGTTTTGCATTTTCATATCTTTCAGTGTATTGTGGTATGACGTACAAGGACAATACTTCGTCTGAAGTAGCATTTATGGAATAAGACCCGCTTGAATTCTTTAAGAAAATATTTGACTTTACAATGCTATGTTGGTTCCAGTTTATTTCAACAGGCTTATCTGATAATTTTAACTCATTAAATTTTGCAGCTGCTGAATTCTTAAATGTAACATAAGGGAGCCAAAGTGATAAATCTTGCACAACAACTTTGTAATCCTTATTTTGCTCATCTGTATACAGCATGTTCTGACTATGATTTCTCTGAAACTCAAACTTGACTTGGAACCCTGTTATGACCTTTTTGTATTCATTGAAGAAATCAAATACGTATTTTAACGGGATCCATATAGTGACAGTTTTGCTATTTTGAGTAAGTTTGCATCTCTCTTTGAATCCTTGATTATACTCGTCGTTAGTTCTTAATTTTTCGAAAAATTCAGTTATCTTAGTTGTATCTACCAAAGTTCCATCATATTTCAAGGGTTTTCCGTCCGCTGTGTCAGACGTATCTACGTAGAAGAGCATATTCGTAGCTTCCGAAGTAGAATAGTCAGGAGTGAAATGAATTAGACCTAACACATGTCGCATGAGAGCAGAATAATTAATGTTGGTTTCTGATTTCAGTGTTGCCCAATGTAAATCTGTTGGCGTTTATTAAACCACCTCCATTCACGAGAGCTACATTATCATCCGCTATTGCTGTTCCATTACTGTTAACAATTTTTAGCTTTTGTTGTAAATATCCATTAGAATATAAGATATTGGAATTAGTGTCATGTATAAAGAAATGGTAAGTGGCATTCTCAGTAGAACTATCGCTGTTTTCATGCCTCACTTCTCTATACTCGAGACTTTCGATGTCATCATCGTAATAGTAATCGGTGTTGTTTAAATCAAATATTTTATTCATTTATTATAAAAACAATTTTTTTGTCTTAATTTAATAGCTATATGGCTATTAAATCAAAATTCACAGAAATTTCAGTCCAGCCCCATGTTTTTTCTTCTTTGAAAATATTTCATTCAGCTTATCATGGACAAACTGTTTGGCTAACGCAGAGGGATTCTGTAAAAAAGCATCTGAAAAGATCCCTCTTCCTTGTATCTTCTTGCTCTTCCTTCGAAGTCTAAGTTTATTCATTTCCTTATTTAGAGGGCAATAAAATTGTATTGTACTTCTTGCTTATTGAGGGGAATTAAATCACCTCTATGGTTCGTTATTCTCATTCTGATTCTGTGAACACTCTCCATCTGGACAGGAAAGAATAGAGGTTTTTCAAATGATTTTATGATTTGACTGCCGGGACGATTAATATTCGTAAAGGAATACGTTTGAAGAGTGAAAGCCGTTAATGTAGGCTCCCTCCGCGACATCACAGTGTATATAAATGTTATCATTCCCACCGGATAAGTCGGCAATGTACTTTCCTACTTGTTCAGACTCTTCATATATTTCAGGTTCGAACCCTAATAGTTTATGCAGGTTTTTGCATTTTGTTAAATCGATCTTATACCCATCTTTTAACTTGATGGCTATTCTTTGTCGTTCCTCGATTATACCAAATAGAATTGGTGGATCGTTCCCAAAAAATTTCAGCATGTAACGGTTCAACCCTTTAACGGTATAATTTCCATCTGGGAGCGATAGATCAAACCACTGATGTCCATCATAGTATGAAAAGGTCTCCTCTTTAATGTTATCCCAAGAAACGTACATTGAAAAGGACTGAAGAGCGATCTGCTTAAACCTAAATGGTCTGGAATATTCAATTGTAAAGTCTTCTGACTTTTCCGAGTTTTTCGAATCCAATATTAATAACACCATTTATTTATAGAGAACATTTTTTTCATTATAGTCACTAGGTTCTTGGGTAAAGGAATACAGAACATCTTCAACAGATTTACCTTTGTTTCTTTCATTAATATACTTCATACAAAAGTAGCCACATTTGACACAGGCTGGGTGTTGTAAAAAGCTTGAGTTATACCCTATTTTTTTCCCAGAACTTTGTAGATATTTCTTTATACTGGTGGGAATTTTGTAAATATGTTCTCCAAACGGATCAAAATATTCGACGAAATTGTTATTAGGATCGTTATAGTAACCTACCCAATGTGTACCAGGTCCTGTAGCTATGTCCAAATTAATAATGCCGTTCTCAAATCGTCTCATCTTTTTAGGTAACAGATCCGAAGTAAAGACAGCCCTAAACCCTTTTTCTTGCTTCATATTGTCTTCAATCACTTCGTTGGATATTCCTAGTTTTGATAGACTCCCTTTCCACGGGGCGTTTTTTGAGCACAACCTGATCCTGAAATTTTATCCAAAGCTTTCTTTGCTCCCCATCCAGCTGCCCCACTTGCAGCACCTAAAGCCAACGCCTTAGCTCCGGCAATTAAGGCCGGTAAAAAGGGAGCTAGAAAGGCTAAAAACCCACCCGTTTTCTTGAGTTGCGTCTTGCTGATAGTAATTCTCTTTCCCTTCCCGATTTGAGCTATTTGTGTTTGAGTTAAGTACATGTCATAGTTAGATGGTTTTGTCATGTCTATTTGTAGGGAAACTTCTTCTGCTTTCTGGTATGCAGATTTTAATTTAGCAATCTGATGATCATTTAAGTGTATTTTTGTTTTTACGTAGTTACTCATTTATTTAATAAGAAATTTTTATAGTATTCTTTTACTTGCTCGTTGTTTAGAGTTCCTTCTCTTAATAATGCATCCAGTAGATCGACGATTTGAGTATGTAACTTTTTACTCTTGGATCCATTGCAAACTTTATCGGTGAATCGAGCCAAAATTTCTAATTTGTCTTCCACTCCTTTACCGAGGTATATTTTCTTTCTTTGTAAGTCCCTCAGTCGCTCTCTATAATCTTCTAATGTAATCATATGTTCCCTTAAATAATCAGCTTTAGATAATAGTCTATCTTCTCTTTCCTCATCTTTTTTGGTCATTCGAGCTATCTGACTCATAAGGTTTCCTTTTTGACGAGCAAACTTTAAGTGTGTACTCTTTGCTCTATTGATAACTTCTTGTAGAGCATCCTTGGATTCGTTGTACAACTTTGAGGGTCTTGGAAAGTTATTTTTCTCTAAAAACTCTACATCCAAATCTTTATCAAAATAGAAGATATCCGGAGTCGCTGGAGATGGTTCAATCGCAAGAGGAATCTTATCAACAGCATCTTTTATAGCCTTAAAATGTTCTTTTCTAGTAACATCTTGTTGGTGAAGTTTCTCGGTTACAGGCTGGTGAAATTCAGACAAAGTTTTCTGGAAACCTAATTTTTGTTCCAGATTTTGTTCGTTGTTCTTTCTAATCTCCGCCTGAATCTTAAGCACTTTCAGGTCATTCTTAACTTCTTCTCTTAGCTTCTTGTTTCGCTCTTTTTGTAAAGCATTCATTTATTAATAAGCGAAATATTTTTTACTGCAAGCAAATTATTTTTTGCTGAGAGCAAATATTATGTTTTTACTGACAGCAAATTTTTTTCAACATTAAATAAAGATGATTGCAATTGAAGATTATACAGAGCCAGAAGAATTAGCCGATGCAAATCAGCATTATTTATTACCGAAACACCCTTTCAGACTTTACTTTTCAGAAACAAAAAGTCAAATATTATGAAGAAATATTAGGCTTAATTCCAAAAGAGGTACATGGCTGAGTAGGCTACACACCTCAAATCAAAACTAGACTGAATAGTGTCTTGTGAAGTCGAAAAATACTACGAGCCATCTATCGGCTATTTAAGTAACTTCCAACTACATACATTTTCAATATATTCCTAACATGAATAATTTTCAATTATTAACAACATTTCATCATTTTTGTGATTGTTCGCCTAAATTAGAGAAGGAAAAATAGTGTAACAAGATGACGCTTTATTTTTCTTTGCATGTAATAAAAATTAAAAAAGAAAAATTGCAAATAATAATTAGATTATTTAGAACACATTTCGTTTGCGAACAGTTCCTTACTTTTTTAACACTGCGTGGGGGATAATCAAACAGTCAAACTTTTTATGAAGCCATCGAATAAAATGCATTCTAGGAGAACTTTTTGCCGAGAGTGGCATCTACTAAAGTTCTGCAACGCATGAAAATCGGAAAAATCCCAACCATCCACTCACACTGATGCGCAAACATGAGCAATTAATAATAATGACTTTGAACGCATTTGTGTTTTCAAATATTTTCTTGCTTTTTTTAACATTACATAGTGGATCTAACAGCCAAAGCGTGGCACTTTATCATCCAGAGAATAAAATAGTTTCAAAGGAAGAATTTTCGTAGATAGAGTCTGATGTCAAAGTGTTGCAATAGACGGAACTTATTAAAATCGCAATCACTTACTCATACAGATGTGCATGTGGAAGGTAGAAATACAGCATTCACCTCATGTTCATCAATAGTGGCTGGGATTGAACTCAATACCTTCCATTCTATGGAGCTCCAAAATCACGCTAAGCAATATATCGCTCATTTTGTATGAAAAAAGCAACTTCTTTTAACACCATACACAATGTTAGCATATTTTATTTAGGTAATGTAAATTTTAGCAAGTGAAAGAGTTATATATCATTACTCATTAATTTCTGGTCTCTGTGGTGCGTTATTATCGAATTGATTTTTAAGTTGAAATACTTTATGCAGATACATTTATATAATGCATTTAAATAACTTGAGTGTGTGTATCTTGAGTGTATTATGTATATTATATATATATATATATATATATATATATATATATATATATATATATATATATATATATATATATATATATATATATATATATATATATATATATATATATATTTATACAGTATGTTCGCTAAAGTCCCATGCCACACTGTTGACTTCGGAACGGCTGCTGCTCTATTCATAAAAGTGGTGTCTAGGTATATTAAAGTAGCCATGCGGTACTGAATGAAACTACCTACCACGTCACCTGGTTCTCATAAATACCTTGAAGTAGCTGATTTTGGAGGAAAATCATTTCGTAAAATTCATCGCATGCTGACATCCAGTATTTTTTTCATTATAATTGTTGTTTTATTGTCTCTCAGTTCTAACTGTCAGTGAACTTGCTGGGGTATTTAACTTGTTTAGTGTTAAATCAGTTAAATATATTTTTAAGGGATTCCGTTTGGGAATGGGAGGATATGCCTAGATTTTTATATCGAGGATCAAGCAGTGTACATAAACCAATTGTGTGACTTCTTTCAATGCTTCCTAGTCTTTTCATCAAAACTTCATTTAAATCTCGGACAACACATTTGGACACAGTCTGAATTTTTACATTTTTTTGTTTTTCACAAACTGATAGTAAATTATTTATTATTATGGGTAGCTCACTTGCCATAAATGTTTCTCAACACTTAATTTCTTCGTTACTTGTTCGACTGACTTCAAAATTTAATCTTTTTCTAATGCTTGCCATTCTAAATCAGATAAAACTGATAAATTCTTACCTATTAATGCTCTTTTCGTTATTATGTATTCTTTTAGTTCTAAAAAACTTTCACATATATAAAATGTGGAATTTCATCGCGTTTAATCATCATGAATTATTTTTTTTAAATATTGTAATTCCTAAATTTTTCCAAAATAAATTATTATTTGCTGAGGAACTTCCTTTAAAAAAGCTACGTTTGCTTTTATTTTTTCCTGTAATTCAGATAACTTTTTAAGGCATTTTTCACAATAACCTTTATTGTGTGTGCAGCGTAAAAAAATTGCTTCTAGACTAATGTTGTAACTGCCCACTTCATATTAGCAGTAATATCGGTAATGCATTGCAATACTTAAGCTGGAAAATCATATTTGTCTGTCATATCTTTCATTATGACTGAAATGTTGTTACTCACGTGAGCTGCAGAAATCTCACTGCAGCCTATTAGAAAAGATAAAGAAAAGTTGCAGAGATTGAATTTTTAGAAATGACTTTCCAACTTGGTAAATTGCTACTTGTATTCAGCTCATAAATAAAATCTGTGAAACCTTTATCCTCAACTATCGAAAATAGTTGAAAGACCTTTGTGAACAATTTTAATAAGTTTTTTTATTAATTTTGCGTTTTTGAGCAGAAGATATTTTCTTAGGAATATATTCCCTAAACGCATGACTTCTGAAACAATTTTGAAAAGGAGCAGAGACGTTGACTGAAGCAGAATTCTCCGATGCATATGTAGGAACAGAACTGAAAGTGATTCCAGATCCAGATACTTTATTTAGAGATTGTTCGTCAGGCTTTTCAGTCACACCTCCAGCATCCAAAACTAATAAATCAGAAACATGTTTTTTTTTTTTTTTTTTTTTTTTCCAAATAAATTTTTAAATTAGTTATTGCTCATTTATATGAAACTTTTCTACCACAAATATTACATTTAGCTATTTTCAAAAGGCGGTTTACCTCCTTTTCTATGGTCGATATAAAGTTAGGGATACATTCATTGATTCTGATTTAAAAACATTGGTTAAATACTGAATTAATCTTTATTTAAATATATGAATTATCCTAGTTGTAATTTTTTTAACTAAGCTTTATAAGAAAGCGAGCCAATGAAGGTTTATTGGTTGATGTGTTTGAGCACGTTTAATTATATATATATATATATATAATATTCATTTTTGACTCATTGTTTCCCACTCAATTTCTGATCAATAAAGACTATCTATGATTCAAGGTGATCAAAGTTATTACAATTTAATAACAATAGCATTATTTTTTTCATGCTATGACCATTCAATATAGAGCTTCATCTAGTTGCTTAATCTATGTTTTTGAAGCATTAATGCTATACTGTTAATTAAGTTTTTATAGTGGGCAGAGAAATTTGGAAACTATATTTTTGTATCGTGTTTCCAAAATTTTTCGGAATTTTTCTGGTTAATTTCTGAAATATGTTCTCTAAAATTTTTAATTTGTTCTATCATGTTTTGGAAAGTATGTACATACTTATTTGCATATACATTTTAAATATAATTATATTTCACATATTTATAATTAATAAATTTACATATTAATAAAGACATACAGCATATTTAATCTTCAAAGTAATAAATATTAAGATACTCATTTTCATTATAAAATTCTCTTAAATAGTTTAAATTAGAGTTATTGATGTAATATGATGTAAATATATATTCCTGACTGCTCTTTGAATTCTATTTTTGATTTATTATTTTCAATAAACTGAAATATGAAATTACTCGGCTGTAATTACATTTAGTTTACTTTAGTTATTTGGACTTTTTCATTCTAATTAAGTAATGCATGCGTATAGAAGAGAAAAAAGTATGCTATTTAGCAATATGATTTTACATTTTTTTATAACTGTCTTTTTAAAGTTTTATTTATACTATACATATTTTTAAAAGCATTAGCCATACCTACAAATTAGCATACAATTTTATTTAAGATTCTTGTAATAATCGCTGATGTTTCACAATTATAACGAAATAATTCATTCATAATAAATTTTGAGCTGGTAGCTGTTTTGATCTGGTAACCTTTAATACTTCAGCCATCTGTTCAATGATCAAATATTAAATGGTGATATTTGTAGTGGTTCAGAATCAATTTCAAGTTGTAGGCTTTGTTTCAATTAGCTTATATATATATATATATATATATATATATATATATATATATATATATATATATATATATATATATATATATATATATATATATATATATATATATATATATATATTATACCTACCTATCTACACACACACACACACACACACACACACACACACACACACACACACACACACACACACACACACACACACACACACACACACACACACACACACACACACACACACACACACACACACACACACACACACACACACACACACACACACACAAACACACACACACACACACACACACACACAACACAAACACACACACACACACACACACAACACACACACACACACACAACACACACACACACACACAACACACACACACAACACACACACACAGGTTGATCTAAAGCAGCAAGTGCTCTCTATGTGTTTTCACCCCAAATCCGAGCACCCAAAATATATTCTAAACTTACAGGAATATTTCTACGAAATTTATTATAATGGTTCAAAATGTGATTTTAAAAATCGTGTGACATAAATCATTTAAATATTTTCATTTTTTTCAAATATGTGTTTTCTCAAGGTAAGCGAGGACCCATGATACTTGCTACTGAGAACCTTTCATACACACCTGTTACTGAGGACCTCTCGTACACACCAATTACAGATGACATTTTATACACACCTGTAACTGCGGTTCTTTCCTAAACACCTGTTACTGAGGTCTTTTCATACACACCTGCAATTGTGGACCTTTCCTACATACCTAACCCTGCGGACCTTTCATACTCGCCTCCAACCACGGGCCTCTCATACATACCTGCAAACGTGAACCTCATTTACACATATGAAAATAAGGATAATAAATGCATTCTTTTAAAAAATATTATACTGTAATCAATATTTTACGTAGCATTTAAGATATATTTACTTATTACATTTCTTTAGCATAAAACTTATCTTTTGGTTTAAAATCCTACAGAGAGAATCTCAAAAGAAAACGACATATTTTTTTCAAACAAAATGTAAGAGGTCAGTAAAAATATTGCTTTAACAATTATTTATCTATTATGTATAAAAAGTGCATGTGTGATATGACTGAAAATTATAATATTTCTATCATTGAATAAGAAAAATTTTCAAAACTAAATTAAAGGACCTGATAGTAAATTTCACAAATTTTTATGATATCAAATATTTGTAATTAAACAGTTCAAATTGTTAACAATTTCAATGCAACAGCAATATGTATTTAACAAAATTATAATATGAAAATTTGGTTTTGTATTTTACATATTTACTTATATACATTTTATATATATTATTAATTATATACATATTTATTATTTATTATTATATTTAACACAAATTTTCTATTTTCTGTAATCGTTTTTTGAAAAGTTTCAGCAAACCTGTGAAATTTCTTTATTTATTTGACTTCTTTTGTACTAATCGAAATAAGAACTGTCTTCAGAGTTCCAAAGCGATTGATGGTCTGTATAAATTAAATAAAATTAGTGAACAATTCTCAAGTAGCAAAATAGCTTGGCCCTATATTGACTAATCGTGACCTTGTTTAGGACCAGTATTGGCTGTCTATATTGGTCCAATCCTGAATGGTCTACATTTCGTTATATGGGACCAACGTGGGTTGCTAAGATAGGCCCAAGCTTTGCTGCCAAAATTGGTCCAATATAGGCAGCCAAGAAAGGATCAGGCTTGGCTACCGAAATTGGTCCAATTTAGGCAGCCAAGATAGGTCCTATCTTGGTTTATAGGTTTGTCTTCATTATATGTAGCTCATAATGATAACAAAGAATTTTTTTATTTTGAGTTACTAAATTAGAAAGAAGCTATTTTAAATTATTGCAATAGATACGAATTTTTTCATTTAAATCAGTATTGTTGATTCTTATATGAGTAAAATAATTTTCATACTTAAAAATTATTATTTTGCATTCTATTTTGAAAAGTAAACACAAGTGTGACAGGTTTGTCTTTTTTTTTTAAGCAATACTTAAAATGTTAAAAAAATTTACAAATTATTGTTTTATAATAAAAATTACATTATGTTGAAATTAACTTGCAAAAAAGTAAGAGAAGTTAAGTAAAAAAGTAAATATTTACTAACTACTGATTGTGAATATATGGTCTATTTATATCACACAGATACTAAAAGTAGGTTACATTTCTGTGTTGCTGAACACATATCAAGACTAAAACAGCACCTATAAATTTAACAATAAAAAACTTTTGCATTCAGATTTTCATTTTTTGTTGACAAGTGTGTATAATCATAATGTTAGGTCTTACAATTTTTTTTATGTTACTAAATTAATTTTTTCCATAAGGTGAATTCCAATTAAATTAAAAATTGTTTTCTACAAGAAACTAAGTTAAGAATTACACACTTCAAATCATTTATTTTATGGCTTTCACGAACAAAAAAAAATCTTAATTTTATTAATATTTATGACTTATAGCTCTCTCTCAAACAAAAAAGCATCAAAATTTATATCACACTTAATTAAAAATATTCAGTTTGATATTAACTAGTAAATGTTTCTGAATTTCTAAATTTTAGTTAACATCTCACTGTCAAATTTTAAAAAAATTTTAAACATAAAAAACTATATAAATATGAACAAACTTGTGCATTATTTGTTTATTATTTTTGTATTTCTATTTATTATTTATTATAGCTCAACATTAATTTTCAACAGAAGTTGCCCAATGCAGAAATATTGTATCCTGAAAATGTTAACCAGACAGTAGTAGTAGGGAAATACCGGTTCTGGAACAGGAGGCGCAGCCGCGCAGCCGTTGAGTTGTTTCCTCCTGCTGGTTAAGTTTAGTTGTTTTCTCCTGCTGGTTAAATTGAGTTGTTTTCTCCTGCTGGTTAAGTTGAGTTGTTTTCTTCTGCTGGTTAAGCTGAGTTGTTTCTTATGGTTGAGTTGTTTTCTCCTGCTAATAAAGTTTAGTTGTTTTTTTGCTGGTAAAGTTTAGTTGTTTTCTTGATAGTGGAGTTTAATTGTTTATTTTAGTTTTTTAAGTTTTAGTTTTTGTTTATTGCTAAAGAATTATTTATTTTTGAAAGTTTTTAAGGAAAAAGTGGCAACACTTAATTTTTATAGAATGACAACAGTTAAATTTACTTATACAGAATCGCAACATTTAAATTTACTTTTACGGAATGGCAACGCTTTTTAATGACAAACACGTAGGTAAAGTTAAGAACATGTAAAAATATATCGATTGTTTTAAATTGGTTATTTCGAGTTTATATCCTGAGAAATGGCAACAAAATTTTTCTTTCTAAAATATTTATTTTTTCTGGCGCCATCTATCGACAGAAAGTATAACTAAACGATATATATATACATATATAAATGTGCATTGATTTTAATACATTTATTTTTTCCTATTTTTACTCTGAGATTTGAACTCTCAACCTGCAAAAGAGCGTATGCGATAGTAATTTTGTGCACGCTAACTACCATCCCATACGCTCTTGCTCAGATTTTGTTTCTGAACCTAAAAATCTTCACAAATCCTACAAGAGTATTTTATTTCCAATGAAGCCTTCGAGAGGAGTGGTAACTTGTGTTATTGCGCTGCATCTAATCTTATGCGTCATATATTTTATCTCATTTATGTCTTAAGTAAAACTGAGATGAACCATTAGATTTCATACCTTTATTAAATGAAACTGAAATTTTAAGGAAAATAAATTAATTTCTTTAATTTTTCATTACACTTTTCTTATGAATAATCAATATTATGATCCCTCTGAGATTGCAAGTTATGGAGGTATCGATGCCTTACATCGTGCTGCGAAGAGAAAAGTTAAAAGAAAAGATATTGTTCAATGGTTACAAGGAATAGATTCGTATACACTACATAAACCGGTTCGTAGAAGATTTATAACTAATAGAGTAATTGTTTATTCTATTGATCATCAGTGGCAGGTTGATTTAGTCGATGTTTCCAGTATTAAGAAATATAATGATAATTTTCGCTATATTTTGACTTGCATCGATATCTTATCTAAATATGCTTGGGCTGAAGCCCTCAAAACTAAAAAAGGAGAGGACGTAGTACACGTGTTTCAAGAAATATTCTTACATCGTAAACCGAAACTTCTTCAAAGTGATGCAGGAGTTGAATTCAAGAATAAAAAATTTCAACAATTTCTTAAACAAAATGGTGTTCGTTTTTTCACTACTCAAAATACTACTAAAGTGATAGAAAGATTCAACCGTACGCTGAAAACTAAAATGTGGAAGTACTTTACAAGTCATCACACACATCGTTACATTGATGTATTGCCAAAATTCATATACAGTTACAATCATAGCTACCATTCAAGTATAAAATTAGCACCTAAAGATGTAAATTCTGAAAATGAACAAGATGTATGGTTCACTTTATATGGTAATTTACCAAAACCCTCAAAGTGTATGTTTCAAAAAAGACGATGTTGTACGAGTTTCAAAATTTAAGTTAACTTTTGAAAAAGGATATGAAACAAACTGGACTGAAGAGCTATTTATTATTACTGAATGTGTGCAAAGATATCCACCGGTATATCGTATTAAAGATTTACTTGATGAGCCTATTGAAGGAACATTTTATGCACAAGAGTTACAAAAGTGAAACTCAAAGATAATTACACTATTGAAAAAATATTCAAGAAAAGGAGAAGGAAGAAAAAACTAGAATATTTCGTGAAGTTCCGTGGCTATCCAGAAAAGTTTAATCAGTGGGTGTCTGCATCTGATTTTTTGTGAATATCATATTTCTCTAGCATATGTTTATTTAAATATGAGTTTCTTTGTAACATTGCCAAGCGATAGCTCCTTGAATTATTTTCCAGAGAATAAAATATCTCATTTTGTTACAAGATTACCTACTCCAATAGAACTTAAAGGAGAATGGGAAGTCGGATTGAGTGAATTTATGTACCCACACACCTGGTATAATGTGACATCTCAGAATAATTTAATAGGTTTTGATATTAATGAGGATAAAAAGAAATGGGAAGAAGAATCCCCCCTGGATTTTATGGAAGTGTACCTGATATTCTAAAAGCAATTGCAGTAGAAGATCATCAAAATAAAATACAATTTCGATTTAATTCTATTACAAAACGTGTTGGAGTGAAAGTTAAAAATAAAGCACGCGTTATTCTTTATGATGGATTAGCACAAATGTTAGGGTTTGATCCAACAGAAATTCGAGCCTCTGATTTACATCCTGAAACAATAGTATACAGTCCATACGTAGCAGATCCTTCCGCCCACTATCGCGTTTTATTTGTGTACACTGATATAGTTGAGCCACAAATTATAGGCGATGCATTAGCTCCTATTTTACGCATTGTTAAAGTTAGTGGAAATGATGGAGAAATGATTTGTGAACAATATGATCGACCACACTTCTTACCTGTGAGTAGAAAAGTAATTGATACCATTGAAATCGTTATAAGGACACATCTTGGGGATTTGACTCCATTTCAACGAGGTCGTTCATATGTGAAGTTACACTTTCGACAAAAATACTTGTCTTAATAATAATGTATGTGCCTTATCATTGCTGCTACAAATCATTTGAAGATTATTATGCAAATCAAACAGGTGATGGACTTAATTTTTATCGTGGGGGTACATTTCAAAGAGGTTATGGATTAGGTAGTTTTTTTCGTTCATTGTTTCGTGCTGCTGTTCCTTTATTTAAATCCAGTGCTAAAGTAGTTGGAAGAGAAATGTTACGCGGTGGTATGAACGTATTAAATGACGTAGCTCAAGGAAATGATTTAAAAGAAGCAACTAAAAAGCATCTGAAAGTTGCTGGTCAAGTTCTTTCTGATAAAGCTGCTAAAAAGATGAAAGATATGATTGGTTCTGGTCGCAAGAAAAGTTATAAAAAGAAAACTATCCAGCAAACCTCACATTTCATCAAAAGCTAAGAAGGTGAAAACACAAGATATTTTTTCTTAAAAATGAGCTATATGATACACAAAGATTCTATGCCATGTACGAAGTCAGAATTAGATTTGTTTGTAGTGCCTCCAACACAGACTGTAATAGAAAAGGGTCAATTCATTGAATATTTTCCTCTCGCTAACATTCGAGATAATTTACCAGTGGAATTCAATGTTTCAGGCACTGCTGATGAATACATTGATTTATCATCCTCTTACATCTTCATCAAAGCAAAAATAGTAAAATCCGATGGCTCACCTTTAAATGATACTGATGTTGTAGCACCAGTAAATTTATTTTTACACTCTTTATTTTCACAAGTAGATGTGAGCCTGAATGAAAGAAATATATCAGCTGCTACAAATACATACCCATACAGAGCTTACATAGAAACAATATTGAATTATGGAGAAGACGTTAAAAAGAGTATGCTTACATGTGAATGTTTTTACAAAGATATTGATTTTAATAAAGTGAATCCCTTAGAAGAGAATGCTGATCCAGGTTTAAAAAAACGATATGAACTGATCAAGTGTAGCAAGACCATTGATATGATAGGTCAAATACATTGTGATAACAAAACAAATTATTATTAAATTTAGTTGATTTGAAGATCAAAATGATTCGTAGTAAGCCTGAATTCTGCTTACTATCTCCTACCGAAGAAAACCAGTTTCAAGTTATTCTGGAACATGCATCACTTTTCATTAGAAAAGTAAAGATTAATGCAGGAGTTTCTATGGCACATTTAAAAGCACTGGAAAAAAATTCTGCGAAATATCCAATTGATCGAGTTTTATGCAAATTGTATTCTGTGCCAAAAGGCAGTTGGTCTTTCATGCAGGATAATGTATTCTTAGGTATTATGCCTAAACGCGTTATTATTACATGTTTAAATAATGCTTCAATAAGTGGTCAGTATAAATTAAATCCATTCAACTTCAAACATTACAACGTTAATTTCATATCTATATATGTGAACGGATTTCCAATTCCTGGAAAGCCTCTTGAGCTGAATTATGATTCTGGAAATTACATTCGAGCCTACCATTCACTTTTTTCCGGATATAATAGAGAAAAAGGAATTTATCTAACAAGAGATGAATTTGCTAATGGATATACACTATATGCTTTCGATTTAACACCGGATTTATGTAATGATTCTCACTTCAATCTACAACATCATGGAAATTTGCGAGTAGAAGTAAAATTCGCAAAGCCTCTTTTGGAAACAATTTCAGTGCTTATTTATGCGGAGTTTGAAAATGTAATTGAAATCACGAAATCAAGAAATGTTTTGTGCGATTTTGCAAACTGATCATGAATACTTCACAGTTACAAAGAATATTATCTCGAAATCATTTTACAAAGCATTCATTTTTAGGAGTGTTTGCGAGTGATGAATTACCTGTTACCATTGACCACTATCCTGCATGCTTTATTGCAAATGTTGATCCTTCAACAGAGTCAGGAAGTCATTGGCTTGCGTTTTATATTGCGTCACCTGATCAACTTGAATTCTTTGATTCCTACGGGAATTCCCCTTTCTATTTCTCAGAATTTATATCTCCTACGCAAAAAGATTTCATTATTTAGATTACAACTCAATACTTCTACAAACAAGTCTAACTGCGGTATGTGGACACTATTGTATTTACTATTTGTATTCGAAATGCCGTGGAAGAAAAATGCGAGATATTTTCTCACATTTCATAACAGAAGATTTATGTAATGATGCTGAGGTTTTCAGTTTTGTAGCCAATCATTTTCATGTACGCACAAAATTTTTTCAATAAAGTGCTATATAAATCATAAAAATGTGTAATTGTTTTTATTTATCATGAATGATCTATTACTGCAACACCCTTTTACAATGATGATTGCAGGTCCCACTGGTTGTGGGAAAAGTTATTTTGTTAAAGATTTAATAAAATTTAGATCTGATATGTTTTCAAAACCTTGAATAAAAATAGTATGGTTTTACGGAATTCATCAATCATTATACGATGAAATTTCGGATGTTGAATTTGTTGAAGGTTTTCCTAAAAGTTATAGAGAATATTTAGGGTCAAATACTTTGTTTATTATTGATGATTTAATGAACGAATGTGGAAATGATAAACACTTAACTCATTTATTTACGAAAGGAAGTCATCATTTAAATCTTAGTGTTATTTTCATCACTCAAAACCTTTTTCATAAAGGAAAAGAAATTCGAGAAATTTCCCTCAATGCACATTATTTACTTTTATGTAAAAATCGTAGAGATATGAGTCAAATAACTTACCTTGGTAAGCAATTATTCCCTAGAAATATAAAATTTTTTCAAGAAGTATTCGAAGATGCTACACGAAATCCTTATTCTTATTTATTTATTGATTTGCGCTGCAATACACCAGAAGAGTTACGTTTAAGGAGTAATATTCTACCAAATCAAATTCAATTCGTATATCAAAAGAAATATTTTTAAGAGAGCAAAGCATTATTAAACATTCATTTCAAAAATGACATTGACTAAATCACAACTCAGACAGCTAAAGCTGGTGGAAATTTGTCCGCAAAATTACAAAAAAATTATTAAAAAATTGCCGCATTCGTGTATAAAAGCTATTTGTGAATGTTCCCTGAATGTACTTAAAGGAAACATCCTCTAACAAATAATCAAAAAAATAAACTTCGAAAATATAAATATACATTACGCAAGCTTGCAAACAAGAAATTATCTGCATCTAAAAAGAAAAAAATTATTGTTCAAAAAGGTGGTTTTCTCAACATTTTGATACCAGCAGCATTAAGTGTTTTATCATCAATTTATAATGGAATACGCTAAAAAATTTGCTTTAGTGCCTACTGATCAACTCTCAAGGCATGTACCATCTGAAAAATACCTATCTGGATTCGAAAAAGATATGGCTCGAATTCTTCACAGTTCTCTTCAAGAATATGAAAAAGTTCGACGTTATTATGAAGTACTTCTAAAAAAGATTAAAATGGAACAATATAATTTACCTTGGTCAAATAACGAGTTAATAGAAAACAGTTCATCAATGGAAGAAAACATTTCATCAAAGGAAGAAAACAGTTTATCAAAGGTAGAAAATAAAGAGCATGAAATTAAAAAACCTGAAGAAGAAAGCGATGAATTCCCAATAGAAAAATCAAATCATGAAAATTTCACAAAAAAAAAAAACTTACAAGGAAAAAAGAAAGTGAAGAAACTATAAATACAAAAATTGCACTGAAAGACTATATGCCAATTGTTATCGATTCAGTTCCAACCGCTTTAAAGAAGCAAGCTGCATCACTTTTGAAGTTTTGAGAAATAATCCTGATGTCATTCGCTGGAATAATAGAGGAGAAATAATCCATAAAAGGCAACTTCATACTCACTCGAACATAGCAGATCTTTTTAACATGTTATTTACAAACAAGAAAGCTGAAGTTGCTGCAAAGAGCACATTTCTAAAAGCCTTGAGAGAACTCAATGTACCTCGATATTACATAAAAAATAAATATATAAACAAAAATGTAATTTTTGAAGAAAATAGAATTGATAAAAAAATCAGAATCTAAGGACAGATCAGTAGAAAGGGAAAATGTGAATTCACCAGAAAAAATTGATGTAAAGAAAACTTTGAGACGTAGAAATATTAAAACTATTTCTAATGTAAAACATAAATGGCTTTCATTGAAATAAAAATTTGAACGTATTTTAGAAAAATGTCTATACATTTTTATCTTCATAAATCACAAACACCTAAAAAAAAATTTGTATAAAACTTAAAACATGTTAATCTTTGAAATATACAATCTCCACATTGTGTTCAGATACTTAAACAAATAAAAATAATATTTAAAAAAATAAATAAATTGAAATACATTAAAAATATTATGAACGCTTTATTTTTTAATGTAACATATTAAGAAAAAATACTGTATATATGTAAATAAAACATCAAGTTTTAAGTAACAATAAAATAAGAAATGTTAAAGAAAACGAATATTTATTTAAAAGCGTAAAACACATGGATCTGATGCTACATATAATTCTTTTGCATTTTTCAACATGTTATACAAGTCAATTTTGGATAAAAAAATTTTATTTATATAATTTATTATACCTACATTTTTCTCTACAAACTCATGTGCCACACATTTAATGTCTATCAAGAATACGGCTACATCACCATATCTATGTAATTTATCTTCATTATTTAACGTCAGACATTCATGGCCAAGCTGATTTTCATAGCCTTCATTACACCCAATACATATGAATTGAGAATTTATCTTTTCTTCCAAATGAGTTTTCAGAAGTTCAATTAACGAAGTTGTTAAAACCATTTCAGCATCTGATGAATCTATGCTTTCCTCTTTCGAAGATACATGTTTTTGTATTTCGGCTAATACTGCATTGCGAAACATTCCACCAAACACAAGTTTTAAAGCAACAGATGTAATTTCATTTCTAACACTTTTCAAAGTTTCCCACTCAGTTTCACTTAGTAATCACATATTAAGTAGAAAACACCGTGTAAAGTTCGCTCGCTGAAAATATTGTTGAATCGAGACATGCGTAGAGTTTTTATGTTTCACACATGCTATCATAAGTCTATCTTCCACAACTAGAGGTTTACACACAGAAGATTCCAAATAAAAAAACACCATTTCCTTAATGAAATGCTGCCAAATAATGGGATTCAGTGTTATTCCACTTTTCGTTGGAATAAGTTCCCCTCTGGAATTTCTTTGATATTTCCTCAAATGTATTCTGATAGCATCGGAGAAATCTGAGACAACAGCGTAATTCTCGCCACCGAGGAAAAAGCTGTTCAGAGGAAGCTTGTTTGTCGAGGAGCATTGCTGCTGTTTATCCATAACACGCATTTTCTTAGCACACTTTTTACCCTGGCTTGCAGCTCGTTTCACATTAGAATGTGCAGGAAAGCTCATGATGACAAAATCAATAAAATTACAAATTCGAAAAATTCAAAAAAAATCAGATTGGAAGCTTAGATGTAAATAGCAAGTGAACTTTTAAAGCATGTGAATTCAAGAAAAATTTAGGGAAAGACAATTTTTAGCAAGTGAATTTCAGAAATTTCAGGCTATAACAACTTTTACCAAAGTCAGAGCAAAAATGATTATTTTCTCCTTCCAATCAGATCTATGTGAGATTTCACGCATGCGCTTTAAGTATATGCGCAGAAGTTTCAATCGCGCATATCCCACATGAATTTAATAGGTAATTAGGGAAGCTAACTGCGCATGCGCGAGTACTAGCGATTTTAATTCGCACTTAGAACATTACAGTACGCATGCGTGTCCGTTTAACCATTTTATACGTGGGATAAGTTCATGACTTATTTTCAGGGTGGAGCATAGTCTTTTATATTCAGATACTCTGCTCCAAAATGATTAAAGTTTTCTACTTTACCTGGAGTTGTGTACAAAGCTTAGAAGATTGTATTCATACATAAGAACGATTTGATTAATTTATTAATTTTCAAGAATTTATTGATTTATATTTATTAAAGAATTCGTCTTTAATTCGTTAAGCTCAAGTTATTAGATAAGAATGGCTGAGATGATTAATCCTGAAGCAGATAGAGCTGTGCTGGAAGTACCTGAAGTAAGTATTTATATTTATTTCAAATTTTATATGTTAATATATGTGTCGACTTGTCTCTATGACTTTATTTATATGTATATTTATTCGAAATATTTATATATATATTTTTCATAGAGTGTTTTGTTGGCATTAAATACAGATGAAATAAACAATCCATCTACTGTGCGAGAAAATTCTTTTACAAATATCAACCTTATTCCTTCAACAAGTGGAGTTTCTAACGTGGAGCGACCTGATTCACATGTGAGTACTTTTAAAAACTTTAGAAATATTTAAAAGTGCATTCTATTCTTTCCAAACCCTTAGAAGTTTGCGAACTTTCATTCGGTTTAGAGAATTTTTCATGCATGTTAATCAAGCGTGAGGAGTGGTATACATATAGAAAAACGAAATATTTTAAAGTACAGGCCATTCTTTTCCCGCCCTTAGAAGTTTGCGAACTTTCATTCGGTTTAGAGAATTTTTCATGCATGTTAATCAAGCATGAGGAGGGGTATACAAATAGAAAAGAGAAATACTTTAAAGTATAGGCCATTCTTTTCCCGCCCTTAGAAGTTTGCGAACTTTCATTCGGTTTAGAGAATTTTTCATGCATGTTAATCAAGCATGAGGAGGGGTATACGAAGAGAAAAACAGCAAATATTTTAAACGACATGCCCTTTTTTCCTAACCTTTCCAGGTATAGAAACTTCTATTGAGATAAAAGATGTTTCTTTTCCCCCTCTATGTTAAGGATGAAAGGTGTTTAGAAAAGAATGAAATATTTTACGCACACTGTCTTCGCTTTTAACATAGCGGGAACTTCAATCAGATAGGGAGGATGGATTCTTTTATTCAGGTGTATCAACCAAATGGAAAAAAGAGCCAGTCTGGTGAGGTGCATTGAAAATTGGATAGTTTCAGATGAGCAAGTCTATTTTTTTCTGCAGCATTGTAATAACTTTCAATTGGATTGATATATTATACAGCGATCCGCTCGGTTTTCAACGAGACGGTAAAAATGCTGTAGGGTAGATTGTGATCAAAATGAAAAGGTTTGTGAAAGGGAGTAATTTCTCTTAATTATGTGTTTACGATGAAATCTTTTACCATGTAAAAATAATACGGAAATAGCTTGTTTGTTTAAACTTGTTATTCTATTTGATAGAAATATTAATATAAAGATTAGTTTAAAAATTTTAAAGTTTAATAAAATTTAAAGGAAACGAAAAGTTGAGATTCGGATTAAATCATATTTATCTAACAACTTTATAAAACGTTTGTAATTTTAATGTAAATATAATTAAATAAAAATTAAAAATGAAAATTTTAAGAGTTGACTTTACATTCATAGGTTTGTGATAAATGTAAAAACGTTTTCCTCAAAGAAGAACTTAAACCAGCATATGAAGATTCATACGGGGAGAAAAAATTTCTATGCAACATATGTGATAAAAATTTGCTTCGCAAAAGTGATCTAAACAGACACTTATTAACTCATGAAAAATGGAAAAGTATGAATGTACAACGTGTAAAATTTCTTTTAGTAGAAAAGATAATCTTGCTCGACATGCGTTGATGCATTTAACATCACATAAGTGTGATATTTGTGAAAAAATTTATACAAGAAAGCAAGATTTAAGACATCATGTAATCGATGAACATTCCTCTTCTGCCGTAGTCAAAAGAAAAGTGTCGTCCTCAACAATTCGCCCAAAACGTATAAAAAGTAAAGAGAGTGTGCTAGATGTTTTCAATACTCACACAATTATACCATCGGGAGAAGTGAAAGGTGATTTAATGGAATTTTTAAAAGTATACGAAATGAAATTGTGCATAAAGTTATGGAAGAGATTAATGAAAAAGATCAATTAAATGGTACTTGGTCATAAAAATAAACATGGTTCGTAATGCAAGCGAAGATGTTGAGGATGAGACTATATCTGCTTTCTTTCGCAGTAATTGTGTAACTGAATTAATCCCAGATTCATAATAATTTGGAAGAAGCATACCATAAAGTTCAACTTTCGTTAGAAGAATTTTCTCAAAGGATGGGTGCTTAATTTCATTGAAAAATTAGATCTTTCAATAGCTAGATACCGGCCTTTACGAGCTAGTAGCTATATCCCTCTACCGAAAAAGATAGCTGCAAAAAAAGCCGTTCTTAATATTAGAAATAATGATGAAAAATGTTTAGTTTGGTGTTTGCTTGCTGACAAAATACTTGTGGAAGAAAAAAATATGCCACAACACGTTAGTCATTATCTCCCACATGAAAAGGAAATTAATTTAGGTAACGCTCAATGTCCGATACCAGTTTCGAAAATTCCAACAATAGAAAAATTAAATAATATGAGAATCAATGTGTTTGGATACGAAGATGGGGAATTTTTTCCTATACATATTTCAAAACAAACAAATGAACATTGCATAAACTTGCTATTGATTAGCAATGAATCTACAATGCATTATTGTTTAATACGAAATATGTCTAGACTCGTAAGTAGCATATCAAAATCAGAGCATGCTTGCTATGTTTGTTTCAGATGCTTGCATCGATTTGTAAGTAAAAGAGTTCTTGATTCACATATTGCATATTGTGAAGAACATAGAGCTCAAAATGTTAAAATGCTTGAAGAGGGTAAAAATATTTTGTCTTTTACAAACGTGCATTTTCAACAGCCATTACCCTTTATAATTTATGCGGATTTTGAGTCCATTCTGTGTCCTATAGATACTGCAAGGCCTGACATTAAGAACTCTTTTTCCCATCCAATTGCTAAGCATAAAGCAAGTGGATATGCTTACATTATTGTAGGTCCAGATGGAAAAAGTTACAAACCGATAACAGTCTACAGAGGGTATGATGCAGTAGATCATTTTTTAAAAAATATTCTAAAAGAAAAAGATGAACTTGAAAATATATTGAAGGTTGTAAAACCAATTGTTATGGGTAAAGTGGATGAAGAAGCTTTGCTACTGCTACTCTGTGTACAATATGTGGGAAAGAATTAGGAGTAGATAGGGTGAGAGACCACGATCATCTTACAGGAAAATTTCGAAACGCGATTCATGCATCATGCAATTTAAAATTCAAACTTAGAAAAATGATACCAATTGTTTTTCACAATTTAAAGGGATATGATGCTCATCACATCATGACAGGATTAGGAAAAATTAATGATCACGAAATAAATACGATTGCGAGCAATATGGAAAATTATATTTCCTTCTCAATAAATAAAAAACAAAAAGGAGTGTTTGTTCAGTTACAATTTATAGACAGCTTTCAATTTTTGTCAACTTCTCTCGAAAAATTAGTTTCGAATTTAAAAAAAGATTTTAAAATACTGATTGAAAATTTACCAAAAAACTATGAATTGTTAATTAGAAAAGGTGTTTATCCTTATGAATACATAACATCATTTGAAAAATTTAATGAAAGTAACCTTCCCCCACCATCTGCATTTTATAGCTCTCTAAGTAATGAAAAAATTACTGATAATGACTATGAACATGCTATGAATGTATGGAAAACTTTTGGCATAAAAAATCTTGGAGAATATCATGATTTATATGTTAAAAGTGATGTACTCTTACTCGCTGATGTTTTCCAAAATTTTCGTGACTTATGCCAAAAAAATTATGGTTTAGATTGTGCTTATATGATGACAGCCCCTGGCCTTGCTTGGCAAGCATGTCTCAAAATGTCGTCACAACCTCTAGAATTATTAACAGATCTAGAGATGCATCTTTTTATTGAAAGAGGGATAAGAGGTGGTATATCCACTATAACTAAAAAATATGCTGCAGCTAATAATAAATATCTTTCATCTTATGATGATAAAAAACCTAGCTCGTATATAGTTTATTTAGATGCAAACAATATATATGGTTGGGCAATGTCTCAAGCATTGCCCTATGGAGAATTTGAATGGATATCCCCTGAGAGTGTATCTGAAAAAGATCTATTATCTCTACCTCCAGATAGTCCTGAAGGGTACTTTTTAGAATGTGACATCTTTTATGATGCAGATTTACACCTGGCTCATAGTGAATATCCTCTATGTCCTGAAAAAAATGGAAATAACGTCAAAAATGCTTTCCCCTTATACTCAAGAAGTAATGAAAATATTTGGAATTCCTGAAAACTATAAATCTGTAAAACTTGTTCCGAATTTAAATGAAAAACAAATTATGTTTTACATTACCGTAACCTTCAGCAATACATATCCTTTGGATTGAAATTAAAAAAAATTCATAAGGTTTTAAAATTTAAGCAAAAGCCGTGGTTAGAAGAATATATTAAATTCAACACTGAAATGCGCAAAAATGCATCGTCGGCATTTGAAAAGATCTTTTTAAATTAATGAACAATTCAGTGTACGGGAAAACAATGGAAAATGTTAGAAATAGAGTAGATATACAACTAGTGAATAATAGTAAAAAGCAGAAAAATTGGTCGCAGCTCCAACTTTTAAATCCTTTTCCATTTTTAATGATAATTTAGTAGGAGTAGAAAGATTAAAGAAAAGTATAATTTTAAACAGACCCATATATGTTGGGTTTGCAATACTTGAACTGAGCAAATTACATATGTACAATTTTCACTATAATGTCATTAAGCATGAATATGGAATGAAAGCGCAACTTTTGTTCACTGACACCGACTCACTGACGTATGAAATTGAGACTGAAGATTTGTACAAAGATATGGAAAAGTATAGACATTTGTTAGACACCTCAGATTATCCGAAAAACCATTTTCTCTATAATGAAAGGAACAAGAAACGTATTGGGTGTTTCAAAGATGAACTAAATTCAAAATTAATTAAGGAGTTTGTAGGACTTAGACCTAAAATGTACTCATTTCTTTCAGAAGAAGGGGAAAAACGGACTGCGAAAGGTGTATCTCGAAGTGTGATTAAAAAAAAATTGAAACATCAACAGTATAAAGAATGTTTACTAAAAGTTAAACGCACGCATGAAATTCAACATCGGATACATAATGAAAACCATATTCTATACACTCTTCAGCAGAATAAAATTGCTTTATCACCGTTTGACGATAAGAGATATATATTAGATGATGGAATAAGCACTCTGGCGTATGGGCATCACATAATAACTGATAAATTTATGGAAGAATAATATATAAATATTCTAGGCACTTTGTAATAAAAGTTTTAAATTTTAGAATAGTATTCATTATATTAATTTGTGGACTAGGACTGCTACTATCTTAACTTCATTTAGTTAACTAGTAGTGGTGAGACCACATTAAAAAAAACGCGTCGACTGTCCTACCTCTTGGTGGCGTGGAAACGGACAGATTTCTTTTTCAGAGATTTTCTTTTTCATAATATTTAAAATAAGATTTATTAATTATTTATAATAATTTTATATTTTGTGTATTTGTAGATTTATTTTCATCTTTAGTTCTTTTTTGAGAATAAGAATTTCATTGTATAGGTTCAGAAACAAAATCTGAGCAAGAGCGTATGGGATGGTAGTTAGCGTGCACAAAATTACTATCGCATACGCTCTTTTGCAGGTTGAGAGTTCAAATCTCAGAGTAAAAATAGGAAAAAATAAATGTATTAAAATCAATGCACATTTATATATGTATATATATATCGTTTAGTTATACTTTCTGTCGATAGATGGCGCCAGGAAAAATAAATATTTTAGAAAGAAAAATTTTGTTGCCATTTCTCAGGATATAAACTCGAAATAACCAATTTAAAACAATCGATATATTTTTACATGTTCTTAACTTTACCTACGTGTTTGTCATTAAAAAGCGTTGCCATTCCGTAAAAGTAAATTTAAATGTTGCGATTCTGTATAAGTAAATTTAACTGTTGCCATTCTATAAAAATTAAGTGTTGCCACTTTTTCCTTAAAAACTTTCAAAAATAAATAATTCTTTAGCAGTAAACAAAAACTAAAACTTAAAAAACTAAAATAAACAATTAAACTCCACTATCAAGAAAAAACAACTAAACTTTACCAGCAAAAAAAACAACTAAACTTTATTAGCAGGAAAAAACAACTCAACCATAAGAAACAACTCAACTTAATCAGCAGGAGAAAACAACTCAACTTAACCAGCAGGAGAAAAAACTCAACTTAACCAGCAGGAGAAAACAACTCAATTTAACCAGCAGGAAAAAACAACTAAACTTAACCAACAGGAGGAAACAACTCAACGGCTGCGCCTCCTGTTCCAGAACCGGTATTTCCCTACTACTGACAGTATAACAGTTGATTCTAAAATATTTTATTTAACAAAATGCAAATAATTTTGCTATTTAGATAATACACTTCCGTTTTAACATTCAGCTTTAAACTTTGCTCTCTTTACTGTAATCACTAAAGCTGCCTCTTCACTATAATTGGTCAAAACTAAAACAGCTCCTATAAATTTAACAATAAAAAATTATTAGATATATGAAACTTATTAGATAAAAAATTATTAGAACAATAATACTTTTTACACATCCCTATATTACATTTAAAATGTTATCAAAATACTTTTCTAACTCAAAATACTTAAAAAAGTATTTTGAGTTAGAAAATTTATCTTAAAATTTTTAAAATTAAAAAATTTTAAAAATTTCAAGATAAAAATTGTTTTTTGGATATGACATCAATAGCTGACTCTTTCAACTAGAACCATTTGACCTTATAATAAAATTTTTTAATATTTGTTTACCTCAACTGTTCTTAAGAATACTTGTAACTGTAAAAAATATTAAAATGAGCAGCTGAAAGAAAAACATCCTATGAGAAAATTGTTAAGCAATTTACCACTGTTCTGGAAATGGTCATAATTAATTAATCACAAACTCTATGATGTGTAGAGTCAATGTTCTTATATTGTGTAACTAAACATAAAAAAAATAAAAATGGGCAATTTTTCATGTGAACAACTTTCAATAGGATATAACT
Source organism: Latrodectus elegans (assembly GCA_030067965.1). Lineage (NCBI taxonomy): Eukaryota > Metazoa > Arthropoda > Arachnida > Araneae > Theridiidae > Latrodectus > Latrodectus elegans. The sequence continues at coordinate 10,862,003 of CM057816.1, forward strand.
TTAGGATATATTACTAGCGAAATACAAAACTACCATTAGTGATACCCCACTTTAAGTAATAATTAATTAATAACATAAACACCAGCTTCAAATTTCTGTAGAAAATGTAAAACAAGCTATTTCAATATTTGCTTATAATTTTCAACAGAAATAATCATTAAAAATATGTGATAAGTATAACTTCAGATATTTGATAGATATTTTGCATATTTCAGAGTAATTTATAGAAGTTTCAAAGTGATTCATAATAATACTGAAATTAGTAGCAGTTTGAACACTAAACAAGGCTTATAAATTTACAATTGTTTACTAAATCGAAATAATATGTGCACTTCAAAGCTCAGTCAATACAAGATGGAAATAAACTAAAATTTATGTCTCTCACTTAGGAGTTACAAAAGTAAGCACCAATCTAGAAACAGTTACTAATTAATATCCAATATAAATAATGTTATATTACAAAGAAAATATTGTATTTTGGTTGGATGAAAAGTTGGTATAAATGTTACAATGTATCTAGATCATGGGTTCCCAAACTTTTTTTTCTCATAAACCATTTTCAAAATTTTACTATTTTCGGTAGACCTCTGCTGCTACATTTCTATTGCATTATCAAAACTCCTAAAAAATATCACCCTAATTTGGAAGTGTTAAGAAGAAAAAAAAACAGCAACTTTTTGTGTCCTATTTATTAAAATAATACTTAAGGCTATGCAAAATAATAAACATTTTCTGTTACAAACAATCAACAATAAAAAATAGTCATACTTTTAATAAAACGGATGTACTTGATGAATTGACAGCAAATTATCAATATTTGGCTTCAATTTTGTAAGGAGTAATCTCAAATCTTCCTGTTCTGTGATGCTCAATCTGCTTATTTTTTGTTAACAGGCTGGTAACGGCACTAAAACTTTTTTCGACAAGATATAACGGGCGAAACGCTATCGAAAATTTTCTCGTAGTTTCCAATAGCCCAGGATATTTTTCAAGGATTTCTGCCTGCAGCCAAAATGTTTTATAGCTTTTTTTAAATTTCCCCTTCAGTTCCTCGTTGGTGCTGAGCTCAAGCAGCTCTTCTTGTAATACCACATTCTCCTCTTCCGTTTCATCAAATGGGGTTATGATCCATGGTAGTATTTCCACCGTCAGAATATGTTCAAATCTACTTTTGAAGTCATCATGCTGGGTATTATAAATATTGAGCGTAGGTCTGGATATCCTCATCAAAACATTCTATCTGTGACAAGTGCGAAAACTGGGAGAATTCATGCCTAATGTAGATGGCAAGCACAGCGCAAGTCGCATTTCATCCCTTTGCAGGTCTAAACAAACATCCCAGGCGAGCGGGCGGCACTTTGCAAATCTCGACATGCGGTGTACACTTGTACTATTGTCTATTGTTCTATTCAATTCTGTGTTTGAACTGAGTCTTGAATATTTCTGAGTATAATACTCTCGAATATTACCTAGTGAATGATACTACCTGCCTACGTTGATAGGTAAATCCAAGCCAAAAATTTTGTTTTTTATCATGAAAACAACCGGAAAGATTTTCGTGAGCCCCCACTTACAATTTGTGAACCCCTGTTTTCTTTTCATGTCTACGTGGATCCCTGGACCACTTTGGGAACTTATGATCTAGATTATATTCACGAGTTACATAAAGTGCTAATCTAGAGTTCATTTAATGTGACAGTTACGTAGACACTCTTTTACATTCTTCAAATATTAACATTATATAGGATACTTTATATTATAAAGAAATGTAAAATTATCATCAATCAAATCTTTAATAAATATTTAATTTTTAAATAACTTATATTAATGTATTTTTAGACATATTGACACTGAAGCTGCATCAGAAATATTTTATATAATTTAAAAAAATATATATTTTACACAGGTTACTAATTTCTGCTGAAAATATAAAAAACAAATCATTCTTATCCCTTCAGAGTTTACCATTTTCAATATAATTAATTAACTACAAAAATACAACTTAAAACTTTTAATAATTCAAATTAATTTATAATTTAGAATGAAATTTCTACAGTAATACTAAAACCAGCACCAGTTTAAATACATAGCAAGTATTATTATCATTCTTTATTTAAGAAATTTTCCATGTAATTACAATTCAAATTATGATCCGGTTAATAGTGAAATTTTTAGTTTAGTCAGTCCAAAATGCAAATAATAAACTGATCTATTGATGTATGACTCACACCCGGAATTATTATTGTCCTATCCAGTAAAGTAATGGAATAAAATAGATCGAGAAGAGTCCAAAACAGTTCTGGAAACATCCATAACTCTTCAGGAATAGAGGAGTTGTGTGGGTAATGGAGATGGATCCTGAAGAGCTTTGCCAATATGCCAGGGTTAAGATACGGTTGGGAGAGAGTTCAGTTTCTGTACAGTGAGGACAGCTATAATAGCTACTCTATGGTATCAGGAGATCTTATCATTCCCTGGAGTAGTTTATTTCTTAATTAGAATGATGGATGTGGTGATAGATGTGATGATGTGGTGCACAGTTACAGTTTAGAGCAGAGATGGGGGTCTTCCGAGATGAAGCGTGGAGTAATTTTCGGCTGGCCATTGCATCAACATTAGTGAGGATCAGGCTGCTGGATATGCACTGGTATCCATTGAAAAATGCGGATGATACCTTGTGTGAGGTTGCCTTTTAAATGACTTGGAAGACAGGTCTAGAATCCAAGAATAACAAAAGTACATTGGAATTTTGGATCACTTTGGAATAGTAAGAGTTGGAATAGTCAAAGCCTCCTTCATGGCCATTAGCTTACTATTGTAATTTTAGACAATTTTAACAATAGATATTCTGTGGGATTAAGATTTTGAGTTTGCATTGGTGAAAAAGATGCTGACATCAACACCAGTTCAGAGCTGGAATCAGAAAAGCCATTAGCACTTAAAACATCTTCTTAGAATCCCTCGTACCACAGAAATACCAAAGGAATCAATAATTACTAAATTGTTATAGAAAATATTATTTCTGTTTTGTGTGTGATGTAAGTGCAAACAATGTTTTGCCAAATATAACTGATTTTATTAATTTAGAAAATATAAAATGTGGTTCTAGGAAAATATCATTTTACAGAGTTACTTTAGCTATGATTCATCAAATACAATATTTTCTATACAATCATATTCACTTTTAAATATAACTATTAGTACTTGCTAATGAGGATGTTAAAACTTTTAAATTCTTTTAAGCCTGATCATTTTAAAAGCATTTTATTTTTGATCAAACATGGTGAATGCTCATTTCTATGTAAGTAATTTAGTTAGGAAAATCAAGACATGTACGTTTGCACTGCTTATTTGATAAAAATTATGAAATATATAGAAAAAATCCTTTTAAAATAATTTAACTTTTTATGCATTTTAACATATGAGAGATAACTTAGGGCCAATATTTTAAAAAATTTAAGTATTTAGGATCTTAAGAATGAATGACGCATATTATTTCTGGGGTATTCAATATTATTCAGTGTCTAAATTCATTTACTTACAATGCAACATGAATATTAATATGAAAAATGTAAAAACACAATTGACTTTCTGAGTATGTTTTTTCATAGCAAAGTTATAATCTAAACAATTTTTTATTTATTTATTATTTTTTTTAAAGTTTTAGATAATTTTGTTTACTGAAATGCTTGATGATCTCATTTATCTATAAGTATTAATCATTTTATTTGCTGTTCAGTTAAAAATTTGCATTATATTATTCAAGAAATTTACTTATTTAAATTACTATTACACTTTTAAAACACTAAAAATTGGCAGAGACTGAGTGCATCAGTAAATAATGAATTAAGAAATTATAAAGGCAACAGGACCATTATAAAAAAATAAAAGCTGCTACTTTATTTCCATATCCCTGGAATAAAAATGAAGCCATGATTGTAACCAAAATATAACAACTTGCATATGGTACGTAGTTTCTATAAATTGCATATGGTACGTAGTTTCTATAAATTAGAACTTGCTTTTAATTTCTCATCAAAAGCACAACATGAATTTTATCTTTGGATTTTCAAAAAATGCATTCCCCAAAGTACGATTCTACATGATGGCAAGAAATACTTTAAATATTTTTGTTTACAACTTTTCACATTTCATCCATTCTAAAGTGAAGTGAAACTTAGTAAACTGTAAACAAACAAGCTTACTGTTTGAAAAAATTATGATTGAAATTAACATGCAAATAAGTTAATGATGTATATTATTGAATTTAAGAATAACTTCATAGTGCGGGGTTGAAAGCGCCACCAGAGGGCCATTCACATGTTTGTCGCCGGACAAGCAGAGAGAGAGAGAGCGAAGGAGCAAAGGAGACGACGAGGAGAACGACGACCTGATGGATGAAAAAAAGACGCGAATTTATATTGAACTTTCGAATTATAACTATATGTTACAATGTGCTTTGATATTAATTTGTAAATACTGTAAATAGCTTTATCTTGTTCTTTGAATATAATTAAATCGTTTAACATTTATCGGTCCTGATAATAAAGTCCACAGACTCCCATAAATGGTGTCAAAAACAGTGAATTTTAATAACTGAAGATTTACTACAGTTACAAGGATAATCTTACTACAAGTCAAGCAACAGAGAAAAGGGTATGTACATTTTCTTTATGTATGTATGTATGTATGTTCGGTAAACCATTATATTTAAACCTCCTTTGGTAGCAGTTACAGTTTATGCTACATTGAAGTCCTTAAAAAATGATTCTTCTGTTTATTTTGTTGTCTGTTAACCTAACCCCTCACATTTTCATAACATCATTAAACATTTGTATTTGATGCCAGCATAATAAACGTGATTAAAAAAATATCATTATTTAGATCGGCATAAAAAATTGCAAGAGCATCCGGGTAAGAATTATTGTAATTTCGATTCAAATGTCAAATTGCTTTCCATTGAAAACATCCATTTTTGTATTTTTATTGCATATAGAACTATATTTTTGTAGTTTAGAAAAAATTAATAGCATAAAGTATTTTATAGACTCATATCATTCTGCAGATTACAAATTTTAGAATTTCCAGAATGCTTTAAAAATATATTGTAATAATTAAAGAAAAAAAGAATTGTATTTATAGTTATCTATTTCATACTTAAAATTTGTTATTAATATTTCACAAAATAAATTTCTCAAGTAAATTTACTTTTGAAGACGATAAGTTTAAAAACTTATTTTTATAAATGAGATCGGATCTTAGAAATTTCTATTTTTGGTGAATTTTGTTGAAGATTGTTATTTTCAGTCTTCAAAAGATAGATAAATAGTGAATCATCTGCTTATGATTTAGGCATAAAATGAGATTTTGTCGTGTTATTGAAGATTAATCGCAACACATGGTTTTTGCCAAAGAATTCGCTTTTGGAGTCTGTCACCCTAGACAATTCTCTGGGGCCATAACTTATAGTATGAAAAGTGAGGGAGTTGGAAAGCTAAATAGAAAGAATGGTTTTGGTTGGGAAAGACAACAAAGCGATACAAATGCTTAGAATGTCCTGAATGAAAAGAGCACGTGGCTCGTAAGACAGACGCAGGCAGGAATTCAAAAAAACTGGTGTGAACTATGTGGCAGCCTTTTATTTACACGTATATCTCCACAAACCATTAGGCCAAAAATCAAGCAGGCTATTGTGTAGAAGGTCATTTGGGTCAAGTTAGTTGGCGGAAATCTGGGGCGGTTTAGTTACGGTCATTCACAAAACTTCGATTTTTTATTAGGATACGTGTGTGTTCTGTCAAGAATTTGACAAACCTATATTCAACCATTTATCATAGGAGCAGATTTGAATGCAAGGTCACAACTATGGGGTTACAACTTCGAAGACGAAAGAGGCAACACACTAATTGAATTTTTAATTGAAAATGATCTCCACAGAGCCAACATTCAAGGAAACATTCCAACATTCCGCACAACACAAGCACAGGGAAACCCAGACTTTACAATAGCAAATAGCAGTGCGATTAACTTAATAACGGGCTGGAGAGTCGAGGACACACATACGGCAAGTGACCACAATTACATAGTTTTTAACATAGACAACAGTAAACCAACACTAAAAAACACGCGTTTTAAAACAAAATACGGTAACCATGAAAGATTCAAAAAACAAATAAAAGCCAAAACGGGGAAACTGGCTAAAGAATTAGGGAACAACATTAACACAGACAGACTAGACAATCTAACAAATAAACTAATAGAAATAGTATATTCGACAGCGAAACAAAATTACAAACTAAAAAACAATAACATAAACACACAATTTAAATGGTTCACAAAGGAATTAGCAACACAAAGAAACAAAGTCAGAGCACTCCATCGCAGATTTAGGAACTGTGATGACGAGGAAAAGATAAATTGGAGAACTTTGTTCTGCAAAGAACGTTCCAAGTATAACAAAGAAATTTTAAAAGCAAAAGCAAAGGCCTGGAAAACATTTTGCACAAAGCAATCAGAAACATATGGTACGGCCTTTAAAATGGCACACAACAAAACATACAAACCAACAGATTTCAAAATCAGCTGGGATGGAAACATAGCCCCCAATAAAAGAGCAGCAATGGAAAAGATCACAACTCATCACTTTCCAAATATACCAGTGCCCTTCCAGCCTAGAACACCAGTGGACGACACAGAGGAACAAATAATGCCAACAAGGGAGGAGGTACGAAACGCAATCTATTCATTCAACACAAATAAGGCTCCGGGACCAGACGACCTGGATTATCTCATCTGGAGACGAGTCGTAGACGCGACACCACAAGTAATAACACAATGGGCAACACAATGCATAAAACTACACCATTTCCCAACACCACTAAGAACAGCAAAAGTTATTTACTTTGCAAAACCAGGAAAGGACCCAACACTCCCGGAGTCATACAGACCAATATGCCTACTCCCCACACTCGGCAAGATACTAGAAAAAATAATTTGTCAAAGACTGACACACTTCCTTGAGAAAGAGAACAAACTAAACAACAAACAATTTGGATTCAGACAAGGAAAGTCATGCGAAATGGCACTCAAGGAAATCACAAAGGAGATAAGACACAACTGGGATAACAAACTATACACACTCCTAATCTCAGTTGACATTAAGGGAGCATTCGATTCGGTCCACTGGCAGGACATTAACACAAAATTGATAGACTTAAACTGCCCAAAAGCAATAATTGACATAATAAACACATATTTGACAAACAGGACAATCCAATATGACTGGGGCACTGGTAAAGCAACACAAAACATATACAAAGGATGCCCACAAGGATCTTGCCTGGGACCAATACTTTGGACAGTCATAGCAAATGACTACCTAAATAAAACAACACCACCAGAAGTCAAAATTACAGCCTTTGCTGATGACTTTCTGATTAGCGTTAAAGGAAAAACAAGAAAAACAATAGAAACAATAGGACAGCGGGCAGTAACATCCTTCGAGACATGGTGTACAGAACACAATCTGCAAATATCAGTACACAAATGTAATATAATCACGTTTGCCAAACCACACAAACTACAAAGGGAACCTATCATTAGGATAGGAGGTATATCACTTAAGGCGGTCACAACAATCAAATACTTAGGTGTGACGTTAGACCAGAACTTAAATTGGCTCGCACACATTAACACACTAAGGCAAAAGGCCATAACAGCACACGGACATCTAATCAGACTGGCACCGCGCGCCTGGGGAATAAAATCTAATCTGCTCAAAACCTGGTATCACACAGTAGCAGAACGCATATTCACATACGCCTCATCAGTATAGGGAACTCATTTAGGCAAACAAGCCATACAAAAACTGCAGACAATACAGAGGCCATTCCTACTGAGAATTATAAGAGCCTACAAAACAACATCCACAGCAGCGCTAAATGTCCTAGCGGGTGTGATACCACTTCATCTCCAGGTACTTAGGGAAGCGACCGTGGCAAACGTGCTCAGATACAATGAGGATATACAAATAGGAACACAAACACTAAGAAAAGATGATTACCAGACTAAAGCTGCCATAAATCCACTTCACCCAGCTGACAAAATAATGGAGAGATACATAAATTTACCGCCAAAACAACATACACTATCGCCACAAACTAACATATATACGGATGGCTCAAAAACCAAAGATGGCGTTGGCGCGGCAATATGTGTATATGATCACACACAATTAATAAATACCACTCATATGCCCATGAATAGAAACAACTCGGTCTTCCAAGCTGAAATATATGCAATTAACAAAGCATTAACATGGATCAAAGAAAAAAGCCCAGTTAGTACACACATACATACAGACAGTCTCTCTAGTCTGTATGCAATAGCAAAACACAAACAAAGAAATAAATTCATTCAAAAGACACAAAAACTACTTATTGATTTAGCAAAACAACACGAAGTTAAATTATACTGGGTACCTGCGCATACAGGAATTATAGGTAATGAGGAGGCCGATAAAGCAGCAAAAAGGGCGACACAAATGCCACAGGAGAATATGATAAAGTTACCACAGTCGCACCTAAAGAAAACAGTACTAAAAGAAATCCTGGATCGATGGCAAGAAGAGTGGGACTTAGCAGACACAGGCAGGTTTACGCATACCTTCTTCCCAATAGTGAACACAAAGCGACTAGTGGGCCAGCAACAACTAGCCCAATTCTTCACAGGTCACGGCCAATTCCCTACCTTTGTTCACAGGCTGGGTAAGGCCACAACAGGAGACTGTATATGTGGGGAAGAAGGAAACCCACAACACTATGCATTTGATTGCCCGCTAACGTCATCACTACATTTAAACAGGCCAACAGACGCCAACATACCTGCATGGAGCGCTACAATTTTAAACAATAAAACAGCGCAAAATAAACTAATAGCCATCATTAAGAAACTAGAAATAATCAAACCGGTGGCGGTAGAAAACATAAATGACTGAGATTCCCTGTGCTTCACAAACACAAATACATTACAAACAACAAGGCAGACCTCACCTTATTGAGGAATACAGTGACTACACATACAAAAACACGAAAAGGCACACCTCACCTTACTGAGGAGCATGTCCACCAAGCAGTGGACACCAAAGACGCACACAAATCACTCTAAGGAGTGAGCATGACCAAGAATACGCCTGGAAGCAAGCAGTTACTGAGGTAACGTAAACACAAACTTTAGTGTGGTGATGCCAAAGTGATTGTGAGTTCCCAGAGACGTTGAACACCATTAATAACATGGACATTGACCGGCCACAATAGTGGTTTCTCAGACGGTCAATGATCAAGTGACATATTAGCTAGTGAGGATGCACCACCTCCTGTAATAAACTCTCGTTCCAGAAGTTAGTGGCATCACTCGCTGGCACACAAGGTCGGCGAGAATGAAACCTGTCAACGTAGATACGAACTTTACTATCACGCTGCAGGACGAATTCAACCGCGACCATCAACCCAAAAAACACCAAGGAAGAGGCCCCTGATTTGAACTTTTATTCCAGAGGCCAACTCCGTACTACAATGTACTAAGACCAACGTCGACAGAGCCCTCTTCCTGTAACGCAGCAGAGTTGCAAGCCAGCTCGGGATGGATTCTAGAGGTTTTCATGGTTTCCCTCTAGACTAGCGTAAATACGGTCCATCTTCCCACAAAGACCTCCATGAGGGCACACATTCCCCAGCCTGCAAATGTAAAGGTGCCGTCCACTGCGTGGGCCCCACCTCGCGTTCAGGCTTTATGATGTGAATGATAATAAACGTGGACTGGTGGATACACGTTGGGTTGGTGGATGGGCTTGTCTGGTTTGTTCCGGAATCGAGCTAAGTGACTTTAGATGACAGACCAGAACATCGGTCAGGCAGAGAAATGACCCGCCTGTTTCACTCGGCTACTGGAGCGGCTCTCTTTTCCAGGTCCGGCGGGGGGGGGGCTTGTTGCCTCTCCGTGATGGGTTCTGCAACGCAGCGGACATTAACAGCCTTACACTCACTTCGCGAGTAGGCTGTCCGCCTGCGGCGTCGAAACCTATATTCAACGATTATTTATTGATTGTTTTTAAGCTTGTCATCAGCTTTTTCATTATATGTAAATCGTTTTGAAAATTTTAAGTAAAACCCAATAGAAAATTTATTTAGATGAGTAATATCATCTGAATAAACACCAAATTTACTGATTTTACTCGTGAATTTTTCAGTCACACAGTACTTTAAATTCTTGCGTTTCTTTCTGTACATATTCTTAATAAAAGTTATTTTCGCTAAGTTTTGCTTCCAAATTTTTCTCAACTATCTTAGCAGTCAATGAAAAGTTTTTTAATTTTGAAAAAATTGAGGAAACAATTGAAAATAGCATTTGATAATTAAGTCTATTTATCACACCCGCTAAGAAAGTCTATTATTTTTACGTTATTATCATTAATCAATTTATTAAAGGATTCCTTAGGAGGACTTAAAAAATAAGCTCATGAAAAGCTTGCAAAATTGATATATTTACCCTAAAACGAGTTGCTAATAATATGATAAAACCACACGATTAACTACTGATAATGATAGAAATTTTAAATTCACAACTCTATATAAGAATGGATTATTCGTCTAAACGTGGTCAAATGCTCAATTAACAAGTGTCATATATTTATACAAATAATATATTTTGCAGCTACTAATTTTTTTAAACTACAAGTTATTTCTATCTATTAGCTAAAGTTATAAATATTTAATTTGTATTATAAATTACTTAAATTTTTTCTCTTAGAAAGCCTGAGAACCAAAATCTTTAATTTCTAAATTTTCTGTTTAGCACTGATGATTAAAGATACTTTTTTAATGTCATTTTGCAAAGGTTACATATTAGAAAAATGTATTACACCTACATGTGTTTAAAAATACGATAATCAAACTTAAAAAGCAAAGAATTTTTTCTTTGGATAGCATTCAAATTTGTGACAATATATTAAGTCATATTTTTTTATAAGCATTTTTTTATATTTCTTTATTCCTATTAGTTTAATCATTTTATTTTATAAGAAACATTATTTTTTTTATTAATTTTAATTCTTTACTGTTATTTAGGAGACACAATTTTACAACTAGTGCATTCCTTTAAGTGAGAATGTGAGTAGACGAAAAGATTGCTTTTTTCGACCGTTCTATTAATTAAACACAATTTGCTTAGTGCACATTTTATAAAGGAATACGTTAGAAAAAAAGTATTATAGCTCAATGCTTGTTTTAAAAAATTATAATGTGTATTATGTACGCATAGTTTAATTGTTCAATAATTTTTTCCCCGAATGTGTAGAATTTTATTGTCAGTTTTTATTTACTATTATATGTTTACTTAAGTTAAATATTCAATTAGAGGCATTTTTGAAGAAAAGTTAAAAATTAATTTGTATTTTTTGCTTTAAACTATCTTTAATCAAATTTTATTTGACTTCTTTTTCATGATTTAAATTAACCATACATTTTATATCTATTAATCGTTTGATTTATAAAGATTTTTTACTTTTCTATGCCGCATTTGCGATTAGGCTTTCGTTTTCCTTATTTCTATTCTTTTTTAAATTTTTTCTCTTTATTTATTTTTTGTATTTTCTTAACTATTCTTAAGGATTTGAAACAGTTTTTAGTGCATAGTTTTCTCTTAAGAATCTACACATAAATGCATTCGAAACATTATTCTTCATAAAACGTTCACATTTAAGGACATTCCCGTTTTATTTTCCTACTTGACTTTGATTGTTTTTTGTTGCTTATACAATGTATTTTTTAGTGCTTAAAAAATTAGGCGTTTTTTTTCTTGAAAGGTTTACTTAGCTGTAATAAAAACAGGCAACAATTATTCATTAAAAACTGCATAAACATCTCCATTAATTTGAAAGGTAATACAGTGCTAGGTAATTTCATATCAATCTAAGAAGAGACATTTTTTTTCGTTATCTAATTATAAGCAAATCTAAAGCAAAGAAAATTTTTTATGGAAAAAATTAACATATATAGCTTATTATAAACAGGTTGTTTTTCCATGCCAATTTGAAATAATTATCTTTAAACTAACCAAAAATTTACATAATGTACTTCAAAACTTAGCTCTTAGACACTTTATCTTGAATAATGCTACTCGCTTTTCAATATTTTTATGACAAATAGGTGTTTCTTTTTCGTTAGAACACATGTTTTCAATAAAAATATTTTAGGATCAAAAATAATTTCTTTTGTTTTTATTCAAACTCAATTCCATCAATTGTCACAAAATTCTGATGTTAGTCAAAAGTATAATCCTAAATGTATTGTTTATCAAAATTTATTTTTTCTTTAATTTTAGGTTTAAATTCTGGTTTATGTTCCCTGATTCATTAATCTATGTGTGAACTCTCTATTTGTGATTCCTGTGATAAAAATCTTTTTTTTTTAAGTTCTCTTAAGTTGCACGTTCATTTTTAATTTAGAGACTCACATGAATTTTAATTAAAAAACTAATTTATAATATAAATATTTCCTCATAAGTTTGATATCAGACAGTGAAAACCGAAATTCTGAAAGTCACTGTTATATTGCACTTTTGGGTTATTCACTTTAGTTTGACATGCGGAGGAAAATTTTATTGGTAATAGACTGTTTTCACGTATCCCAATAAAGGAAAGTTTCCCTTTTTGCACTGCATTTCTGAGTGCGTTGATGCAGGTGGGTGCTTCAGATTTTTTTGAGTTACCTGGCTTACGAAACGGAAGTATGCCCCGTTATCTGTAAAGGCACACTACACGTTATTTATGCTTGGATAATTATGGATATTTATGTAAAAATAAGTTTTACATAACTAGAAAAAGCATTGCGTTCATCATCTAGTAAGTTACAGAATCATGAATATACATTTGTCTTACTCACATTTCATACTTAAATAAATTTTTAAAAATTCCTGAGTCTCTTGCCAAAAATTTTATACAAATTAAATTTTTATGCGTGAGCAATTCATTTAACTAACTGTTTTGATAATAATTCAAACATTAAATTACAATAATTTAATATAACATAATTTTTTCAATGTGATTTCTAAGGTTTCATCAGAAATATTTGTAATTAATTAAAAAAAATTTTACAAATCTAATTAATTCTTTCAAAATACGTGGCTAATATTTTAAAGTTCCTCACATTAAGATTAACTGCGAAATACAACTACACTAATTGAATTCCTGAATAATATTTAATATTCTAATATTATATTAATTTCTAAACCCTATTAATGATTCTTTGTTTATTTAATTTGATTAAGGGAAATTTGAAGGATTTCAGTTAAGAAATATTAATAATTTTAATTAATAAAAATCGTTTCGATTCTAGATGTAATGTTACTGAATGAAAATATTTTCTGCTTTACGGAATGCTGTAAATAATAGCTCAGTGTAAATTCATTAATATCATTCAGAATTTCCTTATTTCACTTTACCTTTTTGCTAAAATCATAATAAGTTCAGTCTTGTATAAGTAAGATTTAAAATATTTACTTTATTTAATTACCATAAATTGGAATGTTTCTATTAATAAAATCAATGCTTCAAATCTTCTTGACTCAACAGATAATGCTGAAAAATCAGGCATGAGTGTTTCACAATAAGGAGTACCAAAAACATAATTATACGTAATTAACCTTCCATATTTATTTAAAAAGTCTTGATCATTGATCTTTGTTAATAAAATAATAATTTCTGTCTTAAGGTATCTGATTTTAAGCCAACTTAAAATTTATTTTTATTTTCTTTTATCTTATTTTTAGATAAATTATTAAGCAGAAACAAAAAATTAGTCAAATTTTTTATTTTACATTCAATACTATTTCTGAAATAAGTTATTTTCGGCCTAATTTTACTGAAAATTTAACAAAATGATTAAAACTACAGAAAATTTTAATGCATCAAAATTAGTTTGATTTGGACATAGATTTATGTGGCTACATTTTTTTTTAAACATAGCAAAATTTAAGAAAAACACTGAGTGATGGGAAAATAAAATTAAAAATATACACAAGTTTGATTATTTCACCAAATTTTACAGAACATTCCTTTTAAAAATAGCTGTAAATGAAAAAAATTTTTTATGTATATTCAAAATTGTGCATTATTTCATATATAATATCACTTGAAACACGTAAACCAAATTTCGTACAAATGTTTTCCTTGATACTCGAGACATCGTGCTAATAGTTTGGATATTTTGTGAGAAACACAGTTTAGAAAAATCGCTTGTGTTAGTGATGATGTTGCTGCCTTCTTTTTGAATATATAAGCTAAATAGCGACCTCATGCTTATGGCTATTAATCAGCACGTTACAGAAAATTGCATAAATTAAAAAAAATCACTTTTTTTACCAATTCCGGTAGGAAAATGCAACTCCCTACTTCGTTTTTTTTTTTTTTTTTTTTTTTTTTTTTTTTTAAAGACGAACCATTTTAAAATTCGTGTAACTTAATTTCTATTCGACATACAATAAAAGGAAAAACTGTTATGAAAAATGGAAAGTTCAAAATTTGTAAAAAAAAAAAAGAAAAAAATAAATAAATAAAATAAATAAAAAAAAATAATTGACATAAGTAGTTGAAAATTAATTTTTCAATGTAGGCAGACACTGTAAATAAATAATATTTCTGTTATTTACTTCATTTAATTATTTTAATGGAATGTATTCCTTAATAAAATTGATTTTTCTCTTAAATTTGTTTTGATTCAATAAATAATGCGAAATAATCCGACCTTTGTTTCTGATTATAAGAAATGCAGTTTAAACATAATTACACCAAATACTAATTTTAGATTTAGAAATTTTATTTATCTTTGGTAATATCAAAATTATTTCCATATTCAAGAGAATGCTTTTATTATTTATTTAATTAAATTCATGTAAAGTCGAATGTATTGTTGTTTTTAAAAATGTAGTGTTTCATTTAAAATTAATACATAAATGTGATGAAAAGAAATAGAAATAGTTTCACTACTATTCATGGCATATTTAACAATACTATGACTCGATGGCTATAACTAGCAAAATTAATGTGACAGTCATCACTATAATAGTTTGTTGTGTGTGTGTACAATGTTAGCTCTCACGATTTGCACGATATTTACCTTTCGTTGTACAGTGATAACTATGACGATTACATTAATATTTATCATTATAACTGTAGCAGATTTTTATTTCTCTGACAACTATAAATCGTAAATAAGTGTTCTTTAGGAATAATATCAAATATCGGAATTTAAATATTTTCAAGTGTATTTGTTGTTTATTCAATAAATATTATTCGTGATTGATATGGAGACTTAAAATTGACAAAATGATCACCAAAATTCTGAAGGTAACTTTTTATATTTCAATTTTAAACAGGGAAAATAGATTTCTTAATCAATATTATCTTAAAATTATTATTGCTCACTGAATTTTATAAACGCTTCTGTAAATTTAACATAAATAAAGTCGTATACACAAATATCAATACTTCTATTGCAAACAGTTAACTTATATTATTAATTTAACATCCAAAACAATTTTTAATATGAAACTCTAATGATTTCAATTCAGGTTTTATGTGGAATACTTCACTAATATCTCTGCAATATCTTGTGGATTTACTTTTTATATAAATTCCGGTAATAATCTGTCTTTTTTAAAATATTTTCACATCAACATTTGATTTATGAATTAAATATTTCATTAATAAATTTTCTAAAAGATTGAAATCAATTATTCAGAAGGAAATGCCATAATTTATACTTTATTATGTCACAAGTTTCTGTTAATATTTATTATAATGGAATGTTTTGACAGCTTTTTTTAAAATTTTCTAACTATAATTCAATTAGTGCAAAATGTGCGAGTACTCATTAAGAAAATTTTGCCTGGAAACAGATAACAATACAATAATAAATTAATTAAGTAGTGTAGTTATGCTTGATTACAATATTTTGTGTTGGTTAATTAAGTATGAGATATCTCTCAAATATAGTGTATACGTTAATAATAATGTTAGTTGATATAAGAAAACTAATGGGGGGTGTTTTATCGTTGTAGAAACAGAATATATTAAAAAATAAAAAAGTTGTCATATTTATGATTGTTTAATTTGTTTATTTATATATATTACCATTATGTGGAAAAGCACTATAATCTAGTATTAGTATAAATTCATTCTTCGGATCTGAACATAATCCTAGAAAAAGTTTTAAAAGCATCTTTATATATTTAAGTTAATTAATTTAATAATTTAAGACCATCTACACTCATATTTATTTTGTGAAGAAGCAGATGCCAATCGTTGAAAATTCAACAGAAATGGAAATTTCTCCATTCAGAATTCCAAAAAAATTGGAATTCTGAATGGAGAAATGAAACAAATAAAATACCATGAGCAAAAGGAAAAAGTGTAGCAAAATTTTAATACGTGTATGGAAATACTTTGTTGAAAAAAAATCAGTTTTCTTATTAATGAAGACAAAATTAACACATGCCAATTATTAAAGATCCAATGACTTTTAATTTTTAGGATTATAAATTTAAAGTAGTTAATAATTTTTTCATAGGCTCAAATATCAATAATCCCAAAGTCATGTGGGCATTGAGATTAGAGGAGGAATGTATTTTGGCAGCTAATCAATGCCTTCATGGCTTACGTAACTTTTTTTCAATCTGAATTAATCACAAGGAACTCTAAAATCCCATTATAACAAATTACTTATCAGATAAGTATCAGATCTATGACTAAGATTTGTACGTTTACTAAACAGACGTTCTCAGGCAGAACGGGCTATCTTGGAACGAAAGCATTCCGGAAAAATTTTTGTTTCAGTGAATGAAAATAAAGTCCGGAGATTTCGGCCTAATTTTGTGCAGTACAAACTATTCAAGGACAGAAGTATCCTCAAATTCATTAAAATTAATTGTATGAAATTTGAGGGTCCCGTGCGCAGAATGAACCCCTTATCATTAACATTTAAAAATTTGAGTCAAAATCTTTTTGGATTAAAAAAAAAGTGTAAGCTTAGGTTGAGATGGATGGACCGTGTAGAGGGGAATTCTAAGATCTTAAGAGCGATTAATTGGGAATCTATTGCAAAAATGGAAGAGGTTCTTGGAGAGGCCTTGGCTCATCAGGGGCTATGGTGACAATAGAAGAAAATAATAAATTGTTTGAGTGTGTAGGATTTATTTAATATATTTTGATGAAATAAATAGCGTGTAGTCCAGTGAAACTGGTACCCTTACACCTGGGCTATGATTCCAGCGTTTGGATTGTCTCCATTACAAGAAAGGGCAAACACCAATTCATATTGACATTGTACTTCGTTTAATACACTATAGGGTAGGATTCTAAAAAACTGCAATTTCACTTAAATACATACAGTATAGAAATTTTCGGAAAATAGAAAGATCTTTCATATTGAGTCCCAATCTTGAAAGATCACCCCAAATCGTAATTTGTTTCACATGATTGCCAGCTTTCACATGTGAACAAAGAAATCACTTTATCACCATTAAAAGGCAGGGATCATCCATCAACTGTGTTGCAGAATGAAATAAGATTTTCAAAACTTAATTCTTCTTCATTCTGCTATGTACACGAATGAGAATTGACATTGATTATATTTGTATTTTCCAAAATCTTTAAAAATAATTATCCTATTATTATTGTTCAATATTAATTAATCAGTCGTTTTTAAAAAACAAAGAATATTTCTGCTTTTTTGCTTTGCTTCCCTTTTTTAAAATAAACAATAATGCAACAACTAAATGTTAAGATTAGTTAAAAAAGCTTTTTTTTTTTTTTTTTTTTTTTTTTTTTTTTGATGGCATATGGGATTTTCAGAATTATGAGAAAATTTACCAATTTCATAAATTAAATTTTAATTAAAATTTTTGTAATTGGAATTGAATCATTGATGCATTCCTTTTTGAAAAAGAATAGAAATGTGTAATTTGCCTTTGTGCAATTTTAAAAGTAAATAAAAATCAATTTCTGTTTCAAATATGTAAAAATATTCAATTTTCTCTAAATTTAATTTTTACGAAATTGAAACTTTAATGTTAGAATTAATTCTTGGAAATTTAATTATTTCAAGAATTAAGTTTTTTCAAATTTAATAAACTTTTTTATTTTCCTAAAATTTTTAAATTGAGTTTTTCAAAATTTTTAATAGTTTTTTCCAAAATTTAATTTATGATGCTAATTTATCTTTTGTTAAATGATATTAATAGTAAATTAATTTATTTAAAATTGATATTTCACTACGTTTTTCCATTCTTGTAAAAACATTGATTTGTATATCCTGATCAAATTAGCCCCCATATGGAAATTAGGAGTTTACAGTAATAGATAAAAAAAACGACTCTTAAAAATTCAATATTTCGAAAAAAAGAAAGTAGTGATGATAAAAAAATATATTCCTGTGTTAAGTAAATTGTATACTTGCATTGCTGTAGATAAAAAAAATAAGAACTGCTTTTGTTAGAATTTAGAAATATAGATAAAATAATTAACATTTTTTAAAATAAATAGCGAAAAATCATTTGTTTTTCTTAGAAGAAAAATATAGATTTCTTTTTAATTTTTATGAAGTATGTTTTCACACGAAAAGATCTTATGAATAATATTATTCGTGTGAATATATAGATGGTATATTCAAAGGATTCATAAGAGTTTTGACAGAAGTGATTTATTTTATACAAATATATCCTTTATTTATGATTGTATTGTAACGGCAAATAAAATAATAAACAACGACGCTTACGGTGAATTATAAATATACACACTTTTTTTTTTTAAGAAAATATTACCGTATATATACTAACGAATTGTAGCGTTTTGCTTTTGCCGTGAAACTTATTTATGATTGTTACTCTAAAAAAATTGCTTCAGCTGAAATCACTGTATTAAATTCGCAGCTTTGTAAGGAGAATAAAAAAGAAATGCGGAAATATAATTCCGATAAAAATTTTAGCAAACGTTATATTTATGTCTTTATGTCTTTCTTTTTACTGATTTCTCATAATATTTGTAACACATGCATTAGTTATATATCCTTTAAATAAAATAAAAGAAAATGAAAGATATCTATGTTTATGTAATGCTTAACTCCAATTATTATTTAATGTTATGAGCGGGAGAGACAATTTTTCCATTCATTTTTATAATTATGAGTAAATTATCTTATCAAACTTTGTCAACTGCAAGACTTTCAAATTTTAACTAAGAAAATCTTACCTCAAATTGGATATGGGATGATAATGCTTCATTACGTTTACAATAGTGAAGTGTACTTTCAGTAGCTGAGGAAATAAATAAGAATGCTGCTATTTTATATTATTTTATTTTCTTAGATAATCAACGAAATAATATTTAAATTTTATTTCCTGAAGCACTATATCCATTAGTACACAGATTTAATTTATGTAATTATTATCGTAAATTTTTACTTTTGCTCTGTAGTATAAATTTTAATAAAAATAATAATTTTAAAGATTGTTGTTTTTTACTCGACAATTTATTTGACTTTATTTTAATTTTTAAGTGACAACCATTAATTTACATTTCGAATAATAAATCAAACTATGGATCTTAAAATAATAAATATGTACAAAATTATCTCTTAAAGTTTATTCATATTGGAATTTATTTTTTATTTCCTGAATAATAAGGCTCCTTAATAAACAATGAAATTGTAATTTATTATTTGAATTAGTATCTGTTGTTTTTTATCAGATTGAATTTTTAAAAATTCTAGAATTTTTTTTGCTTGTTGCTAGTTTTATTATATGATGCTTATCAGTATTATATGATGTTTTTATTTCATTATACTTAAACCGCTGATAAACTATAGAATAAGAAACACGGACATTAAAATTGTCATTGATTATACTAATTATTTTTCAAAATTCATTTAATTTTCTACAAATATTTGCAGATATTATACTTAGAACTATAAAATTCAATGAGATTACGATTCATCAACTTCATTTTTGCTTATGTTTTTTGACAAAAGTTTAAAAAACAGTTTCTATTAAAGTTGTGTCCATGATTTGCAATTTTACTTCATTTTAATTTTGGGTGATCTATTCTCCATCTTATTTATCCCGAAGAATCACGAAGAAATTCATGGTATTTAAGAAATGGAAATATTTCTGAACATGTCTTCTTACTTATCAAAGATTGAAAGTTTTAAATGTGTTTAACGAAAATTTTATACTTGAATGTTAATGGCATGAAACCACATGAAGTTCTTTGACTCATCCTTTTTTTATTTTGTTCTATTATTCTTTTCTTAATTAAGTGAAGGAAAAGTTTAAGAATAAAGCGAATAAAATTGATCAAATCAAACTAAATAAAATTAAGGGTCATAAAAATTATTTTCAATATAATATTTTGATTAATCCTTTTCTATGGTCGATATAAAGTTAGGGATACATTCATTGATTCTGATTTAAAAACATTGGTTAAATACTGAATTAATCTTTATTTAAATATATGAATTATCCTAGTTGTAATTTTTTTAACTAAGCTTTATAAGAAAGCGAGCCAATGAAGGTTTATTGGTTGATGTGTTTGAGCACGTTTAATTATATATGTATATATATATAATATTCATTTTTGACTCATTGTTTCCCACTCAATTTCTGATCAATAAGGACTATCTATGATTCAAGGTGATCAAAGTTATTACAATTTAATAACAATAGCATTATTTTTTTCATGCTATGACCATTCAATATAGAGCTTCATCTAGTTGCTTAATCTATGTTTTTGAAGCATTAATGCTATACTGTTAATTAAGTTTTTATAGTGGGCAGAGAAATTTGGAAACTATATTTTTGTATCGTGTTTCCAAAATTTTTCGGAATTTTTCTGGTTAATTTCTGAAATATGTTCTCTAAAATTTTTAATTTGTTCTATCATGTTTTGGAAAGTATGTACATACTTATTTGCATATACATTTTAAATATAATTATATTTCACATATTTATAATTAATAAATTTACATATTAATAAAGACATACAGCATATTTAATCTTCAAAGTAATAAATATTAAGATACTCATTTTCATTATAAAATTCTCTTAAATAGTTTAAATTAGAGTTATTGATGTAATATGATGTAAATATATATTCCTGACTGCTCTTTGAATTCTATTTTTGATTTATTATTTTCAATAAACTGAAATATGAAATTACTCGGCTGTAATTACATTTAGTTTACTTTAGTTATTTGGACTTTTTCATTCTAATTAAGTAATGCATGCGTATAGAAGAGAAAAAAGTATGCTATTTAGCAATATGATTTTACATTTTTTATAACTGTCTTTTTAAAGTTTTATTTATACTATACATATTTTTAAAAGCATTAGCCATACCTACTAATTAGCATACAATTTTATTTAACATTCTTGTAATAATCGCTGATGTTTCACAATTATAACGAAATAATTCATTCATAATAAATTTTGAGCTGGTAGCTGTTTTGATCTGGTAACCTTTAATACTTCAGCCATCTGTTCAATGATCAACTATTAAATGGTGATATTTGTAGTGGTTCAGAATCAATTTCAAGTTGTAGGCTTTGTTTCAATTAGCTTATATATATATATATATATATATATATATATATATATATATATATATATATTATACCTACCTATCTACACACACACACACACAACACACACACACAACACACACACACACAACACACACACACAACACGCACACACACAACACACACACACAACACACACACACACACACAACACACACACACAGGTTGATCTAAAGCAGCAAGTGCTCTCTATGTGTTTTCACCCCAAATCCGAGCACCCAAAATATATTCTAAACTTACAGGAATATTTCTACGAAATTTATTATAATGGTTCAAAATGTGATTTTAAAAATCGTGTGACATAAATCATTTAAATATTTTCATTTTTTTCAAATATGTGTTTTCTCAAGGTAAGCGAGGACCCATGATACTTGCTACTGAGAACCTTTCATACACACCTGTTACTGAGGACCTCTCGTACACACCAATTACAGATGACATTTTATACACACCTGTAACTGCGGTTCTTTCCTAAACAACTGTTACTGAGGTCTTTTCATACACACCTGCAATTGTGGACCTTTCCTACATACCTGTCCCTGCGGACCTTTCATACTCGCCTCCAACCACGGGCCTCTCATACATACCTGCAAACGTGAACCTCATTTACACGTATGAAAATAAGGATAATAAATGCATTCTTTTAAAAAATATTATACTGTAATCTATATTTTACGTAGCATTTAAGATATATTTACTTATTACATTTCTTTAGCATAAAACTTATCTTTTGGTTTAAAATCCTACAGAGAGAATCTCAAAAGAAAACGACATATTTTTTCAAACAAAATGTAAGAGGTCAGTAAAAATATTGCTTTAACAATTATTTATCTATTATGTATAAAAAGTGCATGTGTGATATGACTGAAAATTATAATATTTCTATCATTGAATAAGAAAAATTTTCAAAACTAAATTAAAGGACCTGATAGTAAATTTCACAAATTTTTATGATATCAAATATTTGTAATTAAACAGTTCAAATTGTTAACAATTTCAATGCAACAGCAATATGTATTTAACAAAATTATAATATGAAAATTTGGTTTTGTATTTTACATATTTACTTATATACATTTTATATATATTATTAATTATATATATATTTATTATTTATTATTATATTTAACACAAATTTTCTATTTTCTGTAATCGTTTTTTGAAAAGTTTCAGCAAACCTGTGAAATTTCTTTATTTATTTGACTTCTTTTGTACTAATCGAAATAAGAACTGTCTTCAGAGTTCCAAAGCGATTGATGGTCTGTATAAATTAAATAAAATTAGTGAACAATTCCCAAGTAGCAAAATAGCTTGGCCCTATATTGACTAATCGTGACCTTGTTTAGGACCAGTATTGGCTATCTATATTGGTCCAATCCTGAATGGTCTACATTTCGTTATATGGGACCAACGTGGGTTGCTAAGATAGGCCCAAGCTTTGCTGCCAAAATTGGTCCAATATAGGCAGCCAAGAAAGGATCAGGCTTGGCTACCGAAATTGGTCCAATTTAGGCAGCCAAGATAGGTCCTATCTTGGTTTATAGGTTTGTCTTCATTATATGTAGCTCATAATGATAACAAAGAATTTTTTTATTTTGAGTTACTAAATTAGAAAGAAGCTATTTTAAATTATTGCAATAGATACGAATTTTTTCATTTAAATCAGTATTGTTGATTCTTATATGAGTAAAATAATTTTCATACTTAAAAATTATTATTTTGCATTCTATTTTGAAAAGTAAACACAAGTGTGACAGGTTTGTCTTTTTCTTTTAAGCAATACTTAAAATGTTAAGAAAATTTACAAATTATTGTTTTATAATAAAAATTACATTATGTTGAAATTAACTTGCAAAAAAGTAAGAGAAGTTAAGTAAAAAAGTAAATATTTATTAACTACTGATTGTGAATATATGGTCTATTTATATCACACAGATACTAAAAGTAGGTTACATTTCTGTGTTGCTGAACACATATCAAGACTAAAACAGCACCTATAAATTTAACAATTAAAAACTTTTGCATTCAGATTTTCATTTTTTGTTGACAAGTGTGTATAATCATAATGTTAGGTCTTACAATTTTTTTATGTTACTAAATTAATTTTTTCCATAAGGTGAATTCCAATTAAATTAAAAATTGTTTTCTACAAGAAACTAAGTTAAGAATTACACACTTCAAATCATTTATTTTATGGCTTTCACGAACAAAAAAAATTCTTAATTTTATTAATATCCATGACTTATAGCTCTATCTCAAACAAAAAAGCATCAAAATTTATATCACACTTAATTAAAAATATTCAGTTTGATATTAACTAGTAAATGTTTCTGAATTTCTAAATTTTAGTTAACATCTCACTATCAAATTTTAAAAAAATTTTAAACATAAAAAACTATATAAATATGAACAAACTTGTGCATTATTTGTTTATTATTTTTGTATTTCTATATATTATTTATTATAGCTCAACATTAATTTTCAACAGAAGTTGCCCAATGCAGAAATATTGTATCCTGAAAATGTTAACCAGACAGTAGTAGTAGGGAAATACCGGTTCTGGAACAGGAGGCGCAGCCGCGCAGCCGTTGAGTTGTTTCCTCCTGTTGGTTAAGTTTAGTTGTTTTCTCCTGCTGGTTAAATTGAGTTGTTTTCTCCTGCTGGTTAAGTTGAGTTGTTTTCTTCTGCTGGTTAAGTTGAGTTGTTTCTTATGGTTGAGTTGTTTTCTCCTGCTAATAAAGTTTAGTTGTTTTTTTGCTGGTAAAGTTTAGTTGTTTTTTCTTGATAGTGGAGTTTAATTGTTTATTTTAGTTTTTTAAGTTTTAGTTTTTGTTTACTGCTAAAGAATTATTTATTTTTGAAAGTTTTTAAGGAAAAAGTGGCAACACTTAATTTTTATAGAATGACAACAGTTAAATTTACTTATACAGAATCGCAACATTTAAATTTACTTTTACGGAATGGCAACGCTTTTTAATGACAAACACGTAGGTAAAGTTAAGAACATGTAAAAATATATCGATTGTTTTAAATTGGTTATTTCGAGTTTATATCCTGAGAAATGGCAACAAAATTTTTCTTTCTAAAATATTTATTTTTCCTGGCGCCATCTATCGACAGAAAGTATAACTAAACGATATATATATACATATATAAATGTGCATTGATTTTAATACATTTATTTTTTCCTATTTTTACTCTGAGATTTGAACTCTCAACCTGCAAAAGAGCGTATGCGATAGTAATTTTGTGCACGCTAACTACCATCCCATACGCTCTTGCTCAGATTTTGTTTCTGAACCTATAAATCTTCACAAATCCTACAAGAGTATTTTATTTCCAATGAAGCCTTCGAGAGGAGTGGTAACTTGTGTTATTGCGCTGAATGTAATCTTATGCGTCATATATTTTATCTCATTTATGTCTTAAGTAAAACTGAGATGAACCATTAGATTTCATACCTTTATTAAATGAAACTGAAATTTTAAGGAAAATAAATTAATTTCTTTAATTTTTCATTACACTTTTCTTATGAATAATCAATATTATGATCCCTCTGAGATTGCAAGTTATGGAGGTATCGATGCCTTACATCGTGCTGCGAAGAGAAAAGTTAAAAGAAAAGATATTGTTCAATGGTTACAAGGAATAGATTCGTATACACTACATAAACCGGTTCGTAGAAGATTTATAACTAATAGAGTAATTGTTTATTCTATTGATCATCAGTGGCAGGTTGATTTAGTCGATGTTTCCAGTATTAAGAAATATAATGATAATTTTCGCTATATTTTGACTTGCATCGATATCTTATCTAAATATGCTTGGGCTGAAGCCCTCAAAACTAAAAAAGGAGAGGACGTAGTACAAGTGTTTCAAGAAATATTCTTACATCGTAAACCGAAACTTCTTCAAAGTGATGCAGGAGTTGAATTCAAGAATAAAAAATTTCAACAATTTCTTAAACAAAATGGTGTTCGTTTTTTCACTACTCAAAATACTACTAAAGTGATAGAAAGATTCAACCGTACGCTGAAAACTAAAATGTGGAAGTACTTTACAAGTCATCACACACATCGTTACATTGATGTATTGCCAAAATTCATATACAGTTACAATCATAGCTACCATTCAAGTATAAAATTAGCACCTAAAGATGTAAATTCTGAAAATGAACAAGATGTATGGTTCACTTTATATGGTAATTTACCAAAACCCTCAAAGTGTATGTTTCAAAAAGACGATGTTGTACGAGTTTCAAAATTTAAGTTAACTTTTGAAAAAGGATATGAAACAAACTGGACTGAAGAGCTATTTATTATTACTGAATGTGTGCAAAGATATCCACCGGTATATCGTATTAAAGATTTACTTGATGAGCCTATTGAAGGAACATTTTATGCACAAGAGTTACAAAAAGTGAAACTCAAAGATAATTACACTATTGAAAAAATATTCAAGAAAAGGAGAAGGAAGAAAAAACTAGAATATTTCGTGAAGTTCCGTGGCTATCCAGAAAAGTTTAATCAGTGGGTGTCTGCATCTGATTTTTTGTGAATATCATATTGCTCTAGCATATGTTTATTTAAATATGAGTTTCTTTGTAACATTGCCAAGCGATAGCTCCTTGAATTATTTTCCAGAGAATAAAATATCTCATTTTGTTACAAGATTACCTACTCCAATAGAACTTAAAGGAGAATGGGAAGTCGGATTGAGTGAATTTATGTACCCACACACCTGGTATAATGTGACATCTCAGAATAATTTAATAGGTTTTGATATTAATGAGGATAAAAAAGAAATGGGAAGAAGAATCCCCCCTGGATTTTATGGAAGTGTACCTGATATTCTAAAAGCAATTGCAGTAGAAGATCATCAAAATAAAATACAATTTCGATTTAATTCTATTACAAAACGTGTTGGAGTGAAAGTTAAAAATAAAGCACGCGTTATTCTTTATGATGGATTAGCACAAATGTTAGGGTTTGATCCAACAGAAATTCGAGCCTCTGATTTACATCCTGAAACAATAGTATACAGTCCATACGTAGCAGATCCTTCCGCCCACTATCGCGTTTTATTTGTGTACACTGATATAGTTGAGCCACAAATTATAGGCGATGCATTAGCTCCTATTTTACGCATTGTTAAAGTTAGTGGAAATGATGGAGAAATGATTTGTGAACAATATGATCGACCACACTTCTTACCTGTGAGTAGAAAAATAATTGATACCATTGAAATCGTTATAAGGACACATCTTGGGGATTTGACTCCATTTCAACGAGGTCGTTCATATGTGAAGTTACACTTTCGACAAAAATACTTGTCTTAATAATAATGTATGTGCCTTATCATTGCTGCTACAAATCATTTGAAGATTATTATGCAAATCAAACAGGTGATGGACTTAATTTTTATCGTGGGGTACATTTCAAAGAGGTTATGGATTAGGTAGTTTTTTTCGTTCATTGTTTCGTGCTGCTGTTCCTTTATTTAAATCCAGTGCTAAAGTAGTTGGAAGAGAAATGTTACGCGGTGGTATGAACGTATTAAATGACGTAGCTCAAGGAAATGATTTAAAAGAAGCAACTAAAAAGCATCTGAAAGTTGCTGGACAAGTTCTTTCTGATAAAGCTGCTAAAAAGATGAAAGATATGATTGGTTCTGGTCGCAAGAAAAGTTATAAAAAGAGAAAACTATCCAGCAAACCTCACATTTCATCAAAAGCTAAGAAGGTGAAAACACAAGATATTTTTTCTTAAAAATGAGCTATATGATACACAAAGATTCTATGCCATGTACGAAGTCAGAATTAGATTTGTTTGTAGTGCCTCCAACACAGACTGTAATAGAAAAGGGTCAATTCATTGAATATTTTCCTCTCGCTAACATTCGAGATAATTTACCAGTGGAATTCAATGTTTCAGGCACTGCTGATGAATACATTGATTTATCATCCTCTTACATCTTCATCAAAGCAAAAATAGTAAAATCCGATGGCTCACCTTTAAATGATACTGATGTTGTAGCACCAGTAAATTTATTTTTACACTCTTTATTTTCACAAGTAGATGTGAGCCTGAATGAAAGAAATATATCAGCTGCTACAAATACATACCCATACAGAGCTTACATAGAAACAATATTGAATTATGGAGAAGACGTTAAAAAGAGTATGCTTACATGTGAATGTTTTTACAAAGATATTGATTTTAATAAAGTGAATCCCTTAGAAGAGAATGCTGATCCAGGTTTAAAAAAACGATATGAACTGATCAAGTGTAGCAAGACCATTGATATGATAGGTCAAATACATTGTGATAACAAAACAAATTATTATTAAATTTAGTTGATTTGAAGATCAAAATGATTCGTAGTAAGCCTGAATTCTGCTTACTATCTCCTACCGAAGAAAACCAGTTTCAAGTTATTCTGGAACATGCATCACTTTTCATTAGAAAAGTAAAGATTAATGCAGGAGTTTCTATAGCACATTTAAAAGCACTGGAAAAAATTCTGCGAAATATCCAATTGATCGAGTTTTATGCAAATTGTATTCTGTGCCAAAAGGCAGTTGGTCTTTCATGCAGGATAATGTATTCTTAGGTATTATGCCTAAACGCGTTATTATTACATGTTTAAATAATGCTTCAATAAGTGGTCAGTATAAATTAAATCCATTCAACTTCAAACATTACAACGTTAATTTCATATCTATATATGTGAACGGATTTCCAATTCCTGGAAAGCCTCTTGAGCTGAATTATGATTCTGGAAATTACATTCGAGCCTACCATTCACTTTTTTCCGGATATAATAGAGAAAAAGGAATTTATCTAACAAAGAGATGAATTTGCTAATGGATATACACTATATGCTTTCGATTTAACACCGGATTTATGTAATGATTCTCACTTCAATCTACAACATCATGGAAATTTGCGAGTAGAAGTAAAATTCGCAAAGCCTCTTTTGGAAACAATTTCAGTGCTTATTTATGCGGAGTTTGAAAATGTAATTGAAATCACGAAATCAAGAAATGTTTTGTGCGATTTTGCAAACTGATCATGAATACTTCACAGTTACAAAGAATATTATCTCGAAATCATTTTACAAAGCATTCATTTTTAGGAGTGTTTGCGAGTGATGAATTACCTGTTACCATTGACCACTATCCTGCATGCTTTATTGCAAATGTTGATCCTTCAACAGAGTCAGGAAGTCATTGGCTTGCGTTTTATATTGCGTCACCTGATCAACTTGAATTCTTTGATTCCTACGGGAATTCCCCTTTCTATTTCTCAGAATTTATATCTCCCTACGCAAAAAGATTTCATTATTTAGATTACAACTCAATACTTCTACAAACAAGTCTAACTGCGGTATGTGGACACTATTGTATTTACTATTTGTATTCGAAATGCCGTGGAAGAAAAATGCGAGATATTTTCTCACATTTCATAACAGAAGATTTATGTAATGATGCTGAGGTTTTCAGTTTTGTAGCCAATCATTTTCATGTACGCACAAAATTTTTTCAATAAAGTGCTATATAAATCATAAAAATGTGTAATTGTTTTTATTTATCATGAATGATCTATTACTGCAACACCCTTTTACAATGATGATTGCAGGTCCCACTGGTTGTGGGAAAAGTTATTTTGTTAAAGATTTAATAAAATTTAGATCTGATATGTTTTCAAAAACCTTGAATAAAATAGTATGGTTTTACGGAATTCATCAATCATTATACGATGAAATTTCGGATGTTGAATTTGTTGAAGGTTTTCCTAAAAGTTATAGAGAATATTTAGGGTCAAATACTTTGTTTATTATTGATGATTTAATGAACGAATGTGGAAATGATAAACACTTAACTCATTTATTTACGAAAGGAAGTCATCATTTAAATCTTAGTGTTATTTTCATCACTCAAAACCTTTTTCATAAAGGAAAAGAAATTCGAGAAATTTCCCTCAATGCACATTATTTACTTTTATGTAAAAATCGTAGAGATATGAGTCAAATAACTTACCTTGGTAAGCAATTATTCCCTAGAAATATAAAATTTTTTCAAGAAGTATTCGAAGATGCTACACGAAATCCTTATTCTTATTTATTTATTGATTTGCGCTGCAATACACCAGAAGAGTTACGTTTAAGGAGTAATATTCTACCAAATCAAATTCAATTCGTATATCAAAAGAAATATTTTTAAGAGAGCAAAGCATTATTAAACATTCATTTCAAAAAATGACATTGACTAAATCACAACTCAGACAGCTAAAGCTGGTGGAAATTTGTCCGCAAAAATTACAAAAAAAATTATTAAAAAAATTGCCGCATTCGTGTATAAAAGCTATTTGTGAATGTTCCCTGAATGTACTTAAAGGAAACATCCCTCTAACAAATAATCAAAAAAATAAACTTCGAAAATATAAATATACATTACGCAAGCTTGCAAACAAGAAATTATCTGCATCTAAAAAGAAAAAAATTATTGTTCAAAAAGGTGGTTTTCTCAACATTTTGATACCAGCAGCATTAAGTGTTTTATCATCAATTTATAATGGAATACGCTAAAAAATTTGCTTTAGTGCCTACTGATCAACTCTCAAGGCATGTACCATCTGAAAAATACCTATCTGGATTCGAAAAAGATATGGCTCGAATTCTTCACAGTTCTCTTCAAGAATATGAAAAAGTTCGACGTTATTATGAAGTACTTCTAAAAGATTAAAATGAAACAATATAATTTACCTTGGTCAAATAACGAGTTAATAGAAAACAGTTCATCAATGGAAGAAAACATTTCATCAAAGGAAGAAAACAGTTTATCAAAGGTAGAAAATAAAGAGCATGAAATTAAAAAACCTGAAGAAGAAAGCGATGAATTCCCAATAGAAAAATCAAATCATGAAAATTTCACAAAAAAACTTACAAGGAAAAAAGAAAGTGAAGAAACTATAAATACAAAAATTGCACTGAAAGACTATATGCCAATTGTTATCGATTCAGTTCCAACCGCTTTAAAGAAGCAAGCTGCATCACTTTTTGAAGTTTTGAGAAATAATCCTGATGTCATTCGCTGGAATAATAGAGGAGAAATAATCCATAAAGGGCAACTTCATACTCACTCGAACATAGCAGATCTTTTTAACATGTTATTTACAAACAAGAAAGCTGAAGTTGCTGCAAAGAGCACATTTCTAAAAGCCTTGAGAGAACTCAATGTACCTCGATATTACATAAAAAATAAATATATAAACAAAAATGTAATTTTTGAAGAAAATAGAATTGATAAAAAAAAATCAGAATCTAAGGACAGATCAGTAGAAAGGGAAAATGTGAATTCACCAGAAAAAATTGATGTAAAGAAAACTTTGAGACGTAGAAATATTAAAACTATTTCTAATGTAAAACATAAATGGCTTTCATTGAAATAAAAATTTGAACGTATTTTAGAAAAATGTCTATACATTTTTATCTTCATAAATCACAAACACCTAAAAAAAAATTTGTATAAAACTTAAAACATGTTAATCTTTGAAATATACAATCTCCACATTGTGTTCAGATACTTAAACAAATAAAAATAATATTTAAAAAAATAAATAAATTGAAATACATTAAAAATATTATGAACGCTTTATTTTTTAAAGTAACATATTAAGAAAAAATACTGTATATATGTAAATAAAACATCAAGTTTTAAGTAACAATAAAATAAGAAATGTTAAAGAAAACGAATATTTATTTAAAAGCGTAAAACACATGGATCTGATGCTACATATAATTCTTTTGCATTTTTCAACATGTTATACAAGTCAATTTTGGATAAAAAAAATTTCATTTATATAATTTATTATACCTACATTTTTCTCTACAAACTCATGTGCCACACATTTAATGTCTATCAAGAATACGGCTACATCACCATATCTATGTAATTTATCTTCATTATTTAACGTCAGACATTCATGGCCAAGCTGATTTTCATAGCCTTCATTACACCCAATACATATGAATTGAGAATTTATCTTTTCTTCCAAATGAGTTTTCAGAAGTTCAATTAACGAAGTTGTTAAAACCATTTCAGCATCTGATGAATCTATGCTTTCCTCTTTCGAAGATACATGTTTTTGTATTTCGGCTAATACTGCATTGCGAAACATTCCACCAAACACAAGTTTTAAAGCAACAGATGTAATTTCGTTTCTAACACTTTTCAAAGTTTCCCACTCAGTTTCACTTAGTAAGCACATATTGGGTTGAAAACACCGTGTAAAGTTCTTTCGCTTAAAATATTGTTGAAGCGAGACATGCGTAGAGTTTTTATGTTTCACACATGCTATCATAAGTCTATCTTCCACAACTAGAGGTTTACACACAGAAGATTCCA
This sequence comes from Latrodectus elegans, assembly GCA_030067965.1. Classification (NCBI taxonomy): domain Eukaryota; kingdom Metazoa; phylum Arthropoda; class Arachnida; order Araneae; family Theridiidae; genus Latrodectus; species Latrodectus elegans. The sequence goes on from CM057816.1 coordinate 10,894,097, forward strand.
AATCAAAAAACACCATTTCCTTAATGAAATGCTGCCAAATAATGGGATTCACTGTTATTCCACTTTTCGTTGGAATAAGTTCCCCTCTGGAATTTCTTTGATATTTCCTCAAATGTATTCTGATAGCATCGGAGAAATCTGAGACAACAGCGTAATTCTCGCCACCGAGGAAAAAGCTGTTCAGAGGAAGCTTGTTTGTCGAGGAGCATTGCTGCTGTTTATCCATAACACGCATTTTCTTAGCACACTTTTTACCCTGGCTTGCAGCTCGTTTCACATTAGAATGTGCAGGAAAGCTCATGATGACAAAATCAATAAAATTACAAATTCGAAAAATTCAAAAAAAATCAGATTGGAAGCTTAGATGTAAATAGCAAGTGAACTTTTTAAAGCATGTGAATTCAAGAAAATTTAGGGAAAGACAATTTTTAGCAAGTGAATTTCAGAAATTTCAGGCTATAACAACTTTTACCAAAGTCAGAGCAAAAATGATTATTTTCTCCTTCCAATCAGATCTATGTGAGATTTCACGCATGCGCTTTAAGTATATGCGCAGAAGTTTCAATCGCGCATATCCCACATGAATTTAATAGGTAATTAGGGAAGCTAACTGCGCATGCGCGAGTACTAGCGATTTTAATTCGCACTTAGAACATTACAGTACGCATGCGTGTCCGTTTAACCATTTTATACGTGGGATAAGTTCATGACTTATTTTCAGGGTGGAGCATAGTCTTTTATATTCAGATACTCTGCTCCAAAATGATTAAAGTTTTCTACTTTACCTGGAGTTGTGTACAAAGCTTAGAAGATTGTATTCATACATAAGAACGATTTGATTAATTTATTAATTTTCAAGAATTTATTGATTTATATTTATTAAAGAATTCGTCTTTAATTCGTTAAGCTCAAGTTATTAGATAAGAATGGCTGAGATGATTAATCCTGAAGCAGATAGAGCTGTGCTGGAAGTACCTGAAGTAAGTATTTATATTTATTTCAAATTTTATATGTTAATATATGTGTCGACTTGTCTCTATGACTTTATTTATATGTATATTTATTCGAAATATTTATATATATATTTTTCATAGAGTGTTTTGTTGGCATTAAATACAGATGAAATAAACAATCCATCTACTGTGCGAGAAAATTCTTTTACAAATATCAACCTTATTCCTTCAACAAGTGGAGTTTCTAACGTGGAGCGACCTGATTCACATGTGAGTACTTTTAAAAACTTTAGAAATATTTAAAAGTGCATTCTATTCTTTCCAAACCCTTAGAAGTTTGCGAACTTTCATTCGGTTTAGAGAATTTTTCATGCATGTTAATCAAGCGTGAGGAGTGGTATACATATAGAAAAACGAAATATTTTAAAGTACAGGCCATTCTTTCTCCGCCCTTAGAAGTTTGCGCACTTTCATACAGTTTAGAGATTTTTTCATGCATGTCAATTAAGCATGAGGAGGGGTATACATATATAAAAGAGAAATATTTTAAAGTACAGGCCATTCTTTTTCCCGCCCTTAGAAGTTTGCGAACTTTCATTCGGTTTAGAGAATTTTTCATGCATGTTAATCAAGCATGAGGAGGGGTATACGAAGAGAAAAACAGCAAATATTTTAAACGACATGCCCTTTTTTCCTAACCTTTCCAGGTATAGAAACTTCTATTGAGATAAAAGATGTTTCTTTTCCCCCTCTATGTTAAGGATGAAAGGTGTTTAGAAAAGAATGAAATATTTTACGCACACTGTCTTCGCTTTTAACATAGCGGGAACTTCAATCAGATAGGGAGGATGGATTCTTTTATTCAGGTGTATCAACCAAATGGAAAAAAGAGCCAGTCTGGTGAGGTGCATTGAAAATTGGATAGTTTCAGATGAGCAAGTCTATTTTTTTCTGCAGCATTGTAATAACTTTCAATTGGATTGATATATTATACAGCGATCCGCTCGGTTTTCAACGAGACGGTAAAAATGCTGTAGGGTAGATTGTGATCAAAATGAAAAGGTTTGTGAAAGGGAGTAATTTCTCTTAATTATGTGTTTACGATGAAATCTTTTACCATGTAAAAATAATACGGAAATAGCTTGTTTGTTTAAACTTGTTATTCTATTTGATAGAAATATTAATATAAAGATTAGTTTAAAAATTTTAAAGTTTAATAAAATTTAAAGGAAACGAAAAGTTGAGATTCGGATTAAATCATATTTATCTAACAACTTTATAAAACGTTTGTAATTTTAATGTAAATATAATTAAATAAAAATTAAAAATGAAAATTTTAAGAGTTGACTTTACATTCATAGGTTTGTGATAAATGTAAAAAAACGTTTTCCTCAAAGAAGAACTTAAACCAGCATATGAAGATTCATACGGGGGAGAAAAAATTTCTATGCAACATATGTGATAAAAAATTTGCTCGCAAAAGTGATCTAAACAGACACTTATTAACTCATGAAAAAATGGAAAAGTATGAATGTACAACGTGTAAAATTTCTTTTAGTAGAAAAGATAATCTTGCTCGACATGCGTTGATGCATTTAACATCACATAAGTGTGATATTTGTGAAAAAATTTATACAAGAAAGCAAGATTTAAGACATCATGTAATCGATGAACATTCCTCTTCTGCCGTAGTCAAAAGAAAAGCGTCGTCCTCAACAATTCGCCCAAAACGTATAAAAAAAAGTAAAGAGAGTGTGCTAGATGTTTTCAATACTCACACAATTATACCATCGGGAGAAGTGAAAGGTGATTTAATGGAATTTTTTAAAAGTATACGAAATGAAATTGTGCATAAAGTTATGGAAGAGATTAATGAAAAAAGATCAATTAAATGGTACTTGGTCATAAAAATAAACATGGTTCGTAATGCAAGCGAAGATGTTGAGGATGAGACTATATCTGCTTTCTTTCGCAGCAATTGTGTAACTGAATTAATCCCAGATGATACCCTGATTCATAACAATTTGGAAGAAGCATACCATAAAGTTCAACTTTCGTTAGAAGAATTTTCTCAAAGAGGTTCTGGATGGGTGCTTAATTTCATTGAAAAATTAGATCTTTCAATAGCTAGATACCGGCCTTTACGAGCTAGTAGCTATATCCCTCTACCGAAAAAGATAGCTGCAAAAAAAGCCGTTCTTAATATTAGAAATAATGATGAAAAATGTTTAGTTTGGTGTTTGCTTGCTGACAAAATACTTGTGGAAGTTAAAAATATGCCACTACACGTTAGTCATTATCTCCCACATGAAAAGGAAATTAATTTAGGTAACGCTCAATGTCCGATACCAGTTTCGAAAATTCCAACAATAGAAAAATTAAATAATATGAGAATCAATGTGTTTGGATACGAAGATGGGGAATTTTTTCCTATACATATTTCAAAACAAACAAATGAACATTGCATAAACTTGCTATTGATTAGCAATGAATCTACAATGCATTATTGTTTAATACGAAATATGTCTAGACTCGTAAGTAGCATATCAAAATCAGAGCATGCTTGCTATGTTTGTTTCAGATGCTTGCATCGATTTGTAAGTAAAAGAGTTCTTGATTCACATATTGCATATTGTGAAGAACATAGAGCTCAAAATGTTAAAATGCTTGAAGAGGGTAAAAATATTTTGTCTTTTACAAACGTGCATTTTCAACAGCCATTACCCTTTATAATTTATGCGGATTTTGAGTCCATTCTGTGTCCTATAGATACTGCAAGGCCTGACATTAAGAACTCTTTTTCCCATCCAATTGCTAAGCATAAAGCAAGTGGATATGCTTACATTATTGTAGGTCCAGATGGAAAAAGTTACAAACCGATAACAGTCTACAGAGGGTATGATGCAGTAGATCATTTTTTAAAAAATATTCTAAAAGAAAAAGATGAACTTGAAAATATATTGAAGGTTGTAAAACCAATTGTTATGGGTAAAGTGGATGAAGAAGCTTTTGCTACTGCTACTCTGTGTACAATATGTGGGAAAGAATTAGGAGTAGATAGGGTGAGAGACCACGATCATCTTACAGGAAAATTTCGAAACGCGATTCATGCATCATGCAATTTAAAATTCAAACTTAGAAAAATGATACCAATTGTTTTTCACAATTTAAAGGGATATGATGCTCATCACATCATGACAGGATTAGGAAAAATTAATGATCACGAAATAAATACGATTGCGAGCAATATGGAAAATTATATTTCCTTCTCAATAAATAAAAAACAAAAAGGGGTGTTTGTTCAGTTACAATTTATAGACAGCTTTCAATTTTTGTCAACTTCTCTCGAAAAATTAGTTTCGAATTTAAAAAAAGAAGATTTTAAAATACTGATTGAAAATTTACCAAAAAACTATGAATTGTTAATTAGAAAAGGTGTTTATCCTTATGAATACATAACATCATTTGAAAAATTTAATGAAAGTAACCTTCCCCCACCATCTGCATTTTATAGCTCTCTAAGTAATGAAAAAATTACTGATAATGACTATGAACATGCTATGAATGTATGGAAAACTTTTGGCATAAAAAATCTTGGAGAATATCATGATTTATATGTTAAAAGTGATGTACTCTTACTCGCTGATGTTTTCCAAAATTTTCGTGACTTATGCCAAAAAAATTATGGTTTAGATTGTGCTTATATGATGACAGCCCCTGGCCTTGCTTGGCAAGCATGTCTCAAAATGTCGTCACAACCTCTAGAATTATTAACAGATCTAGAGATGCATCTTTTTATTGAAAGAGGGATAAGAGGTGGTATATCCACTATAACTAAAAAATATGCTGCAGCTAATAATAAATATCTTTCATCTTATGATGATAAAAAACCTAGCTCGTATATAGTTTATTTAGATGCAAACAATATATATGGTTGGGCAATGTCTCAAGCATTGCCCTATGGAGAATTTGAATGGATATCCCCTGAGAGTGTATCTGAAAAAGATCTATTATCTCTACCTCCAGATAGTCCTGAAGGGTACTTTTTAGAATGTGACATCTTTTATGATGCAGATTTACACCTGGCTCATAGTGAATATCCTCTATGTCCTGAAAAAATGGAAATAACGTCAAAAATGCTTTCCCCTTATACTCAAGAAGTAATGAAAATATTTGGAATTCCTAAAAACTATAAATCTGTAAAACTTGTTCCGAATTTAAATGAAAAAACAAATTATGTTTTACATTACCGTAACCTTCAGCAATACATATCCTTTGGATTGAAATTAAAAAAAATTCATAAGGTTTTAAAATTTAAGCAAAAGCCGTGGTTAGAAGAATATATTAAATTCAACACTGAAATGCGCAAAAATGCATCGTCGGCATTTGAAAAAGATCTTTTTAAATTAATGAACAATTCAGTGTACGGGAAAACAATGGAAAATGTTAGAAATAGAGTAGATATACAACTAGTGAATAATAGTAAAAAAGCAGAAAAATTGGTCGTAGCTCCAACTTTTAAATCCTTTTCCATTTTTAATGATAATTTAGTAGGAGTAGAAAGATTAAAGAAAAGTATAATTTTAAACAGACCCATATATGTTGGGTTTGCAATACTTGAACTGAGCAAATTACATATGTACAATTTTCACTATAATGTCATTAAGCATGAATATGGAATGAAAGCGCAACTTTTGTTCACTGACACCGACTCACTGACGTATGAAATTGAGACTGAAGATTTGTACAAAGATATGGAAAAGTATAGACATTTGTTAGACACCTCAGATTATCCGAAAAACCATTTTCTCTATAGTGAAAGGAACAAGAAACGTATTGGGTGTTTCAAAGATGAACTAAATTCAAAATTAATTAAGGAGTTTGTAGGACTTAGACCTAAAATGTACTCATTTCTTTCAGAAGAAGGGGAAAACGGACTGCGAAAGGTGTATCTCGAAGTGTGATTAAAAAAAAATTGAAACATCAACAGTATAAAGAATGTTTACTAAAAGTTAAACGCACGCATGAAATTCAACATCGGATACATAATGAAAACCATATTCTATACACTCTTCAGCAGAATAAAATTGCTTTATCACCGTTTGACGATAAGAGATATATATTAGATGATGGAATAAGCACTCTGGCGTATAGGCATCACATAATAACTGATAAATTTATGGAAGAATAATATATAAATATTCTAGGCACTTTGTAATAAAAGTTTTAAATTTTAGAATAGTATTCATTATATTAATTTGTGGACTAGGACTGCTACTATCTTAACTTCATTTAGTTAACTAGTAGTGGTGAGACCACATTAAAAAAAACGCGTCGACTGTCCTACCTCTTGGTGGCGTGGAAACGGACAGATTTCTTTTTCAGAGATTTTCTTTTTCATAATATTTAAAATAAGATTTATTAATTATTTATAATAATTTTATATTTTGTGTATTTGTAGATTTATTTTCATCTTTAGTTCTTTTTTGAGAATAAGAATTTCATTGTATAGGTTCAGAAACAAAATCTGAGCAAGAGCGTATGGGATGGTAGTTAGCGTGCACAAAATTACTATCGCATACGCTCTTTTGCAGGTTGAGAGTTCAAATCTCAGAGTAAAAATAGGAAAAAATAAATGTATTAAAATCAATGCACATTTATATATGTATATATATCGTTTAGTTATACTTTCTGTCGATAGATGGCGCCAGGAAAAATAAATATTTTAGAAAGAAAAATTTTGTTGCCATTTCTCAGGATATAAACTCGAAATAACCAATTTAAAACAATCGATATATTTTTACATGTTCTTAACTTTACCTACGTGTTTGTCATTAAAAAGCGTTGCCATTCCGTAAAAGTAAATTTAAATGTTGCGATTCTGTATAAGTAAATTTAACTGTTGTCATTCTATAAAAATTAAGTGTTGCCACTTTTTCCTTAAAAACTTTCAAAAATAAATAATTCTTTAGCAGTAAACAAAAACTAAAACTTAAAAAACTAAAATAAACAATTAAACTCCACTATCAAGAAAAAACAACTAAACTTTACCAGCAAAAAAAACAACTAAACTTTATTAGCAGGAAAAAACAACTCAACCATAAGAAACAACTCAACTTAATCAGCAGGAGAAAACAACTCAACTTAACCAGCAGGAGAAAAACTCAACTTAACCAGCAGGAGAAAACAACTCAATTTAACCAGCAGGAAAAACAACTAAACTTAACCAACAGGAGGAAACAACTCAACGGCTGCGCCTCCTGTTCCAGAACCGGTATTTCCCTACTACTGACAGTATAACAGTTGATTCTAAAATATTTTATTTAACAAAATGCAAATAATTTTGCTATTTAGATAATACACTTCCGTTTTAACATTCAGCTTTAAACTTTGCTCTCTTTACTGTAATCACTAAAGCTGCCTCTTCACTATAATTGGTCAAAACTAAAACAGCTCCTATAAATTTAACAATAAAAAATTATTAGATATATGAAACTTATTAGATAAAAAATTATTAGAACAATAATACTTTTTACACATCCCTATATTACATTTAAAATGTTATCAAAATACTTTTCTAACTCAAAATACTTAAAAAAGTATTTTGAGTTAGAAAATTTATCTTGAAATTTTTAAAATTAAAAAATTTTAAAAATTTCAAGATAAAAATTGTTTTTTGGATATGACATCAATAGCTGACTCTTTCAACTAGAACCATTTGACCTTATAATAAAATTTTTTAATATTTGTTTACCTCAACTGTTCTTAAGAATACTTGTAATTGTAAAAAATATTAAAATGAGCAGCTGAAAGAAAAACATCCTATGAGAAAATTGTTAAGCAATTTACCACTGTTCTGGAAATGGTCATAATTAATGAATCACAAACTCTATGATGTGTAGAGTCAATGTTCTTATATTGTGTAACTAAACATAAAAAAATAAAAATGGGCAATTTTTCATGTGAACAACTTTCAATAGGATATAACTTTAGGATATATTACTAGCGAAATACAAAACTACCATTAGTGATACCCCCCTTTAAGTAATAATTAATTAATAACATAAACACCAGCTTCAAATTTCTGTAGAAAATGTAAAACAAGCTATTTCAATATTTGCTTATAATTTTCAACAGAAATAATCATTAAAAATATGTGATAAGTATAACTTCAGATATTTGATAGATATTTTGCATATTTCAGAGTAATTTATAGAAGTTTCAAAGTGATTCATAATAATACTGAAATTAGTAGCAGTTTGAACACTAAACAAGGCTTATAAATTTACAATTGTTTACTAAATCGAAGTAATATGTGCACTTCAAAGCTCAGTCAATACAAGATGGAAATAAACTAAAATTTATGTCTCTCACTTAGGAGTTACAAAAGTAAGCACCAATCTAGAAACAGTTACTAATTAATATCCAATATAAATAATGTTATATTACAAAGAAAATATTGTATTTTGGTTGGATGAAAAGTTGGTATAAATGTTACAGTGTATCTAGATCATGGGTTCCCAAACTTTTTTTTCTCATAAACCATTTTCAAAATTTTACTATTTTCGGTAGACCTCTGCTGCTACATTTCTATTGCATTATCAAAACTCCTAAAAAATATAACCCTAATTTGGAGGTGTTAAGAAGAAAAAAAAAACAGCAATTTTTTTGTGTCCTATTTATTAAAATAATACTTAAGGCTATGCAAAATAATAAACATTTTCTGTTACAAACAATCAACAATAAAAAATAGTCATACTTTTAATGAAACGGATGTACTTGATGAATTGACAGCAAATTATCAATATTTGGCTTCAGTTTTGTAAGGAGTAATCTCAAATCTTCCTGTTTTGTGATGCTCAATCTGCTTATTTTTTGTTAACAGGCTGGTAACGGCACTAAAACTTTTTTCGACAAGATATAACGAGCGAAACGCTATCGAAAATTTTCTCGTAGTTTCCCATAGCCCAGGATATTTTTCAAGGATTTCTGCCTGCAGCCAAAATGTTTTATAGCTTTTTTTTAAATTTCCCCTTCAGTTCCTCGTTGGTGCTGAGCTCAAGCAGCTCTTCTTGTAATACCACATTCTCCTCTTCCGTTTCATCAAATGGGGTTATGATCCATGGTAGTATTTCCACCGTCAGAATATGTTCAAATCTACTTTTGAAGTCATCATGCTGGGTATTATAAATATTGAGCGTAGGTCTGGATATCCTCATCAAAACATTCTATCTGTGACAAGTGCGAAAACTGGGAGAATTCATGCCTAATGTAGATGGCAAGCACAGCGCAAGTCGCATTTCATCCCTTTGCAGGTCTAAACAAACATCCCAGGCGAGCGGGCGACACTTTGCAAATCTCGACATGCGGTGTACACTTGTACTATTGTCTATTGTTCTATTCAATTCTGTGTTTGAACTGAGTCTTGAATATTTCTGAGTATAATACTCTCGAATATTACCTAGTGAATGATACTACCTGACTACGTTGATAGGTAAATCCAAGCCAAAAATTTAGTTTTTTATCATGAAAACAACCGGAAAATTTTCGTGAGCCCGAACTTACAATTTGTGAACCCCTGTTTTCTTTTCATATCTACGTGGATCTCTGGACCACTTTGGGAACTTATAATCTAGATTATATTCACGAGTTACATAAAGTGCTAATCTAGAGTTCATTTAAGGTGACAATTACGTAGACACTCTTTTGCCTTCTTCAAATATTAACATTATATAGAATACTTTATATTATAAAGAAATGTAAAATTATCATCAATCAAATCTTTAATAAATATTTAATTTTTAAATAACTTATATTAATGTATTTTTAGACATATTGACACTGAAGCTGCATCAGAAATATTTTATATAATTTAAAAATATATATATTTTACACAGGTTACTAATTTCTGCTGAAAATATAAAAAACAAATCATTCTTATCTTCAGAGTTTACTATTTTCAATATAATTAATTAACTACAAAAATACAAATTAAAACTTTTAATAATTCAAATTAATTTATAATTTAGAATGAAATTTCTACAGTAATACTAAAACCAGCACCAGTTTAAATACATAGCAAGTATTATTATCATTCTTTATTTAAGAAATTTTCCATGTAATTACAATTCAAATTATGATCCGGTTAATAGTGAAATTTTTAGTTTAGTCAGTCCAAAATGCAAATAATAAACTGATCTATTGATGTATGACTCACACCCGGAATTATTATTGTCCTATCCAGTAAAGTAATGGAATAAAATAGATCGAGAAGAGTCCAAAACAGTTCTGGAAACATCCATAACTCTTCAGGAATAGAGGAGTTGTGTGGGTAATGGAGATGGATCCTGAAGAGCTTTGCCAATATGCCAGGGTTAAGATACGGTTGGGAGAGAGTTCAGTTTCTGTACAGTGAGGACAGCTATAGTAGCTACTCTATGGTATCAGGAGATCTTATCATTCCCTGGAGTAGTTTATTTCTTAATTAGAATGATGGATGTGGTGATAGATGTGATGATGTGGTGCACAGTTACAGTTTAGAGCAGAGATGGGGGTCTTCCGAGATGAAGCGTGGAGTAATTTTCGGCTGGCCATTGCATCAACATTAGTGAGGATCAGGCTGCTGGATATGCACTGGTATCCATTGAAAAATGCGGATGATACCTTGTGTGAGGTTGCCTTTTAAATGACTTGGAAGACAGGTCTAGAATCCAAGAATAACAAAAGTACATTGGAATTTTGGATCACTTTGGAATAGTAAGGGTTGGAATAGTCAAAGCCTCCTTCATGGCCATTAGCTTACTATTGTAATTTTAGACAATTTTAACAACAGATATTCTGTGGGATTAAGATTTTGAGTTTGCATTGGTGAAAAAGATGCTGACATCAACACCAGGTCAGAGCTGGAATCAGAAAAGCCATTAGCACTTAAAACATCTTCTTAGAATCCCTCGTACCACAGAAATACCAAAGGAATCAATAATTACTAAATTGTTATAGAAAATATTATTTCTGTTTTGTGTGTGATGTAAGTGCAAACAATGTTTTGCCAAATATAACTGATTTTATTAATTTAGAAAATATAAAATGTGGTTCTAGGAAAATATCATTTTACAGAGTTACTTTAGCTATGATTCATCAAAGACAATATTTACTATACAATCATATTCACTTTTAAATATAACTATTAGTACTTGCTAATGAGGATGTTAAAACTTTTAAATTTTTTTAAGCCTGATCATTTTAAAAGCATTTTATTTTTGATCAAACATGGTGAATGCTCATTTCTATGTAAGTAATTTAGTTAGGAAAATCAAGACATGTACGTTTGCACTGCTTATTTGATAAAAATTATGAAATATATAGAAAAAATCCTTTTAAAATAATTTAACTTTTTATGCATTTTAACATATGAGAGATAACTTAGGGCCAATATTTTAAAAAATTGAAGTATTTAGGATCTTAATAATGAATGACGCATATTATTTCTGGGGTATTCAATATTATGCAGTGACTAAATTCATTTACTTACATTGCAACATGAATATTAATATGAAAAATGTAAAAACACAATTGACTTTCTGAGTATGTTTTTTCATAGCAAAGTTATAATCTAAACAATTTTTTACTTATTTATTATTTTTTTATAGTTTTAGATAATTTTGTTTACTGAAATGCTTGATGACCTCATTTATCTATAAGTATTAATCATTTTATTTGCTGTTCAGTTAAAAATTTGCATTATATTATTCAAGAAATTTACTTATTTAAATTACTATTACACTTTTAAAACACTAAAAATTGGCAGAGACTGAGTGCATCAGTAAATAATGAATTAAGAAATTATAAAGGCAACAGGACCATTATAAAAAAATAAAAGCTACTACTTTATTTCCATATCCCTGGAATAAAAATGAAGCCATGATTGTAACCAAAATATAACAACTTGCATATGGTACGTAGTTTCTATAAATTAGAACTTGCTTTTAATTTCTCATCCAAAGCACAACATGAATTTTATCTTTGGATTTTCAAAAAATGCATTCCCCAAAGTATAATTCTACATGATGGCAAGAAATACTTTAAATATTTTTGTTTACAACTTTTCACATTTCATCCATTCTAAAGTGAAGTGAAACTTAGTAAACTGTAAACAAACAAGCTTACTGTTTGAAAAAATTATGATTGAAATTAACATGCAAATAAGTTAATGATGTATATTATTGAATTTAAGAATAACTTCATAATGCGGGGTTGAAAGCGCCACCAGAGGGCCATTCACATGTTTGTCGCCGGACAAGCAGAGAGAGAGGGAATGAGCAAAGGAGACGACGAGGAGAACGACGACCTGATGGATGAAAAAAAGACGCGAATTTATATTGAACTTTCGAATTATAACTATATGTTACAATGTGCTTTGATATTAATTTGTAAATACTGTAAATAGCTTTATCTTGTTCTTTGAATATAATTAAATCGTTTAACATTTATCTGTCCTGATAATAAAGCCCACAGACTCCCATAAATGGTGTCAAAAACAGTGAATTTTAATAACTGAAGATTTACTACAGTTACAAGGATAATCTTACTACAAGTCAAGCAACAGAGAAAAGGGTATGTACATTTTCTTTATTTCAAGATGAAGTTAAATGACATAAAAAAAGATACGCATTGCATTGCAGATCATTAATTCGGACTAATTAAAAGTTCTTCATAAATTTATTTTCCATTCAGACGGAGATCGGTCAAATCGAAAGCGTATGAGAGAATTTTCTGGTTTTAATTTTACTATTGAAAATGAGGAATTTAAAAAGAAATTAAAAGTAATTGAAAATTAATTTTCTTTGAATGAATTAATTTCAATTTCTAATATCTTAAATATTTTCTTTGAAAGAAATAAATCTGAAATAGGAAAAAGAATACTTAAGCAAGTGATTCAGCAAAGAGTAAATATGCTTTCGATAAAATCAAAACTAAACATGATGCAAATTTTAGATCTTATTCTTTTGATAAAAATAAATCAAAATATGATGGTAATGATAAATGTAATTCAAGGTATGAATCTAAAGATAAATTTAATTCTAAGTATGAAAATATGAATAAAGTAAAATTTGATGGTAATTTTGATTCAAGAAATAGAATGTGTTATAATTGTGGTTCACGTGCACATATTTCTAAATATTGTATACATAAAGATAAGGGTTTAAAATGTTTTTCATGTCAATCTTTTGGGCATAAAGCTTCGGAATGTCCGAAATCAAAAGAGACAAGCTCTATTGATGTTCAACCAAAAAATAAAGACGATCACTTCTAAAAGCTTTTAGTACTTACGTATTATCGCAACCAGGTTGGCGCGATTTGTAAGTTTGAGTAAGAAAGTATGAATAGAAAGAAAATGTACATTTATTAATTACAGATAATTTTTAATACAGTTTTTTATGTTATTTTGTTTTAAAATCTAAAATATGTTTTAAAATATTAAACCCTTCCGGTTTCGAATTTGAATAAGTTGCAGAATTACTTTTTCGGTGGAAATATTTTGGCTATTGCTTTTTAGCACTGATTGAAAACCGCGCGTCTTCGACATTAACAGCTTGAGTTTAGCGCCATATAAATTCGATAAGGTATGAGCCAAGATGATGACGGGCTGTTCCTCTCTGTTTTTTGTTGCGCCATTTGGCTGAGCCTCACATGCGCTCTACAGGTTGTGTGTGAACGCCCGTGTCGGGATCCACAATATTATATTTGCGATTAACAGTTCCATGCAGAAATCCAACATTTTCCAACTCACTTGTCTTGTATCCTTTCCAGCAATCCGAATAAATAATGCTTCCTTCCTTGATATTTTCGCAAATTTTTTCCATGAGGGTAACGGCGCTTCTGTTAGGTACAGTAACCAAAAAAGTCTCTTGTTTCTCGGCAAATTCCGCCAAACACCCATTGCTGTGGTAGTACACGCCCAGTATTATTTTTTCTTTCTATAAATAAACTTTCGTCTATTTCCACAATAAGTCCTTCGTAGCCTATTTGCTTTCTTTCTTTCTTTCTTTTTCATCCATTTCAAGGGCACATATCTCCTGCATGTAATTGTTACAATCTATAACAGTTTTGTCAACAATTTCCATCTCTTCTGCGCAAAATTTAATTGAGGTTAACTCTTTACACCCACAATAAATAAAGCGCACCGCTGTCACAAATGAAATTCGATTACCTTCAAACCAATTTCCGGTTCTCACACCCAAGTGTTGATTGCACTCTTCGACGTTACATTTCCAGAAGATTTGCATTCCAAAATAGTTTCATTTTATGAGAATTTTTACATGTACGTTCGTTCGGTATAATTCCATATCCCTGTAACAATTCAACAGCATCTTTTTCACTCTCAGGCAGATCCCAAATACCCATAGTTAACGTATTTCATGGCATTCAATCTAACCAGTAAGCCAAATAATTTCTTTACGAAAAACCACGTATAATACGTACGGTTGCCGTAAGTAGGGTCGCCAAATTTGGTGATTTATGCGAATTTTGGCCTGGTTGCGTTAATACGTAAGTACCGATTATTTTAATGCAGAAGTTGAAATTGATAATTCAAAAGTTAATACAAATATTTTTGTTATAAATGATGATTCTGTAAGTTTTGATTTAATTGTAGGAACTGACATTATAAGACAAGGTACTTTAATATTTTCAACCACTGAAGTATCGTTTCACACTAACAAGAACGAAATAGATAATTTCTTACTTAATTTTGTAAATATTAACGATGAATCAGAAATTGATTTAAGTCATATTAAGGATAAATCATTATGCTCTGAAATACATTCATTAATAACAAATTATGTTCCTAATAAAATTTAAAATGTTGATGTTAAGATGAAAATTAATTTAAATGATGAAATCCCCATTTGTTCTTACTCCTGACGACTACCACCTTTTGAGAAAAAAATAGTTGAAGCTCAAACTGAAGAATGGTTAGCTAAGGGAATAATTCTTCTGATTTCTCTTCACCTGTAGTATTAGTTAAGAAAAAAGATAATTCTCACAGACTTTGTATAGACGGCTTAGTAAGAAAACGGTTCGTGAACATTTCCCTTTACCAGTTATTGATGACGTGATAGATAAATTACATTCTTCCGTGGAGTTCACAACTTTGGATTTTAAAAACGGTTTCTTCCATGTTTACGTTGAAGAAAATTCTTGCAAATATACTTCCTTCGTTACACATGATGGTCAGTATGAATTTTTGAAGTGCCCATTTGGATTAACTAATTCTCTGAGTACTTTTCAAATATACAGTAATAATGTGTTTCGACAATTATTAAAAGAAGGCGTTGTGGGGATTTACATGGATGACTTCATTATTCCTGCCGAAAACGAAACCAAAGGTGTTAGAAAACTTAAACTTGTCCTACAAACAGCGTCGGAATATGGACTGGAATTAAACTTAAAAAAATGTAAATTTTTGAAACGTGAAATAGAATTTTTGGGCTATAAAATAATAAATGGTAAATTATATCCCTCAACAGATAAAACGAAAGCTCTAATCAATTTTTCCGAACCAAAAAGTGCAAAAGACATTCAGAGCTATTGACTGGTTATTTTAGAAAGTTTATTAAGAATTATTCTATAATTGCCAAGCCTTTAAGTGATTTATTGAGGAAAGAGTCTAAATTTAAATTTGAAGAAAAGGAAAGAAATTCCTTTAACCAATTGATATATATTTTATCTACGGAACACGTTCTTACCATTTTTAACCCTCAAAGTGAAACTGAAATTCATTGTGATGCCAGCATTGATGGTTATGGTGCCATACTTATTCGAAAGTCTTAGTAGATAATCAGTTCCACCCTGTCTACATGAGTAAGAAAACAACAGAAGCTGAGTGAAAATATTCTAGTTACGAATTAGAAGTTATAGCTGTCATAGAAGCTTTAAAAAATTTTGTGTATATGTGTTTGGAATTCCTTTGAAAATAGTTACTGACTGTAATGCTTTTGCTATGATAATGAACAAAAAAGGTTTATGCACAAAAATTGCTAGATGGGCTCTAATGCTAAGTGATTTTGACTACACAATTGAGCACAGAAAAGATTCTAGTATGCGACATATCGAAGCTTTAAGCAGGAATCCAATTTGTTTCGATAGCTCAAGACAGTTTAACTCTAAAAATAATTCAAGCTCAACACACAGATGAACATATCAAAACAATTAAAGAGATATTAAAACAAAAATCTCATGATGATTATTTACTCAAAAACGATGTTCTTTTTAAATATGTTAATGGTAATAAACTGTTAGTAGTCCCAGACGAAATGCAAATGAGTGTAATTAAATCTGCACACGAGAAAGGTCACTTTGCAGTTAAAAGAACAGAAGATAGCTTAAATTCTAACTTTTACATTCATCAAGTTAACAAAAAATCGAGAAATGTTTATCTAATTGTATACCGTGTATTTTAAGCAATCGAAAAAGAGGTAAACAAGGCGAATTACATCCAATTGAAAAAGACGACACTCCTTTACACACATATCATGTAGATCATTTAAGTCCATTTGAAAGTACTCCATAAGAAAGTAAAATATATATTTGCTGTGATCGATAGTTTTACCAAATTTATATGGCTTTACCCAATTAAATCCACTGACGCTTCTGAAGTAATTTCGAAGTTAGAACACCAAAAAGCTGTTTTCGGTAACCCCTCTTGCATAATTTCGGATAAAGGTTCTGCATTTACTTCAAATAACTTCGAAGAATATTGTCGCAGCGAAGAAATTAAACACATTTGTATAACTACCGCTTTACCTAGAGCCAAGGAATGGTCAAGTAGAACGCCTTAATTCCAGTATAATTTCCGTTCTGTCTAAATTGCTAAATGATATGTGCATGTTAGCTAAATGATATTTGCATGTTAGTAATGTACAACAGGTTATAAACTCAACTTTTCACAGAAGTATTAATACACCATTTAAATTGTTATTTGGTACAAAAATGAAACAAAAAAATGAAGTTGAAATTAAAGATCTATTAAACGCAGAAATGCGAATAGATTTCATTAATAATCGCGATAATCTTAGAAAAGAAGCTAAAAAACAAATTTGAAAAGTTCAAGGTGAAAATCGCAAAACCTATAATTTAAGAAGAAAACCAGAAAGAATATTCAAATTAAACGATATTGTTTAATTTGAATATTCTTCCTGGTTTTGTGTCACCAGTGTCCTTGTATAAAACGTATACAAGGTCCAGTTCTCAAGTTAAAACGCAAATATTTAGGCCTTAACAAAATAATAAAAGTTAAAAGCAATGACTCCTACGATGTTAAAAAAAATTGGTTTTATCGAAGGTCCTCTTATTACTACAAGGATGTAGTATTTGTGCTGAGTAGATGAAGCCTTGACCCGATATAACTTGTGCTGAAAGAGGAAGACACCGATGACGACTAATTCCTGATTTTAACTTTTTTACCCACAGAATTGCTACTTTTTAAGACTAAAACTTTTTTTTTCAGTCTGTTACCTTTTAATTTTTTGAAAAAAAAAAAAAAAAAAGAAAAAAAGAATAATAACTGAGATATGTTCAAAACGCTTACTTTTGAAGATGCCGCTATCTGTTCTCTAACCAAATGAAGATGAGGGAGTCCTCCATGACGGAATCTTAGATTCGAGGAACAACGACGATGATTTAGACGAGAATTGACAACAATGTTCACAAAGTTCTTTTTGAACATGTTACTAGTCCTATTCATTTTTTATTTCAGGAAATTCTGATTCCAGACGAATGCTGAGGTCAGCTATTGTCATCAGGATGGCCGATTGTGGGATTGAAAGCGCCACCAGAGGGCCATTCACATGCAGAGAGAGAGGAAAAGTTACGAGAACGACGATCTGATGGGATGAAAAGACCGGATGACGTGAATTTACGTTGAATTTTCGAATTATAACTAGATGTTACAATGTGCTTTGATATTATTTGTAAATAGCTTTATCTTGTTGTTTGAATATAATTAAATAGTTTAACATTTATCGGTCCTGATAATAAAGCCCACAGACTCCCATAATAGTTAATATAAACAAGTTGAATAAGCTCCCAACAAACACCAACTCTCGGTAAAATTCCGGAACGCTGTTTGCCACGGCAAGCCGCTGATGGTTGTTTGAGGCCCAATTCCAGCCAATATAGCCACGGGTGAATGCTGGCCAAAATTAACCGTGTCGTAGCTGGATAAGCGGTAGACCAGCAGATTCTGGCCCTATACTTCAGTTCATTTATTAGTTTTTCAATAGCTTTTCTTCCCTTACAAAATGTGAGTCAATAGCAAACAGCCTTTATATGAACTCTTGACTAAATTATTTCTTATTCTATCAGCAAAAATCAAAATTTTTTAAAGTTAATAACCTATCGGGATATAGTTTAAAAGTATCAAGTTGTAACTTTTTATTTTCCTCATCTTTACATCGATAAAAAATTCCTTTCCATCTTCATGGTTTCAATAATTTTTGATGTTATTTTAAATATATATATCCTGATTTTTTTTTTTACTTCTATATTTTGTTAAATAACTCATTTTAGTTCCAAGTCATGGTTGCAATATCAACCGAATCAAGAAGTTAGGATATCGCACGAATTGGAGCATAATGCTTATAATTTACGAAGATTACCACTCGGCTTCTGTCTATTTGACTGGTAGTGCCCAATTAGCGGCTTAGGAGTACATATATATGAAAGCATGAGGTGCAACAACAAAACACCTTTTCAGAGAGCTATATAGAGCCTGAAATTTGAATAGATAATTCGAAAAAAATAAATAAATAAAAAGAAAAATATACAAAAAAATTGAATGACTGATAAATGAAGAATATTCATTCTGAAAAATAACAAAACGAACTATAGTGAACTTTATTCCCAGATGTCTTTAATAATTTTTTAAAATGCAAATTTCTGATATATATATATAATATATATAAACAGATATAATACATTATTTATTCATTATTATTATTTGAATCCTTATTTTCCACTACCTTTCATTTGAAAATTTTTTGTAAAAATAAAGTTTACACTTAATATTCAAGTGTAAATTTGTTAAACAATCAAAAACTATTAAGAAAACATAACAAATATAAAGGATTAATCTTTATAATAGCACTACTTAATTTAAATTTATAAGTGTAAGAAAAATTTACAGAATATTGTGTCATGAACATTTCCAATTTCACAAAACAAGCACTTATAATTAATAATTTTGGATAATTATTAATAAAAAATAACTGTGTTCGTTTTTATGGCCAAAAACTTGTACTTGATGGTACTAATTTTTAATTAGTGTATCTTGTTCGTTTCTAATTATGAAATTAATAAACATTAACACAATTTTTTAACTATCAAATCACTATAGACATTTGCATTTATATAAAGAAAATAAAATATACATTTATATTTACATATATATATATATATACATAGATATTTGCATTTATTATATATACAGCCATTTATATTTAACACATATGTACATTTATTTACATAAAATAAAAAAGAATTTTTTTACATCTACTTATACAAGAACAAAAATAAGAAAACAAATTCAAATTTGATCCATAATTTAAAACAGTTAACAATAAGGTTTAAATTATAAAATTATGCACAATATTTACATTTTATTTAAAAACTAAGCGCAATATTTACAAATAATTTAAAAACTTTTTCAAAATCGTTACCAAAGAGGCAATGCAATTTTAGAATGAAGGATTCACAAGAACTGAGAATATTTTTGCTTAACACAAGACTCTCCCCAGAGAATTAACAATAAAGGCAGGCACAATACTTGAATTTAAGTCACAATATTTGAATTTAAAGCACATACTTCCTTATTTAGAGAATACAAATTTAATAAACAAATATAGTTTGCAATACACATGAAGCAAATTCACATTTTGTTAATAAAGCATCAACATAGTTACGAAAAATATAAGTACAGCTCAGCATCAATACTATTGATTTATAGAAAGCAAACTTCATTCCCACATTTTCCCCTCAAGCCAGCAAAAATAAACATTCATATATTCGTGGTTAAACAGCATTTTCAATGTTATAGAGACAATCAAAAAGCATTCACAATTTTGATGTACATAATTACATGTATACAGAAAGATATCCATAGATAGTAATATTCCATAAAAACATACACATTATTTATAGATTTTCTTTTAAGCATTTAACACATATTTGTTGAAGCAGTCAAAAATAACTTATAAACTAAAATAAAAACATTCACAATCAAATGTTTTTAATCTCATCGTTCAAAATAAAATGTTATATAACTCGGGTTACATGCATTTATGTAACACTTAAAATGCTCAATCAAAGGATTTTATAACTTTGATAAGGAAAACATTTAATGTCTGTACAAATGAGAAATGTTTTAACACATTACTCTTAGTGTGAATTAAATTTTATTATCAAACAAAAATGATGTCCCATAAAATATTAAACTTTTCAATATAAATATTTTTTTTGTTTGTTTTATAAACTTTTAATGATATATTTTCAATATGAATCAATATCATTGAGAACAGAAAATAACACTCAGTTATTTCAAGAAATTAAATGAAAAAAATATATAAATGCACTGGTAAATATGTTGATGGATGCTAATATGCATGCAAAAAAGCATGTTTATGTACAGATTTAAAAATCAATCTTTTCTAATAATACAAAAATGCAATTGGGATCAACAAAAGCAATGAAATATGTTTATGAACATAATTTTTTAACATAATAACCTATCTCATTAAGAACAATATAATTTCAAAACTATAAAAATATGAAATATATATATAGATTATTTTACATTATTTTAAAATATAAATATATAACAATAGAAATATGTGAATTGGATTCTCTATTACTTAATCTAAAGAAAAATCTTATTTACATTTCATATTGTAACTAACATTTGAATTTTACATAGTATAAAATTTAGCAAAATATAATTTAGAAGAACATATATTGTAGCATTGAAATGTAAAACATAATATAAAGAAATCAGACCACATTTAACATCTTAGTACTTTTTGAAAACCCAGATTTCTTTTTTATACGCTATCCATTAAGCCCACATTCATATGTTACCTCTGCATATCATTAAAAATTCAATGAAATATTTTTAGTCGACAAAACAAAAATGTCCAAAATATTTTTTAATAAAAGTTTAAGTAATTAAACACTGAACTGTTTTTAAAGAATCAAAAGCTAGATTTAAAAAACATTTAAATTTAAAACAATTGAACGAATTTCAATACATTTGAAATCCTTGATGCTTTAAAATAATACATTTATTACTACAAATCAATGACATGCCCTTTTTTTCGATTCTAGGCACATTGCAATATTCAATTTTACTATAATGAATATTATATTTTGATAGCTTTTTTAAAATAGTATTTTTGACAGTAATTGTTGCTCCAAGAAAAAACTTTTTTTTTTTTAAAAAAAAAAAAAAAAAGTGCAAGCCAGCTGTTAAAAATTGTAAATGGATTCAGAATCACACCAGTTTGAATCCAATTTGTTTCATCCACATATTTTACATGTTAAAAAAAAGGTTTAATTTAGCATCAACAATATAAATAATTACTGTGAAAAGTAATAGTTTCAAAACTATGCACACCTTTGGAAAGGCTGATTGATGTCATTGATACTTTTCCCTAAAACGTTCATCAAATATCTTCTGCAATTTGAAAAAAGTAGCTTAAAATATAGGGTCTTTTATTTCTGTTTTATTTCGCATATCTTTAAGAAACCTCATAAAAATATTTTGACTGCCAAAGTTTATTTAAGGATACATCAGTTCCACTCCAAATTTTTCAAAAGTATGACTTCTTATACTCAAATTTTAAAAATTACATGTGTTCAGCACAAACTAAACCTAAAATAATGAATGTTTTGTTCAAAAAGCAAATTTGAATTAAACGAATATTAAACCAATACAGTCAAACCTAATCAGAGTGTAGTGACTTTAGGACACATCTTTTCCAGTGTCATTATGACACGATGATTTATTTAAAAATAATGACTAATTATAAAATTAAGTAAACTTAAAACTCATAGATCACAAAAAAGTATACATATTAAGAATTAGAGATCAATGTTGCTTAATGATAGCAATTTAAGAAAAATCAATGAAATAAATAATCCTGCAAATTAATTTTCTCTAAAAGGTATTGAAAAAAAATTCTAAAAGGTATTGAAACTAACTTGTGTATATAGAGTTGCTTTGATAGAACTTGTCTTAATAAATAATTCATCATAAATAATACAAACCAATTTTTCAAACGTCAAAAATTTTGTTACATTTTTTGAGTTTACATCTGTTATTTTAATTTTAAGTGTTTTTAAAATTCTGACATATTATTATTATTACCTGAAGATATTTTTAAAAGTGGAGCACAAAAAAAGGATAATTTTATAAAAAAAGAACAGGATAATTTTATATTGAATGGAAGTATGTGCAAAAAAATTTTAATACTGTTTTAAAATTTTGAAGTTTTTCACAAACATGAATATATAAAATATTTAATACATAAGGGTGTCAATATTTAAATAAAAATGGAATAGTTATCAGCCTTGAGATACACTGTGGCTTTTAAGTACTTAACATTCCTTAGTTTCAAAAGTTTTTAAATCCTTTCCGAAAAGGAAGTCTTTAATATAACAAAATGCAGCAAAAAAGTTACACCATTTTTTTAATAAATAACAAATGTACTCGATACCTACTCAGTAGAACGCTATTTTAATTCTATAATTAATTATTGATTGTCTATGGAAATTACAAATCACATTTTTAAAAGTTTGATTCCCCTGACTCCCAATCCTCTAATAACCAATTATTCTTTTTTATGCATCTTTAGAATTATAAAGTTCATAGTTATTAATAAAACTATCAAATTGAGAGTTAATAATACTTGACTATGTAATTATCAATTTATTTGTTGTGTGTGGAAAAATTAACATTTAATTAGTATCTGGATCAAAGTATAATTTATTCAGCATATTCTGAAAATTTTATTCAAATTCTTACAAGCATAAGATTACTGTTTAATATTTTGACAACCACATAAAATATATTCGTATACATTGTACATCAACTATTGCTAACAATATGGTTCAAAGATGCATAATATTCTTAAAAAATAATAATTAATTAAAATGTATGCTTAGTAAAACGTACTCAAATGGAGTTAGATAAATTCTTCACCAATGCAGATGTGTTGGTACATTTAGTGAGTTGTTTCTCATAAGGAATTTCCTATACAGATAACAATATTGATAATCCTATCAAATGAATTTCATTTTGATTTTTTTCTAAATTTAGTATAATTAATTTTTGTACAAGAAAGTGAATTAATCAAGGGAAAGCAGTTTAAATGGTTTCGGAAAATCAACTGCTATGAAAAACAGTAACGAAAATCAAACTTACTTATTGTTGATATATGTGAAGGATAGTATAGGGGTTAACCGTTTGGTTGTCACAATTAAGCATTTTCCTGCTTAGTAATCTTTATAGTTTCGAGGAAAGTATTAAGGAATTAAACGATTTTTTATTACAAAAAATTACGTTTTCCTCCTTTGCTCCTGACGCGTGCATGACATTTTTCTAGTATACTCACAACTTAAAGGAATCAAGGTGTATCCTAAGGATATAAAATTATTACAGCACATATTATATAATTTTTTTTGAAATTATCAAGTTTTTCATCTTGATTTTTTTTTTTAGTGGCATAAAATTACTCGCTTAATGCTTCAGAAAATTGTGCAACATAAGGAAAAATGTAATGAATGCACGACACAAAACTCTCTGCCTAAATGAGAAACCCCTCTTTTCAGAACTCTTTATGCAAATCCGTCAGGTAAAGATAACTAAATATTATGAAAGGAATTAAATAATAATTAAAACGCACTGTTGAATTTTGACATTATGTAAATACCATCCTCAAGTCCTAAGGTGTTAAGGTAGTTAAATGGTACAATATCCGCAATGTGTTACTTAGTATGTTCGTCTCTCAATAAAAGTTTTCATATACTAAGGCTAAATTAATGCTGGATCCACAGAATAAAGTTGACTATGAACCACTATAAAACATCCAAAACCAATGGTGGAAAACAAATTCACAAATTGTTTAAACAAAGGCAAATGTATTTGCTCTTTGGCTGCCAAATAGGCATTTTCACTGTGTAAAATTACCTTTCATGAAGTAAATGGTTGGTTAGGTTTTGTGATGCAAGACTTAAAAAGGGAAATGATGAATCAAATTTCAGATTTTAATGAAATAATTCTTATTTATAACGCAGAAAAAGTTAATAATATGAGGAAAATAAACACATCTGAATGCAGTTATATATTAAAAATTATAGATAAATCTGTATGTGTATACACACACTCACTTTCAAAAGTTAATCACAAAGATATAAAATGCAAAAAAAAAAAAAAAAAAAAAAAAAAAAAAATCAACGACTGCTTTGATTGACACAAAATTCGGCAGGAAAGTAGCATATATATTTATGCATAAAATAATTATATACAGAAATGAAAAGAATATTAAATTTTAGTAAGTTATCAGAAATGATATACTCGAGATTGAAACAGAATTATGTTTAAAGTTAAAATAAACAGCATAAAATTAAAAAAAGGACATCATTAGAGTATATGATCCCCTTCGTCTACATAAAAGAAAAGTTTACACCTTGTGACCATACTTTCAATCAGGTTGTCAACCACCGCAGAATTAAGCAATAGCCATTCTTCTCGTAGAGCAGTTTCTAGCTCAATAAGAGTAGCTGGAGATGGGAAACGTGAAGATTCAGCACGGCTAAGAGTATGGAATTAAGGTCGGGAAAATATGCTGATCACGCCATACGCGCAATCCTTTAACTCTCCAGGTAGTCATCGACGATGTCACCTCTATGGGGACGTGTATTAACATTCATTAAAACAAATGTATGGCCAACTGCTGCAGCGTTCAATCTCGCAATGTATTCTAGGACTTCATCTCGATACCGGATAGCCGTCCCAAAACCCCGTTTAAAGATGTGCAGGTCGGTGCATTATCCTAATGAGATCCCTGCCCACGCCATAATACTTCCGCCTCGAAATGCGTGATGTTCGGTGATGTTTTGGGATTGATTGTGTGTTCCTTTTTCACACTTTATCCTTATGAGGAAGTCTGGCTCCAGAGCAAATCTTGACTCATCAGTAAACATGCCATTGAAACATCAATCAAACACAGTCCAATTGACATGTTCTTGGTACCACTTTAATCGTGCCACTCTTGACTGGACGGATAGACAAACACAAACTCGAAGTACTCAGGCGTACCGTGCACTCATAGGTGTAATATTTGGCCTACAGTAGCTGCAGGAATCACTTTACCAATGGAAGCTGTAATCATAGATGTCACACGTGTGGGGGTCGCTATGCGATTCCGCTTGGATAAAATCACAATATATCGATCTTCAGCAGGGTTTGTAACCAACCCTTGGGTGATTGGCTATGGGCCTTTGGACAACTGTCTGGATGGTTCCGAACTGTTTTCCATAAGCGTGTACAGAATGATAAACGCCGAAGAAAAGTGCAAAATTTGAGATCAACTGTCCTGTGTCGAGGTGCCCCACAGCACGCCAGCGCTCAGAACCTTCCATTCGTCTTCTAGAATCATAGAAACACGTAAGCCTTGAAAACAAATTGATAGAAGTTTTAAACACCTTCTATCAGCACTTACATTCAACGTCAGTAACCCTTCTTAAAGCTGGTATCGTATAAAACTGCCCCTTTTTGCATATTTCTTGACATGAAAGCGTGATTGTGGCAGTTTCCTAATATATTTGCATATTTCAATCTACCTCTGCAGTGATTTTCATCCTCTTCAATTCTGATTGGTTTCCGGAAATTAGCATTTTCCTTTTCATGCTTATTTTTTGGAAGTGAGTGTATGTATGTATAATAAATTATAAGGCCATAAAAGCTTTTAATAATAAATATTTTAGAACTTAAGCATAATTAATAAAATCAACTGCTTTGAAAAAAGCTGATTGTGGGATGGTTCTTTAATGCACTAAAGAAATTTCAAATATTAATATTAGAAGAATCTAACACAATGAAGTAAAACCTTTGCATACAATTACAGTACAAAGAGCACATAAGTTTTTCAAACATTTTAAAGAATAGGTTTATTCGTGTAGAAAAAAGTATGGCAGGGAAACATGCCTGTTATATCTTTTAGCTATTATTTTCAAAAATAATGTACTTTCATGTCGCAAGCAGAAAATTAAAAATTATATAATTTCTTAAATATTAACCGCAAAATTTTATAAAACTAATACAGATAAAAAGTAAACATAATTTGTCTGATTGCAGATATTACTTCAAAAATAACCCCATGATCCTATAAAAGTGTGTTAAAAAAGCAGTTTGTGTTACATTTTGAATTGGAATTCTTTAGATTTTTTCTAAGATTCTATTTATTGCTACAATTTTATTCACTATAATCTTACAGATATTTGTTTACAATTAATGCATTCATTTGTTTGACGGATTAACATCTAGTATGCTGCTTACCAATAAAATATTTCACCAGTAGGTCTGGAAAAATTTATGACAAATAAGTAAATTAGGCCAATAGAGGTACTTTTATAAAGTCTAAGAATCTGTTACATATGTTATGTACAAAATCTCTAGAACATGGATGCGCCAACTATGGCCGCCGGAAGGTTTTATGAGGTCCTCGGATAAAATTTTAATTTGTTGGTTCGTCGGAAATTAAAAGAAAATCTGATTTATATATTATAAATCCATCTCTTTTCCTACTTTGTTTAAATTTTCACTTCATTTATTTATTAACTTTATAAAAGAATTAATTATCATTTAGACTTCTCTATTTTTATCCTACAAAACCCAAATTGACGGAAATAGCAAGCACAGACAGCTGTAATAGTTAAAACGTTAAAAGCGGAAGTTCGTTGCTAATTATAGTTATATTAATATCTCACGACCAGAAAATCAGTGCTATGTTTGCTTTATCTTATATATGCGAACAGATGTTTTCAACTAAGAACCTTAGAAAGAATCATTTCAGAAGTAAACTGATAGATAGGCATTTAGCTTCATTTCTTCGAATCAGTACAATTCCCTTCGAACTTCAATATAAGGCATTTTTACAAGAAAAATCGCAATTTTACTTATCTCATTAACATATTTAAAAACATGTATTTCGTTTTTAAAATTTTAGAAAAATTTATCTTGGCCCGCCAACATGTCCCTCTCACCCCAACCTTAGCGCTCTTGCCTTCGGTTTAACAGTTCGTGGGTTCGAATCACACCTTAAGCATGGATGTTTGTAGTGGTTCGGAAACCACTTTAAACCGTAGGTCTCGGTCTAATTAGCCTTCGTGTGCAAAAAATTACCGTTGAGCGACAAACCAACCCCCTCCCCAAACGAAAAAATTTGCCCATCCCTGCGCTAGAATAATGTTACTGAATGTATTTGATATCTTGAAGTTCAAATTGATCAAGTATGTCTTATGAGAATCTGAAAGAATGCTCAGGATTGTTCTCGAATATTTTAAATTTTCAAAGGAAATACTGGGTTTGCAATCTTGCACACCAGATAGTTCTGTACAACGGAAAAATACTCTGGAATGTACGAGGATGTCCTAGAATTTACTCTAGAGAAATTAAATTATCCTTTTAGTGGAAATATGTTTCTATTGCGATATGATTTACTTCCTTGATTTCCTTATGCAATTGTCATTATTTTTGAAATTCACTTGCCTATATTAGTGTAAATATATTAAATTCAATAAATAAAAGTGAAAGATAAAATGAATTTTATTAAGTTTTAATATTAAGTATTTTTAGTATTTTAATCTATATTACGATTTAGCAGTATTTCGAATGGTAAGAGAATGCACCAATGGGAATCAAAGCTGAAAAAATTAATTGAATAGATAAGGGTGAAACATGAAGTGAAAAAATCATAAATTGATTCAATCATTGTTCCAAAAAATTTATTTTCCCTTATTAAATATTTCAAATAACTTTACACTTAAAATGAAAAACAGATTTCAGTTTATATTATTTATTAAAACACAAGAGATATCCCGACTGTACTCCGTTTCCTGGAAAATTTTAATCAATATTTGACTCGAAAACATTCTTTGACTAACAAAACGATGAATTAAGGGATTCAAGAACATTCTTTTGAAAGTTCTCGAACGTTCAGAAATTAGTTCTGAAGATGGAGGAGAATAGATTATGAGTCAGACTGAATTGTGTAAATTGCAAATGATGATCAACTTATTGAAAGTGTTGAGAAAGAAGATGACCCTTAATGTCCAAGTTGAAGCAGGCACTGGACCGTCAGCTAGAGAAGCATTTTCCCACTTTTAAGTGGATGGAGCATCGGCCCGAGTGTGACCACATCAAATTTTCACTATCAAGCGAATGACGACTTGGTTGCACAAAAATTTGTGAAGGCATGTGAAATCTGGCGAGATGTTTAGAACAAGCACTATACATAATAAATACAGTACTTGTGATCTCCTTAACATGTCAAAGAATTGCCTTTTCATTAAATTCTTATTGTTTGAAAAATATAATTTTTTCTCCCTTTTTCAATATAAAATCATTAATTAAATAAACCTTTTATAAAAAAAAAAATCCAATTTAGTAAGATTTTATTATCTGAACAGTGCCCAATCCCAATTGATATGAATAATAGAAGTTCTACTGAGTTGAATTTTGGAATATTTTTATTCATTTATAAAATGGCTTTCTGACACACATGTTTGGAAAGCAAAAGAAGAACAGAAAAAGAAAGCTTCAGAGATTGAAATATTTTTTTTAAAAAATAAAAAATTTTACATGTACTTTTTTCAAAAATATATTACATTTCAGGAATATTCAAGGAAGAGAAATCTGAAGCCGTAAATATATTTTCTACTCACAGTAGTTTGCATAGATGAAATTTTAGAAGAAACATACTTCAGGTTTTAAGCTTTAAAGTTATTGAGGTTCTGATATTTTGATAAACATTTTCTTTCATTCCATGCTAATCTTCTTATTTTGAACCAAGATAAAATTTGTTATAGCAAATTTATTTGAATTCCCTATGTTATTTGAGATTTAAAAAAATGATCTCAAATTATTTTCTTAGAAAATTAAGAAAGTTGGTATTGAGAAAAACATTAAAAATATTACCGATATCAATATTTTAAAAATATTATTTTAAATTCCACTAATATTAGTATTAATTCCTCAAAATAAAGAAAACTAATGTTATAAGCCAAGATAAAGGTTTGACACTCTGTGACTTTCACTTCAAATAATTTCTGATCTTCTCACTCATATGTAGCTTCCTCTAGAGTAGAATTGCAAAAGCAAAACAATCTAATGAATTAACAGCATAAAAAGTGAAAATAAAAATAACTTTTTGGGTTACTAAATAGCAATTTTATAGTGAATATTACGACTTAGTTTACTTTCATATTTTGATTTTTATTGTTTACATTTGATAGAAGAATGCTGAATTTTTACTATAGAAATGTTTTGAACACGTCAACCCTCCACTTTTTACAACAGTGCATAAGATCTGAACAAAGAGTATAGGCGTCGTGTTTGTGGCGTTGTTATTAACGAGTTGTGAGTTAAGCGATTAAAGTATAGTTCAATTTCAAAAGTTATGTTATTTGACTTCAATAAAATAGGATTGGACAATATTTTTTAATGCAGAAAATAGAATTTAATAAAGAAAATGTGGCGAAATTAATATTAAAACAAATATTTTATTGTACATGTGCAGTAATTTCTCTTATTGTTGTGTTGAAAATTCATAGCCATTTTTTTTCTTAACATATTTCAGATGATTAAATAATGACATTGTTACCATTGGATGTTATTCCTAAATTTAATTCAATATAAAGAGGAAATCTTTTCGAATAGGTCATCTTTATATCAAGAAGAAGGTCAAGAAATATAATAGGTGTTAAACATAAAGCATGTAATACGGAACTAGCCTAGATCCTATCTTCTTGTTTAATCTCTATGAAAATAAACCAGAATTTCGTAATACAGCATAGAATAATCAGAGTTTAAACAATAATTAAAATAAATACTAAAATAAAATAACTATTATATGCTATCAGATTAAATTCATATCATTATTATGCAATGCATAATCTATGTAAATAACTTAGATTTAATTAATATAGCAGGGGATAAGTCTCCATCTTATTGATAACCAAAATATTATAAAATAATTGTTTAGGAAATTCTTTTATTTAGGTTTAGATTTCATGCTTAGCTTTCATTGGATGAGCATTCTTAACTCACAAATATTAATTTTCTAATATAAGTCTATGATGCCCTAACATACATGTATCGGACACATTTTCTATAGTCATATTTTTAAGCTGTTTTTATTTTCTGAATAACTTGTGGAAAACACTTTTATATAAACTAATATATTCAAAAACACTCTCAAAGTACTCATGAGCTGGAGAGTAAAATTAATTCACTTTCGAAATAGAAAAAGTTCAAATTACACCCCATTAGTACTTTGCATGTAGTATGAAAACAAAAAAACTTACCACCATAAAACAGCCTTATAAATATTACTTACCATCTAACTTAATTACAGATACACTAAAAGTATTCACTATAATAAATACCTGGCGTTAACGAACTGACTAAGAACACTTACCGATTCACACCATATACATACAGTACAAAAATAGAAACTTACCTCCACAAAACATAGTACTTTATAAACATTACTTACCTTACATCTTCTATTACAGATACTTTAAAACAATTTACTATATATACATACCTGATGCAAGCGAACTAATAGAGAACAATTACCTTTATTTTTTTACACGATACTTCTGAAAGTATAGTTTCGTCTTAAATGATCCAGGCTTGATATTGTTGAAAAAATTTAAATAATTAAAGAAGGAATTTCTGTCCTCTCTCCAGTCATGAGATACTTTAAGAAATGAAATTTTCTTATGCTATTTACAATGTGGATGCTTATGCAAAAAGTTTTTTTAGCAATAATAAAATTATGAAAAATAACAGCATTGTTTAAAATTACACAAATACTAAAATATACCTAAGTTTAATGACATTCAAATTTCAAAATAATTTAGATTAAGAAGAATCAATTTTTCTCCATGCAGGTGCACTGAATTAATCATATATTTATGAAAAATTTGTCATCGATAAGAAACTGGGTATGAAGTATAAAACAATGCCTTTTCCAATCTTGAGTTAATAAATTATAAAAAAGATTTCTTGGAAGGAAATTTCAAGAGCAACTTAAGGTCTCATAGTAATTTTCCAGCAAGAAATTATAAATTTTTTACAAATCTTTTTATTTACAAAAACACAAAATGCCATATTTTAGTGGGATTAATTTATAAATTAAAATTTTTCTTATCTTTGTTTGATATTTAAATATTTTTATTCTCTCATATCAAATGCAGTCTTCTATTTTACATTTTTTTAAAATTTTCAGTTACAGCAGCTCTTCTTATCCCAGTAAAAATTACCACAGTCATTCTAGATAGATTAATATTCTCAAACAATGAAAATATAACAAAAATAAATGAAAAATTTCCATGTCACCTTCAATACTAACGTATTAAAATAATTCACACAGAATGGCTACTGTAAATATAAAATATGTAATAAATACCCCATATATAATAATTCACACAGAATTATTATATATTTTAAATGTAATCGAAATGTACATTTAAAACAATTTAACATTTCAAATAACCACAGCAGTTTCAGTTATTCGAGAAAACAACTTGAGTCTATACATACATACATACATACATACATATATATATATATATGTGTGTGTGTGTTCTTATTAAGAGTATTATAATATTTTTAAATGGAAATAATTTTACCCATTTGAGTATCTGATTAGTATAATAATGAAAAGTTATTTTCATTTGAATAAGAAATTTATCTAAGACACTTGTTCATAAACTACATGTTTTATCTTTTCACCCAAGATAAATATACTTTTTTTTTTCAAATTCTAGGAAGAGATAACAGAAAAAATCTGAAAATTACTTATTCAGTATGAAATGTGTATTTTTGTTTATTTTTTCCATAAACGTTAATTTTAAAGGAAACATCTTAAATGATATAGCAATGCAGTAGGTATAACGTATATATTATAATATAAATCCTATTTTTAATCGTAAATGTAGAGCTTTTTTTTTCATTTGAAGTATTTGACAAAAATCAGAAATAATGATTGAATCAATTCATGACTTTCTATCAGCTTTGATTCACAAACGGAAAAATATTCTTTTGACATAAAAAATGAATCAAATTACTGAAACTATTTATAATATATTTAACACAATTTTAACATTTTCGCTTTTATTTGTGTTTAATTTTTTCACTGCATTTTATATTGTATTACATTGTTTCATATTTTTGATTGAACACCAGGCTAAGGAATTTTCAAAACAATGAATATCATATCTGGAACCAAGGAAGTAAATCATGCCACAGTTGAAACATATCCCCATTCTAAAGCAATAGTTTTACGAGGGTTGCTAATTATATTTCTGGCCTTGGCAACAGTAAGTGTTGCTAGGCGACCGAAGACGATTTTAATCGAAAGTTTGATATTTTTAAACATAAATTCAGCAGACGATTTACCATTATAGCTTTATTTGTGTTGTTGACAGTAAATTGAAAAGTTCTTCTCTGTCAAAAAATGGAATTGAATCGTGAACATTTTCGTGCCATTATTTTTCATAACTTTCGACGTGGATTGTCAAGACAAGAGTGCTTCGATGAACTTAATTCTTTATACAGCGATAAAGCGCCATCCTACAGCACTGTAAAAAATTGGTATAACGAATTTAATCGTGGTCGATGTTCGATCCAGGACGAATCCCGTGCAGGTCGTCCAAAATCCGTTGTTGTGCCAGAAAAGATCAATGCTGTGCGTGAACTGATAAAGCAAGATCGTCATGTGACATACCGTGAGATAGAGGCGTCTTTGGACATTAGTATGACTAGCATCAATAAAATATTGCATGAACATTTGAGCGTAAAAATTTGTTCGCGTTGGATCCCGCATAATCTGACAAACGCTCAAAAAAGGCTCGTGTCGATTGGTGCAAGGAAATGTTGGAAAAATACATTCAAGGTACATCAAAGGCTGTGTATAACATCTACACAGGTGACGAATCATGGATCTATGCATATGAGCCGGAAACAAAACAGCAATCAACTGTATGGGTCTTCCAAGACGAGGCAAAACCAACAAAAGTTGTTCGAGGAAGAAGCACATCGAAACAAATGATTGCCTGTTTCTTCGGCATTAACGGTCATGTGGCAACAGTGGCGTTAGAGCAACGCAGGACGGTCAATTCTGAATGGTACACGACCATTTGTTTGCCAGAAGTCATCGGAGAAATTCGAAAAAAGCAGAAGAACAGGCGAATCATTCTTCATCATGACAATGCGAGCTTTCACACATCGACTCAAACAAAGGCATTTCTGACGGAGTGAAAGATCGAACTGATGGGTCATCCGCCGTACAGTCCTGATTTGGCACCCAATGACTTCTTCTTATTCCCACACATCAAAAATAAATTACGTGGACAACGATTTTCGACCCCCGAAGAAGCGGTTGATGCATTCAAAACGCATGTTTTGGAGTTACCTCAATCGGACTGGAAAAAGTGCTTTGAAAATTGGTTCAAACGCATGCAAAAGTGTATTGATCATCATGGAGAATATTTTGAAAAACAATAAAACCAATTTCGATCTTACATATTTGTTTTTTCATTATTAGGCCAGAAATATAAATAGCAACCCTCGTATGTTCCTAGTAAATTCTAAAACATTCAGGGACATTTTTTCGCTGTACAGAACTATCTGGTGTGCACTGAAAGATTACAAAACCATTATTTTCTATAATAGTTCAAAATATCCTAGAAATTCTTGAGTATTCTATAAGATTATCAGAAACACTAAGACATTTTACATAAATTTGACTTCCTAGATATTAAATAACAGTCAGAAATACCGAGACGATTTTTCACATCAATATTTAGCAGATAGTAAACTTTATATAAGTGCCCATTGGCCTAATTCACTTGATTGTCGCACAATTTTCCACAACAAATTGCAATTTAAAATGTTAAGCAAAATGAATTTTTTCTCACCCCAAACACTCCTATAGGACTATGGAGCTGTTTCTGAAATCATGTTTGCAATCATACACACTACGTTTACATTTTTTTTTCTCTCTGTATTATAGTTTTATAAAAATTTTACAGACTGTAATAGTTAAAAATATATAATTTTTGAATTATCTGCTTGCAACATGAATGCAGAGCTCACTATTTTTGAAAATATGCTCTAGAAGGTATAACATGTGTATTTCACTGGCATTTTATTTTTTCTAAATGAATAAACCTATTCTTTAAAATGTTTGACAAAGTTATGTAATCTTTCTAATACAATTGTATGCAAAGATTTTAAATCTCATTGTATTTCTGCTGCTTCGAATATAAATATTCCTAATTTCTTTACTGTATTAAAGAACCATCTCATAATCACCATTTTTTAAGAGCTGTCGATTTTATTAATTATTATTTATTTCTAAGGTTTATATTATTAAAAGCTTTTATAGCACATAATATATATATATATATATATATATATATATATATATATATATATATATATATATATATATATATATATATATATATAATGCTTTCAAATGTTTATTTTACTCATATTATTAACTTAACTTTGTCTGGGTTGTAAAAAATTATTTCATTAAAATTAAAATTTTGACGCAGTATTTCCCGTTTTAAATCTTGCATCACAAAACCTTACCAACCAGTTAGTCCTCAGAAGGTAATTTACACAATGAATATTCCTATTTGAAAGCCAAATAGCAAGTACATTTGCCTTTGCTTCAACATTTGGTGAGTTTGTTTTCCACCATCGGTTTTGGATGTTTGTAGTATTTCATGGTCAACTTTACACTGTAGATCCAGGTCAAATTTAGCCTTAGTATGCAAAAATTTTCATTAAGATACAAACATACCAAATTACACTGTGGATATCATAATACTATTCAACTAACAGCTTAGGACTTGAGGATGGTTTTTACACTATGTCAAAATTCAGCAGTGTTCTCATTTCAATTATTATTTAATTCCTGTCAGAATATTTAGTTATAATATTTACCTGACAGATTTGCTTAAAGAATTCTGAAAAGAAGAATTTCTCATTTAGGCAGAGAATTTTTGTTTTGTGCATTAAAAACATTCCTAATGGTGCGCAATTTTCTGAAGCTTTAAGCAAGTATTTTTGTGTCATTTAAAAATATAAAACTCTAAAACATTCTACATCAGTCTTATTTTCCAAATATCAAATAACATTTAGCCATATTCTGGTGATTATATATTCTTTTTAGTAGTTTTATCAACTATGCTAAAGTGCCCACTTGTCCATTTCACTCATTTGTCATAAGTACCTTTGGACTCACCACTCACACTCATTACTCACAATTCAAAATAGTAACATTCCACAAAGTAAGGGATTCCAAATCATAAGCCCCAGATTAGGCTAGATATTATTTACATCTGCTATTAATACGCTATTATTTACATCTGCTATTAATACGCTATTATTTACATCTGCTATTAATACGCTATTATTTACATCTGCTATTGATAATTTTACGCTTATACACAGTGCTCAAAACAATTAAAGAATGTTTAAATTTTGGGCTGATCTCATGTTTAGAGAAAAGTTTGGTTTATTTTCTATAAGAGCTTTTCCCAGTTCTTGCCGAATTCGTAGGTGTGCTGCAAATCGTCGGTCTAGAACGTCCCAAACCTTCTCTATCGAGTTCATGTACAAAGAACACTATGACTATTCTCTTCACATGATTCCTTTCTCCAAATGGATATCATTTACCAAGTTATAGTGATGTGGACAGCAAATTATAGACCACTGAAATGAAGTTCTCCCCCAATTACAGTAGCATAAGGGATTAAGTCTATGGATCTTATCCCTATATCAGGACCAATCAGGCCATTTGAAATAATATGTGGAGCCATTTCGAATACTATAGAAATCAGCGTACTGTTTGTGCAGATGTTAGCTTAGGCTATTATTCTCACACTACCAAATTGGACACTCATGTATGAACGAGAATTGTTTCTTGTGCCAAATTCCCTTCAGATGAAAATATTTCTATTATTAGGATGAAGAAAAACAAGGAACTCATCAGAGAAAAAAAATATTGCTTTGTTCATTTCTTCTCTATTTCACAGGTTATGTTGTTCACTTTCTGTGGGTGTGACGACACCTTGATGTTACTATGAAATATATCTTTGGCGAGCACACAACTCCACACCATGAAATTGGTTTTGGACAGTGCGTCGAAACTGTGGTACCAGTAGCCAAAAGGTATTGTCGAGAAAGAGTTACATTCATATTTCAGAATTTCCTAACCATTGCCATTAAATAATGGTCTTGCATGATTACAACTTAGCCTTGATCATCAGTGTACACATTTCCAGTCACCTGAAAAACGGTACCAGACATTCAAAAACACAATTAGTGAAAACCTAATAGGGTTTGCTTCCCTCCTGTAATCGTAAAAAAAAATTTCCAAGTTTCTGTTAATAAATGTCAGTAAGATATCATACTCATCGACAAAATGTGCTTATCGAATGTTGATCATTCAATATAATGAAAGTTAAAGAGGAAAATAGAGCCAAATCTCACTGCTGTCAAAGCATTGTCTTCAGCATCAATTTGAAAATTTGCATTTACTTTTCCATTTAATGCAAAACTTGTACTGTTATTTATGTAGAACTTACAATATTGTCGATTTTTTTTGAGCAGTGCATTTCAACTATATTGATTTTACTCTCCCTTCGATCGATTATTAATTTTTACACACGTAGCACTTTAAACTGTTAAGGTTTTTTAGTATCATTTTTGTAACACGTGTTTATATAGCTTACTATAAAAAAGCAACATACATCGTTTTGGTGAAAAACCATCTGATACATTCTATAAGAATACAGACCCAAAGTTCCATTCAAACCTTCAAAATATTCTGGAACATTCTCCAGCTGCAGTCATGAGTCTTTAACAACATTTACACAACCTCTGCGATCTGATCTTCTAAACATTCAATAATGTTAGTTCGTCTTCGTAAATAGTTTACAGCAGTTTCATGGACTTCCAATAGTTTAGAACTAATAGTGCACTATTTTGTAGCAAAATTTTCAAAATCAAATGAAAAATCCTTCTTGAATTCGGTTAACAGAGGGCTTTCATTGAATGTGGCTCTTATAAAAGTGTGAGAAAGCATGCTGAAGTTTCCATCGTCTTAAGACAATACACACCTAATTTTAATATGAATTTAATTTGGCAAATAAAATGCTTTAGAAATATATTTGCCTTAGTTTACTTATTAAATTTCTATACATTAAAATAACATTCAACAATATAAAAAAAAAAGATTTTTCGCATTTGTTATATTTTTAAACCACAATTTGCATACTCACTCCATTTATGATGAGACTGAACCAAATCAAAAGCATGTATTGTTTTGCAATTGTTAAATTATTAAAATTATTAATTTTTTTTAAAATCTTAAATTGCCACTTAAATTTCAATTTATTTCTAAGCTGCAACTATTTCCGCTTTGTTTCTGAAGCACAAGCCTATTAAATTTCTAAAATCTAACTTTTCATTTAAGTATTAGCAGGAAATATTTGCTTTCCTTCAATCCATTTTCTTCATCACTAATTTTGATAAAAATAAATATTTTCAAACACAATTGGTTTTAATATTCTGCTATGTTTAGGTGAAGCTTTCTAATTCATGAAAAACTTGAAATATATCTGGAAAATGCATTATGAAGTTAGAAAAATACAGAAATATCAAGATACATCTAAAAATGGAAGCAAAACACACCATCTTTTTCAACACTTAAAAGGCTATAGCATCAGGATAATGGTTACATATTTTACTTAGGTTATTTAGAGAAGCATACATCAAAACATTTTATTGCTATACTAAAAAGAATATTAACATATATTTAGGACTTCTGCTCACACTGGTTGCCATCTTTAAAATTAAAAAAGTATTTGTTAAAAGATTGCATAAATTTCATTTACATTAAGAAAATTTATTGGAAACATTTTTCCTGGTGGTATTAGTAGAGTTTAATTTATATTTGTATCACAATGATAAATGTTATTTTAATCTACTATCACCCCATAAGTGACCATATCCTTCTTTGTTATTTCTATAAAAACAGTTAAATTAAAAGTCAGATCTTATATTTTATTCATATCAGTGAAAAAGTTTCCTCATAGCTTTTACAGACAATTACTTTTATTGAATATAACTGTTTAACTGAAGAAGAAATTTCAAAAGTAATTTAAATATGCTCATTTTTTTAAATTTTTTCTACAGATTACATTTAAATTTAATCATAAAATAAAAATATCAGAACTTTTATTTAAAATTCAAATTTGAATAAAATGATTAAAAACTTATTCACATTGTATACTTTTAATAAGGTTTTTGGTTGTCAAAATTAAAAAAACAGTAATCTTTTTATTATCTATATAATTTAAAGAGCTAATAAATAAGAAAATTTTTGGTTGCCACATATGAAATAATTTTTTACAGTATATGTTAAAGTTAAAATTTTATGAAACTTATGAGGAATTTAAAGTTTAATAAGAACCCCCAAATTATAAGAAATAGAGGAAATATTTGTAATGGTACATAAACTCTCTCTTAAACTTTAACCAAAATATTAAAATTCAGACTTATAGATATTTATTACATGTGATATTTAAATAGAAGAATGTCTGTTGTAAATTTAGAAAAGTCTTTCCTTACTTAGCTTCAAGTTTTATTGATGATAAATCATTTTGTACTAGGTTAAATAGATTTGACTACAAATCAATGATAATTTCTTTAAATAAATTAATACAAATAAAAAATACTTAAGCCAGAATATGCTCATTTAGTATAGTAATATGAGTAAAAATTTGATTACGCAAACTACTTTATCTTCCTGGCTTATTCAAAAAATGTTGCAGTTAATTAATTTACAATAACCTCATTTCCATTTTCATTTAAAATCATTCACCGCCAATTTTTTTGCTCATAAACAGATTAAAAATTAAGGACACATCAGAGCAAAATTTAAGTTCAGATTTTTGCAAATATTCTAAAATATATAATGAATTTTCGAAAAATAATTATTTTCAAAAGAAATATTTGTGAAAACATAGTACATTCTGTATTATGTTTCCACAAATATCTTATGCTAATGTAACAAGCCAAGATTATTTTCACATTAATTTTTTCAATACATCTACATAGCTGCCAACTCTACTGACTTTATCGGTAAACATGTGATTTTTCATCATTTCTCCAGATTTCCCGATAATGTATGAATATCAACTGGCTTTTGGCAGTTTTAGTTAAAATTTTAGAAACAGCCGAAATTTTGCCTAAAAAAAGTCTGTTGAGTTGTCTTAGTAGCTTGATCGTGCACTAATATAAAGGTATGTTTATTTCTTTAAACAAGTTTTTTTTTTATTATTATTTTTAGTTTCCAACTTTGTCCGTTCTCCATGGGAGGATGACACTCTAACCACACTAAGCTGCCAAATTTGCTGTGAATAGGCAGTCACACAATTCACATTCAGAGTAAACACTAGATGCCTGTTTACATAAGCAGTTCAATTAGGAGGAATATTAATAGTTATTAGTAATTTAATTAGGAAAAAATATTTCCATCATATGAAGTATTTGTCTCTGAATTAAATTTATTTGTTAATGTATTATATAAGTTTAATATTTATAAATTACACCAGAGTAGTAAACGTTACCTTATAAAAAAATATTGGGACATAAACGTAGACGTTAATTTTTTATATATTGTATATTGTTTTATTTTTCATAGTTTCTTTATAAGATTGATGAATATTTTATTAAAATATTAAGATTTACACAAAATATGTTTAACATAAATCATTCTCAGAACGAATAATATAAAGAGCAAAATTGTCTTTTTGCTACCATTTTAAGCATACTGTTTCAAGTAAAAATGTCGCTAATAGTGTCTCTTGATTTTTTCCCTTAAAATCAGTAGAATACACTGATTTTTTTTTCCTCCAAGATTGGCAGGTATGCATCTATGAATTTAACAATGGACTAACCTATTTTCTCTAAAATGCAACCTTTAAACTAGAAACCAAAGACTGGTACTGATTATTACTTGTGGACTTTAAGCTACTTGGGGAATATAGATAAATTTAACATTTTCAATTGTCAGTTCTAAGTGTGGCTGACATCCACTGAAATAATTTGAAAATTTAAATTTTTCTTTTAACTAAAAAATACAATAATTCAGAAAAAAAAATTTAAATGAAAAAAAATATTTTTATGCTTGCTGGCATGGATGAATGCAACAAGAGGTTAAACAGAACTTTAAAATTTGCCCACTTATCCCTCAAGCGAATGATTTTAAAAAATATATTTAATCCATTAAAAATCATATAATATTAAGACGATAAGGATTAAAAAATAATGCAGTTGTTCCACATGAATGTGAGCTTAAATGACATATAAATTGCATAAAATTTTAACCAAATATATATATATATATATATATATATATATATATATTGCTTTTTTTACTATTACACTTTGTTATTAAAAATCCATATCACAGTTTGTTTTTATAGTTGATTTATAACATATTTTTTTCATGTATATTTCATGAATAATCATATTTATAAATATTTATGATTGAAAAAATAGAGGCAAGCCTGCTTTAAGCAGCTCCAACTCCGTTCTCCTCCTTCTAACTTTTGGGCGAGGTGGCTGCTGTACTTTACTCTCGTCTGAAAATGTTTTTAAAGATTTTAAAAAAATTAAATATTACAAACATATCCTATATAAGTCAATACTCTATAATCAATATAGAAATTCTTCAACTAATCAAAATAGAAACTTACCTCTTACAAATCTGCCTAGCTTGTTTCGTGATTTGTTGCAAGGTTGTTTTTTAGGACGACCTCTATTTCCGCATTGGACTGTTCCACTAAGTTGCCTTACTGGGGCTGCTGTTGGTGGTGTTGCTGGTGGGCTGCTTTCTTGGGAAATTGGTGATAAAACTATTTTAGTTTGGAAGTAGGGAGGCAAGCCTACTTTTAGGAGTTCCAGTTCACTCTTCTTTTTTCGCCTGAAACGCTTTTGTTTCAGGGGTGGTTCACTTTTTCGTTGAAGATCATCTGAAAGATAATGTTAACAAAAAATTTAATTTAGAATTTAATTTTTTAAAAAAAATCTAATTTTAATATTTAATAACGTTTTGCTTTATTTATATGGGTTGTTTTCAACTAATGCAATAATTAATTAAAGTTAAGTTTGCACTTTTTAAAAGTAAGATGCTGGTGTAGAATTAGTGCATTTTAAAAATTGCCATTAATTAAAATCATTGATTGTATCATGTCTAAATAAACCTAAATAAGTAACAGCCCCATCACAAAAGTTATTTGCTATATTTTTTTTTAAAAAAAATATTTACTGGGCACATTATGAAACTGAATATTCTATAAGAAACAGAAGCAAAAAAAACTATACATATTGATATCGATCAGTAATTTAAAAACTGTTTACACTCATTTATTGTTATAATTTTATGAATGTCATATGAAAGCTAAGTTTTCCTAATTAATGATATTTTAAACCTTTGAAAATAATTTAGAAGCATTTTAGAAGCTGAACGTTTTTGCAAGACAATTTATTCTGCAGAATTTTTAACAGCCCAGAAACATCTTTGCATGCAATTAGCAAAGGAAAAACCTAGGTAAATTCCCAACCACCCACACTGAAATTCTTTATACCTCTTCATAAAAGAATGTTCATGTAAGCATATGGAAATGAAATGTACACAATGGCCTTTAATTGATCCTTATTAGAACTAAAACAATAATCTATCATTACAAAACTTTTAAGTAGGGTGACAAAATTCAAACATGTATACAAATGCATAACATATCATTACTTTTATCAGTGACGAATCATCAACAATTACTGTAAAGAAAAATATTTCATGAATATATAAAAATTTTTAAATTGTAAAAGAACTAACTAAAAAATAAATCCTTATGAATTGAAGGTAATTATATTAGTAAACTGTAATATACACTTCATTTTGAACTATGTTTGACAACAATTATTTCAGAATAAAAAATATTTCAAAATACAAAAATAAATATGCCGAAAAAAATTTTAAAGTATCATTCATTGTTTCCTTACTTTATATCGATAAAACATTGAAGCATATTATATTTTCTAAATGCTGAGAAGAATGGAAATATGATGAACAATCAGATGAGAAATATGAACTATCATGAATGTTGTTCCTTAACCTCTAGCAATAAAAAGCAACCATCGTTTCCATTTTTTGCAAGCCATCCTTTTCAGAACTTGTACCATATTTTTGATGAGAATATTTTGATTTGGAATTTTACTATTTTTAATTGTTTATTTACTTTGTTTTGAGCAAGAGGTGTTTTGTATCATGAAATGAAATCTCATATAGAATAAAATTAAATAATGAATGTAGCACAAAGTTTGATTTGATGTTTTTTCCCTCTCTCAATGCACAAATTGGATTATCACAATGGAACAAGCATTAATTAGATTCAAAACCAGTACAACATCCCAGAGCAAGATCAGAATCTAACTCTGGATCTTTTAAACAGATATCTAAGCTTCAATGAAAGATACTATATAGGTACATACTTGGGTATATTCTATTAAAGGAATAGTTGAAATATGTGCTATTACACTGAAAATTCCAGAAAAATTTATATAAATAAGAAAAAATAGACTAATGAATGGAAAGATGGATGATAATAGATGACTAAAAGTTGTTATATGAGTTCTCTTCTACAGTGACAATTTATCATGGTTGAAGTGACTTTGAATGTTTCATAGAATCTGTTTAGGATAGATAGGATATAGAGTAGTTGTTTGCTGGTAGTTTTTCCAAGGTACCAGGAGGAACATGGTTCTCCTCAACCCTTGTCTATAGTGTTGAATGAAAGTGATTGCCGGCTGGCAGTTTGCTGATGTACCTGGTTCTAGTGAGCCTCAACCCTCATTGTCTACCTAAAAATGAAACTAGGAAGCTATTTGGTGATCTGATTGGCATAACAAGTAGAAGTTTTAAGAGTTTTCTTGAGAAAAGCTAATTTTTGATACATTTAATTACTAATTAAAAAATTAGTAATTAAATTTGGATTTTTTGGATGAAAATTAATTGGTCTTATAACAAATAAGCAATATCTACAAAAAAGTTAGTTATATTAACATAGGAATATCCTTAAGTAATCTGCTAAAAACAGTATCAGTGATTGTTAGAATGAGTAGAAAAACATGAGAATACCTGAGTGCAAAGACTTCAAACACTTATAATGTTTATTTTTTTATTCTTTTTTATTTTTATTAATTTTTTAGGATATATACTTTTTATTTGTTTATTTACTTATTTTTTTTATTTATCTTAACAAGTAAGAAAGGAAAAAGGTTAGTTGTTAGTATTAACAAGGACATATTGCTTTTGTGTAAGGATCATGGTGGCAAGTCAGGAAACTTTGGACAGAAGCGAAGTAGTGAGTGGGGACGGTGCCGATTACTGGTGCTTAGGTCATTTTAGGAAGATTAGTGATTGATGCATTTGCGGTTTTATTTAAAATTTTGTACATGTACATGATTTTGGCAAAATATTCTCTTACTGTTGAAAGTTGAAGTTCTTTTTTTTTTTTTTTTTTTTTTTTTTCGAAAATACCAGGGTGCTTTGACTGCCTGTCTAATTATTTTGTCTTGGAAAATTTCTGATTTCTTTTTTTATCTTACTGTCATGGGTATAAACCAGAGAGGGCAGGCATAGGACAGAAGTGGTTTTAGGTATGCTTTGTAAATGAGAACTTTATTTTCAATTGACAGCTCTGAGTTGTACTTTAAGAGGGGCTATAATGCAGCAGAAGTTTGTTTGAACTTATTTGTAATATTTTGGATATGAATATTCCAATTTAGTTTTTTGTCAAATGTGAATCCTATATATTTGCGGGTTGGGGACCATGGGAGTGTTGTTTCATTAATTTCAATTCTTTGACAATTTATAGCTCTTCTTTTGGTAAACATGATTGCAATGCATTG
This sequence comes from Latrodectus elegans, assembly GCA_030067965.1. Lineage (NCBI taxonomy): Eukaryota > Metazoa > Arthropoda > Arachnida > Araneae > Theridiidae > Latrodectus > Latrodectus elegans. The sequence continues at coordinate 10,938,386 of CM057816.1, forward strand.
GTTTTCATTAACTAGAATTTTCCATTTCTTGAACTAGAACTCAAGTAGCTGAAAGTGTGTGTTTAGTGCAGTAGAAATAGTAGATGGTTTCATGCATTGTACTAGGATAAGTGTAATCAGCAAATAGATGCAGTGTTGTGTGTCATGATTTGGTAGTGTTGAATGAAGAAATGACTATAACTGAATCTGTCAGACGTATCATTGGTTAATATGTACATGGTAGGCGGAGCTAAATATAGAATTTAACTAAGAGAAATTTAGTTAATATTTTAGGTTTAAAATTCTCAGGGCTGCTGCACTTGCTACTATTAATGAGAGATACCCACTCAACAATTGGATGCACATTTATACTGACGGCTCAGCTGAGAGACGTACTGGCAGAGTGGGAGCTGGTGTTTTCTCCAAATTTTTCCAACTCAAAGAGCCTTTGGGAAAAAAACTCAGAGAATTTTGATGGAGAAATGTATGCAATTTACATGGCTATCCAAAAATTTTTAGATTTCTCGGAAATGAAATTTGTCCTTCTTGTTGACAGTCAGGCTGCCATTCATACAGTGGCAAATTATACTCTCCTACCTACATCTATAGAATTTAACTGTAAGACCATCGTTAACACTTTACTGTCTGCGGGAAAGGAAATTACTTTACAATGGATTCCTAGCAATTGCGGCTTGCCTGGTAATGAAAAAGCAGACAATCTCACAAAAGAGGTTTCTTTTTCAAACCCTCCAGATACTCCTACTGGCCTGAGAAATGTCAAACTCCTTCTAAAACAGGTTATGCATCACCAGCGAAAAAATTATTACAAAGAGAATGCAGTTGATGCCTCTTGGAGGACCCTGATGAGCTCATGTATACCCAGAGATCTACCTAGATCTATAGGAGTGTACTACTTTAGGTTACTTAGTGGGTATGATTTTCTCAAAAAACATCTACATCATATACGGCTTGTGGATTCACCAAACTGATTTTATGTAGGGAACATGTTGAAATGGAAGGAGAGCAACTTTGGAAATGTTCTGCCCTCCAGGAAGCCCGCTCTTCTTCGCATTTCAAGACACTCTCCACTCCTGGAGATACTTCTTTTCTTTATTGGACTGCAAGACTTATTATGCTCAAAAGAGCCAACATAAAGACGTAATTTAAAAAAAAGGTTTAAAATTAATTATTATTAGTTATTATGTTCTGTCAATTTAAATTACCCAGTTTTTAATAGGATTTTAAGATTAATTTAGAATAAATATTATTAATTTCAGTTTTAAATTTATGAAGCTATTTTAAATAGTTTATTCATCAAAGATGGGATTTCTCTCAATTATTTAAGTAGATTCCTTAGGAGGATACTTTTAAAAATTTGCACAATTTTATTAATTAGTTATATTAAATCATTTAATTCATGAGCATTTGAAGATGAGTGGTGGTTTGGTTTGCTTGTCACTCAACGGTCATTTTTTGCACACGAGGGCTAATTAGACCAGGACCAACAGTTTAAAGTCGATTCCAAATTATTACAAACATCCATACCCAAGGTGGGATTCAAACTCACGAACTGTTGAACCGAAGGCAAGAGAGCTAAAAATTCGGTGACAGCTCGGCTAAGAAGAAGCGTGCTGAGTTGGTTCTTCAGATCAGGGTGAAAGAGGGGAGGTTGTAGCTTGAGCATATGTTCGCTCTGTTGTAATGTAACATGATCTTTGTTTTTTTTTTACTACTTACTGCCATTTTTTGTATTAAAAGAAGTTTTGGCAGACTCAATTTAGGGAATGCAGTGCATTCCCTATAGCTAGACACATGTATCCCTGGCCACTTACAAGACTGGGGTTGTTCTATCTTCTCAAATGGGCATTCTCTGTTGTGTGTTCTCACACATTTAACACATCTCGGTGCCATATGGCACATATCAGTCATGTGATTAAATGTCCTGCACTTAAAGCATTGAATAACCGACTTGGGTCCTTTGTAGTGCTCCAGCTTAATGCCAGAGAGATGACATAGCTTTCTAACATTATTGGCACTATCTGGTGACTACAATAAATGAATTAAAAAGAGGGGCATCGATTTCCTGTTTTTAAAGTTAATCTACAAAATCTACTGTGATGTCATGAAATATAATCTGTACAACAAAACTTACATTTATTTTCACCAGCTCTTCTTTTGCTGGGTTTTTCAAACTCATTTTCTTCATCTTCCAAACCTAAATATTGAAAAATAAATTAAAGCTATGGTTTTATAATTAATATTAAATGATAATTTTCAAACACCAAACATCATTCTGAATTTACCATCTCAGTGAGGAAAATATCCATTGATACTTCACAAGAATAATATGATAAATTACATGGTAAGTAAAATTAATGAACTGTATTTGTGCAAAACCATTTTAAACAAAATCCTTGTTCCTAGTATCCACCAAATTTTTGTGTACAATTCTCAGCTTTGAATGGAGAATTTGCATGAAAAATTCTTGTTTATGTTTTATAAATTTCAATTAGGTATTTTATTCTCTAGCTTAAACATTGGCTGTTTCATTCTGAAATTATTGCAGAGTTTGTCATCAATTTAAACAATAATGTATTTTGATTTTACACTCATGAAGATACCCCAATGTAATTAATTCAGCTTATGTTATTCCATTTTTGAACTTTTCTCTTTTCAGGAACAAAGACAAATGGTTCATTCTGTTATTTAGAGCGGTGAGTTATGCATGACAACAGTTTGTAGAGAATATGGCATTTAGGGCTGATACATGAGGGTGGTAAAATTGCTCACCACACAAGTGTACCTGGGCCAGGGGGTGCAAAACTTCATAGTACTTGTAGTTATTTTAAATTTAATGTTATTTAAATAGAAGTTTAAATAAAATGTGCAAGCAAATAAATATATGCTTGCAGTTTTGCATGTTGCATACTTTCTAAGTAATAAAACGAGATTTAATTTTTATCTTATTTTTGTTTTCAGCGATAGTTTTCGTTTATGTAAAACAATATTAAATTGCTGATATGAATAATAAAGACATTTCATTTGGATTGATATTGTTTCTAAATTTTCATTTAAATTTCTTTGTTTATCTGAATCTTCATTCAATAGCAAATCAGATTTTGACTTTCAAATAATATTGAGGGACAATCATATGATGTATTGTGTATAAGGAATGAAATTTTTTTATTGGGCGTTAATAAATATTTTTTGGAAACATGTTCTCAGCAAAAGAAAAATGTCTGGAGCACAAAACAACAAAAGGAAATTGCAACAATCGAAAATCAGAAACTAGCAAGATCTGTAAATAAATATCCCAGAAACACAAAATTATTAGATGGAGAAGAATTTCAATCAGGACTATCAACAGCTGATTTGAAATTTTATTTTGAAATTTTATAAGAAAAATTTATCTCTTCAGAATATGAACAAGAAGCCACGATTGCACAAACAGAAAATGTAGATACTGAAATAGAAAATATGCCTGGTAATAACATACTATCTCAAAATGAAGATTTTGACTTTGAATACAAAAATCCAGCTACATGGCTTGACACTATTTCTATAAAAAAATTAAGGTTATTTAATTGAAAATAGATCTCCCAGTTTGATAACAAACATTTTCAGAGTGATAATTCTGGCAGAAAGTTTTCACTTTCATTCTATTATGGAAGATTATTGAATGGAGGAAAAGTATTTAGAAATTATAGTATATTCAAATCCCTGAAAGGCATTTTTTTTTCATTCACAGTTTATTAACAATAGAGTAATGAATAAGCACATTTAACTCATATTTTAAAAATACCTGAAAGATGTGCATTTTACCTTAAAGACGATTCAAAATGCAGTGAATTAAAAATGTCTTTGCATAATTTACGTACAATTGATGGAGCTCAATGAAGACTATGATGCAGAGAAGCCTTTACAGGCAATTGGTCATTGAACGACTTATTTATTTCAATATTTAATCCGACAATTCATTGATTTACAGATTATTTGAAAGAGTAATAATAATAATAATGGAAAATTTTTGAAGTTGTTTGAAAACACTGCAAAATCTGATCTAAAATTCGCTGTACTTCTCTACAAAATTCAAATATTTCAAAAGAATTACACTATTCATTATTTAGGAGATTATCAGAATCAAATTACAAACATTTCAGAAGAAATTGTAAAGCATTTATTACATATGATTGAATTATAAAAATCAATTTGAATACTACACCAGAGTTCAGTCATATCAAACAGTTGCATGTTGCAATTTGATTTGATTATAAGAACAAGGAAATAAATAAAGCCCCAATTGAAGAGCATTTAAGATTTCAATCTGTTGTCAACATTAATGGACAGGATCCATTTGAATTAATTCATAAATGAACATTTAAAATCCTTAAAATGAAATCCATCAGATTTAGAGGCCACTCTTACGATAATCATGCTAGTATGAGATGAAAGTGCAAGGCATGGAAACAAAAAAATCATAGAAAATAATTTGAGGTAACTCTATATCCCTTACTCAGCCCATTCTCTAAATTTTGTTGTATAAAATACAATTAAAATTTCCTTTGAAAGACTTGTTTTCTTCAGAGTAGAGCAGGTGGCTTACAAAAATCTAATCAATAGATTTCCAAATATTGCAATTGCTTTACAGGTATTTTTAACACTGCCAGTTTCGGGCAGGTCACGAACAAATTCTGTGCCACTTTTCCATATCTCATCTCATTATCAGTTGTACCGCTACGAAGTGCTGATGTTAGATTAACTCACCTTCGTACAGGACATACACGTTTCACACATAGACATTTGTTTCTAAATGAATTAAATCCTTATTGTGAAACGTGTGATGAGCCACTCACTGTTTATCATATTTTAATTTCATATTACAATTTTAACCAACAACGTTTACACTTTTTTAACTGCGATATTTTAACCTTGTATGATTTGCTTGGGGAACCACCCCACAGGAACCTATTTGCCTTTTTGAGGGCAATAGGTTTTTTACATTATATTTAATTTGTGCCATATAAATTTTAAAATTATATATATATTTTTAACCTCTTTTTTGTATTTTAAATTTGGATTTTAATATATATACACTGATTTTGTTTTTTAAAATTTTAATGTTGGTTGGGTTTCCAAAAAAAAAAAAAAAAAAATGAAAAATAAGCAAATGAAATTAAATTTGAGGGAGAAATGAATATCTGCTTCAAGATTAAATTTTGGCGCAGCATGTCCGCTTTTGGACCTTGCGCCATAAGACCCAACCAACAAACCAACTTGCCAGTTTTGATGGTTCTACTGGAGAATGAAAATTTTAAAAACTTGAAATTATTAAAAACTACATGTGATCTACCATGGCACAAGAGAGATTATCAGACTTGTTCATTCTATCCATAAAAAGAAAAATTTTGGATGAATTAAATATAAAAGAATTTGTACAAGTGTTCATAGCAGCTAAAGCTGAGAATCAATATTTGAATTTATTTTACTTAAAAAATATTTTATCATTTGGTTTTTAAAATTTACGAAATAATCAAAAATAATAAAACATGTTTTAATATTATAATTTTAAAGCTTTTTAGTTTGAGTCAAATTTTGAACACTATAAAAGAATATCTTACATATAGTTTGCAGTGCTTAATGAAAGCAATATACCCCTTTAAAGGTGCGCCAAATTTCAATTTGAACAAGGGCGCCTAATAAATATGTGGCTACACTGCATTTAGTTGTCAACTTTTAATTCAAATTCTCTGCGTAAATTACACAAGAAAAAACAAACAATTTTTCGCTGTTTTTATTTTAGAAAATCTATAGCTTACTACAGTAATTCTATTTATGAGCTTAGAAATATGTCAAATACAATAGACAATATAAATAAAAGAAACCCAAAGATATGCTAGTCAAAGTGAAGGGGTGAAAATTTAAAACATTTCCAAGTAAAATATTTATTAATCCTTTCATGCAGCTTTACGTATAGTTACATTATACTACAATTTTTTTTTAATATTTCAATTTTTCATTAAGATAAATGAATTACATCTGCACAGCTATTTTTTAAAAAAATAGAATTGATATAATTTTCCTCTTATATTCTACTGTTCATCGATAATTTACATTAATGTCTATAATAAAAGATTGTGATGTTAAAGTACTTAGTTGACTAGAAAAAATTTTGCCATTTCTTTAGTTACCATGAAATTGTGATTAATTTTCTCTTCAGGAGATACTTGGTAATTTTTTTATTTACCTATGATTTTTTTTTCATGTTTTAATGTCAAAATAATTCTGGATTCTTCTGGCGCATTCATACACAATTTTGCTAATTTAATATTGTTCTATTGTTGAAAAGAACAACATCCAGAATATTGAAAGGATTGATCTTCAACATAAGATTTAAAATATGCAGTCATATCAATCTTAATTAAGAGTTAAAACTATTTTCAAACACATTATTTGAGTTGCCATTGTGAAACCACCAATTTAAATTATGGTGAGATGTTTCATTGCAATAGCATAATTTAACATTATACACTTTATTAATTATTTCATGCATTCTTTGACTCTTCTGATTTTTCAACAGAGAACACAAAAGGTAAGACTTGAGCTAAAAATCAGATGTTGGTAATTTTATTCATTTCTACATTTTGAATTCAGGCAAAAAAAGAATCAAATGATTCAACCCAAGATATGCTATTATTGTAATTAATAATAATAAAAAAAGCTGTGTTTAATCTCCAGATTATCTGTCTTTATTAAACAAGAAACATTACACCAAGAAAGCTAAGTGGCAAAAATAACAGATTCATCCCAAAAAGCATTTTTTCAATTAAAACTCAATAATGCAGAGGTAATTTGATAATTACTACACGTTATTTTCCCTCAGAACACACAGTTTTAGAGCATATAAGGAATTTCCATAATTGAAAATAATTATTAATTTATTTTAAATATAAATATTTAACACTTTAAAATTTTTGTGTATCAGCAGCTTCTGGCAACCATTTCTTACTTAGATATTAATATATTACTTTATTTCAAAGAAAAATGCTAACATTTCTGCTTATACTTTTAAGTTAAATCAAATAAAATATATTCTCTTTCTATACAGGTCAATTAATTAGCATTTTGTATAAGTTAGTGACATTTCATGTAAATTAGAAACATGTTAATTAATTGATATTAATGAAAATATTAATAAGTTAACTTATGCATTAACATTTTACAAAGACAGTTATTGTAATTAGTGAAAAAGTATAATTTAAAGTAAGTCATAATTAAGATATATAAGTTTTGTATAATAAACGTCAAGAATTACTGAGTTTCACTGGAAAGTAAAAAATATTTCTCTAAATGAGCTATTCTGATATTACTGTAATAAAACTAGTTTCAATAAATGTTTCAAGTTCTGAATGTGAAATATTATTTCTTCCAGCATTCATCTTAAGAATGTAACTCTATAAAACTTAGATACATTTACAAAATGAAAAGTGCATTTGAAAATTTATTTTTAATTTTAAAATACATATGAACAAAAACTATCAGTAAAATTATTTTTTAAAAAAACAATTAGACTTACTAAATGAGGAATGAAGCCTTTTTTTCGAAGCTGGTGTCTCTGAAAATAATAAAGCAACTCTTATTGTTTGTTTTAATTTGAAAACTATATTTACAACAATTTTATTTTTAATAAAATTAAAAAAAAATTTTAAACAAATGATGTACTTTTAAATGTTTAGAAGCTGAACATAATCCTCATTTTATTTGTTTTACATACCTTACAAAGTAGAGGGATTGAGTTGATAGTGTCATCACAATTTCTTCTGTTTTAAGACAAACTTAATTTTTGCAATGTTTTATTTTGTGAGATACTGTTAAAAATTTTGAAATTTAAATTGAGCAGTTTTTTTTATAATGTTAAATAATCATTTTAAGTTATTTGACATTCCATTCAAGAATTCTTAATTCCAAATCAAATAGATGTGATTCTTTATCATGGTTTAGAATTTTTATCTATATGTTAAAACTAAGAATAGAGAAAAAATATTTCCTGTATTGGATAGCTCATTTTTTTCTACATTCCCAAATAATTTTCTTAAAAAAAATAAGGATATTTATAATGTCTCGATTTAGTAGAAGCATTGCTTGTGCCTACTGCAGCGTAAATTCTGTTTTTCCAATATACTGTTGACAGGAGTAAATTAAAACATGAAGGATAGTAATTCTGCCTTTAATATTTAACAACCTGCTTTTAAAATTTAAAGAGAACAAAACTTTTGACTTTTGACACCTTATTTAATTTTTAGCGAATTTATAAGCAAGAAAAGTGAAAATTCATTTTGTAATGCAAAACAACTTAGAATCAAGCTAAGTAAATAGTAAAAGTTATTTTTGAAAATACAGTAGAAACATTATCTGTAAAAATTAATGAGCCCTTTGTTAGATAATTATTATTTGTAAAGTTTTAATATTTGCATATCATCAAGAAAAATTAGAATTTGAAGTACTTACACAATAATGCAACATAAAAAATTAAGATAAACCTCAAAATAGAATATAACACACAAGTTTGAAATGTATGGCAACTTAAATGAATACATTTTATATCAGATAGATCATATGATATTCTTTCAATAAACTTACGAATGATGAAGAAAATGAAAATATAAAGACGTTTTAGAGTGAAAAAATAGAAAATATATAATTAAAGAACATAAAGATATGAATAATTAAGTGGGTTGGTTGGTTTGTAGTAAATGATTATTGTTTACACAAGAAACTGCAGCCTATGATTGAAAATGGATTTTGAATCATTATACTCATCAAAGACCAAACCGGGAGTGAACCAACTAACTTTTGAAATGAAGACCAAAGCTCTAAGTTGCTTGCTCTTTCAATTTGCTGCAACTCAACTAAAAAATCTAATAAGCAAACAGTAAGAGAAAAAAATATGTAATAAATTTCTATTCTGAATAAATAAAAAAATACACAGAAAACTTAATTCATTACACAGAGAGAAAGATTTTTACATAGTATTTTTTACATAGGAATAATAAAGCTGCAACATATGAAAGTATTGCAATGTTACACAAATATCCTTCAAACAGCTAAAGTGGCTTTACATCTGTTAAGTATGGAAGCAAAAATTGAATAGGACATATTTATCTTTCAATGTTAATAGTTGATTAATATTTAACTCTGAACATTTTGCAGTAAATGGTCCATCGAGTGCCCTATATATGTATTTTGTCATCAAAATTTATTTTAAAATATTTGTAAAAACCTAAATTAAATGGTCTAATTTTTACATTAACAAATTTACAACATAATATGTTACAATTATTGAAATAATTTGTAAGTAACAATGCTTATCCAACATCTCAGACATTTACTACAGATTTTAAAAAATTAGGAAGGAGGCTGTTTGCAACTTCAAAATGAATTTTTTAGTAATGTTTCCATAGAAAATAAAATATCATCCAAATTTTTTTTAGGAGTTAATAAAGAAGAATAATCACACAAATTAAATCACATAAACATAAGATACTTAAAATTTCTGCCAAATTATTCTAATAAGAGAACTAATTAATACATAAAAATGTAATAATATATAAATTATGACAGTGATGTTGATTAAAAATCCTAAGTTATTTTCCTTATCTTTGAAGAAGATTAAGATGAAATAATATGTTTAAATAACATAATCCATATGCCTTATAGACCACTAAAAGCTAATCAAATGTGCATTGAAGGCTTCTCAAAATTCCTTTCAGTTACAAAGTTATTAAACATTGAAATTAAATATTGGTTGTTTGGTTGGTTTTAATGGCACAAGGTCCAAATAAGGACAAGTGCACCAAATTAAATATAGGATTGCAGAGAAACTGAATCTTATGTCAGTGACAACTGGAAAAATGTACACAACAGTGGATAGCAACATTACATGTTGCAAGAAATTTTTCTTTATTGCTAGCGATTATGCATAAAGACAATTTTTAAAGTAGGAAAAGAACTAGCCCCAGTTAAGGATGTGAGAAATTTTGCACTAAAATGTTGCATACTTCAAATTGGATTTCACTATAAGCAACTTTTATAGAAAGTTCAAATTAAAACTAACTTTTCTTAAAAATACTATCATTGCAATGAAGATTGTGAAATGAAACATTGATCCGAAAAGAAATAAAAGTTTTTAATTAATCAGAGACTAAAATCAAGACATATTTTTCAATACATTCTGTGCAATTATTCTCAATTCAACACTGGACAAACCTTCATTGTATAAATAAAACAATGATTTGAATTACATAGATAGAGCAGTAAATTATTTTTTGATTACCTAAAGCACTATTTAATAAAAAAAATCATTATTTGAAGCTTTAATTATTGATATGTTTACTTAACAAAAATTTAATTAAATTATCATCAGAGATTAATATCTTAACACATCAAAACATTGAGACTGTCAAAAAAGCAATGAAATCAGACAAAATCAACTATTCTAATTTCGGTGATAAAAATATCATCTGCATACTTTTATGATCAAAAACTAATTATTCATTAACTTTTACAATGAAATTTTTTCAAGAAAGATTACAATTTATTCAAAGTTAATCCTATTGATCTACATTAATTATTATCTACAGCAGGTTCTGAAATTTACTGATTCTCAATATTATACATAAAAAATTTATGAAATACAGCCAAAAATTATAAAATCTTTCTCTAAATAACTGAAAATATTTATATTCTGATTTGAAAAAAATGTGAGACTTACTTTTAATTTGGGCCTGCCTTTTTTTTGGCGGCTCATATTCTTCCCTGTTTTTATCATTTGGTATTTCTTCACCTACATATAAATAATTTATTATAAGTAATTATGAATTTAACATACAATATTTATTTTTTCAGGTGCCATGAATTTAGTATTTAACTGGTGCAAATATTACATGTATAAAGTTCGTTAAAAAATCAATTTATGTTGGATGAAAAGAATACCTAACATGTGATCACCTTTATTTAACTTCCTCAAAATCAGTATGGTATATTTGATATGGAATGCTATGCTGAATGTGTACTTAATTGACTATGACCAATGAAAGGCTATATTAACTATGGTATGTTTGAATTGGAGATCAAGATTTAAACAAATAATATTTTGCATCATTCAATTAGTTAATAGGAAATAATTAAGTATAAATGTTTGCTATTCATAACAGTTTTCCAGAACTGAAAATTTCTGGCATTATTTTCAAATTTTATCATTTATTATAATTTTCCTTACAAATAAACTAAGCTTTCCAAGTAAATGAGCAAAATAGAAAGTATACATTAAATTGAATTCTTGTAATCACAACAGGCATATAAAATATAGCATTTATGCAATTTATGATTACTATTTTTATGAAATGTGATTTCATAATCTTGTATCCTCCAAAAATCAGGAATACTACATTGTTCAAAAGTTTTTTTCAATATCAAAACAAATTGAGGCTTTATGATAATTTAGCCCCAATTACCTTATTAATTTCCTTTACTACACTTGGAAAATGCTCTAATTGTTCAAGATTTTTGGCCTAGTTTGATCTAGAACTTTAATGTTAATTATATTCAAGACTGAGGAGGAAGACAAACATAAATAACTGAGAAATTCAAACACATAACCAATCTGAGTTTCTCAGTTCTATATTTAATATTCCTAAAAGTTTTTTGAATCACAACCAAGACTTGTGTCTTGTTCTTTTTGTGAAGGTAACTTTTAGGTATAGCAAAACGAAAGCAATTTAATTTGTAACAATGATTTGCTAAGTTATTTAAAACAGTTTTTTTATAGTAAGATCTAAAAATTATATGCTATTTAGACTTTAAAAATAACATAATTTTCAAACTCAAGCACTATTAAAAATTTTTAAAAATATCAAAAATTACATTACAAGCTTTGAATAAAGTAGAATAAAATCTAAATACATAAGCGATGAAAACAATTTTACCTAAATATAATTGATTAAAATATAAATTATGCATTTAAAATTAAGTTGGATAAAGTCAGTTCTTTGAAAAGAGCTGAAATATTACAATGGAGTGTTATTTATATTACAAAGGAGTTTATTACAAATAAAATTTGAAATTGTTCTTAAAATACATACCAATGACAAGTGAAAGCTTTACATTAAAATGTTTCACACCATCACTACTTAAAAATAAATGTAAGTGAAACAAGTAATAAAGTGATAATAAAGTGTAACAAGTAATAAAGTGATAATAAAGTGTAACAAGTAATAAAGTGATAATAAAGTGTAAAATTCATAATAAAGTGATGCATAGAAGTATTTTAATATGTGTAATTTGTTTGCGATTGACATTCCACAACTGCCTGCAAAGATTTTTTAGAAGTGTTTTCATATCAGAAGAGAAACTGATAGGTAATTCAGCCTGGATGTAGCCTTAGTAGCTGCATCTAACTGTTATCGAAATCTAAGAGACATGGAAGAAGACAAAAATAATTTTATAGCCCTTGGCAGAAAGGATTTCCATTACAAGAAAATCTTTGACACAGAAGAATGATATGTAATATCAAAGCTTTTAAAACACTCCAGCTGTCAGTGTGAAACATAATTTATGACATTCATTTGTATTCACGTATTAAAAAGTGCAAAATTTTGCCTCAGCTTCAACAGTGAAAATGGATCTTGTTAAATAAAATTATAATTTAGGGAAATATGTCAACAGACAGTTCAATGGCAAATATGTGTCTTGGCTTTTATGAATTATTTATGAATACTGGTGTGCACAAAGCATACTGACAACACTATAATGAATAAAGGTTTATAAAAATATTTTTGAGCTGTGAAAAATTTTATATAGAGAAAAAGCATTGATAAAAGTAATTGTTGAATCATACCAAAAGGAATGAGAAAACAAATCAACATGAACACCCCATGTCTGTCATAAAGTAAAATTTGTATCAGTACTCAGTACATGTGAAAAAATTGGAATGATAAATAAACAGTCATCAGTCAGTCTCCTAATGTGTGAAGAACAAATATGGTAATCACAAAACTTTAAGTATGGTGAGGGAAACATGACTATAGTGCAATAATTGAGAAATAGTGAAAATATAATGTTAAAAGCTGATAAAGTACATACAAACTTTGAATAGGTGATAAGAAGAATGCAAAAAAACACTTCCTCAAATTAGAATAATGAGCAGTGACTAATCTGTGCACAACAGAAGATCAATCAGATCCATGAATACAATCATAGTCAAAGGCTGTGGTTGCTATTTAAGTAGTCAAAGTTTTAACCCAAAAAGATGAACAAATAACTAGTTTTCCTTATAGAGAAGATGTAGGTGCTTTATTGGATCTCATGCTAAGCACAAGACCAGATTCAGGCTATTGTGTTGGAATGCTTTCATGTAAGTTAGAGGATTCAGCAAACGAAAATTAGATCAAGGTGAAATGCGTATTTAGATAAATAGCAGACTTTTTAATCTAAAGTGTTACTTACACTTGTAGACAAAAATCAGGAATATTAGAGTGTTATAGTAATGCAGATTTTGGTGGATGTCAAATGACAGGAAGATCCACAAGTGGAACAGTGATACTGTACAACTGGTGAGGCTTTATCATGGTTTAGTCAAAGACAGTCAATGGCTACAACATCAACTACTGAAACAGAATTAACTGTTGCCAGTGAATGATCAAGAGAAATAATTTGTACAATTAATTGTACAATTAAGAGATAATTTTGTGAAATTATAAAAAAACTAATTCAGATTCCATGCTTCAAGTTGACAATACTGCTACAATCAGACTAGCATATAATCCCAAATTCCATCAACATATGAAACTTATTAACATCAAGCATTTCTATGTTAAAGAAAAGGTGTTGGAAAAGCAGATTGCCATTTAGCAAATACCAACAGAGGACTAAATTGCAGACTTAACAACAAATCTATTGTTAAGCCAAGGCTATTGATTCTCTACAATAAGTTAAGACTCTCATAATTATTTATCTTTTAACAAGGGAAAGTATTAAAGTACTTAAAGTTTTGTGTTAAAATAAAAAATTTGTGACAACATTAATTGTTTCTAAGTTTGTCATAGTGTATTTAATTTATCTTGTTCTCAGGTTGTATTTTTATTATATGGTGCTGAAAGTATTTATTTTCTAAATAAATTTTGGTTTAGTTTCCAATTTAATCTGTGTTATACAAAAATTTTTAAAGTTAATTAGTAAATTAAACAGCAGCCTGGTTGGTTATGGCTTTAATCTCTTTATTGGAAAGTAGTGAGTTCAAATCAGTTTTAACTGATGATTCATCATGTTCACCGAAGACTGCTGAGACATGTTATATAAGTCATGGTCCCAATGTCCTCCAAGTGAAATAACACTTCTGTGAGAACAGATCAAGTATTGGGGAGTTGTCTGCTTGATCCTTGCATCTAAATTACAGAGTTCTACTCGATTATTTCCTACTAACTGACAGAGCTTAACTCTGGGTTAGGTAAATGGAAGTATACTGTTGTTACAAAAACTTCATTCAATGAAAGGTAATATTAATGAATGATAGATTATAAGAAATGATGTACAATTAGCATTTCAAAATATGTTTCAAAAACAACTTCAGAATTTTATTCAGAATCATTTGCACTATTGCAAAATAGTAAAATGTACAAAGTAGATGTTTTAATCCTTCCATCCTTACTTTCTAACACACTATTTAGAGCTCTTGAATTAATTCATATGCATACATTAAGAGATTAATATATTTCATAATATATGATCACTATCTTAAGTTATTCTCCCAGAAATAGACAGTTGGTCTGCAGAGAGTATACAGCATGTCTATTCTTTGTGCACTATGCAGCTAGTTGATTTATAGCTGTTTGTGATTGTTAATTAGTTAGACATATATTTTACTCCAAATAAGACAGTCACAAGTAGTTAACATGCAAAATAACATAGAAAGTATTTAAGGGGTGATAAAGGATATTATATACTTATATAAATTTCAAATTTGAATTACACTCTCAGGTTAAATAAAAAAATACTATATCAAGTTGATGAAATATCCATTAGCAACATTGTAGCATAGAAAATTTTGAAGACATGCTGCAAAATAACTATGAAAGCTAGTCATACATACTACTGTGAATATAATAGGGTTACATATGCTTATTTAGTTAAATGAAACTAAAAGGCATGATAGCTTCCAAGTAGCCAAGGCTTATAGGTTTCTCATCTGCTTTCTAAGCTAAGGGCCCCTAAGGAGAAAAGTGTATGTTCCTAGTTGCGGTCAGCCTACGTGTTTATTTACCAAACAGTTTTATCTGTCCACTATAGGGATGAAAGTCTGAGTTGACCTTGGCTAGCCTGAGGATCAAATCGCAGATCTGTGCTTTCGAAATGCAAAGCTTGTTTATTATTTAATTACTATGGAATTTAATGCACATGGCTACTGAATTCAGCTTAAGTGCATAAAACACTAGTTTAAAATACTCTAACATTTGGAAATTAAAAAAATACAATAGACACTACAAATATTCTTGAATAATTGAAGTTTACAACTGAAATTTTGTGTGCTTACTTATAATGTATAAAAAAGAAAAATGCAGTGCCAAGTTTAGACAAATTTTGATACTTATTTTTTGTTCATTATGATTTAATTTAAAAACATAACAAATTAATTTCTGTTTGGGTAATACATTTTAATATTTTGTTCTGAAAAATCACTAAATACAATAACTTGTTGAGAAAGATTTTTGATTCAAAAGAACAGGGACATAAAAATATTTAATTTTAAGTATGAAACAATCACTATAAAGATATAAAATCTAGTAAAGGACAAAAAATATATTGCATTACATTTCTGTTCATAACAACTAAATTACATATGTATAAAAAATAATTGGGATAAATATTATGAAGTTTGCATGAAATTTGTTAAACATGGAGTAATTTGAAATTACTTACTTGATTGAGAAAGTTAAACTTTTTTATAAACAACGTTTAACTTAGGATTAAAAAAAATCATTATAATCAAAATTATTTTTCTGAAATAGCTAAATAATATTATATAATAGCAAATAATATAATAATTGAAGTATTGATGTTTTGGACAAATTTGGTGATCCCTGCAACCTTAAGTGTTTCTTAGCTTATAAAAGAAATTAAAATACAAAATATAAAAGAATGCACTTGGAGAAATGTTTTTGCTGTTATGTATTTATAAGAAATGTATCATAAGCCGCCAAAATGTTATAAGAGTGCTTGATGGTCATGTGTTTTTTCAAAGTAAAAAATTATCGATTTATTTCTTTTCACAAAAGTGCTGCAGATTTGTCTTTCCAAACATGGAGTAATGAAAAATTTAACTTATTTAACAGAAACCATATTGATAAACATGAATTCCTTTTTTTTAATGAAGAAAACAAAATTAGAATTGTTTAGAATCTTACAGAATTGAATAGACAATTATGAAAAAAAATCTTACAACAGCAAATCATCAGAATTATATGCTAAGCTTGTAGAATGGTATCATGATACCTTCATTCCAAGATTTTGAAAATACATTTGAGTCAACATAAGTAAATTAAATAGGGAATGCGAAACAAAATGTAAAGGCGTTTGATAGATGATTCCATCTTACATGGAACTAACATCCGAACATCTTAACTATGCAAAATTTTATCTGTGGTGAAAAAGAATGAGTGTTTACTTGGAACGATTCTTCCTTTGCAAAAGAAAAGATTGAAACTCAAAGTTTTACACACTAGCAAAAGTTTAGCTAAAGATATTAGTAATGCTAATAAGAGAATTATATAAAGCAGTTTTAGATTTTTAATAGAAATACAAACTTTTTTGTTAAATTCCTTAGTGCTTTTATTTTTTTGCAACTGTTAACTTGATAAAGGTATTATTGAAAATACATTTGAGAAAAGCATTTTTGATTGCAATGGTGAGCTTTTCTAGTGAAAGCACATTTTCTCTAAAATAAACTCTAAGATTCTTTATTGAAGTGTACCTCCTTAGAATACACTATAACTCTTCCACGATATCTAGTAAACATCTCAGAATTCAAGATTCTGGAATGGCTTACAATTCTACGAGGTTGCTATTTATATTTCTGGCCTTGGCAACAGTAAGTGTTGCTAGGCGACCGAAGACGATTTTAATCGAAAGTTTGATATTTTTAAACATAAATTCAGCAGACGATTTACCATTATAGCTTTATTTGTGTTGTTGACAGTAAATTGAAAAGTTCTTCTCTGTCAAAAAATGGAATTGAATCGTGAACATTTTAGTGCCATTATTTTTCATAACTTTCGACGTGGATTGTCAAGACAAAGAGTGCTTCGATGAACTTAATTCTTTATACAGCGATAAAGCGCCATCCTACAGCACTGTAAAAATTGGTATAACGAATTTAATCGTGGTCGATGTTCGATCCAGGACGAATCCCGTGCAGGTCGTCCAAAATCTGTTGTTGTGCCAGAAAAGATCAATGCTGTGCGTGAACTGATAAAGCAAGATCGTCATGTGACATACCGTGAGATAGAGGCGTCTTTGGCATTAGTATGACTAGCATCAATAAAATATTGCATGAACATTTGAGCGTAAAAAAAATTTGTTCGCGTTGGATCCCGCATAATCTGACAAACGCTCAAAAAAAGGCTCGTGTCGATTGGTGCAAGGAAATATTGGAAAAATACATTCAAGGTACATCAAAGGCTGTGTATAACATCTACACAGGTGACGAATCATGGATCTATGCATATGAGCCGGAAACAAAACAGCAATCAACTGTATGGGTCTTCCAAGACGAGGCAAAACCAACAAAAGTTGTTCGAAGAAGAAGCACATCGAAACAAATGATTGCCTGTTTCTTCTCCATTAACGGTCATGTGGCAACAGTGGCGTTAGAGCAACGCATGACGGTCAATTCTGAATGGTACACGACCATTTGTTTGCCAGAAGTCATCGGAGAAATTTGAAAAAAGCAGAAGAACAGGCGAATCATTCTTCATCATGACAATGCGAGCTCTCACACATCGACTCAAACAAAGGCATTTCTGACGGAGCGAAAGATCGAACTGATGGGTCATCCGCCGTACAGTCCTGATTTGGCACCCAATGACTTCTTCTTATTCCCACACATCAAAAATAAATTACGTGGACAACGATTTTCGACCCCCGAAGAAGCGGTTGATGTATTCAAAACGCATGTTTTGGAGTTACCTCAATCGGACTGGAAAAAGTGCTTTGAAAATTGGTTCAAACGCATGCAAAAGTGTATTGATCATCATGGAGAATATTTTGAAAAACAATAAAACCAATTTCGATCCTACATATTTGTTTTTTCATTATTAGGCCAGAAATATAAATAGCAACCCTCGTAGCATAATTTTGAGGAACTGTTTTGGGCTCATACATCTGCTGTTTTTACGATTGCTTGCGAATTTTTAAAACGGTACATTAATATTATCTGTCATAATAACTGTCAATTGCATGAATAATATCCCATCTCTCCAGCTGCACAGTTAAATAGGTGGTCTTTGTCACACACTACTGATGTTCTTGAAGATGAGAGAACAGTAACTACTGTTCTCTCAGACAAATGAAACAGGTAAAAGTAATACAGAACAAAATCATCTCACGATCATGAGAATTGGCATCATGACTTTTTTACTAAGAATTATGGTAACTGAAATCACCAAACAAAAATTAACTGGACAAATGAAGAATTAAAAAATGAACTTCCTCTTGGTATAAGAGGTTATGTGGTGGCAAATTCAACTAAAAACTAATCGAGCATGCTCTGATAATTCTCATAACTACAGGCTGCAATAAAGGACCACAGGAGAGTTTAAAAAGTCATGAATGTAGAAGGTGAAATTATGACTTAAAATGTCATAAACTATGAGAATACCAACAACAACAGCTCCAGAAAAAAATAATTATTTAAATTAAAAAGCTCCATTGATGGATAAGTATACCAAGTAGAGGATAGTTAGATGGCCTTCGGCCATTGTTGGGTAATTTAGCATCCATCACATTATGTGCACTCTGGAAGGACTTTTCATGGATAGTGAGTTGTATTTGCATATCGAAAGGTAAGATATCTGGAAAATTACCAAACACTCATGAGAAAACTTGAAAGCAGCTGGTAAAAGTTGAACTTTTGTTGTTCAATAGAGGTTGGGATAGGAGCCAAGACCTTGTGTTCTGAAAACTGCCATCTATTACTACAGCATGATAAAGTCAAAATAACAAATGATAGCTCCTTAGTTATTTGCCGGATTTCCTCCTTTTCAATGTATGAATACAGCAGACTATGAAAAGTCCTCTCAGACGGCATTGTATGTGTCAAATACTAAAATGCCTCACAGTTTTTTTTAATAATTATGATAAATATTTAGTTCCAATAGTTTATTATGCACTAAATTTCTATTTTCATTTACGATCGATTAAGTTTTGTTTTCTCACTAAATTAATCAATTTCAAAAGAAGGAAAATAATTAAGTTTATTAATAATTAAGATTCTACTTAATGCATTATAGTGTATTTTATAGTAATGTTCATTGAAGCAGACGGAATGTAATAATTATTTTATTCAAAAATAGGACGACACACTTATACACGCATACATGTATTGGCAATACCAAAGTGTTTTGCTTGTAAACATTAAATTGGTACGTAATTGTACACAATCTCTCACACTTAAAATTCTATGATTTGGAATAGTGGGTGAAGTATACGTGTATTTGAACCCCATCCTCATCGCCAATTTATTGTAGTATATTTTATAGTAATGTTCATTGAAGCAGCCAGAATGTACTAATTATTTTAATCAAAAATGCGATGGCACACTTATACACACATACATGTATTGACATTATAGAATTGTTCTGCTTTTTAAGAATTTTTATAGCCTCGAACTCAGAGTGTTCTGCTTACTTTCGTTTTTAAGAATACTACAAGCATGGTTATTAATCATTTGATAAATATTGTAACATTTTATGAATCATGTATAAATTACAAAAAATATCAAAATGAAAATAAATGTATGTTTAAATATTTAATTAAAATAACTTATTATACGAGCATATTTTTTGCTTGGTGAAATAAATTATTAAACTGGAGTACATGAAATTTTATAAAGTACATATTAACAATACAAAAATTTAATTGATAAAAATATATTTCTTTAGATAGCAGTATAAAACTTACTAGGAAATACTCTGTCATGTGAATGCTTCCTTTTCCTTTGTTCTTGTTTATCTGGAATCGGAAATAAGTAAAATTGTACTTTACAATCAGGATTAGTTTTAAACAAAAGACAGTATGAAAATTAATTGCTTACATTGGCAGTACTCAAAAATTAAACAAAAGTAGACAAAACTCAAAGTATTTTCATAATGTTTCCAACATAAAACTAAAATTAATCATTTAAAGAAGTCCATAATGCTAAAAAAGAAAATGATAATATAGTATATATTAAAAATTTCCCAAATCAATTCATTGCTCATTTTTTCTTCATGTATTAAGTAACACATTCTTAAAAAAATTAGAAGAATTATTAATCAGAATAATATAATTCCAATAGGAGAATTATTCAAATTTTTCTGAATAATTAAGTTTTTATAACTTAGAATAATAACTCAATTTTTAAATAATAACAAATCTCCAATTTATTTCTGGAAATAATGTTAAATCACAGAAGCAATTAAGACATACATGTAAATTATAAAAGTAAATTAAACAGGATAGATTAATCTAAAATTACACAGAACTACAGTTTTTATGTCATGGTGAAAAACAAGCTTTCCTAATAATAAAAATTCATCACATTCAAAAGACTAGGACAAAAAATCTGCAATTACTTACATTTTTATAAATAAGACTTTAATCGAAAATCTTAAAAAAATTGGTTTCATAATTAGTCCATTGTGTAAAAAAAAAAAAAAAAAAAAAAAAACTTTAGTAAATGCAGGTTTGGTTTGTTATTCAATGATTATTTTATACATAAAGATTATTTAGATCAGGAACTACAATTTAAGAAATTATTTCTAATGCCAAACAATATCCAAGTCCAAAGTGTGATATAAACCCTCGAGTTGTTTAAATGAAAGTTTTAACAATTTGATTTTAAGCAAGGATAATTCTATTCATGCAGATAATTCTTAGAAGATTTGTGAAAATTGCAATTTTTTTTAAAATTTCAACTTTAATAGATCATTTAAATAAAACCTTTGAGGCACACTACCCTTTAAAGTTGAAATATTAACAAAAAAATTTGTAGGTTGTCTATTTAGGCCTATATGAGTATACAGTGAAAATTTTGTAGAGATTGCATGTACTATTTCGATTTTGTGGGTGTTCCATTGCATAGAACACAGCACCGCAAAAGTCATAAAAAGAAATCATTGCAGTGAAGGCCACATACACGTAAAACACGTAAATGTTTTTGCATATGAATGAGAAAACAATGCATTACACCTACATAGTAAATTTAGCATGGTCCAGGGTGCATCACAAGAAGGCCTGCTACTCTACATCATAAAAAAATAATAAATATTATAGTTATCCAAGTAAGGTTTTGGTCTGCATAGAGCCTGGTTGAGATAAATCATAGCCATCATTTTCACTGGCATCCCACACAACATTATCAGACTGAGACTGATCAAGTGGTTTAGGAACATATTTCTCTATATCACTATTACCATCCATTTGCTCTAATTCACTAACAGAGTCCAATTTTTTAAGCATTTTTATTTCTTCAGAAGGACTAAGACCTCTACATGTCATTTATTTGCAATAACAAATTTAAAAAATTAACTAGAAAGTAAAATTATATTTGTAAAAAGTAAAATATTTATATATATATATGTGTGTGTGTGTGTGTTATAAAATGAATAGCATCAAAAAGAAAAATCAAGAGCATAAAAATAATGCTTTTCTAACTAGAGAGGATTCGAACTAACTGTGATATAATCCTATACCACACTGAAGCTTCCCAATTCTAGAGGCGAATAAGGGTGTAGAATTATTATCCATATAAGTAATCCTTCCTTGTACATTCCTCAACATTAGTTTATTACATCCCAAAAAGAGAGAAAAACAGTAAAAAATAAAACACAGCTGTTCCCTTCAGCATTGAATTCAAGGCTAATCGCACTGTAAATCGCGTAAAGGAAAAATGCGGCGTTGTATTCTAGATGATGGAACACCTTGACTTATCAGATAATTCCGCATTTACTTTATGCGTAAAAAATTTAAAGTAATATAGAATCAATAGTTCAAGGTACAGGCAACAAAATAGCATAGAAATTTCTTTTCAAAAAAGTATTTTTGTATAAGAAAAAGATTCAAAAATATTCCTTCAAAATGAAAGGATTTAAATAATCTGCAATTGAAAATTATCTATAGTCTTATGTAGTTTGGCCATCTATTATCAAACAAGAGAGTTTAAAGAGCATTTTAAGCCCAATTTCATCGTTTTATCATAAAATGCAAAGATTTTGTACCAATTTAAAGTTTGATATTCCATCACCTGGAACATTGAGCCGCAAAGTGTTAGTAGTTTAATAATGGAATTCATTTAAGAAATTTGAAAGGATGATTCTGAAAAGCAAAATCAGTAGTTACACAAATTCTTGAGGTAATAACTTGCAATTAAAAAATATACATAAAATTATTTTAAAAATATATCTTTCATTTTTTACTGACATAGCCTTGTTTAAAACACAAAATATATTTCACTTCTTGCTCAAAATACGTTTCTTAAAAAAAAAAAAAAATTCTTGAGTATAGATCAGATAAAAATAAATTGAAAGAAATATTAATTTCTACTTTGGATGCTTATCAATAAGTAAAAGCAAATTATTATTTTTTATGCTAAGGTTAGTATATGAATTAAGATAGTTCATTTAATTATCACACTTTTAACAATTTTATATTAGATAATTACATAAATAAAAATAATATTCAAGTATTCAACACCTCATTCAATTTGTTTTTAGGTGATCTATATGTGGAACAGTTTGTGGTGTCAGAAAAACATTTTGAACAAGAATAAATGAATAATTGTAAATCATTAGAAAATAAAAAATGATTCATTTTTAAACTTTTGTTTTAAAAAACATATGTATGCATGTTTTTGATTGAAAATTACAATTCATTATCGCTATATCAGAGCTTCTCATGAGAATATAAATTGTTAGTGACAAGTCTGTATTATCAAAGAGTTGAAGTATTTTCACAAAAATCAATATAGAACTTTTATTTTTAATTAAGGTTTTAATTATGAAGACCTGATAGCTCATTTGATTACTATGTTACAATTAATTGCTTTATATTTCAATACTTGATGTACCTGAAGATATTTTCCATATTTAATTTTTAAATCATCAATAACTTATTAAATAAGACTCATAAAAATTAGTCATTCAAATTAATTAAAAATGTGATTACTTAATTCAAAATTCTAGAAAAATATTAACTTCAAGTACAAATTTGATATAAAATATTTTTAACATTCTAAACAGAAATCTTAGAATTGTTTTTATTACCAGAACTTGATGCAACATTTTTTTCCTTATTGCTATCATCAGATGCAGGGACGATTTCTTCCTAGAATAAAAAATGTATATAAGAAATCAATAAAACTTGAAAAAACACTAATAATAGATTTATCAACTAAATATGGTAAACCACATTGACTACATAAAAGCTTTAACTTCAGATCACTTCACCATAAGACATTTAACTTCTTGTATTAAATGATTGATGGTAATATAACCAACATATTAGCGAAAATACTTTGGTTTGATTTTTTGCTGAATGGTCACTTTTTGAACACAAGAGTTAACTAAACAGCACATATAATCTGAAGTGGATTCTGAGCCACAACAGACATGTAAGTACTACCACTACAAACATTCTACTAAGGTGAGATTCAAACCCACGAATCGTTGAACCGTAAGTCAGAGTGATAACTTGTTCGTAAAGAAACATACATTATGTGTGGAAAAACGAAATATTTAAGAACTCCTCAAAAGTGAATTTAATACTTTAAAATCAACAGTTTAATAAAAAATGTATGAATTTAGAACAAATTAGAACATAAATATTTCGCTTTGGCTTTCAAAATCAAAGCAGACTGAATATAACTAATTTATAAGGAAAAGGGAATAATTAAACTATTTTATATATATATATATATATAAATAGATAAACTATATTTATACAAAAGAATATTTTTAATAAAACTATATTCTAAGATATCACATGGTTTTTTTTTATTTAGTTATGTGCCACAAGGAAGGGCATCAATATGCAGTTTCAAACAGATTTGCATGAAAAATATGAAATGATTAACATCCATCTGGAATTGTTTTGTAATTTTGGGTATTGAATACGAATTTTTGAAGAATTTCAGTTCTGAAAAGCAATCACTTGCAATCTACTGTTAACACTTATGGATCCAGTTTCATTTGAAGAATTACAATAATTGTCTTGAAAAATCAATAAATCTCATCAATAAATATTTAAAACAATAAATTTTTAAATTCAACAAATTAAAGAAATCAATTTCTCTAAAGAACTATTACAAAATCATTAAAATGCAAAAATGTAAAATGAAACCATTATTTACTTCTCTTCCTATAAAAATCATGGGCCTACAATGTAGGACTATATTGCATGCATGAGAATGTCCTAAATTTAATCCCTGTCATTTTTAAATAATGAAGATAAATATTGTAATTAATTTTCATACATAACTATTTGTTTGACCACAGCTAGTGGACAGATATGGTTCTTAAGCATTTTATTATTGACGTTTTAAATTGCAGTTTGTGGAAACTTTCTATGGACGGAATAGTCACATGTAACTAGGAAATAAACAAAGAAATCACAAATTGAGAGAGCAAGATAGACTGTAATTTTGAGAGGACAATAATGCAACATCGACCTGCTATTGTTCAACACAGTAATATAACTTTATACCTTTTATTCTGAAAACAATTATCAGGTTTGTTCATTTTTTAACTTGACGCATGAATATGATTTATGTTAATGAGACACAGTGAAAGATAAGCATGATGTGAATAATAATAATAAAATAAAAAATAAGAAAAACCACCAAATAACCTACAAGATTGAAAAAAATTTTTTTTTATAAATTTTATTGGATTGAGTCTTTTATGTTTGTTAATTTCTGTTTTAACTTTCAAAATATTACTTGGAAATTTCAGGCCAGCTTTATAAATTACTCTTTAACATGTTAAGTGTGCAAATTCATTTAGGAAATAAATTTAAAAACATTGTTCACTGTAAAATACAAAAATGGTTTTTAAATTTTAAAAATATCAAAAATTTGTAAATAATGAGAAATTATTTAATTGATTATAATTTTCATGAGTATGTATTTAGTTAAATTGTGTTGCAAAAGAATAAATCCTTAAATTATTCCCTTAAGTTTTGGGAGCATAATCCAAAGAGTAAGAGAGACTAGCTGAGCTATAAATATTCTCATGAATGATATAAAATTTACAATAATGTCTATTTAAAAGAGTTTCATTTTTCATATTCTTTGATGATAAACAATTTCAACAAAAATTTTAATTGGTTATAAAACTGTTATACTTAATTTTAATAAAATCATTTGGAAAGACAAATTTCAATACTGGTTTTAAAAAGATTTGTGTTTGCATTTTTAAAGAAAAATTTCAAAATTATAGAACCAAATTTAAAATAAAGTATAATTTTTCATTAAAATTGATGAACAATAAAAATAATTAAAATTTTTCCAAATATTTATTGTTAATTATATAGTATGAAATTTTGAGGTTTTATAATAGTTTCTTTATTAAGTTAAATGTAAACATACAATTTCAGAATGAATTAAAAATGTGGTATGTTCTGAAAGAATTGATTCTATTACAGCACATCTAATTTCAAAATAAACACATATTAGAATTTATGTGGCTATTTAATTTCAATAAAATAATGCATTATTGAGATAATACCACATTAAAGAACAAGAAAAATAAAAATAATTTCACTCTAAGTCAAAAGGGTAAAATTCTGAGTAGTTAATTTTGAATCAGAGTGGCAAAATATTGAATTAAAATAATTTGCTTAATTCTAACATCTGAATATGAAATTTTTATTTTATAGTAAAAACTTTATTCTGCCAAATGGTAATTGGGTTTTTTTTAATTCCTACCAATTTTTTGAGGCAAATAATAGAAAGATTTGTTTTACTATTAAAAATGGGAAATTGATGGCATTTGTGGCAATAAAAAGCATCATGTTTTTGTTAATGCTCTAGAAAGAAAATCTGACTCTATAATATATACCCTTTTTTTAACTCTTTGTTAAAAAAAGTTATTAAGTTAATTCAAATAATATGTTACATTAAATTAATTCAAGCAATGTTACTAAAATATGTAAGTAACATAGTAGAGATTAGTAATGTATTACTTAAATAAACTTAATGCAGAAGAAATTCACCCATTAATGAGCAGTCAATCAAGGATTAAAATCATTTAATATATCATGGGAACCATGCTTTAAAAGAGCAAGAGTAGATAATCAAATCAATATTTGCATCTGAAGCCTAAAACAAAAATTTTGACATATAAATTTCTGGAAAATTATTTCTTTTTCTTTCCCATATTACTGCATAAAAAGTAAATTAAAAATTTATAGTTAGGCATAAAAAATTCCTTTAAATATTTTATAAATATAAACTATAATAAATATAAGGAAAAAAATATTTTCTAACACAAATTCATTTGCTATGTCCAAGCAATAAGTATATATTGGTATTTATTTCAGTCAATAAATTAATACTTTTCTACAATCCAAGTCAATAAATTAATACTTTAATAATTTTTAATTTCAGTTAATAAATAATAACATAAAATAAAAGGGGAATAAGTGAAAAGAATGACAAAAATTTTGGTTATTAGAAATTTTAAACTTGTTGAAGTACTTCAATAAGTGTGAGTTCCTACATGAATCAGAGGAAGAAAATCTGCTTCATAAAATTCAATTTCATTTGAATCAAAAATATATATTGCACGGTGTAAAAATGGAAAACCATTTAAATTTATAACCATACTAGAATCACTTCAAACTACAAAAGTTTCAATGGAAGATGTTAAATAATGATGAAAATATTTAACAGGTATCAACATTGTTCCTGCTATGAATTGAACAGTAATGAACTTCAAAAAGAAAACATATTCCAGGACCAGAATTTAACTTCCAAAGATTGAAAATAATGTTTCATAGCAGGATTCAAGCATATTATGAGCAATAGCCAGAGTTTGAAATGAGGTCATTACATTGGTTTGAAACAGGAAAATTGGAAAAACGTTTGTCTTATGAGTCAAAGATGCTGCTAAGAATGCTGATAGGAATGGGGCCACAGTGGCAGATTTCTGCATCATATTGATACTGGTAGACTTAGGGCCACAACAAATAGAGTGGACAGTGATTGTCATATCTATTGTCGTAGCATCTGATTCATAACCATCAACTATCAGATGTGCAATAAATACAGAGTGTCCACCATAGTCATAAAGAGATGACAAATAGAGTGAAATTTATGCTTGTACTAATAGTTATGCCACCTGCCACTCACACCTGCAAACTATGGTACCAAATTACAATGGTGTTTGGATCAATCAGGCTTGAATGATGTTGTCTGAGAAAATATAGTCTTTAGTGAGGAATCTCACTTCCATCTGTGCTTTGATGATCATGAAAGATGTATCTCGAGACGCCTAGGGCAGTATAGTGATCCTGCTTTCACTATTACATGCCATATAGGTCCTTAACCAGGAATTATTACCAATCATACAACTTTCTGTAATAGCAGAACCCCTTTCAGTCATCATTAGAGGTATACAGCAGAACCTTATACCAACAACATTCTGAAACCTGTTTCGCTACTGATCTTTTTTGTAGTACAAGGCCAAAGTTTTCAGTAAGATATAATGCCAGATCACAAATGACATATGCTGCTATGAACTAACTGTCTTACAGAATATCAAGCACTTCCTTGACAGTAGATCTGCAGATCTTTCTCCCATCGAACATATCTGGGATAGGATAAGAAGACAATTGCATTTATGAGGAAATGTTAATTAGATAGGCGAACAATTGGAGCGAATTAGGCAAGAAATATTGTACAGACCATTCAGGAGTTTCTCAGTCTATGCCACTTCATGTGGCAGCTTCCAGGCTAGAGATAGATGAACAACTGTATTGAGCTTGTTACTTTGTGTGTATGTATATATATAAACTCTTAAATTAATCATTCTGAAATTTTAATCCAATTTTATTTTGCGCATAATCTTTATATCCACCAGTTTTTGTTTCCATGTGACAATTCTTTCTTATTGCATTGGTTTTTTGTTATAGTGTGTAGTATTTGTCTAGGGTAACTAATTATTCATTTGCTTAAATGGAAAAATTAACCTCCCATTTGAGCAGATGAATGGTTAGTTCTCCCATCTTTCTTTCTGACTTCAGTAATTTTAATTAACATCAATACAAAATAAAATAATTTCAACAAAAATCGATTAAAAATTTCTGTTGATATTAATATTTCAATATGCAATGTGTCTGATGAATGTGTAGTTATAATTTAACTGTGAATTATTGAGCTTAATTATGCAGAGTTAAAATAAAATTGAACCTACAGAAAAATTTTCAGAAATTTCTGGATGTATTCTGAAAAATAACGATTTTTTTCAATACACTTTTTAAATAATTCGGAATTTCAAAAATATCAGGATAATTCCAATTTCTGCAAAAATTCATAATTTTCAACGAAATTAAGAACTGTCTATTATAGAGTGACAAAAAATTCTGAACTAAAATAAGATCTGATGAAAAATTTAGTTAAAATTATTTTGCTAACATAATTATTCCATTCAATTTTACTCATTAAAACATCTTAATTTTTATTAAGAATATCTACATAAGATTTAAGATTGCTCTTGCAATTTGATGTAATAATTTTTGTTAAGAAAATTTTTCAAACATTAAATATTATAACATTATCTTAGTGCAGTAGAAATATACAGAAGCAAATCCATCCTTTTGTGCATAAAAAGTTAGAGAAATGTAAAGAGAAAATGATTTTGAAAATTATATCAAAACATTTATTACTGTATGGAAAGACATCTCTGTAAATATAATCAATAAAAATGTTTGATTAAATGTTCAAAAAGTAAAATGTATATAAAGACAAAATATTCTTATTAACATTTTGTCAAGAGAAATATTAAATCATTACACAGAATATAAAATTTTCTTATCTATAAAGTAAAATGTAAATAAAGACAAAATAAAAGAAAATTTTATTAAAATTTTGTCTAGAGAAAAATTAAAACATTAAGCAAAATATAAAATTTTCTTAACAGGCATTATGAATATTTTTGCTTTTGCACACTTAAAACAAAAAAATTTCACATATTACATAACTTACATTTTTAAGATAATCCAGTGACCTTTCAAGGACAAATCGTTCTATCTTAAAAATGGATTCATCTGCAAGAAGAAAGCACAATTGTTTTGAATAATTATAAAAATAATGTAATCAAGCATATACATCAATTTCCTCTAACAAAATAAGATGAAAATTATCCGTGTTCGTCTCTTCATAATTATGGCATTAAGTTAGCTCAATATTTTTACGTGAACAAACTAAGTTATTAAATTGTTTTAATCTACCTTATTTTCCTGCATATAATCCACGGATTATGTGTTTAAAAAATTTCAAATTTCGTTTAACGTATTAAAAATGCCGCAAATAATTTTTTTTTTCCAAAACAATTTTCATCAAGGATAGTGTGCATGTCTATAGTACCATTTGTACTGCAACGAACAAATAAATTTAATTTTACAAGAATTAGAGAAAATTAATGGCAATATTTCACTGTTTTTCAATACACCATATCTAGATAATTTTTTTTAAATCTATCTAGGGATTCGAACCAGAACTGAATCGAAAACGGATCATCTGAAAAAAACGTTATTTTGGTTGGAATGAAAATGAGAACTGAGCGGAAAAATAAATATTGGTTTATTTCAATTGGATATATTTTCTGTTATTTTGTACTGTAAACAACTTATCAAAATATTTTATTTAGCGCCAACCATATAATTATTATTACATGTACATTGCTTCTTGAGTCGGCTGATGACTGAGTGGTAAGCGTTCCTGACTCATAGGCTGTTTGTCCTTGGTTCGAATCCCGGCTCAGGCATGGATGTTTCCTTCTCTCTTTTTTCTTAGATGATGAATGAATATGACCCACCCTATAAACAAGTTTGTAGTGGTGTGACGTGGGCACAGCTAACACCCCTTAAAGACAAGGCCTGCGCACCTAAACTTCTTTCTGGAATGAGTCATCCACATAAAGGCTGTCCAACGACCCCCTAAAATTGAAACTTCTCTCTCCATTTCCTGTCGCCTGCTCGACGATTTATTTCCGTCTCAGTACGGAGTTAATTTTGCCTGTGTGTGTGATAAGTAGTCTTAAAATATTCATTAAAAGTATTATATTATTTCAAGAAATTTTATAAAAATATCATTCAAGTGTTCAATTGTCAACTGCCGATCGCACTACAGTGGAGAATCAAAGGTATGAAGAATGCTAAAGAAGTGGCTGGCTGTTATTCATCAAGAAAATCTAAAAGTGACAAAAAAATTCTAGGGTAAGTCTTATTTTATTTATTTCAAATAACTATAATTAATTCGTTAGTGAAATACATTTTTTAAAATTTAAAACGCGAGCTTGTGGCATGGATAAGAAATATTAAAGTTATGTTATTTCCATTTACCATAATTGTATTTTTTTCATCTTAAAAAATAATTCTCATTCTGTTGTTAATTTGGTTTTAATTAGTAAAACTTTCAATAGCTTTGACAATCACTAAAAATATTCCCCATTTAATTAATCAAAATAATTATTTTTTAATCATAAGTGATTATTGGTATATTAAGTTTTTCTGTATTTATTAAGACATTTTTGTTACATCTGGATAATTATAATATAAATTAATAATTATTTTAGAAATGAAATATTTGAGAATTTAATTATTTCACATTTTTCATACTGGGAAATAGAATAATAGTGCTAGTAGTAATTATTCAATATACTTCAGGAAATAATTATTATTTTTCATTATGTTTATCTATAATTTTGTACTGTATCTATAATATGAAGTGGAAAAATGAATTAGATATAATTTTAATTACATGATATACATAATTTTAATTGCAAAATAAATCACAAATTCTACCTCTTAGATAATTTTAAGTTTAACATTTTTTACCAGTTAAAACAACAGTGATTATAAATACTGCTTGAACTTTATCAGAATGAAATATATGTGTGATGTAATCGAAACAATCTATCTTTTAATTAAAAACATAGATAGGGGTGGTTTAAAATATCCTTGTGATGAAATCATCAAAACAATTAATATAAATTATACTGTTATTTGTAAACTATTATCTTCTGAATATGAAAACGATTTTTTGAAGTATAACAATCATAGATTTATCGCCAGCAATGTAACATTAAAAAATCTTCGATTAGCTGAAATTAACTTCAGAATGTTGCAAACATGACAATGATGATTTAGTAAAAACTATTTTCTTAACTTCTACTAAAATCTTAATCAAATATTATTGTAAAAAATAATAATTATTTAATAAATAAAAAACTCCTTAATTCAAAATCAAAAGAAAATTACAAACATTAGGAAAATAATGTAAATTTCAGAGAAGACTTTTCTGTAGGTAAATATAATTATTAAATTGATATTTCTAAACTTAAATCGTTATTTACCTTTTGGTTCTTTTAAGAAATTATTTTGTATATCAAAATAAATTAATTACATTTTGATACTAATTTATGATATATTTTAACGTGGAATTGAAGTGTGTTTAATAAAGTTATTTTAAGCATACTCTTGCCTTTACTTTATTTTTATTATCTGAGCAAGTTATAAATTTTGCTATTTTTATGTGATATTTAATAAAAAAAATTAATAATGCAATAAAAACAAATATTTCATTTACTCCAGTTATTTGTATAGTGAAAAATGTGAATGTTTTTATTTAGCCACAAATTTAGTCTAAAAAAAGTTATATCTTTTTTGATATCAATGATTTAATATATGCTATATTTTCAATACTAATGCAATAACTAAAAAGTTCGAAGATGTATCTCAAATGGAAGCAAATCAGAAAACTGGAGAAAATTTATTTTGCGAATATATTGTAAAAAGATAATGAAATTATGATGCTCATTATGTTGATATTATCAGATTAAATCATACAAATTATAATTAATTAAATGATCATTGTGAAAAACTTAAAAATGTACAATCATTGTGTTATGTGATATCATAATGAATTTATTTTGAATTGGGAGTAAAATGTAGCAGGAATATATTTCACAAACATGTTTCTAATAATTCCATAAATTTTTTCTACAAGATACTTAAAAATCATATCAAACTACATAAGGTTGATAAATTAATAAATTATAAAACTAGAAATTTAGAAAAAACAAATGAAACAAAATGCATAAAACCTATATATATATATATATATATATATATATATATATATATATATATATATATATATATATATATATATATATATATATATATATATATATAAACCTGAGAATTACAAATTCAATTGTTAAATTGTTAAAGTAATATGTTTATTTCTTATTTTCTAATCACTTAGTTTTTCAAATTCAGTATTTTGCTTTGTTGAATTCTAAAATTTTCGTAAGTGTACAATTATAATAAAATAATTTTTTTTAATTAAATCCTTTAAATAAAGTAGTGATCTTGGAAAAAATTCTGTTTAATTTATATTTTTTTTATTAAAATAATTTAGCTGAGATCATTTAACGCAAATATTAAATATTTGTAAACAATTATCAAGCACAGATTTATCAGATATATAATTTTTTCTGGGCTTGTTGTGGCGAAGGGTGAGTCGGAGTCACCCAGTGTCCACCGTTAGAAAAAAACAATGCTTCTTAAGAGATTTTCTCTTATGATGTTCATTAGTACTTTTCCGTTTAAGTTTCTCAAGAAAGTACTTGAAGAAGGCAGATTTATTTAGCTGAAGTGGCATAGATGACTTTTTTTAAAGAAAAACATCACGTCTATTTCGCATCTCAGCATGACTGATAAATTGTTTTGTCTATCTAAATAGACAAAACAATTTATCAGTAAGAAGTATCCAATGCTGCGCCGCCCTAATAAAGAAAGGGATTGTCATGTACGCCTAATCACTCTGTCAAATCTGTCTGGAGAAATAAAAAGCTAGTGTCAGGGAGAATTCATTCATGAATAAGTACAGTGGCCAATTAAAAGTAAATTGTCAAGTAAAATAAGAGAAGTAGAAAAGAATAAATTAAAGATCACACGTTTCACCCTCAACACCGCTCTTTATTGTTTTGTTTAATGCCAAAACTCGGTTGCGTGTGTGTCATTCCAATAAATGTAAATGCTTCAGCTATAAGTTATTTAGATTATTATTTTGCAGATAACAAATGGGTGAAATTAAAATTTTCATGACCAACACTCCCTAACAGCAGTAACTAATAAAAAATTAACGTTAAGCAATTTTTGCAAAATAAAATTACGAAATTTTAAAAATTTCTCATCTGATACTTTGTATAATTAGTGATCTAATAGAGAAACATTATTTACAGAACGAGACAGTTTAGTAGGTGCAGTTTATTTGAACTCCCATTATCAAATTTTTCAATTTACTTTTCATATCTCAAAAAATACAGACTGTGCAACATTTTAAGAATAGTTGGAGCAAATTACAATTTTTGGAAAAATGCATTTTATTTGTATATGATTGAAATCATGAGTCCTCATATGCGATTGACACATTATTCAACTGCCGGCCAACTTGTCTAGTGGTCAGCATGCCAGACTGCGGATAAGGAGGTCCTGGGTTCTAATCCCGATTCGAGCATGGATATACTTTCTCTCTCTATTTATCCTGTATTTGTCCTTTCGGTATATGAATGGGTTGTGAATGGTTGAAGTCGGACTCCACACCAAAAAATATGGTTCAATTGGAAGAGTGGAGCAGCGCATCCCATGTTGCCAGCCAAACTGGCACAAGATAACAACACTCTTCTACTGAAGCAATGAAAATTATGATTAAAAAACTTCTTAACAAAGTAACAACTGGCAATAAAAAAGAGAAATCTGATATTTCTACACTGACATTGAATTCATTTTAAGTAATTTTGAGAATGAACAAAGACTCGGTATGAATAATATTTCTGAGATGGGAATAAAGTTACCTATTCGAACTTGACAAATATAGCAATAGTATTTTTAGCAGTTTTATTTACACAAGTTAACGATGAAAGAGTGTTTTTCAAGTTTGAAATTTAATCATTAAGACAGCAGTAATCTCAAGGAAACAACGCTGGATGACATATTAATAATTAGAGACAATTTTCATGTGCTAAGTGAGTAAATAAACAAATTTTATACAATTATTATAAAGCCAGGAACATGTGAGCGTCAAGAGACGACAATACACACAAATCAATTTAACCATGCATCCACTTGTGGAATGAAATTTTGATAATAAATCATGATGACTATTCTCACCTTTATCTACTTATCGTAAGGAATAAAAATGATCAAATTTTAAAACAATTACATTTTTTTTCATGCCAGAACGATATTTATAGAACAAATAAAAATATAAAATAAAATTATTCATTCGGTGCTGAACCAACACCAAACTGAACAAAACATTTATTTTTGAAGGAACGAAAACCGGAACTGATCCAATATATTTTGTTTTAGTTGAACCGGAATGAAAAAAATTATGGTTATTCATGGATCATGTGGGGCAAATGGCACGTTGCTATTTGCACAACATAATGTGCACCGCTGTGTAAACGTAGTTCAAAGAACTTTTCATGAAAAGATATATTTACGAAACAAAATGAATAAATGTGAAGAGCGGATGAAAAGGAAATGGTAACTATCTAACCCATTTTCAGGTCTGGTACATATATTCGAAAAGGGATGGCATGTATTGCTACTCTTTTCAAAAACACGTCATTTTTAATCATTTTGAGAATCATCTGATCTGCTCATCAGTATGTTCAGTGCATCCAATGACCTTGTGCTTTCCATGCTTCATGGCATATTAATATTGGTAACATTCTTTGACAGAATAATAATAGGCATCATGGGATCCACGATGAAGAGTATTGTTTTTAATGTTGGTCATATTCTTCCTCAGATAAATTGATTCCCAGAAAAAAGTGACATTCAAAATCCAATAGGAATATTTGATTGTCATAGGACTGTCACGTGCATATAGACCAATTAAGCGATTCTTCTTGAAAATGGGGAAAAAATGAGAGTTAAAATCTTCAGGACCGCTATTATCGTTCCTTCTATTATGACGTTAATTATGCATTGTTGGATATTTTTTGAACAGAATGGACTGCCTGGTTTGATCGGTTGAACCAACCTTAGTTACATTTTGCACATGAAGTCCGATATGGGTTGAAATGGTTTCTGAATCGCTAAAGGTAACACATCCAGCGTAAGTCGATTCCTGAACTTCTGAGCTTACATACAGAGCACTTTTCAATTAGCAGACGGATACCCATTCTCAATTTTTACTTACTGTCTCATCTCATGATATATATATGATGAAAGCCAGGTATAAAAATGTCGCAATTCATTAGCCACTTAATATGCTCCTAAAATATTGTAATGTTAGTTTTGTACATATATTAGCAAATATATTTTTTCACATCGGAGCGTTTTCTCCCCTCCTCTCAGAAAAGTGTCTACAATTTTCGAAACTGAGAATCTCGATGTATACTGATATTACCAACAGTGAATTAGTGAAATTTACAGATAGGAAACAGTACCATATGTTATTGATAAAAAGTTTGAGAAGATAGAATGTTTTGTTTTGAACTTACCTTCTGAGCACTGCTTAGATTTTATCCTCTGCAAAATTTTATTTGCAGTCTCTTGTCCATGCACTAACATGTAACACGGTAAGCAGGCATCCAAGTACTTATGGCTTTTACGGCCGCAACCAAATTGACAATTCATGATGTTTATACTGAAAGATACAAGAAGAAAGTATAAGTTTTGATGCATGTCAGAGCAGAGAAATATAACGGGTATCAGTAAGGCCACTTAACACAGGCAATTTGTCAGACTATAATGAACAAAATTAAAGTAAGAAATTGACAATGAAACTGTGAACGAAAGATGGGGTACATGTCGTGTGAGTGCTCCTCGAGAACGCTGAATCAACTCGGTATCAAAAAGCGTGTCAGTAGGCATAAAATTTAAGTAGAGATGTAAAATTCCCGGGAAAATTTTGAGCCAGGAAAATTACCTGGGAATTTTGGGGGAGTATTGGAAATTTTGAAGGAATAAACTCAAGCAATTATATTCCATTTAATGGATTATCTTGTCTTTAATATGAAGAAAAGTGAAGTAAATTAAGTAAATATGCAAAAAAAAAAAAAATCTGTTCTGTCTTCTCATACAAAAGTTAATTAATTTCGTTCTGAGAGAAACAAAAATACTTGTTACAATTATTAAATTAATGAAGTAATATTAGATATATATTTATACAAGATATATTTCTCAGGACTGACAGAATAAGTACAGTGAAGGCATTTCCATGTTTTTGTTCTTATAAATTCATAAATTCGTACTAAGAAAGAAAGAAGAAAATACTTCCTCAACAATAATCATTGAAATTATTTTAAATTAATAATTAACGCAAAATTGTTTTTTTTTTCCTGGAAAACTGTCTATTACAATAATTAGTAGATAATTTAAGTAGTAATAGAAATAATAAAAAGTGGATTTTTATTTATTTTAAAAAATATCTAATAAAAAAAATTCAAATATTTCTAAATTATATAGAAAATTTCAGAACTCTCAAGAACATTCAAAATTCCCGATAATGTTTATAATTCCCAAGGGAATAAACCATGTCCTTTACAACACTACATTTTAAGGTGTAGTCGATGAGAACAGAAAAAATTACGTGATACGTTCAGGATCACAAAGATCTCACTCTTGATTTTAAAGTTTCTATTTTAGAGCAAATTTTCATATTCGAAAAGTGCTTCAAAATGTTTCCCAATCTTCTATTTCCTAAGCTATTTGAAATATACTTTTAAATATCTTGATCTTTCCGCCTTTAAATGAGAGGAAAGTTCGAAATTTAAAATGTATTCCAAACATTTCGCGTTTGGGTATTTACTTATATTTAGGTGATATTTTTCTTGTGAGTTTTTAATTAAAACGATGATTTAAACGATTTAAAAATAAATATATTTATGAAATATTAAATTCAGACAGCAAGTATTATAAATGCCATTTACATTCCTGCAATATTTGTTCCCTGTGAATGTTAATATTCCTTTGTATTTTGTGGAAAGGTAACACACAGTAAACAAGATTCTCAAAAAAGAAAAAAAAAAAAAAAAATGTGTAATTTATGCAGTTTAAGGATTTGAATTCAAACGTAAGTTCAACTCTTTTAGTTTTTAAGAAAAATCTAAAAAAATCAGTTCTGAAATTCAGATTTAATTTGAAAAGTTTTTTGATAACAGAATAAATTTCAAAAAATTTTATATAATGGTTAAAAATAATGAAGTAAATAACATTTTGAAAGCACTCAGAGGTAAATGTATAAGAATTTCCTCGCAAATTTGGCAATAATAATGGAATTGAAAAAATAGAATAATCTGCAACATTCAAGACACTTTGAAATATTATATTAACTATTCAGCTCAAAATATAAAAAATAAAATTAAAAATATATCTGCAATTAAATTAATCTAATAACAGGACGAGATACTTAATTTTGAAAACTTATTTTGATGTTAACAAAACAAATTTTAGCTATGACTTGACAACTCTCACAGCTATGTCTTTGAAAGAGATATTAAAAAAATTATTTTTTATGAAAAGTATAAAAATAACTGAAAATATATACAAATATATACATCGATTCATCAAAAATATTTTTTTCCTAGTTTGTGAATATAACTAAAATATATATATCTGTTTATAAAATTAAAAAAATTTTTCAATTTCCGACTTTAAAAAATTATACATTAATCACAATGTTTATGAATATTCAAAAGAGTTCGACTCACAATACGTAAGACAAGTACGCGTAAAAGCAACACACCCACACACACATATATGTGTGTATGTGTTTCGCTTATTTCAATTTTTAACTTTTCCATGGCTTTGAGGCATTTAATTGTTTTGTTTGTCAATCATTTTTATTTTTTTGCTCATGAGAGCAAATTTGACGATGTAGTTTAAATTAGGTTCCAACCAGCGTAAGAGCTCATGCCAAAGTATATGAATCATTGAAACGAAGAGCATACAAGAGATGAGGACTTTCTATATGAATTCGATTCCAAACAGAAACAAAATTGAAGGCCTGAATCAAACCCACGTATTGTTGAACTAAACACCCAAACACTGATTATTCGGCTGCCTATTTTCTGTGGAATGCTCTGGACTTAAGAGATGTAAAATTCTCAGAAATTTAATCAAGAATTTTGCGAATGAACTC
Source organism: Latrodectus elegans (assembly GCA_030067965.1). NCBI lineage: Eukaryota > Metazoa > Arthropoda > Arachnida > Araneae > Theridiidae > Latrodectus > Latrodectus elegans. The sequence goes on from CM057816.1 coordinate 10,977,051, forward strand.
AATCAATCATCTTTCTTTTAATGGATTGTTTTGCCTTACATATACGAATAGAAGTTAAGCAAACTACGTAAGTATTTTTTAAAAAAAGTCTGTCTTGTAGTGTGAAAATTAATTTGTGTGTCATTGAGAAAAACAAAAATACTTGTTAAAATAATAAAAATAATGAAATAATATTTAATAAAAAATATAAAGATATGTTTCTAAAAAATGTGTCAGAATAAATATTAACTTCTCCATGTTACTGTCGTTATAAATTCATGCTGAAAAGAAAGAAAAAAAATTTCCTCAAGTTTAATTTTTGAAATTATTCTAAATTGGTCATTAACGGAATATTTTTTGAAAAACTTTCTATTACCGTAATTAGAAGAAATTGCATAATGTAAGTGGATCTTTATTTACTTTGAAAACTGTTAGATATAAAAGAAAAAAAAAACTTTAAAAATTTTCGAGATCTTTCAAAATTTTCGGAAATTTTTAAAATTTTCAAAGTAATAAACAGGGTTTATACCAGAAAATAAACCTGTTTTATTCCCTCCTTTACAACACTACTTCCTCTGAACTTATATCAGTAAAATCTTTATTACTCTTGTCTGCTAAAATTTTGTCTGGTATTGAATTGAAAACATTCGAATGGAACGATTGGAATTTTGTTCGACGACGGAGCACACAATTCCTGAAGATTTAAGCCGAATTCAAAAAAGAAATTTTTTTTCTTTTTGTATAACTAACTCATTAGTGTAATGAGAAGAGGAAGACCAAAGCTGAGATGGGTGGATGCAGTCAGAAGACTGCAGGGTCCTTGGAATAAAAAAAATGGAGAAGTTTGGCTGACAGTAGAAGTGGCTGGAAGAAACTTGTTCAGAGGGCCTTAGCCCATCCTAGGCTGGGACGCTATGAATGATGAAAGTATATCAAAATTTGTGCACTATAAAATATATCTATCCAGAATTATATCAGTGTTAAGAGATTTAATATAATAGGGTAATAATAGGGTAAAAAATGAGTAATAAATTTTCTAATTCTTTAATCATGTCTAGAATAATAAGTGAAATAAATATTTAAAAGAAAAATTTTCAAAATGCAGATGATGTCGTCAACATGTTTACCAATTACGAAAGTAACTTGGTACTATTCTGCATGACATTTTTGTAAGTATTTAATCACGTGATTAATTTGACCAATGAGCGATCACATTTGACTCATGGGTTGAACTACCAGTTGTTCAACTACTAAGTTCTTCGGTTCAGGTTTGCTACCTTATATAATGTTTGAACTCCTGCTTAACCTTGTGGTCAAGGTTAAAGGCGAATATGGGGGTAAATCAACGAATGCAATTATGATAACAACCTTTTTCATTAGCCTGATACATAATATCGATTTCAATTCAAATTGTAAAGTTGCTTATACAGCCATACACTTAATTTCTACAAGGAAACATTCCGCTCGAGGACTCTTCTCGCTTTCAAATATTACGCGTTATTTTACATTTTAAAATTTATCGTCTGTGTACAGACGTATCTACAGCTGGTATTAAAGAAAATTATTAGCTACTGCAATGTGTGTGTCGATTCCTCTGCTTTTGACATTCCCTAATATTATCTAATGATATTTCCTATTCTATAATATTTATCAGATGTTAATTAATTTATTTCATCAATTATTCTATATTATCGGTTCTTATTTTTAAATAATCTCCCAACATTAACAATTTCTAAAATTATCTCAAAAATTATTTCGTACAAGTATTTTACTTTCATCCAGAGTCGGAATGTTAAGCAAAATTTAAAAAATCTGTCAAATATTTGTCTTTTTCAGTTATTTGAAATGTTTATTTCCATAGATTTGTATCAACAGATGCTCCTTCAAAAATTCCCAAACAGCGTATTTTAAAGTTTTAAGCGTTTAGAAGAATATTATACACTATAAATTAATATAACTTATATATTAATGCAATGCTTGAGAGCCTATATCAATAACTTTGAATAGTTAATATTGGATTTACTTATATCTTTGGTACACCTAAAAGTAAACATGAAATTGACAACACATGAATGAATATATTAAGAGAAAAATATCTTAGAAAGAGACAGTGTGAATGAGTATAAATTAAATACTTTAAATAAAAAAGAATATATGAGGTATATATATATATATATATATATATATATATATATATATATATATATATATATATATATATATATATATATTTATATATAGGGAAATAGTTTTCGTTATTCAATATTTTTAAAAATCCGTTCAACGTTCTGTATTGTAACATTGAAGGGGTTTTCACAGCACCGACTATCTCGTATTCATATTTATTATTGTTGCAGTTTTTGCATGGATAAAACTAATTTACCAAAAATTTCATCACGTGTCAAATTAACCCAAATCTGTAACGATAATTACATCTCATACAAAATTTCAAAACCAGTATGTGAAGGAAAAATAATCTTCACTATCATATTACACCGTGCTATGGTTAAAAGTCGTCGAACTGGAAGCCGAACGATTAGGGCTCTTGCCTTTTATTCAACAGTTCGTGAGTTCGAATCTCACCTCAGGCAGGGATATTTGTAGTGGTTTGGAATCCACTTTAAACCATACGTTGCTGTCTGATTAGCCCTCGCAAAATATGACCGTTGACAAAAAGACCAAACAAACCAAACCTATGTTTAGAAGTCTGCGCTCGAAATATAGAAATGCATTCGGTTTTTGTAACTTTCATACTGATATTTACAATTTGTTTCATTTCCTCCACAGTTTAACTTATAACTGTCTTTTGGCACTTGATGAAGAGGCTGCAACTCTTTCTTTACGCTTTTGTTTACACATAAGATCTTTGTTCCAGTTACATATATGCGCGTCATAAGAAAATTAATTTTTTTTAAAAATTTTTATAATAGTTATTTCATTCAAAAATTCCTTTTTTCTTCTATCATGCGTGTTAAATTTTTTAATATATAAATCAAGAAATAACATTTAATCGCCACAAAATTGGAAAGCCGGTTAAATTTTTTAATATATAAATCAAGAAATAACATTTAATCGCCACAAAATTGGAAAGCCGGTTAAATGTAAATTATTATTAAAATTTCTATTAATTTTCAGCAATAAATCTACCTGGTTACCACAATCTTGTCAATTAGCAGCCAGCAACTTTACTTATTTGTTGGTTTATTCTCTCTTCTTTACATAAATTTAATATTGAATGTAAAATATAACAACAAGCAGTGATATAGTTATATTACATTTTAGTATGTCGATACTTTTAAAAAATACTATTTTTAAGTATGCAAAGGATATAAAATTTTCTCAAATAAAAAATGAGATTTCGGTATTTCTGACATTATTTATATCCTTCTATAAAAGTCACACATCTAATATTTTTTAAGTTTTTTTTTTTTTTAAATTTATGTAAACATTAAGTATAAACTTTGTTTTATATGACGTAAGAATAGTACAGATAAATAATTTTTCCTTTTCAGAAATTTATACTGTTTTTTTTTAAACAAATCAGACTTATAATGAATTAAATTTATCAAACAATTATACACTAACTTATCATACATAAGTGAGTTTTTACTTGATATTTCAAAGGTAGATTTAAAGTTTCAAATATTCCAGGTGCTACTCTTCAGACGGTATTCTTTAGAAAATGGGTGTTAAGGGATATGTTGAAATCACATTTATGTTAGCTAAATCTAAAGAATTGAGTTTTAAACATACAATATATAGTTATTGTATTCTGAAAAAAGTCTTTAAAACGATCTTTCACTAGATTACAAAAGGAAATCAAATCATTAATATTTAAATATAAGACAAAATTGAATTTTTAAATCGAATAACTTTATACAGAGAAATTCTGGTTGCAAAATGATTATCGTATCTCCTTGACTAGTCTTGCTTGAATACAAAATTAATTGTAACACAAAAAGATACATTTAGTACATAAATGGTTTTGTAATTCAAAACTAAAAAATAATGATCAGCATATTACAAATTTCAAATTAGTTTCTTTCCAAAGAATAAGTGTAATGAAAACAAAGAACATACATTAAATGAAAAATTCTGAATGAAATAATAAATTAATCATAAGTCACAGAATGTTTAAAATTAATTCTGTTATTTTAGTCTGATTTAATGACAAAATATATAGATTATACAAAAAATTGATAAAATTGGCGAAATTGGCTATAGAAATTACAAAAACGAAATGCATCTCAAAATAAATTATAAGCTTACTTAGTAATTATTTTTTTAATTTGAATAATTATTTATTTCCTATTTTCTTAAAATACGAATGATTATGAGCTATTACAGTATGGAAAAACATTTATTAATATAAAACTTGGTATTACAATTCGTACAGCAGATCTGCAAGTGTCGGAAGTTAACTGTTTACTCGTACATAATTGTTATTATTGGCATTTATATAAGCTTTTAAGGAAAAAATTATCTGTGCAATATTCTCTGTGAGAAAAATTAAATTTATTAGTCAATTAAAAACGAAAATGAGAGCGGAATATTTATATACGTATAAAAATATTTTGATTACACTAATTTAAACATTTAAAAAACGCTTTTGAGTACTTTATAACTTGAAATAATTCGTATATATTATCAGAAATCCTCAAAGCTAGATTAAAAGCTTTATTCAGGATTAAAGCTTTATTTATATACAACGAATACAAACCTTTTACTGAAGATATTATTATTTTGCTAACATTTTAAGATACAGTTTTTCACTATTATTTTGCCTGAATTAAGATGTAAGATAATGCTAAGCAATAGAATATAATCGTGTTAGTTTTCGTTTGTTGTTTCATCATTTTTTGCATACTTAACTCATTTCGCTAATGTAAAAAAAATAAGGAAAATTACTTACATTTCTATTCGCAAGGGATTTGAATAGCATTTAAAAATAATTGACACTCAGCAACTGCTAGAAACAGATAAATCTGCCTCATATATTGAAATAAGCTGGTTATAATTGTAAAAATGTATGTTTCCAATTAATCAAGAAAATTGATTTTAAAAACATATTTAAAAATGCCGGCCAACTTGTCTAGTGGTACGCATGCCTGATTACGGATAGTGTGGTCCTGGGTTCGAATCCTGGTTCAGGCATGGATGTACTTTCTCTCTCTCCTGTCTTTGTCCCTTTCTTGTGTGTGAATGGTTGCCTACTCTATAAACGGGTCCCTTGGCATGTGTGACGGTGCGATGGTGCACCCGGGGCAACTCATCAGGCAAAGAGCTGTTTCTGGGCGGTTCCATGAGTATAAGGGGACAGTCCCAATATATCCCGACCATTGAAAAAAAAAACTTATTTAAAAATTAACAAAAACTGTGATTTTTTAAATTTATTTATTTATTTATTTTTTATTAAGAATTCAGCTAATACATTTTTTGCAATATTTGTGCTAGTAACATTTCTAGCAAAAAACTGCAAACCATATACAAAAATACAAATTAAAATTCAGAAAATAAATTTTAATAAATGCTGTAAATAAATTTTAATAAATATTGAAGTGCAGTTCTGTAGGATAGGTATCAAAAATTAAAATATTGATGGATGTCGAAAATTGTGTCATTGAGGTTATTTGTGCTAGTAATATTTCTAGTAGAAAAACTGCAAACCACATACAAAAAAATGCAAATTAAATTTTTTGAAAATAAATTTTAATAAATACTGAATTGATTTAGATTGTAGAAATTCAGTGAAATGCCTATATATTGTAGTGCAGTTCTGTAGGATAGGTATCTAAAATTATAATATTGATGGATCTCGAAAATTGTGTCATTGAGGTTTATAAGATGAATATAGTTTTTGAAATGCTATTAATACAGGAGAATAAAATATCTACTTTTCTTTTCAATACGATTTATAAATATGCATTGTTCAATTTCAAGGTACACACTTCAAATGTTGATAAGCTGGTCAACATATACTTTAAAAAATGCTATTATCGTGCTATCAGTATGTGAACTGCAGAATAACCTATTATTTTTAGTAGATCACACGATTAATAAATCCGAAAATTGATTATTGGATAAAATAAGAAACATGACAGAAAGAAAAAAACAGTGATAATTTTAATATGTACAGGATCCACATTAAACTTAAAATGAGTTGTCCCCATTTCTATTGAAAGTGATTAATAATTTTATTTTATTCAGTTTTAGAGTGACTCAGGTATTATTTTTAGCTTTCATAAATTCTGATTTCATTTTTAGCTTTCAACAATATAAAAACAAATTTTTTAATAGTTTTTCTATACATAGAATTGATTTCGAATGCTATATTTTTATAAAAAATATTTTTTTCTAAAAATAAGAAGAAAATAATTACTTTTTCAAAAGAAAATTTAAATATTCATATATAAAGTTTAAAAAGTAACTAAAAATCTTATATATATATATATATATATATATATATATATATATATATATATATATATATATATATAATATATATATATATATATATATATAATATATTGCCAAAATATATAAATAGAATAAATAATGCATACTTTAAAATGCATTGTTAAATTGTTAAATAAATCTATCAGATGTACCTGAAATGGATCAATTTAAAATATACAGTAAAAATAATTAGAATGCCACTTTTCCTTGGATAATTTTATATTCAAAAAAATTTTAATTTCTGTAAAAATAACAGTTTAAAATAAACGAAATCTTATATCCATATGTCATATTATGCTTTCAATTTTCAAATATAAGTTTTTTTAAAATGCAGAAGGAAGATTTTTCTTCAAATGCATTTTTAATCAGAATTACCAAAATATCAAAAAGTAAATAGAATTAAAGTAACTACAAAAGTTTTCCATTGAACTATCCCAAAAAACAATTCAATTCAAAACATAAATAAATCCATTGATATTCTTTAGTTCAATAGTCTAATGTCTTAAGTTGATAGTCTATTTTTCTCATAATGCGATAACATTTTAAATTTTATTTGCAAACAAATTATGAATTATAGGTAGTTGTTTTATCATAGATAAGGAATGGATTATAGCGAACTAAAGATTATTTGGATTATCTGTGGTAGCTAAATTTATAATTATAAATTAAATAAGTTTTACTCTTATTTCAATACAAAGATATTCATTTAGTGAACAGATATTTATTAAGTTACAAAAACTATAAATATTTTGAGTTAAATAATGATTGTTAACGAAAATATTAATTTCAAAATTCCACTATACGGTGAATATAATCAGGATGTCATAAGCCTAGATGTCGGGATTCTTAATTACCCAAAGTTAATATAATATATAATTCAGCGAATCAATTTTATCATTGCAGTGAAAGTGTGAGACACTGGTCTAATTTTGATTTTCTAATTTAAAAAAAAATAATAAAAAATTCATGCAATCGATTTAAAAAAAAAAAAAAAAAAAAAAAAAAATCACAGTATCTTTAAAAGAGAAGGTCTTGTTGGCTTAATAAGGATTGTCACAGTTTTCAAAACAAATCTTTATACTTAAATTGATTTTTCAAAATTTTTGATATAATAAATAGTATTAACTTTTTAAAGCAGAAACTAAAAGTAATTTTTATGCACGAAGTGGAAGCTTAATCCTCAGAATGACAATAAAATGCTGTTGGTATTTGATATATGGTGAAAAAACGTCAAGTGATGTATAGCATCGCCAATTACATAATTTCAGTTATTTATTATATATGCTCAAGAGTGATACATTAGAAAGTCCGGGACTCATCCCAGAAGACAGTTCCTTTCAAGCACGGGTTACAGCCTAGAGATGGGGTTTATAACAAAGATTTATCTAAAATGAACGTACAACACATTAGGAGTAGTCAAAAGTTAACAAATGTACTCGAACATAGTGTGTGAACACAAGACAGATCTAATTGCAATCAAATCCATTATATTTTTTACCTTAATGCTTTGTTTGATTGATAAGTTAGGTTAGCGTATGTGAGTATCCCACATAGTGGCATATACATACACAACTTACGTCGTGGCGCACACGATAACCTTGCATACACACCAAGGTTAGCGTGGATGCCATGACGCACCAAAACAGGTACTTTAGCTACTGCAGTACATTTAACAAGGACAAATTATTTCAATGGCGTTTAGTATCGAACTTACAACCTCCAGGATACAAAAGGGATGGATATCTGCAATAGGTTACCGTATGCTTTCCCTTAACCTATCAATTGTATAATCTCTACAAATTAGATGCTTTATACTTCAAAATCAACTAAACATGGTTTTTCAAAATGCTACCTTTGTAAAATATATATTGAAAAAAAAATTAAATAAGAAAGTAGAAGTATCATGCCACACAAACGAATGAAAAATAAAAATAAACTTGAAATAAAGCATACTAAGCAATATAAAACTGAATAAATAGTTAAACTAATCTTCAAATATTGAAATAAATGTTTAATATTTAAGTTAGATTGGAGTTAGGTTATTGCGATGTGTTATCAGTGCCTATTTCTGACGGTGGAAGCTAGGAAACATAGTTTTGAACAGTGCTTAAATGATTAGGTTGAAATCTAATCTGCGCTATTACCGATGCTATAGCAATAAAAGACAATGATCCCCCAATGAGACTTATAAGAAATATGTCTTTTCATAACAATGGTCTTAGGGCTGGATCAAGCATCGAGTCAAAAAATTGGAAGCCGATCTAACACAACAATCCATCACCGTTCATGATTGATAACACATAAAAGGTAATATAATTTTTTCACATCAATTCATTTCACGGGATATCGGATAGGCTAAACATATTCAGAAGGGGAACATATTCATCCAATTCACCGAATTCTATTCTATTTAAAGAAGCAAAAGAAAAATATATATTACACAGCTCATTAAAATACATTTGTTACAGAGGTCATTAATTTTATATCTCCTAGTCAGCTGAATATGATCCCAATGCAATAACACGAATTTTGATGAATGTTTCTTAAGTATAATTCATTCTTTAACCATAACTTATCTGGATATTTTTGCAATTTTCTTTCCGTTACTTCTCAAACCATTGTGCAATTTAAGTGAATCTTGCTTTTTCGAATCATTGTATAACACTGAATCAACTTTAATTAAAGTTTTTGTGATGCAGAAAATTTTTCTGTACGTAAAGCTAACATATACAATTTTTGTGTACAGACACTTATAATTAGGCTGGTAAAATAATTAAATAATAACAATAGAATTTCCAAAAAAAGATATTTTGAATTTTTGGAGTGGAAGTTGATTAAACCAAGAATTGAAATAAAGACTAGACATTTTACAAGTGCCTTACACGACAGAATTATTTTAATGTTGGGCCTAGGACATCTCATTGCAGTCCTAAAGAAGAAAATAAAATTTTTTAAAGGTAAAATTACTTTTACCAATTCAAATAAAATCCATCTTATAATTTTTGTCCTAATTTGTATTGAAACTGGCTACATCAGGATAATGACCTTGGGACAAAATCCATGTTTCTCTTAAGAATTTCAAATATGCGGCTTTTGTTATTACTTAAAACTGTAATTAAATCTAATTTGAGCTCTATGAATTTATTTATGTCGTGATGTCAAGAATTTAAATAAAATAATATTCGGCCCAGTAAGTCTTACCGCTTCTAGATTATAGGCGTGTAGCCTCCAATCTAGAAGAGGGTAAGATAAATGTTTAAAAAAATGATGAAAAACCTCTTTATCTGAATATTAAAGCAAACTCTTTTTTCTTTCTTTACCTTATCTTTTTAAGTAACCTTTAAAAAATTATACAATATATACATATATATATATATATATATATATATATATATATATATATATATATTTTAAATTTAATGATGCGTTTTTCTCCCTGCCTATTGCAACATATGCGTTTAATCTATTCCTACGACTACAGAAAAATGTATTGGAATCTCGGAATAAAGGTGTTCAGGCTTCAATAGTCAATCATTCTAATTGTTTTCAGATTCTCGATACGAAAGACCTCTTATTTTTTGTAAAATAGTACTTTAAATAAACTCATTAATAATATCACTATATCGTATATATGTAGAATAGTACTTTATATAAACTCAATATATATATATATATATATATATATATATATATATATATATATATATATATATATATATATATATATATATATATATATATAATTTACCATTTTTCACCCGAAAGCTGTGTACTTACGTCTTTTGTGGGAAAATATGGCCCCCAGAAACTAACGGGCATGTAACATTTATTTAGAGTAATGATTTAATTCTAAAATGGAAACAGTAAATTTATAAACTTTTTCATATTCTTATAAACACAAATTTAATAGATAGTTTTGGATAAGTTGTTAGTTTAAATAAAATAATATTATGAACTAAAAACTGAAACTAATAAATGAAACTAAAACTATGATAATTAACTTTTAACAAGTAACGGAAACTCTCATTTTTAAGTCTTTCTAAAGGTTTTTTTCTATTAAAAAAACTTAAAAAATAATATATCGAACAAATTTATTGGAATTTTAGCATTACATGCACGGAGAAATGAAATTCTACATATCACTAAACAGTAATCCATACCAGAGCTCTAATAAATATTTTGTGGCTTTTCCTAACAATTCAAATTTTTATAATTTTTTTTCAATTTGATAAAGTATGCTATACCACAAGCATAAAAATTATATTCATAGTTAAAACAACTTTGAATTATCATGTTGTAAACTAAGGGGCACCATTAATTAAATGCAGAGTAGAAAGATCTGGACAATTATAGCATAAAATATTTTTACCATTCTAGAAGATAAAAGTTTTCATTAGATCATCCAATATCTGTTTTTAAATCCATTTAACTCTTCACCGGTCATTATATGTGTGATAATAGATATATTAAATAATTTACGCACAATATTAACCTTTACCAAATGAAGTTAATGAATTCATTTTAAAAACATTACTATTTTCTTTGTTTAAACAAGACCTTTCATTAAATTTAATCAAGTTAATTGCATTGCGTGACTCTTACACATATATTTCTAGAGTTTATTTATTAAAATGATAAATTTAATTAAATACATTCTTTAATGAACTCTTTAATTTAAAAAATATAATTAACTAAATAACATGGTAAAGAAAAGTGAAGTTTTCAAAGATACATATGAAGAATAATAAAATTGCCGAATCTATAAACGTATAATGAAAATAGAGTTCTTTAAATGCTGTTTTGAAATTAAATTTTTATATTCAGGAATAGTTGATATTAAAATATGAAAAAAAAAAGTACTTACAGAAATAATTTTATCAAATTATTGAAGAAAGAGTAGTAAAACTAGACGTTTTTGTAAAATTGATAAATAGCAAGAGATGGCTAATAGCAACAACAATCAAAGTCAGACTTGAAATAAATGAGCAATAAACGGATTTTAAACATTCGATTCCTCATCGACCAATCAGGAGTGACTTCAGCATTTTCAGTCTTGGTGAGAGAGGCAGATGTCAATGAAGTCTAAAGTATATTTCCTTCTTTGTAGACACTACATTGTTTCTCAGTGTAGTTGTTCGGCCTCAATATTTCCAAACGATCTTTCTATTTTTGTAACATTTTCCAATGAGAATGTAATAATAAGCGATTATGCTTGCTTAAAATTTCAAAGTCTATTAAAATGTGATTATATAATTGAAATTTGTTTTTGAGAAACGCACGTGTCTGACAAAGCCTCGTCGGCAAAATCCCGTTTTTTACATGAAGCAAACGAGGAATTGAATATCAATTAAGCTTACGAAAATCATTTTTTTTAACAGATGAAAATGTATGATATGTGTTAAAATCTCCTATTTTAGTTCTAGAAAAAAAATAAAGGATTGTATAACACAGACATTATATCGTCATAATAGTCTTCTGGAATTAAGAATAACGAAGATTTTTTATTTATTTATTTATTTATTTATTTATTTCATTTCTGAGGGGAATTTACCAGATTCGCAAAAAATCTCAAAATCATCGACAACCATTCACGATCGTTTTTAAATATTATTTTGAATTCAATGTAAATATTGATGAAAATATTACTTCTTTTTTAGAATTCTTTAAAAATTAGTAACAACAAATGCTTATTTCCTTGCAATTCATATCAAATATACAGATATCTGAATCAGTAAAAATTGTGCAAAACTGTTAGACACGGTAAATTTAAAAACTAAATGCAATGACGCTTTGTTTTGATTTTATGAGGCCCACAATTCCTTACATAATTTTTTTGATATAAATTAATGGTTTGCGAACTTGTTGCAGTTCAATATTGTTTTAGTTAACTGAGATAATAAACATTTTTTTCATTTTTCTCCTTGCGATTAAATTTTGTATACAAGCATTCATTCGTATAACCAGGGCCTACGAAATGAAAAGGATGTGATTTTAAATGAACAAAAACAATAGTCTTCTACTAAATAATCTCGTTAAAGTAATTATCAAAACGTAATCAAATTTTAACATTCTAGAATATGATATCACAAAATATGTGTAATTAAAAAAATGTGGTGCTGTGTTTCGTGCAAGAAGATAATTGTTTCTTAAAATTGAAAGTAACAGGTATATTTTGCTGTTGCTTTATGAAATTGCTAATTTTTCTGTAACACCAAATAGTTTCTATAACGCAAAAGCTCTTTTATTTTGTTTCTACATTTCATTTGTTTTCACTTTCATTCAAATTAAACCAACTTGACATAAAAATGCACTTTTTATAATCTGGTCTTTTGAAACCCTTTCGTTAAAACATAGCACGAAAATATATTATTTTTAAAAAATTAAAAGATTTCTCAAACTATATAAATTCTTGGGTTAATTTGAATATCCAGCAGTCTTCGTATCAGTCTCTATGAGAGAGAAAAACGGGAATAAGGGAGAAAAGAAAAGAACGGGAACAGTAATGGAGTAAGGGATATTCTACTTAATTAGTAATAGTCAAAGGGAAGTAGGATTCTGTCGTAATGAAAATATTGTGCAAGACACACATTAAACAGAATATAGCGAGTGACTGAGTTAGCCAAATAATTTATGCATACGTTATTTATATTAGGTTCCGTTTCAAAATTTTACATGTTTCCCCAGAAACACTCACCTTTAAGCAAATAAAACTCTAGACATGTAACGAAAAATAGAATTTTTATCATAAGACAAAAAAATTTCTGATAAAACAAACTCCTGGAATATCTTTGATTTCGCAAACTGGAATTTATTTTTAAACCAGTTATTTATCGCAATAGACTTCCCTTGCGATGTTTTCTAGACAATTTCTCAAATATCTAAACTTACATAGAAATATTTTTAAAGAAGCACTTGTCTCGGGTTCGATTACACCTATTTTCGAACATGGACGGGATGTCCATGGATGTCTACTACCATCATTCACTTCTTTTAAAGTAGATCCTTAAAAAATATTCGGTTGTGCTTAGGATTTTGATTTAATTTTACTAACACATGATCCTTTGATTGGATAAGCAGTGACAAAAACCCGATAATCTTTGATGAAATTTAGTACTAAAGTAAATCCTTATATAAAATCTAATTGAAAAATTTAAATGACATAGATGAATAAAGATACTAAAGCAACAATTTTATAAAAAGAACATAAATATAAAACAACTAAATAGTGATTAAAACATACTAGCGTCTCTCAAATATGAGAAAATATTTGTATGAGAAATTTCATTCAATAAAAATTTCAAATTAACATTTCTTGAGGAAAATTATTTGTGTAGACCTCCACCATGTGAAAAACATCAGTAAGTTTGTTTTGCACGAGTATTCCACATAATGAGGAATACTCGTGCAAAACACAAATAGACACCCCGTATTCCTACACCATATACAGCCTCAGCATAAGGACGAGTGATACGGGGTGTCTGGAAAGTTTCCAAACACAATTGTAAGGGTGTCTGGAAGACTTCTAAAATGCAATCCTAAGGTATGGCCAAGTATATTGTAAATTCGTTTTTGAAGTAAGAGGATAGACCATATACAGTATTTCGATAGTATATCATAGACTACTGGATGATGCTTCGGTGAACACAGCTGGTGATGCTTTCCAGACCCCGTATCCCTAAACCATATACAGTCTCCGCATACAGACTAGAGATACGGGGTGTATGGAAGGTTTCCAAACACAATCCTAAGGCTGGTGATGAATATAGTTAATGCGTTTTTCAAGTAAGAGGATGAACCATATACAGTACTTCCATAGTCTATCATAGACTGGATGATGCTTCTGTGGACACGAAGCAAAAATCGATAGAGTTCCCAAAATAAATATTTTAAGATTAAAAACACACGCGTATTGACTGACAATACGCGTGTGAGAAATGAAAAATCACCACTAGAGGGCACAATGAATAGACAGTTGATATACGTCGACCGTGAGATACGGTCAGAGAATGGCTAGGCGCAATACAAATAAATTTGTTACTGAACTGCAGTATTTTATTTAAACATCCTAACATGGCTATGTGTATAAGTAATCTTAATGGAAAATCAGTTAAGTGAATGCACGTAGCTCAACACGCAGAAGGAAAGTTTCAGACGTTATGAAATCTTATACTAAGAAATATTTCATTATCTTGAAAGCGAAAGAGGGTGCAATTCAAAACCAATTCTGGTAAATGATGAAAAAGCCATTCCGAAAATATACATTAATATCATTTTGGGCCAAAATGGTAAATCCACTTGTATTTCACTACTCAATAATATTTTTGATAGTTATCTGAAGTTTTCTCTTAGTAAGGTTCATATTTCTAGCAAAATACGAAATTGATTAATCATAAAAATACCATCACTGTTTGCAATATTATCAATAAAATAGAATTGATAGCTGAACAGATTCTTGAGGAAGTTCTTTGTGACAAAAGTCTTTTAGAATAAGTGTTGTTCAGCCATAATTTAAAGAATATATACCTTAAATTTTTTTATAAATATTGTTAAATTTTCTCTTAAACAGAGATCATAGAGATTTTTAATGCATAAATACCAAATATAAAATCGTCACTATATGATTTCGTTTTAAAAAGAAAACGCGAATATATTTCTAGTGGTTTTGAATTCTAAATTGTAGATCAAACTGTGAATCGTATCTTCCCAAAGCCACTTTCTTTTCATTCTTATCCAGGCTGTCCACCAATCATAAATTAACAACTTTTTCTAACAAAATTGCACAAGACACTGGTTAAGATTTTGGTCAGTAATTTTCTTTGATCTTGTGAATCTACCTGGCATTGGTATTTGCAATTATAAAATCATGCTTTAAACTAATTGACTAAACTGTGAAAAAAATTTTCTTTCAAATATAACTTAATGAGTTGAGAATTTTTGAAGAGAGTTTACAGAAAGATGGTGAAGTATGCAATACGTTATCCCATCAAGAGCCGGAGAGGAGTATTTAACAATAGATAAGATGTATCTAATTCAGAAATTGTCATATCAGTACTATAAGATAGATGATTTGTCGTCTGATGTTGTAACTTGAATTACTGCGTTCAATAAGATTTTCGATGTAAAAAAGCTCAGTATAATTACTTGCGCTGAGCAATTAGAGGCAAAAGCTTCAGCAAGAACATTCAACATTTTTTAAGCAGTGGGGTCTGCGGACTTTTTGACCATTTTTCCCCCAGACAGATGATTTATTTTTCAGCGTATGTACCGTATATCTTTGTAACGTTATCCTACAAATTTTGACGTAACCGAGGTGTTTACATTGGATAAGAATGAAGTTCAATGCTTTCGTTTACTAATCTGTCTTAACCCAAGTGTAATACTTTAAGCTCTTTGAGAAGCTATTTGAATTTTCACGGAGGGAGTTAGCAAGAAATCATTTTAGGCTTTTCTTTGGTTACGATTAGTAATGGTAAACTCACTTGTATTTTACTAATCAATAATATTTTGATACTTATCTGAAGTTTTCTCTCAGCAATCTCATATTTCTAGCAAAACATGAAATTAATTTTAATCATATCAACATAAAGATTTCATCACTGTTTGCGGTATTGTCAATAAAACAGGATTGACAGCCAAACAGATTCTTGAGGAACTTCTTCCTGACAAAAGTCTTTTAGAATAAGTGTTGTTCAGCCATAATTTAAAAAAAATATATGTCTTAATTTTTTTTATAATTATTGTTAAATTTCCTCTAAAACAGAGATCTTAGAAGTTTTTTACGTATAAATATAAAATAAAATCGTCACTAAATGATTTTTTTTTTAAAAAAAGAAAACACAAATATATTTCTAGTGGCATTGAATTATAAATTGTAGATCAAACTGTGAATCGTATCTTCCTAAACCATTTTCTTTTCATTCTTTTCCAGGTTGATCACCAATCATAAATTTACAACTTTTTCAAAAAAATTACACAGGACACTGATCAGGATTTTGGTCAGTAGTTTTGTTGATCTTGTGAATCTTTACCTGGCTTTGGTATTCGGAATTATAAAATCATGTTTTACACTAACTGACTAGGCTGTGAAAAAATTTCTTTTGAAATATAATTAAATGCGTTGAGAGTTTTTGAAGAGAATTTACAGAAAGATGTTGAAGCAGACAATACGTTATCCTTTCAAGAGCCGGAAAAGTACATTTAACAACAGATAAAGATGTACCTAATTCAGAAATTGTCACATCAGTGCTACGATACGCTTTGTCGTCTCATGTTAAAGATTTTCCATTCATAAGATTTCATAAGATTTTCCATGCAAAAATGCTCAGTATAATTACTTGCGCTGATCAATAAGAGGCAAAAGCTTCAGCAAGAACACTCAACATATTTGAAGCAGTGCAAGCTACGGACTTTGTGATCATTTTTCCGCAGACAGGTGATTTATTTTTCAGCCCATGTACCGCATATCTTTGTAACGTTATCCCACATATTTTGCTGCAACCGAGGTGTTTACATTGGATAAAAATTTAGTTCTATGCTTTCGTTTACTTTTCTGTCTTAGCCAAAGTGTAATACTTTTAGCTCTTTGAGAAGCTATTTCATTTTTCAAGGAAGGAGTTAACAAGAAATCGTTCTAGTCTTGTTTTTTGGTTACGATTAGTGTCTGAGTAATATTTAGTCCATCAAGGATTAATATTTCTCGGGAAACTAAGTCCTGATTCGGGAATTCTGGCATATACAGCTTCATGAGTTAACAAAGCATCATAAAGATTTTCATTCTTCACAATGTTACTGATAACTATTGCTCTAATGTGAAATTTGTCCATTTAAACTTTGTGAAGCAAGTAATGCGGGGGATATTGAACATCATTTTGAATCGACACCCACTAGAAAAAGTTCAATGGTCCCTATGACGTAGGTCAACTCTGACCCATAATTAAAGTAAGGAGCAAGAGACAGTGTGCAAGAGATGTGTATGCTAAGATTATGAGCATGAATTCTTCAATTTTCAGGCAATGAGGATTTTTATTCTGAATGCCACACAATAGATGATGGTAGTCAAAACTCGTAATAAGAGAAAAAAGAAGTAGGTAATTCCTGTGCTAGTTTTTCAATGTTGCCATCATCTACAGTAGTATTCGGTTGCAAGCATAGTGTACAAGTGGCTATTACATTGTTAACATGATATTTAGCAGCAATTGCCTGCAAATTTGTATGGAGAGTGATTACAGATGAGAGGACATCATGAACAACCGAGAGAGAAATCTCTATAGAGGCTCGACTGGGTTCCTTTTCACTGTCGTTTCTAATGAGATTGCAATACTTGAACTTTAAATTATTACTAGATTTCATATATATCTTTTTTGCAATGGAATGCAGAACAAATGCAAATTATAGATTAAGTCATGTATGGGAAATTTCGCTACGATAATCAAGAGTTTTATGAAATTTAAAAAGTATTATTAACAACAGTTTTTATTTAATGGCTTTTTGTAATTTTCTCTTTGCCTTATGAAACAGCCCAGAAAGTATTGAGTGAGAAGATTTCCATGTCTGATTTAGAATAAGATATATTCATTGTTCTCTTAGAGATGTTTTCATGGAGTTTTTTTATTTTTCAATCTGAGGTAATATCTGCCTCAGATTTATTACAAGTTGATAATATAGATTTCTTTGAGACATTCGTAGTTGAAAGCTCAATAATTGACTTTGATAACAATATTGAAATTTGTGGATACTGGCTACTTTTTTCTGTTGCATTTTTGTCTATTTTCTGTTCCGTTTGTGAAGTAGAGAAATAGGAAACTTTAGGTGACAACTTTTGGTGTTTCTTTTTACATTATTTGTCATATGTCTTTTAAATTATATTTTCTGCTATATCTTGACTGCAATTATAATACTACTTTTCTTAATATCTATATAGGACAACATTTGAAAAATGAAGTGTGTATGAAGCAAAAAAGTTATAACATTTAAAAATTTCAAAAATACTAGTTCCCTGACTTGATTAAGCACATTTTCCACACATATGATTAGTAATTTAACATGCTTGTTTGAGAGAAAATCATATATCTGACATTTAAAACACCAAAGGGAGTTAGGAATAGTAGGATGCGAAGTTTGGAAGTTACTTACATAACCATGTTTTACGAATTTTGGTGGCAGTGGTGGATTACAAGTTGAAGCAACGTGTTTGGTTGGAATAAGTTTACCATGACGTTGAATGTTTTTAAGAAGTGCAATACAAATTTTTGATTACAAATATTTCCCAAGAAGTTTACTTCATGAAGAGAATGAATATTCAAGAAGTCTGAGTTGGAAAGAACATCATAAGAGATTTTAAGTTTTATGGAATAATATTTCAACTTGAAAATGTTTTATATTACTGATTACTAAAACTCACGGTTTTGAACTTACTTGTGTACTAAAAGATCCCCAAATCGTAATTTTTCAGTTGTCTGCATCCTATCAATAAAAGATGTGAGAAGTTTTTGTCCTAGGAAAAATGATTCTGCATGAAAACTGTTAGGAGTACCAATCAACATATATCAAGAAAATTAATTAGTTTCAATGACGACAGCCATAGAACCCATAAGAAATTTATGAAGATTCAGGTTTGATGGCACAACAAACCATGGAAATTACAAAGGATGGCAGCCATCGGGTCTGGACATTTCCAACCTCTGTGCTTTGTGCTTACTATCATGTTAGCAAACATATATATATATATATATATATATATATATATATATATATATATATATATATATATATATATATATATATATATATATATATATATATATATATATATATACTAGAAGTCATCCCCGGTGACAGTGACCACTCTTAACGCCAAGTCCAAACATGCGATCCTTTCGCTTGATCACTAGCAGTCTAGCTACGCATGCAGATAGATAACAGCCACTGGAGATGAAGGTACCCTCGCTTCTAATGTTGATTCTAAATAAAAGATGTTTATTCTTATTTTATTTATTTGAATTATACTTTATTCTCATCCCTTCCGTCCCTCAACGGTAAGTGTGGGAGCTCTTCGTCAACAGCTGTATCTGCTCTGTTTGCTTCTTGCCTCTTATGGACAAAATCATGGGAACTATCGGGATTGGAACATCCATAACTTACCTAAAAGTGGTGAGCTCTATGGCGGACTACTTCTGAGGAAAATTCGAACCTGAAGCCAACCTACAAGTCTTTCTATAGAGATGTCAAAATAAATGCAATTGATATACCGATTTCTGAGCAGTTTACTTTTTTTACAAGAGAACTCCTTACTGAAATTATTTTGAAAAATAAACATTATGTGATGTATAGAGACAAAGTGCAATGTTTATTATAATAATTTGTGAAAAAGTTCAGAAATAAAAACTTTTCGTGAATTATAAAGTTATTTGGGATATAAAAAATATGATTAATACGTTTCTTTTATGTACAAGTCCTAAAAGAAGAAAAATATTTATAAAAGAAATAAATTATTCAATATTTATTAAAAATCTGAGACATCAAACAAATATATAGGCATTAACAGATCTTAAGAAATATTTCTCATCAATCTTATTAGAAATTTAAACTATATTTTGCAGGAGTATTCTATATTGAGTTCTATGAAGCGAAAAAAGATTCTGTTTTTAGTAAAAATCAGTTTAGGAAATTAAATTTAAGAAAATGAAATATCTTTTTCTTCGCCTTTTTCAACTGCAAATATATAAAATTATAATTGGGATATATATTTTTAGAATGAATATGGACTGATTCATGAAAAATAATAAAAGGGCCAGGATCATTAACATTTATTCAGCAAACTCAATGAATGTTTACAAATTAGATACTCTCAGTAAAATAGCTTTTTTTTTATTAATGAAATATTTAGCATCTGTCATATAAATTGTGTGAAATAAAAGAAAAATATCTAGATATATGTGTGTGTGTGTGTGCGCAATAAATTCACTTTACTGAAACTATCAAAGGAATATCGTAATGAATACATACAAAATAAAATGGAAACACATTAAGTGTCCTTCAATTTAATCGCTTATAAGATGCATAATATTGTTTACTAAATAAACACACGAAAACTATACTCGTGTCCATAAATTATGGATAATGCAAGTTCAGGCAAAGAAAGAGAAAGAAGCAAAACAAATGAGACTTATTTGTAAAGTGTATTTATTAAACAAAAAGTAAAGAGCAAAAAAGATATTATATGTTTGACATCATTAATAAAAATTGTGATTTTTACTCTCTGGACCAAATTTCAAAAAGAACCTATTTACAAAAGCCGATGTAACATGGTTGGTATGATGGTTAATCCCCCAGACAACGCAATACAGGCCGTAAAACGCCTAGGTTTGCTGAGCATCAAACTATAGATCTGGTCTTGGGGAATATTACATCACTCATCAAGGAATGCTCTCCGAATTTCGGATAAACACGTGGGAGAGAGTTGACGGGCCACAATTCACGGCCAAGTATGTCCCACACATGCTCCATAGAATTCAAGTCCAGTGAGTATGCTGGCCAGTTCATACGGGTGATATCCTCAAGTTAAAGGCATTCGTCTACAATGTTTGCACGGTGAGGACGGGCGTGTCATCCATAAACAGAAATTTTGCACCCATGGTGTATCGAAACAAACGTACATGTTGTTCCAGAATGACTTCCTGATAGATGTGACCTGCCAAGGTTACTTTCTTAACATGCAGATTAGTTCAGAATCCAGAATAATTCCTCCCCAAACGAGCAATTCTGTACCACCGCAACAGTGTTGTTCATTGGTGTTGTCTTTCTTGGTGGTAACGGGTACCTGGTCTGCTCAATATAAAAGTCCGGAGAGAATCAGACTAAAAGCTAAACCTGGACCCGTCGAATAACATCACACAAGGTCACAGTTGCGGTGTCCACAATCCTTCCTCTCTACTCTAGGCTAACCGCAAGCGACAGTGAGTTGCGGTAAGTGGAACACATCTGACACGCCTACCGGCGTGTAGACCAAAGTGTCCTAAGCGTCTGTACACGGTCTGCCTTGAAACTGTCGTACCGGTATCTGGAGACAGCTGATGGGACAGGTTTGATGCTGTGCTCCATCTGTTTCTTTTGGCAATAACTGCCAAATACTGGTTCTCATTTGGCGTTGTAATTCGGGGCGACCAGTGCTGTAACGTCTACTCACATTACTATCATCTTGGAACCGTTGTCAAAGCCCAGAGATGACACTCTGGACGATTTCAAGCTCCTCGGATATTTTCAGCTGAGTAGGTACGTCCACATTCCAGATGGCTGATAATTCTACCACGTAAAACACCATAAAATTCTTCCCGTGTGCTATAACTATGCGGTTATTGTAATGAAAGGCCTTTAAAGCGCTTGTAAACAATTTTATTTCATTGCAACCATTCTTATATCACCCTCTCTTACATTCTCGTCCTTGTGACATACTATAGGCATCATTTGGTAGTTTCTTGTAATTTGCAATTTGAAAAAATTCTACATGTGAAATTTTCATGTTAGAGTTCAATTTCTGTGTGATTCTGAATTATCCTTAATTTATGGACATGAGTAGGCATATATATATATATATATATATGTGTGTGTGTGTGTGTGTGTGAGAGAGAGAGAGAGAGATGGAGTACCTGATGACGCACCTCTACTCATGACATCATCAAGTGCTTACTACTTCAACAGCGATCCTGGTGTCAATGGTTAGAAAAGGAACTAGAGATGATAAGAGAGGACGGTCATGTTAAGACGTACGTTGAATCTTATCGATTCCGAAATATTAATGTTGTATTCATAATCCTATTTTCTAATTATAATTGTAAATAACTGTAAATAATGTTTAATATGCTATAGTTAAAATACGCATTTGTTGTATTATTAGTATATTAAACAAATCCACATGGGGCCCTGGCCAATTACTTTTTTATTTCAAATATATTCCGAAGAGATTTGTTTATCATTCCCGCTGAAATTCTTCTACTGCCGCTGAGTCGCTGACAAATTGAAGAGGGCCTGTTTCTGGTTTCGATTTATGTATTTTCCTGCATTCTCTGCTTTGAAGAAGGGTGAGTCACTCTGATTTTCAAGATGTTTCTAAGTGATATTACTGAAATCGCACTTGCACTGAAAACTGAAAAAAGAGAAAAAATCAAACTTCTTCACAAGCTGTTATTTGGCGAAGAATGTGATAGATTAAATTGTTCTCTCGAATAAGAAACTTTCATGGTTTTGATTTCAAAAAAGATGATTTAAATTATTAGTCTAAATTAAATGATATTACAACAACTTTTTCTTTAATCGAACTAATTTCGATTGCTAATATTTTGAAAATCGATATTAATGGAACACTACCTGTGTGTGAATTAGTAGAAAGAATTTTATTATTTCTTATTGATTTGGAGTTTTTTCAAGAAAATGTAAAAAAATTGTGAGGTAACTGATGATGAAACTGAAGCGATTCCAAATTCTACTCAGTCGAATGTGCAAAGCGATAGCGTTTCTCTTAATAATTAATAGACATAAAGTGTATGATAATCATATTTCTGAGGCTAATTCTTTTCATACAAGGTTGCCATTTAATTTCAATGATATTGATTATTTAGTACCTAAGTATACAGGGAAGAAAATGAAAATGTCAAATTGTGGCTTCAGAAATTTGAAGCATTTGCTATTTCATTTAATTTTTCAAATATTCAAAAATTTATTTTTGCACAAAGAGCATTAAGTGGAATTGCGTTGTTATTTATCAAAAGCAATATTCATTGCTACTCTGAATTGAAAATCGCTTTAATTTCGGAATTTGGTGAACAAATTAATTCAGCAAAAATTCATGACACATTAAATCGTCGAAAAATTAAAGATAAAGAATTAATATTTAAATATTTTTTAATTAAAAGAGAAATTGCCAGTCGAGCTCAACTCGATGATATCGCTCTAATTCATTATGTGATTCAAGGCATTAATGATCCTCCTCAGAATAAAGCAATATTGTATGGTGACACACACTAATTTAGTAGAATTTAAATCAAAATTAAAAATCTATAAAGAAATTCAAAAAAGTTGTCAAAAAGTGAAAAATTAAATTCCTGTGGTAGAACAAACAATTAAGAATCAAACTCAAACCAAAATTCAGACTACTTCTATTCCTTGTTTTAACTGTGGAAAAAATGGACATAAATCGATTAATTGTAGAGGCAAAAATAAGGGTTTAATCGATGTAATTCTTTTGGCCATAAAGACAGTGATAATAAATGTTCCATACTCATAGATAACCACAATTCAACAGTTCCTACCTTTAACAATCACATCATTTTTCGACAAGACATGCATAAAATAGTTAAAAATTTTAAGTATTTTGATAGATGCTCTCATTGATACCGGAAACCATGCAACTTTATTACGTGAAGGAAGATCTGTATCGTCAATCTGAATTTTCTGAACTAACCGATTCTCAATTAACACTAAATGGATTTGATAGTTCTAAACTACAGCCACTTGGTTCATTTCAGGCAAATATAGAAATCGATAATGACATTTTCTCTACAACAGTTTATATTATTTCTAAACATCAGATGAGTTTACACTTAATTATAGATACAGATATAATTACTCAAGGAACGCTAACAGTCAATAAAGATTGTGTTTCTTTACGTAAATCAGAAAATAATTATTTTTTTCGTAATTTAATTAATGTTGTTGACAACACATTTGACATTGATTTAAATCACATACTTGATAAAAAATGCAAACAAGAAATATACAATTTAATTAACAACTACAAATCCAATAAGACACGAAAAACAGTAATGAAAATGTCTATTATTTTACAAGATGATATCCCAATTTGCCAACGAGCACGTCGAATGTCCATACCAGAAAAATAATTTGTATCCAAACAAATTAATAATTGGCTAAAAGAAGGAATAATTAAACCTTCTTGTAGCGAATATGCTAGTTCAACTGTTTTGGTAAAAAAGAAAGATAATTCTACATGTTTATGTATTGATTTTCGTAAATTAAATAAGAAAATTACTAAATATCATTATCCATTACCTCTTATTGATGATATATTAGATCAGTTACAAAGTACAAAAGTATTCACTTCTATTGACTTAAAAAATGGTTTCTTTCATGTGGATATTGACGCTAATTGTATGGATGATTTTATCATACTGTCTAAAACTGAAGAAGAGGGACTTATTAAATTGAAACGTGTTCTCAAAACTGCTTCAAATTACGGACTAAATATTAATTTTAAGAAATGCCAATTTTTGCAAAGAAAAGTTTCATTTTTATGCCATGTTATAGAAAACAATACTATTTCATCCTCTCCATCAAAAATAAAAGCAGTAATTAACTTCCCTGAACCCAAAAACGTCAAACACTTACAATCATTTCTGGGCTTAGCAGGCTACTTTCGAAAATATATTCCAAATTATGCCACTGTTGTCAGACCTCTTAGTGATCTACTAAGAAAGTCCTCTACTTTTGTATTCGGTTCCACCGAAAAGACGGCATTTCTGAAATAAAAAGGAATTACTCACAACACATCCTGTTTTGAATTTATTTGTGCCAGGTTCGGAATTAGAAGTACACACAGATGCATCTAAACTTGGATTTGGCGCAGTTCTCCTTCAAAAATCTGATAACGGAAACTTTCACCCAATTTTGTATATGAGCAGAAAAAGATCTCCCCAGGAAGAAATATTACACAGTTATGAACTGGAAGTATTCGCTGTTGTAGAATCTGTTAAAAAATTCCGCATATATTTACACGGAACTAAATTTAAAATAGTTACAGACTGTATGGCTTTATAAAAAATAATGGATAAAGCTTAATTAAGCGCAAAAATCGCGCGATGGGCTATTTTGTTACAAGACTTGGAGTACATAATTTCTCATAAGTCAGGTAAACAAATGCAACATATTAATGCATTACGTCGTTACCCTGTTATGATTATTTCTCCTGATGATATTACACAGAAGATAATAAAGTCGCAATCTACCGATGAATTTATCATAAATATGAAGAGTGCAGCCGAAAAATCACTTAATTCTGATTTTAAAGTTAAAAACGGCATTTTATAGAAATTGGTCCAAGATGAAGAACTTTTAATCATCCCACAAGTCATGTGCAATCAATTAATTCAACATGCGCATTCTAAAGGTCAAAAGACTACAGACATTATTAAAAGAGACTATTATATCCCAAATTTAGATAAGTTAACACAAACTTTCATCGCCAATTGCATCACATGTATCTTGTCATCCAAAAAATCAGGTAAACCTGAAAGATTCCTCTATCCAATCCCAAAAGGTGAGACACTCCTCTCGATACATATCACATTGACTTTTTAGGACCCTTGCCATCTACAAACAAAAATTACAAACACTTATTTTCTGTAGTGGACGCTTTTACAAAATTTATTTGGATATATCCTGTTAAATCTACCTCTGCACAAGATGCATTAGATAAGCTAAAATTACAGCAAACAGTTTTTGGTAACCCTCGTCGAATAATATCAGATAAAGGATCAACTTTTACCTCCCAAGAATTCCAGTCTTATTGTATTGAAGAAAGTTTTGAGCACCTACCTATCACAACTGGAGTCCCTCGCAGAAATGGACAAATTGAGCGTATGCATCAAACCCTAATTGCAGTTTTAACTAAATTATCTGTAGAAGAACCAACAAAATGGTATAAACACGTGTCTAATTTCCAACGCATAATGAACAGTACTGCCTCACAAACAACAAAATTCTCACCATTCGAATTAATGCTTGGCATTAAAATGCGAAATAAAGATGACATTTAAGCAACTACTGGAAGAAGCAACTACTGGAAGAAGTAGTATTAAGCAACTACTATTAAGCAACTACTGGAAGAAGAACATCTTCAATATGTAGTACAAGATTAAAAAAACAATATGCGTAATATTGCTAAATCTAATATTTTACAATATCAAACACAAAGTAAATATCATCATGATGAACGGAGAAAACCTCCCAAAATATATCAAGTTGGTGATTTAATCGCTATCCAAAGAACACAGTTCGGACCGGGTTTAAAACTTAAGCTGAAATATTTTGCACCTTACAAAATTAAATGTGTAAAAGGTAATGACAGATATGATGCAGAAAAAGTTGGTAATCATGAAGGCCCCAATATAACATCTTCCTCTGCAGATTTAATGAAACCTTGGTCAAAGATGTAAATAATTTTTATCAAACTATTAGCTTGTGTATAAGATATATTGCGTCTATTGCTGTACTATTCCTATACAAATCGTTATTCCAGAAAATTTTCTTTTACATATATAACCTTTTTCCTTAGAATTATTTAGAGTATTAGAGTATCAATTTAAATATTTTTTCTTATGTGTTACATCAAGATGCTTGTGATACATCTGTATATGTTAAAAACATGCACAATGGAAGGAAAATGCGAGCAAGTGAGAATGAAAAAGACGAAGATGACGATTCATCAAACAGCTTTCGTGGAACATTCAAGAAGTTAAGACGAATCTTCACAACATTGAACGACGTGACTCCTTCATTTGCTGTTCACTAAGACGAAAGATGAAAACAAAAAATTCTATTTTGTTAGTTATTTCTCTTGCTGGTTGCGCTTTCCTCTCTTTCTTTGTATTTTGCAGTTGCTGTTATTTACGTCCCCAGGAGGACCTGAGCGTTTAGAATGGCCGAGCGTACTTCAAGAGCGATCTTAGTGTCAATGGTTAGAAAAGAAACTGAAGATGATAAGTGAAGACAGTCATGTTAAGACGTACTTTGAACCTTCACGATTCAAAGTACGTCTTAACATGACTGTCTTCATTATCATCTTACGTTTATTTTTTACTATTATATATATATGTAATATTATATATATGTACTATTATATATATATATATATATATATATATATATATATATTTACTATTATATATATATATATATATATATATATAATAGAACATTTTATAAAATTAATAATCAAATATTAGATGGGGAATAATACATTGAAAATACCAAATGGAAAACAATACATTGAAAATACGAAATATAGTAAATAGTTGGAAAAAATGTTTAAAATTTCAAAGAAAAATACAAAATGGAACGAAGTACCAACATGGCCCGCTTCGTCAGGGGGTGTTGACCACATTGGCACAAAGTATGGCTTTTCTGCACTGGCCCAAGACATAGTCTTAAAAAAGCCAGTACACCCTATAGCCACACTAAAAGTTCAAATCAAAAATCAAGCCAGAATAAAAGTAAAATTTAATCTAAATTATGTAAGCCAAAATCCAATGTCACCAAAATAAATTTAATTTATAATAATCAAATTTAAACCAGATCCATATCCAAATACAAGTCCAAATCTTCAAAAACCTCAACAAATACCGCATGTAAGCCAAATAAATACATAAATTAACGACTAGGTGTAAACACTATTGGCATTTTAAGCTTCTTATAAGATCTTCAAGCTGTTCCTTTTAAGACCTTGTTTAATAAATTTACCAAGGACTATTTGGCTAGTAGAGCATTGCTTATAAAAGTGAAGTAAAGCGTAGTTATATACTAAAGAAGGATCACCCAAGCAAATATATATATATATTTGCCAAATATGTGTGATGTCAGATTTCATATGTAGCAACATTCGAAAATTTGTATTTGTATAAGAAAAATTATCTAATGAAACGAATTTAAAAGGAAGTTTAAAAAGATAGAGAAAGTATACATTATAAAGTTAGATAATTCTCAAATGTGCAGAGGATGCTGGAAAGCGTTTCGGACAATCCTTTTGAATTCAAGTTATGCCCAAAGGTATGCAATACGTTTGAAACTTCTAAAGATTATAAACAAAACTCAAGAAGTAAATGTTAGTCGGCCAATATTGTAAATAAATATTATAAAATGTTGTTCGACAATAGTACTGAATATTAAAATGACCTCACCTAGATAATATTGTATATCAGCATTAAAAATGATATTATTTAATATTATATAGTATTGTTTGAAATTCGATTTCGACATTAAATAATATTTGATTTTGACCTAGGATAATTTTCCTTCATAATACTATTTATTATTTAATTTAAATATCAAAAATTCCATTTTGTATTGGAAGGGATTTTAATATCAAATTATTCTGATATTGTGTTTACTGAACCGAATTACCTTGTTAATCTTTCAAATAAAATATTACGGTAAAAAAATATTAACATATTTAATTAACTGTTTATTAATTAAATATTGAATGTGCGATTAAACACTTTCTTTGAATAGATACTTATTATATTATTGAATATATTTATGTTATTGAATAGAAAAATAGAATATTCTTTTCATTAAATCCTTTTCTTACACGTTGGAATAATTAATTTTTCATATATTTTTAAGTTTGTAATTTTTTGTTGTAATAATTTAAGTTGCTTAAAAGATTCAGGAAGTGAGCTCATTATTGTTAAGAATTCTCTTTTTCCGCATAAGCAATATTTAAGGACTATTGAAGTTCAAACTTGTTTCGGCCATAAAATTCTCGCCGAAGTGTCTGTTTTGTTTTTCTGTAGGCGAAAATCTCAAGTGGAGTAGGAAGCGGCAATGTGTGGATTTACTGTTTGTTGACTGCTTCTTCCCTCCTCTGTATTAAAAGTGCTAGAGGATAGGAACTTAGTGAATATGTCAAGGTCAAGTGACATCAGCTCGCTCAATTCACTGAATAATGAGGATTCTTATTTTGTTGAGATTAATGTCTTGTCTTTTATTTCTGTGAGGGAGAAGAAATAAATTTAGCGCATATTATTAACAAAAAATAAGCCACAGTGTTTCGAATTTAATTAAAAATTACAAACCACTTAAAGAGCCACGTAAAATTAATTTAAATATGAATATTATATTAAAAGATGATTTGCCGGTTCCACAGCCTTGTAGAATTCCTTTTTCGGAACAAAAAGTAGTCGATCAACAAATTAACGAAAGGTTACGGGATGGGATAATAAAACCCTCTTGTTCAGAACATGCTTCACCAAATGTTTTATGTAAGAAACGGGTTGGAACTTCGCGTATATGTGTGGACTTTAGGGAATTAAATAAGAAAGCGATTAAATGCTCGTTTCCTATGGATAAGATAGAAGAAGGTTTCGATCATTTAGGGGAAGCTAAAGTTTTCTCAAAGTTAGATTTAAAGAACGGATTTTTTCATGTTCTTGTGGAGGAAAAGTGTACTAAGTACTTGGCATTTATCAGTTATGCAGGTCTATAGGAATTTTTGAAAACTACATTTGGTTTGTGTACATCACCAAGTGTATTTCAAAGATTTATTTACAATGTGTTTAAAGACTTAATGAGGGATAATACTGTTGCAGTTGGTATGGATGATTTTACTATACTGTCACGTGATGAGGAGAAAGGTTTAGAAAAATTAAAACGTGTTTTGGTAGTAGCTAAAAAATATGTGTTAGAGATTAATTTTAAAAATGTCAATTTCTTGAAAGAAAAATAGAATTACTATGATATATTATTGAGAATAGTACAATTCACCCTTCACCTGAAAAAACAATTGCGGTTCAAAATTTTCCCGAGCCCAAAAATCCTAAGCAGATTCAGAGCTTCTTAGGTCTTACAGAATATTTTAGAAAAATCATTACTAACTATGCTAAAATTGCCAAACCATTAAGTGATCCTCTTCGACATGGAGTAGAATTTAAGTTTGGATTAGCTCTAAGGAGGGGTTCAGCTCTTAGCTGAACAGTTCATGAGTAGAAATGTTAAATCACTTAGACGGTTTTGACTCATGGTGAATTGTTAATACGTCAAAATTAATTTTAATTTACTGAATGAACGTTCACAGTTTGCAATTGATGTAGAAATAGTTAAAAATATTTGAATGGTAGCCTCTTTTTCTCTCTATCTTCACCTTATGAGATTCGGCAGGTTAAAAGTTCTTATGGATTTTAGGTTTAATTTCTTTTCTACTACAGTGTAACATCTTTCAGTCACGAATTTCTCTATAGAGTTCTGTTCCATGGAATTCAGTATGATAAAATTCACCCCAAACTTTTACATTTATTAAGCACGGTGACTTAGTGCTTCCAAGGCACAGGTCCTAGGTTCGATCCTCGGGAAAGATCGACTCAGCCTTTAATCCCTACAGTGGGTCGATAAACTGAGTAGCAAAATCATGCTTGGAATCTAAATACAGAGGAATTCGCTTTGGGCTGACCACCTAACCGAGACTTATGTTTCGCAACCTCGGTTAGGAAAACAGATATAGGCACCGTAGGCCTTGACCCCGATATTACAATTTGGAATGTGGGGTATTTATTTATAAATTAATATTTTAACTTTTAAGAAAAATGTTTTTAACATTTCCACATAACAATGTCTTAAAAAAATTTTTAAATATATTTTTTCTAGCTAGTTAAGCAACTGAAGAAATTAAAATTTTTTATTCACTATTAGTTGTGCATAATCTTATTTATGAAAGACTACAAATTGTTGAACATTAGGTGTAGAATATATACTATATCTTATCTTAATAAGTTTACAAAAATTCTATAATTTTACTAACTTTCCAAATTTAGCTATTTATTGCGAAACTATAATTGGGTTTGACTTTACACCCCTAATTTAGGATCAACTCATCTGATTTTTCACAATGCTATCTTTTTAAACATTTCCTTTACCATAGCTCTTGAAATTATATCATTCAGACCCATAATGCAAACCAAAACTATTTTTATTGTAAAAAACTTAAATCACAAAATAAAATATTGATAATTTATGAATATTTCATTTTTATACCACCATAAAACCAATTTTTCTGATATCAAAACTAGAAGACATTTGTTAATACGTCTTCATTACATTTCAGTGTAGATAACTAAATTATGTCAAAGCATTATCAATGCAAAATGCAGATGAGCAACGAAACGTTGATATAGACAATAATATTTTGCAAATTTCTTAAATGAAAAAATAAAATTAATTTACTTCAAAACACACATAAATTCAAATAAATTATGTGTATTTAATAAAATCAGAAATTTTCGACAAAATATATATTATTAAAAATAATTATTTTCTCAAAACTGATGAACTCTATGTTGTTTATTCAAGTTTTTTATTAATTCAAATTATTATCGAGAATTACAATTGCTGAGAAAAAAAAATATTTTAACTGTTATATCGCTTATATATAATTTTATTTAAAGAAATTTTCTCAATCGGTTATCATAGCAGTGAAAATTTTCTTCTTGTTTTTAATGCATTTAGTAAAACTTTTTTCTTAAGATATTGAAATATTTTATTATTAAAATAAGGGTTAAATTTTATTAAAATCACAAAACTTATATCTATTAAGAATCATTACATTTATATTCGGATATAAATTAGATTAAGAATCATTTTTGAAGTGCTGTTCATTCAATAGCATAAATTTGTTTCGTTCAATAAATTTAAATCATTTTAAAGAAAATCTAAATTTTTTAAATTTTATAATGTAGAATATGAAATATGTAGGATTTCTTTATAAATTTCTTAAAGGATTTTTTTCAAGTTAAAATATTTATTTTTATATAAATTGAAGTAAATTAAAAAGAGATATTCTGTATATTTAAGCATAGAAAAAAGAGAACGAAAAACGTTTACAGATTTTTAGCTATTACCACACACACACACACATTTGAAAAAAATAATTTTATAATGTTGTTGTTGTCATGTGGCAGCTATAGGCTGGCATTATGGGGTGCGCTGCTTCACTTTTCCAGCTGAGCCATATTTAGATGTGAAGTCCAACTTCCTCAGTACACACATGGCATAAGGACCCGCGTTTATAGGGTAGGCAACCACATTCACACAACCCATTCATACAAGGAAAGGCCAAAAACAGGATAGATAAAGTACATCCATGTCAGAACGCGGATTCGAACCCAGGACCTCCCTAGCGGCAGTCAAGCAAGCTGACCAGGAAACAAGTTGAGCGTCAGAATTTTTCAAAATAGGGTACTAATATAAGGCTAACAAAATTACGATTTAAATAAATAATATAATTTTTTCCGAATAAAAACATTTATAAACATTAAATAAATTACTTTTAAATTAACAGTTTTAAATAATAAGTAATTAAATATTTAATTTTCAAAATGCGACAAGCATATGGTAGTAAATATTTATACCAGTTAAAATATGAAATAAATATTTAAATTGAAAGAATACATAGCTGATAGAAAATACAAATTACCACAATAATAATTTAAATGTGTCAAAAGGAAAAAAAAAACATTTTTCATATTTTTTTTTCGGATTAACCCCTTGACTGACTTTGACGAGTCTGACTCGTCATTGATTTCCTGGGCCATCACAGACTTTGACGAGTCTGACTCGTCATTGATTTCCTATGCCATCACAGACTTTGACGAGTCAGACTCGTCAAGCGCTTCTTTCGGCGGACGCCGTGCAAGTTACAATTAGATTACATAGTTGCTTCACTCGTTCGACGATTCTCATTTAAAAAAGCACACTGAAAGTAAGAGTTCAGTTTAGCAGAACAAAATAACTCTTTCTCAGTCTTCACGTAACTGTTCAATTAAACGAAATTAGTTTTTTTTTTGTCGCATCAAATTCCATTTAATTCGTCAGTCAAGGGGTTAAGGGATGCTTGGGATGAAATGAAATCTCACCGTGTGAACAATAAAAAGGAAGGAAAGTTTATGTGTATTCCTAGAATTTGGAGGTAATTAGTTTTCAAACCCCTCCATTTCGATTTCAGGAAGACAATTCTCCAAGTGACACATACTATTTTATGAAAAATTCCCCCTTTCCTTGAAGTTCAGTCTGCTGCGGGGCACAATATTTTGTACAAAGGGAACTTCTAATAGGAATCTTGTTTCAGAAGGCTTTTTCTCACGAGTATAACGCGACACTAGACTAAAAGGCTACTATAAAGCCTGAGATAATATTTTAGTTATACGAAATTTTCTTCTTTGCGAATAATTTTTTATTACGTTATTGTAGTCAAAGTAAGATTAAATTATCGAATTTTTCTATCATAAAAGGAAACTAAAATGACTAACGAAACACTGCTTGTTAAATAAAAGGATTTAATCTCTTATATATATGAGAAATTAAACATAGCACGTCAAATAATATTTTGAAATACTAAAATTTCGACAAAAAAATTTACGCTTTTAATTTTTGAATATATATTACATCCAGAAAGGCTCCAGTAGAAATAATATTCATTGAACGTTTTTTTTAATACTTTCAGTAAAACAAACTTATTTGCTTTGTTAATAATATTGTTATCCCTTTTTTACTATACAGTTTGACTTAGAGAGCCTGTATAACAATTAGGACTCATAAAGGGCACTGTGAATCTTGGTGTATTCACGAAATTAAATAGGTGTATTTCATGAGCAAAATCTTCTGTATAATCTCCTTGAGTTAATATATCTAAAAATTACCATATAACATTAACACTAATAATTTGGTAAATAACTTTAAACTAAAATGAAAACCTCTCATATTCATTAAAGTGGAACTGACCAATCTAATACTCCAGGATTTTAAAATGAAAAAAATTAAGATATTTTCGTTATTTACACATTTAAAAGATTTTTAGTACAAAACTATAGTATCACAAACTTTGAACTAAGTATGAAACTTAAAAAGGAAAGGATTAAAAGAATCAAAACCGATAATTTAACTCAGTGTTTTTCAACCTATTTTGCACCGTGCTCCACCATAGACTTTCTAAAATTCTTATGCTCCCCCCTTATGTAACATATACATTGTTTTTCATACTAGAAATTGAATCGTTCAGTTAAGAAACTTAAATGATAACTTTTAGGAATAAATCTCTAGGATATTATTAACGAAACACAGTAAGTAAATTTTCAAAAATTAAAATTTAATGTAATTTTATTAAAGATTTTTCTATAATAATATTTTAATTTAGTGAGATCTTTGCATTTGATGCTTGCTACATCGAGATTTTATGTTAAGTTCCAATTTAATTTAAAAGTCTCCTCGTTGTGTTATATAAAAATGATTTTTTTTTTAACCAGCACATTCAGATTTAGCTTTAGAAAATGGTGACAATAGTTTTCTTACACATTTGGTTGAATTTGGGTATTTGATTCCTCTCTTTAAAAAATCGTAAAAGATAAAATTGTGCTTCTAAAATTAAAATGAATGAAAATAAAGTCAAATACTTACTATACAATGTATTTTAAACAGCGAGACTTTTACGGCAGATTTTACGGATACGTATTTGAAATTAACACCAACAGAAACACTACAAAAGTTGTGACGGGCCATTCATATGCGAACAACTGCGTTGCTTGGAGAGATTTAAAAGCGTTGCCGGGGGTTCACGCGGAGCGTGCCACTATTTCGCAGGGAGGTTAACTTGACGATGCCTAAAACCAAAGCCTCCTAGAAAGAGAAGGAAGCTTTGCTGAAACCCAGTCCATATTTTGGTCTCGTCAAACGAATTTATAATATTTATTGGCCACAATTATATAAAAATTTGCTATTTTCTTCCAATTTTGGCACCGAAATCAAGCATTGCATTTAAATAGACCAGAACCAAAGGGTCAAATTGTATTGAGTCCATTTTGGAATGCCTTCTGTAACAGTCAAATTGCCCCTCTGTGGGGCCTGGGCCCCATGTTGGAAAACACTGATCTAACTAATTAGGAAATGAAAGTCGAAAACATAGTTAAAAGAAATCCACAACTTTTAAAAAGAACTAAACTATGAAAAATTATTAATAATAAGGAAATATAAGAGTAAGAGTTTCGTTTATAGTAAGCTCCTGTAGCTGTTCCTCATTTATTATCAACAACCTCTTCCCTTTTCCAAATTTTTTATTTATTCTATTTTCTGAACATGACACAATAATTATAAAACGTAAAATTTATTTCTCAGAATAAAATTGATATGAGGATAACACTAAGATTGAAATTTTCTGAAAAATTTTGTTTATCTTTGAAATGATTTGGTGCCCAAGGACATGATAGCCATCTTGCCCCCCTCCCCTTCTGATTATATTCTCACAGTTGTGGACGCATTTACAAAATTCGTCTGACTTTTTCCTGTAAATCTACATCAACTGAGGGTGTGTTGCAAAAACTCAAAATTCTACACTCCATTTCTGGGAATTCATCCAGATCAATAACTGATGAAAGAGCATGCTTCACCTCCCAAATCTTCGAGGAGTGTATTGCGACAAAGAGAAAATAAAGCATGTGTTTTCAACTACCGGAATTCCCAGAGGAAACGGACAAGAGGAAAAGATTAATCAAACTTTGATTCCAGTTTTATCTAAATGGTTCATAGAAGATCCTAGCAAATGGTACACAAATATGTTGCTGATGTGCAACGAATCCTTAACAGTACTACAAGCAGAATTACTAAATATTCATTTTTTGAACTTCTTGTCGGAAGTAAAATAAAGATCCCAGAAGACGTAAAAATCGTCGTAATTCTTGAAGAAGAAGAAACTAACCTTTTTATGATGAACAAAGAAGATATGCAAGAAGAGGCAAGGAAAGAAATTCTAAAAATTCAGGAAGAGAATAAAAGAACTCATAACAAGAGAAAAGCCGGCCAACTTGGCTAGTAGTCAGCGCGCCTGACTACAGATAGGAAGGTCCTGGGTTCAAATTCCGGTTCAGGCATAGATGTACTTTCTCTCCATATATGCTGTCTTTGTCCTTTCCTTGTGTGTATGAATGAAGTATGAATGATGCCTACCCTATAAACGAGTCCCTATGGCATGTGTGAGGGTGCGATGGTCACCCTCCCCCCTGTGGTGCACCTGGGTCAACGCCTCGGTGGCTAAGAGGTCGCTGTTTCTGGTCGGTTCCTTGAGTTTCAGAGAACAATAGATTAATAGACTCTGTTGCAGTTGTAACTGTCTACAATATGCCATTGGAAAAAAAAATAACAAGAGAAAAAGACTCATGCGTACAACATCAACGATTTAGTGGCGATATAACGCACACAATATGGAAGTGATTTAAAGTTGAAATCCAAGTTCTTTCGGCCATATCGAATAATTGGGAGAAGGGTAAAGATGGTTATCAGGTGGAGAAGGTTTAGTAACGTGAAGTTCCTGGTTATACCTCTGCAGTTGCTGACCATATGAAGTCCCGGACTGTTCCTGTTTAGAACTGTGTTCTTCCTACGCATCATTTCTTTTTGTTTTGTTTTATTTCCTTTTCAGAGAATGTGAGTTGAATTTGATCATTGTTTTCGGTGTCGAAAACGTGGGTCAGGATGCCGATCTGTAGGATCCAGAACTATTAATAGATGTCTCCAGTTAACAGCGAGCATCACGAATGCTTAAAGGCACAGCGAGAAAGTGTTACAGGGAGTAAGAGGGACTTACTTTGTTAGTGCGGGCGCGAGGAGGTGCTCTGCCGATAGATGTTTGATATGATATTGTAACCAGTGCGAGTAGGCACTATAGCAAAATACTTTGTCCTATTTAAATGTTACTATTTGTCCAATATTTCTAGAATTAAAGTGTGTCCTTCGTTTATTTAAAACTGCGGCGTTTTGTTTATAAACCAATGATTCACTCAATCAATGTGAATATATATATATATATATATATATATATATATATATATATATATATATATATATATATATATATATAATATAAACCTCGTAAAATATTTTATTACATGTAAAAAATTTGTTAAATTAAAATACATCTAAATATTGTAGCATGCCGCGTCTCTCCATGTGTAAAAACTTTCTTTTCAAATTATTAAATAAACATTTGATTTAAGCTAGTCATTTACAAAATGCATTGACTGCACTGTTTTATAAAAGGAACATTTGTGAATTTATTTTGATAAAATCTAAGATCCAGATATATTTTATACATTTTATAATTAATTAGAATGTAAATCAAAACATTAAAATAAATATAAGAAAATTTAATATTACAATTTAGAATTTGCAAAATTTCTAAAACATTTTTTTTAATCTTGAATAATTTTTTAAATATTTTTTATAGTGCAAAGAATAGGACTGATACACAATCATGATTCTCACTTTTATTTAAAATCAAAGAGATTTAATTCTCAGTTTGTTTACTTTTCAATGCAACTAATAATGAAAAACTAATTAAAAAACACTGACAGTATAAAAGCAGTAAACTTTTCTTATAAAGTGTACGGAAGTTTTAAAATATCAAACAGTATGTCTAAGAGCTAACTTGAAATTTGATTGTAAGCTCTAATTGAAAATATGAGAAAGATATGAAATGTATAATATATATGAATAATACACAAATCTCTCTCATTTTGTTGCATTTTCAACAATGATCAATATTTTTTAATTTATAGGTAAAATGCTTAAACTTCTGACGTGTTACGTTTTACAATTGTACCATTTGGTAACCTCACGCTTTTACAACTCTTATTCTACAGTCATTACCTGGAAAAACCTGTTCTATTCTACCAATTAAATATTTATTAAAAGGAAAATTATCTTCTTTAATTAAAACTAAAGATCCTATCACTGCATTGTTCTTTTCAAACTGCCATTTTGTTCTTTCTTGCAAATTGCGTAAATAATCTCTTCTCCAGAGATCCCATATTTGTTGTTTTTTTTCCATCTATTAAGAGATTACTTTCCTTTATAGTAGTTAAATTGGGTTCGTTAATGGTTTTTAACTGTCTGCCAATTAAAAAATAACCTGGACTAAGTATATCGAAGTCATCAAAATCAGAAGTTAATGGAGTAAGGGGTCTAGTATTTAACATTCCTTCGATTTGAATAATAGTTAAAAATTCTTCTTAAGTGAAATTGTTTCTTACTATGCGCTTTAAGAAGAGATATTTAAATGACTTTACACCTGATCCCCAAAGTTAGGTAATCTAGGAGGTATAAATTTCCAATCAATATTTTCATCTAAGAAAAAATTACCTAATTTATTATTAGGATTTTTTAGAGTATCATTAAATTTTTTTCAGCTCCTTATTTTACTTTATAAATGTTCTTGTGCATTGTCAGTGAATATTTTAGAACATTTGCCTCTTCTAGCGATAAATCGCATAAAGAAACCAGAAAGAACTCCGACGATAAATCGGTTACGATTTCAAAATGAACTGCACGAGTAACTAAAC
This sequence comes from Latrodectus elegans, assembly GCA_030067965.1. NCBI lineage: Eukaryota > Metazoa > Arthropoda > Arachnida > Araneae > Theridiidae > Latrodectus > Latrodectus elegans. The sequence goes on from CM057816.1 coordinate 11,015,645, forward strand.
AGATAAAAATTGGTGCGTATACGTTATTATGTGTTTCTTTTCTTTGATTTTTAAATCTAACATTGAATGAACCGCAGAAATCAATACCTGTAATATTAAAGGGATAGCTTTGTTCAATTCTTTCTTTAGGCAAATTGCCCATTATGGTTTCTGCATTTTTGGCTTATTTTTAAAACTTATCAGGCATTCATGCACTCTTTTCCTACACAAATTTCTACCATTAAGTGGCCAAAATGTTTGTCTTACATAAAACAATAAGGACTGTAAATTGACATGCAAATATTTTTCTTGATAAAATTTTCGAACAATTATAGTTAGCTTATAAGACTTAAAAAGAATTATTAGGTTTTTCGTATCTTTAACAAAATTTGAATTATTTAACCTACCTCCAACTCTAAGAATATTTTCTTCATCAATATATGGATTTAAAGATTTTAATTTACTATTACCTGAAATGGGGTCATATTTGACAATTTTACTTATTTCTTCAGAAATGTCTTCATGTTGTAGGGCTCTTACCATAAACTTTTTTGCTCTCTCAACTTCTAAAGACTCTAATATACCTGACTTTTTCTCTGATGGAGATTTTAGATCGTGTAGAAATCTGAAAAAAAAAACTTAATACTTGAACTAATTTTGTGTAATTGCAAGAAATTTTCAACAAATCGGATATAAATGAATTCTGAGATATTAAATTTAAAAAAATTAGAGTTCTTACAAGAAAAAAATTCAGTTTTTCTTAGTTCGTTTCCAAATTCTTCTTCATTCAATGGAGCAATAAATTCATTTGGAAAGTTATCTTGTAACAGAAATTTTGGTCCATGAAACAAATAGAATTCTGGATTAAGGAACTAGCATTTTTTCCAAAAACTAGATCTGCTGGATCGTTCTCTCCAGGGCAGTGATACCATGAGTTGACATCAATCAGGGCTTGAATCTCTGTCACTCTGTTAGCTATAATTGGTTTCTACTTTCTTGGTGAGCATTTGATCCAGTGCAACACAATTTGGAGTTGGTCCAGAGGTAAACTTTGGTTGTAGCCTTTCTTGAATGTTTTTTTATTTTATTTTGTCAGATAATCGTGATGCGAGAAGATCTCCCATTAGCTCTAATCTAGGCAAGGTCAGTTTCTTGACAGGCGAAACTCGACTTTTAGAAGCAAAAAGATTTACTTCCATCGCATTATACTTATAGATTTTAAGGTAAATTGCTGAACTATAAGCTTTGTTGCTGGCGTCGAAAAAGCAGTGTATTTCCACGTGTTTATTGAAAATATTGTCCAGAATAAATCTTGGAACTTTCAATTCTGAAAGTAGAGGAAGTTCCGAGCACCACTTGATCCACTGTTCTTTTAAGTCTGTTGGAAGCTTTTTATCCAAGGATACATTTCCCTGCCATAGTTCTTGTAAGATACTTAATTTAAGATTAATTCTTATGGTAAATGGAGTTAGGAGTCCCGTAAGATCGAATATCCTCCCAGCAGCTTGTAAAATGAATCGTTTCGTATCATTTTTAGTTTTAAAAATTTTTATTAGATTTCTCACTTCCACTGTCAGGCAGTCTTTTGCAGCATACCAAGCAATACCTAATATCTTCACCGAATTGGTATCCAATTAAACAGAAGAGGCTGGTGGGTGAGTATCAAAGTTTTCTTTCTTCCTTCTGTTCTTACATTATTTCCTTAGCATTAGAAGATATTTGGAAGGCTTCTTAAACATCATTTGCTCCAATAATCCAATCATCAACATAGAAACAAATGCTTAATGAGTGAACTGTGGTGGAATATTCATCACAATATCTTTTGATATGATATTTTATTGTGGCCGCTAACAGGAAAGGACTCGAATTAATTCCGAAGAGAACACGCTTAAATCTGTACATTTCGATTTTGTTATTTTTTTGAAGAGCTTTACAATTTTTTCAAAGGAATCTTGTTGCCTCTCTATCGTCACTCGACAAGGATATTTGCAAAAACGCCCTTTCGATATCGGCTGTGAATATTACTTTATTGAAGCGAAATTTGATTAGAAGGTCCATTAAATTCAGACTAAGATATTGGCCGGGTAACAATCATTTAAAGATATCTAACCATGAGTCGCATCAAACACAATGCGTACTTTGGTAGTGAGTTTATCAATTTTGCAAACGGGTTGATGAGGAAGATAAAATATGTGATTACCTGAAGTGTATTTCTCGGTAGAACCTTTTCTATAACACCTGTTTTCAAATAATCTTCTATTATTTCAATATACTCTTCATGTAAAATGGGGTTTTTGTTAGGTCGTTTTAAAAGAGTATTAAATCTCTTCTCTGCAACTGGATAATTATTACTTAAATCAAATGAATTAGAGATTCATGGTAAACACAGTTAGTAGCGAATTATACTTATAAGTTATTGTTTCATTAAATTTTTGTAAATCATCATGAGAACCTAGCTTTGGATAATCTTTTATACTTAAGGATTCTGGATCCCAAAATCTTTCTAAATCACTTTTCAAAGAATCATGATCATTTATTGACAAACAACATTGTAATTATTTGGAATTTCTGCTTCGTTTATCGAACCTGCTATTATCCAATCAAATACTGTTTCGCGTAAAATAATATTTTCATGTTTTAACTTAATTTCATTTGATTTTAGCACGTGATAAAAACGTTCGCCTCCAATTAAACAGTCGATTTTTCCTGGCTCATTAAACTCAGGATCCGCATAATTTAAATTCTTGGGGAAATCTAATTTTGATAAATCTATTTGTTTTGAAGGAGTGAGATCTGTAATTTTTGGCACGATTAGGAATTCAGTGTTTGTTTCGCAATCTTTATCAGAATTACAAATTGCTGTAGATATCATTCTTTAACAATTAAATTATATCCGTTAATCCCTGCAATGGGTGCGTTAACGTATTTTTTTCTTTACTCCTAACAAGGCGGCAACTTCGGTGCCAGAGAAGGGGAGAGACAGCGGTTGGTCATCGTAAGTGAACTTTGAACCTCGGTAGTGTGTCGTTGCCTCGAGGTCAAAGGGTCTTCTTTTATGGTTTCACCGTCCCTGCATATGAAGGGTGTGGTGTTTCCGGTGTAGATTTTCCTTTTCACATATTTTACAAGTCTTTTGATTTTTACATTCTGAAAGCTTATGAGATTCGAAACAGTTAAAACACAGGTGTTTCGTTTTTATTTCGTTATAGCGATCATTAATAGACATTTCATGAATTTTTTTACATTTATAAATGAGATGAGAATTAATTGAGCATATCGAACAATTGGAATTTGATTCTATCATTAAGCTTTTACTTTTAAAATAGTTTTCACTTTTAGGCCTTACGTATGAAGGTTGATTTCTTAGTATATTTTCCAATATTTGGCAACGCTTTAACAAAAATTTAATAAATTCATCCCAATTTAAAAGATTGTTTGTGACTTGAGTCCTTTCGTATTGTTTATACGTTTCTTTATCTAGTTTTTGGGAAATAATATTGATTAGCATTAATTCCGACAATTTATTATATTCTAAACCTAACAATTTCAGCGCTCTTAAGTGTTTTAAAGTATTGCCCGTAAATTTTTTCAATTATTTTGACAATTCATGATTTCTCTAAAGATAAAATTGAATGTATATGTGAGTCTGCTATTAATTTATTGTTTTCATTTTTCTTCCAGAGTTTTTAATAAAGAACTAAAAGTGTCATCTGTTTTTTGAAATGATTTTGCTTCACCTTTTAACGATGCTCTTGTAAATAATAAAAGTTTCTGTGTTTCATTTAAATCATTATTGTTAACAATCAAAGAATAAAATTGACTTTTAAAACATTCCAATCTTCATAATTACCAAAAAATATGGGTAAAGGTATTTCAGGGAGTGAAGCCTTAGACGCATTTTGACATTCATTTTGTTTTTTATCAAATTCATTTGTACTTTTGAATTTAGAAATAAGGAATTTCAGACTTACCTCAATTTTATCCAGTCTTTCTTGAAGCTCCTCTAAGTTGTTCAAATGTTTACTTCTTCGGGTAAGACACAATATTCACTTCTCATTCCATCAATAGTCTTATTTATAACTTTAACGTTATCCAACTCTTCTAAAAGTTCTATATGACTTTCAGTTGTTTCCTGCTAGTCCCGTGTAAAGGATTCTAACATTACGATTTTTGTTTCGATGGCACTTCGCTGCCGATTCAAAACAGTTATTTGTTGTTTTGCCATAGTTTTGTTATCTTGTTTCCACTGATTAGCTCCGGGTCGATAGTTTTTTTTTTTTTTTTTTTTTTTTTACATGCAAATCATAATTATTTTACACGTGCAAAAAAATTACTGCACTTTCCATAATTTTCAAAATATTGAATTCAGTTGAATGATAAATCAATTTCTAGACAGACTTTCCTACCCATAAAATCTCAAAAGCCACAGTTAGTTTTTCTTAATGAAGCATCTTACTATGCTTCAGATAAAGTCATTTATACAAGATAAAATTTGTTATTTTTCTAATGGCATTAGTAGAGTATCTTGTGTTAATCAGAGGATGCTTGGTAGAAACAAACAGAATAGCTGAGAATTTTCCACAAAAATAAATTTTATCCTTAACTGAAATAAATGAAATATGAGCATTTTACTTTATCGATCCTAAGTCACTGAAATAAAATGAATAGAATTCCTAAATGTATGCTTTGTAATTAGATTATTTCTTTTGCACCAAGAAGTAATTTTTAAAAGACAATTGTATTGATTTCAAGGCTTTTATTAAATATATAAAAAGGATAAACAATATTATTTGTTGAATCAGAAAGCTAGAAATTATCTTTCATTCGATTCTGTGACTCCAGCAAAACTTTCGTTGTTGTCTTGTGACAGCAAGGCTGATACATTATAGGGTGCGCTGCTCCACTTTTCCAACTGAACCATATTTTGTGGAGGAGTCCGACTTCCTCAGTACACACATGTCATAGGGACTCGTTTATAGGGTAGGCAACCACATTCACTCAACCCATTCATACATGGAAAGGACAAATTCCCTCTATCTATTCATGGAAAGGACAATTCTCTATATCTATTCATACATGGAAACAGAATAGATAGAGAGAGAAAATACATCCATGCACGAACGCGTATTCGAACCCAATTCCTCCCTATCGGCAGTCAAGCACACTGACCACTAGACAAGTTGAGCAGCAGAATTTTTCAATATAAGGTGCTAATATAAGGTTAGCAAAATTACGATTCAAATAAATAATATAATTTTTATTTGAATTTCTGATTTCAGATCAGGGACTCCGTGGAGTGAGGCTCAAGTGTCGTTGCATGAGCTCACGGGTTTGATTTCGGATCAGCGACCTCGTGGAGTAAGGCTCCAGTGTCGTTGCATGAACTCAGAAACAGACCAATCAGTTTCTTTTATTTGTGGTCCTTCAATTAATAGTGAAATCGAAAGATAATGTTACTGACATAGATGAAGAGTTTGATAAAATTCTTTTGCCGCCCTTTTCACAAACAAGCCGTGAATATCTGGAGCAGTGGACTTGCTTTCTTACCAAAGAAATGGAGATATTTTATTGGGCAGATTTAAAAAAGGTCCCACATGGGAAGACGTTCAAAAATCTCTGGATGCATTAATTGAAAAGGAATATGTTGATTGTAATAAAGATGCAGAAGTATTTGACGAATTTTCGTTAATTTGTAACAACATTACATCGCAGAAAGTAACCGGATGGAATAATCTGTTTCCACGGAAACTCGTTAGGTGGAAGTATTCAAACACTTACAAGCCAACCATCTTCAGCACGAAAACTTTTCTATTTTATTTGAGTATATTTAATATTTGCCTGCTACAAATGTTCCCGTAGAAAGAGTATTTACTTTAATGAACAAATTGTGGACATTTGAGAAGTTCCAGTTACAAATTTCAGTTCTAAAGGCGATGTTGATAATTAAAGTGAATATAAAAAACGTGCCAAGAGTTTCATTCTTACTTAAAATCATCACCAGCTATATTAAAGCAAATTTGTTCCTCTGATAAATATAACTAAGCGTTTCGGGTATATATATATTTTTTAATTCGTAACTTTTAAGCTAACTGACATTTTCTGAATAAATAACTTTAAAAAAGTGGGTTTTTTTATTGACTACCTATTAATTAACTTAAATAAACCAATGTTCCGTTTTGAGTAAAAAAATAAATGGTCACGTTACGCATACCTCATCTTATCATTCATTGCATAGTTATAAATTCAGAATCCATTTTTTAAGAATCCTTTCCAACGGCTCATTCGGAAAATAAAATATAATTTTTGCAGCGGCATTTGATGAAACTAAAAATATTTTTTTGTTTTACGATAATGTAAATAATACAACAATCAATGAAAATATCTACCTAAGAATAATATACGCAACTTCGTGGTACCAAATAATTTTAATGAGAGGTGCTTTATTTCAGACAAATCAAAGTAGAAGAATATGCCCAATGTATGCTGTAGGAGAGTGCAACCGTGTATTTACATGAACCATATTAGCGAGAGAGAGAGAGAGTTATGACGAAGTAAATTATAATGTATCAAATCAATTTTAAGATGTAAAACTATTGACTATATAATATATATATATAAACAAATATCTACGAAAAGTATCTTCTCATGCCAAATTCATAAAACTATGTAATATGAAATTTTACATATCCCATTGACTGAAGAAAGCACTCCACAAACAAAATGAGTTTTGACAATGTCAGGATCGAATCACCAACCACAGTGTGTCATTTTTATTCTTACCACTTACAAAACTCATTTTGTTTGTGGAGTACTTTCTTCAGTCAATGGGATATGTAAAATTTCACATTACATAGTTTTATGAATTTGGCATGAGAAGATACTTTTCGTAGATATTTGTTTTTATAACCTATTAAAATATTAATATTTTATAATTTTTATGACGTTAGTTCACATTAAGCTAAGGTGTACAACCAATGCAAGTCTAATATTTTTTCAAATATAATTGTTTTTGAACTACACCATGATTTCATATATGGTGCTTATTTGAAATATAGAAATCTTAATGATAAAACTATTAGGCCAAATGTTATTCATTTAAAATATTTTTGAAACGATTAAAGTAATTGAAATACTGTAAATTTACTTAATGTGCTCCACACATCTGAGTATAATATATAACTCAGCATTTCATTATAAAATTAGTTACCTCCAGTTTCCATTAAACATATTGAAAGAAATTACAGTCCAAAATATCAAGAAATTACTTTATTAATGAAATGATCTGGAAACATAAACACTGCTTATGAATTATGAAACAGAAAATTTATGTGTGTATACATTTTCAATTCAATAAATTCTATTTTATCTAGATACTAAGTATGAGAAAAGTATGTCAAAACAATTGATCCTTGAATAAATTACTAACCACTTGTTACAGAAAAGTTAATTAAAATATAAAGTATCTTTAAATGGAAGCTCCATCGAAATTCTCACATAAGCAAATTTATTGCTTTTTTAAAGATGAAAACAAGTTTCCACAAAGTAAAAATTCATTTCTAAAAGAAATTCTAATGCTAAATTAGCAATCAGGTTGTTCTCAAATAGTTTTACGCCAATTACATCATTTTCATAACATGATAAGTAACTCATTCTGTAGGCGAGTACAAAAAGCAGATTTATAAATGACTTTGGAAAACATTTTAGTTTTTAATTTTGCATCAAAACTAAACATGAGTGGATTTTTCACTCAATAAATTCCTTTTATGTTTGATTTAGTGAATACCCAGGAAAATGCTTAATCAATATATAAGAACAATTATACTGAATAAAGCATACACGGACATACATCATTTCCAAACGTGATTGAAAAATATTCCTGAGTTTGTAAATCAAGGGTAAATAAAACAATGTAATATATACAGGGTGTCCACTAAAGTCCCTTGCCACCCTCTTAACTTCGGAACGGCTGCTACTATATTCACAAAAGTAGTGTCTAGGTATAGTAAAGCAGCCATGCGCTACTGAATAAAACAGACTACAGAGCCACCTGGTGGAAACCAGCAGAGTTAGCATTCTTATCTTGAAAACCAAACGAGATAGAGAGGAAAAGTGATTTACAAAGTTGTAGAGCATCCTCGATTTAGTACGAAAAGATACATTGTAGGCAATGTGAAGAATACAACGGTTAAAACACGCATTTATTGTTTCATGCTGTGACGTCACAAAACGATCTAAGAAAGAAAAAAAAAAAAAGGAAATAATTATAACGATATACTTTATTTAATATGTTCAAACTTCTCACCGTCGGCTGCAATGCATATTTGGATCCTCGCTTGAAGATTACGTTGCACACGTTGGAACACGCGTCCGTAATGCGTCGTTTAAGGTGCTGTAAATTTTGTGGAGGGGTCGCATACACCTGCAGTTTAAAGTATCCTCACAGGAAAAAGTCCAGTGGAGTCAGATCAGGAGAGCTTGGAGGCCACTCTTCGAAACCGCCATACCCTAGTATTTGGTTTCCAAACTCCTTGACGAGGTACTGCTTCACTGGAGATGTCTTGTGTGCAGGTGCGCGTCATGTTGAAACCATAGATTTTTAAGGTTAAACAACGGCAGGTTCTCCACAAAATCGGGTAATACATTCTGTAGCAATCGTAAATATTGTGCACCCATTAGCGTGTTATAGTAGAATATTGGGCCTATCAGCTTGTTATTGTAAATTGCACACCAAACGTTAATAGCATACCACATTTGATGTTGAACGTCGACGAAACAGAATTTTCCAGGATCCAGTAATGGGTGTTTTGCCTATTGTAAATAACATTCCGTGAAAAGCATGTTTCATCCGTCCACATTATATCTGCAAAGAATGTTGGCTGCACCTGTATCTGATTCATGACGGAGTTGCACCTTGCATAGCGTCGCTCGGCATCCCCATCGATTAAAACCTGTTTAAGCGTTGGTCAGTATGGATGAGCACTTGATTCGCTTAGGATTTTCCAAATCTGACTTTTGGAGAGACCACAGTGTTGACTGATCTCTCTTACACTGCATTTCGGATATGCGAGTGCATATGCTAATACCTCATCAGGTTGAACTTGCCGTCCTACCTTAGATGGTCTGCCAGATTGAGGTTGACTATTAATGCAACCTGTCTCCCTTAAACGTTTTACAACAGTTAGGATGGTTTGATGAGAAGGATGCCGGCCTGCAGGGAAACGTTGGCGGTACAACCTTGCTGCTGATCGTGTCTTGCGTCGACATTCACTGTACAGTAAAACCATCTCACAATACTCAACTTTGGAATACTCAGCCATGATCCTGAGCATCAACATACTAAAGACCCAAGAAGATTACTCTTTTATAGCTGTCTCAGGTGAATAGGCGTAATGTTTACGTATTTGCATACTGCATTCAAAATGCTGGAATTATTTTTATCACTTCCGTTTTTCCCATTTCGAAATAAAAGTGAAAATTTTAAGTACGAAAACGATTTTTTGTTTTTTTAATTATGCACACGTACGATGTGCTACGTCACAGCACGAAACAACAAATGCGCGTTTTAACCGTTGTATTCTTCATATTCATGCCTACAAGGTATCGTTTCGTACTAAATCGAGGATGCTCTACAACTTTGTAAATCACTTTTTCTCTCTATCTCGTTCCGTTTTCGAGATAAGAATGTTAACTCCGCCGTTTTCCGCCTGGTGGCGCTGTAGTCTGTTTTATTTAGTAGCGCATGGCTGCTTTACTATACCTAGACACCACTTTTATGAATATAGCAGCAGCCGTTCCGAAGATAAGAGGGTGGCAAGGGACTTTAGTGAACAATATATATATATTAGATTCATAACTTTTAAATGATAATACAAATATTCAAGATATTAGTTTGGAGACCGGTAAAAATTTGGGAAAAATATAGAATTATTTTTAATACAAATAGAAATGCAGTTATATAAAATGATCTGGATATTTACTCCATCAGCTACAATAAAAAACGATAACAAATAGTAATGCCAATTATTTCTGAGTTAGTTTTCTCAGAAAAAATACAGAATACGAGAGACTTATGTCTAGAGATCATATAAGAAAAAGAATTACTATTTTTAATAAAAATCCTTATACTTAAAAATATTTTTCATTATTTATTTATATATTCGAAAATTTGATGAAAAATTGTTATGAGATAAAATTTAAAACTATAAATTGCAATATTGTTTCTTAACTAAAAATTTTTCAAACTATTTTTCAATAAGTTATATTGAATTTTAGAAAAAAAAAGTTAAAGTTCCTCAAAAAGTGCTGTAACAATATAATGATCATCATTCCATTAAACGTTATAATTATTTAGATCTTAATCAGAAATTTCTAGTGACAGTTTCAAAATTTCTAGGTTAAAAATTTAATTCAGTTTTTAAATAATGGCTATTTTTATAAAGGTTTGATTTTAAGTTTATAATATAAATGAGCTATCTTAGACAAAACATTTTACTAGAAGTTTTTACAGCAAGAATTTGGATGAGTTTTCATTATCCCTTCATAAACATTTTATGCATACAATGACTAATTAATTTATTTCAATTTAAAGTAGATTCTGAACTACTACAAACAACCATACACTTGTGGAATTCGAAACTAACGATCAGTTGAATCGAACTCAAGAGCACTCACCATTCGTACCTCCTTGGCATTTAAAACAAAAGATTTTTGTCTTCACAATATTCCACCAACGGATATAAATAATGATTGAAATTGCATTGGAACACTTGAACACGAAGTATAGAGGGAATATATATATATATATATATATATATATATGTATATATATATATAATATATATATATATATATATATACATATATACACTACTGGCCATTAAAATTACTACACCAGGAAGAAATGCAGATAACAAAATGATATTTATTGGACAAATATATTATACTAGAAATAACAAGTGATTAAATTTTCAAAAAATTTGGCTCGATAGATCCTGAGAAATCAGTACCCAGAACAACCACCTCTGGCAGTAATACCAACAGTTATACGCCTGGGCATTGAGTCAAACAGAGATTAGATTGCATGTACAGGTACAGATGCCAATGCAGCTTCAACACGATTCCACAGTTCATCAACCGTCGCCTTCTTGGTGTAGCAATTTTAATGGCCAGTAGTGTATATATATATATATATATATATATATATATATATATAAAATTACATACACGAGACTATTCAAACGTACCTGAGACTGTTCAGAATAAATATTCATTCAATTTATTTCAATTTAAAGTAGATTCTGAACTACTACAAACAACCATACACTTGTGGAATTCGAAACTAACGATCAGTTGAATCGAACTCAAGAGCACTCACCATTCGTACCTCCTTGGCATTTAAAACAAAAGATTTTTGTCTTCACAATATTCCACCAACGGATATAAATAATGATTGAAATTGCATTGGAACACTTGAACACGAAGTATAGAGGGAATATATATATATATATATATATATATATATATATATATATAATATATATATATATATATATATATAATATATATATATATGTATATATATATATATATATATATATATATATATATATATTTATATATATATATATATATATATATATATACACATAGATATAGATACAAATATATATACACTACTGGCCATTAAAATTACTACACCAGGAAGAAATGCAGATAACAAAATGATATTTATTGGACAAATATATTATACTAGAAATAACAAGTGATTAAATTTTCAAAAAATTTGGCTCGATAGATCCTGAGAAATCAGTACCCAGAACAACCACCTCTGGCAGTAATACCAACAGTTATACGCCTGGGCATTGAGTCAAACAGAGATTAGATTGCATGTACAGGTACAGATGCCAATGCAGCTTCAACACGATTCCACAGTTCATCAACCGTCGCCTTCTTGGTGTAGCAATTTTAATGGCCAGTAGTGTATATATATATATATATATATATATATATATATATATATATATATATAAAATTACATACACGAGACTATTCAAACGTACCTGAGACTGTTCAGAATAAATATTCAGAATAAGAGCTTTGGATATACTTTACAATTTGTATGTGCACTTCATATTTCTCATTATTTTATTAAAATTTAATCAATGAATTAATTAAATTACTATTGCACAATGAAACACTCAGAGGATTGTACTTTTAGGTTTGCTTGAGGGAAATGACATAAAAAAATTAAATTGTATTAAAATTGCCAATTTACTACTAATTTTTAAATAAAGTAAAACTTTAAACATATTTTGCGTTTTAGATAATAGTAAATTTTTAATGTGATGTACTTAAGCAAACAATAAAAGTAACAAATATAAAATGCATATTAATTATTAAAATATTTTTATTATTTTTCAAATAATTCTTGTATAAAAAGTATGGTATTCAAACCAAATAATTATTTCCTAACTATACAGTGCATTAGGTTTAATATATGTTTAATGAATAAAATTGATCGCTCTTTAACCACGACTAAATTAATTTTTTTTTAACTCAACAGCATAATAATTTAGATTATGATCATTCTGATAAATTCCGATTATAAAATATTAAACCATAATATGCTATTTTTTATGACAAAAGGTCAAAGATTTTAAAAGCATGAATTTATAAATATGCATTAATAGCAATGTTACTATTTTCAAGGAAATGTCTAAATTTAATGAAACCATGCAAAATAATTTAAACATTTTAATTTTGAAACAAAAATAATATTGCAGCATAGTAAATTGTACAAGAAAATGTTTACTAACTTTCAAAATATAACTCAAAATTAATTTTTAGTACGCATTAAGCATATTATGGATAGAGGCAAACAGCGAAAAAATTTATATATCTTTTATGTATTTATTATTGGTCTGAATTTCAATGTTTTACATTCTTATAAGCCATTTAATGTATAACTGATTTAGTGTTTAATATTTTACAAACCAAAAATAAAATTAATGGTTGGCTAACTAATTTCTATGTCTACATCAAACATCTTGTATATAGAATTTGATGATAAAATTTAAGAAGCTATTTTTTTTTTTTTTTTCGTACAAATGCGAAATTTTCTATTATTAACTTTAACTGTCCATAATTAACTTGACCTTTTAATTTTAAAAATGTGCCTTGGGTATTCATTTGCTGGAATTTTTCTGAAACTAAAAATTGAAATAAAATGTTCAGTTTAATCTGTGGTAAATGAAATATCTAAAAAGATATCGTTGTGAAAAATTAGGTGAGTTGATCCTAACATAGGGTTACAAAGACTTACTCAATTAATTTTTTACAATAAATGGCTAAAGTTTGTAAGGTGAGTAATATTTTAGAATATTTGAAAATTAGTTAAAATAAGATATAGCATGCGTTCAACGCCTGTCATCAGCAATTTATAAAGTCTTTCATAAAAAATACAATACACAATTAAATGGGAATAAAAATTTTTAATTGTTTCAGTTGGTTAACAAACTAGAAATAATGCATTAAATTTTTTTAAGACATTGTAATAGAAATGTTAAATCACATTAAAATCAATTCTGTTAAAAGTTAATGTATAAATAATTATCTTGGCTTCCGATTTGTAATATCAGTGTCAAGGCCTATTTGCTTTCCTAAACGAGAACCCTTGAGTGCGAAGCATATGTCACGATCAGGTGGTCACCCATAACTGAGGCCCCCTATATTTAGTTCCCAAGCATGCTTGGTACTAAGTTTAACGACCTTGTTCAGGTATTGAGCCTTGGAGCTGTGCCTTGGGAACTCGAAGCGCTACTACTAAGCCACCCGGCTTGTCACTTGTAAAAGTTTACGGTAGGCCATGATAGCCCAGTGTTTAAGGCATCGGCCTTCGATGCTGAAACTCGAGGTTCGATTCACAATGCTTCTAAAGACCAATTGACTACATGCGATATATGTGCTCGTTAAATCTGTGGAATTGAAAGTCCTGTCATTGGTCGTAGAGCAATTATCATGGTTGTAATGATTTGGAGAAAATTTTCTCACCCTCTAGGTTGATGTCAAAATTATGGGAGTGGACCCTCTGGTGGTGGTGCCATCTATCGAAGGAATCTTACAGCAAAGTTTCACTTTCACCTTCATGATGCTCTGGTTAAACGGAAGACGCGCCTTACTGACTTAAATTCGTACTGCCGTCAGTAGAGCAAGCTTGGCTTGACCAAATGTCAACGCTTAAAGTTTGGGTGAATTTTATCATAGATTTCAATGGAACAAAGCGCCATGGAGAAATTTGTGACTGCAAGATGTTACTCTATCGTAGAAAAGGAATTAAACCTAAATCTCCATTAGAGAACTGCTAACCTACCTAACCTCATACGGTGAATATTTTTTCCCAAGTATGAAAATTGTCTTCTAAATATGCAATTAACTATTTCTACATCAACTGGAAGCTGCGAACGGTCACTGAGCAAAATTTAATTAATTTTGACATGTGTATGATCCACCATGAGTCAAAAGGGTCTAAAAGGTTTCACATTTTTAAGTATAGAAAAAGAAAATTTTCATATAATCTACTTTGATGAATTAACTGATCAATTCGCTTTATGCAAAGGAAAGAAAACTGTGTACAGGGCATTGAATTAGATTATAAATATTTGCATCTACTTATGTATATTAAATTATTTTTTGGTTAAAAAATTTACAAACAAAAAAAATAGATATTTGCTAATTTCATTTACGCATTTTTTAAAAATTTTTTTTTGTTATTGAAGGCGAAGATTTCAATTGGTTATCTATGGATGAGTCATAACTCACGGGCCCTGGCCTTGTGTGTTTAAGAATCACAATGCTTTCCTTTATACATCTGCTCGGCTTCAATTCCTTCATGACTCTTGAGATCACTAGCTGCAGCTAAACGTTAACAATATTCACGTTTAAACGGAAATTGACATCTGAGTTGCCTAGTCTGAAATCGGAAACGTCTGACTTGCGAGAAATCTTTCCATATAAACATCAAATTAGAGTAGCATTTTGTTAGACATTTATAATTAATTCTTCTTAGGTAACAATAACATAGGAAAGAAAACCGCTTGTTACGATTTAATTCGCTGTTATATTTACTGTACTTCAAATCCTATTTTGTATACAAGATGCTTATGTGATTATTGTAATATGTTTCCAGCAGCTTATTTCTACCAATTTAAGCACACATTCTGTCAAAAGACTCGTAATTTTAAAGCTCATTTAAAAGACGACACTGAACAAGTATTTTCCTTGGAGACATTGAAGTCTATGAAAATTTTAACGTGCACAGACGCTTCAAGAAACTACATTATTCTTCAGCTGGATCATCTGGCCACCATTCCTTACCTTGAATGACACTTGTCCACCACATGATCCTGATTACATTTTAATATCTCGCAATACAGAAATTCGAATGGTCTGTCAAGGAGTTAATAAATATAATAAAACTATAAACACATTAGAATATATTGAAGATCAAATATATCATGAATGTTCGCAAATGAGTTTTTAATTTGGGAAATTATTTTATAATTTTTTTATTGTAATTTTAGATACATCTATCAATATATACGATTTTGCAAAAAGTCTTAAGAGCCAAACCAGGTGAATTTTTTAAGGTAAAGGGGAAACTTTACATGGTCGCACACATGTTAATCTCTCACTTAATAATATTTCAACAAAAGCTGCGCTGTCTCATGTCCACTTTTGCTTACATGACAGATAATTACCAGTTAATTATTTCATGGTTTTAAGGGAATGTAATTATAGAAGCAAAATCGTAAAGACTGATTGAAATGAAAGAATTTGTCTTAATTTTAACTCAGGCTAGTGAAAGTGGAGTTGCTAAAAGGAAAATGAGTTTTCAATGCTTGCAAAATAAGAATTTTTAAATATTGAATTTAAAATTAGCCCAATTCTCAGTCCGGTGTTCTACACTGAGGTAAATTGTATTCCTTCATTTACAGTACAAATATTTTAAACCTTGCAAATTAAATAAGTAGTAGTTTGTAATTATACTTCACCTAACTGTGTCCAATATTATATATATAATAGAAATTATATATATACATATTTTTAAATGAATTCCCAAATAATCGTAAACTATATTCGTCAAAATATATAATATAAATATAAAAGTCACCATGCATATATATTTTCATTCTGGACTAAATTATATCAAGCAAACATCATTAGTTAGTAAAAAAAAAAAATATTTAACATTAATTTATGCTAAATGTTTGACAGAAAATTTTCTACATATGCAATTTTCTGTTTGTTACTTATATATGGAGAGAAACAATCAGCTTAGCAATTTCTCTTTATATAAAACAATGAAAACTTTGTTACCATATGAACTCATACCTCTGTTTTTAGTTTAAATTATGTTTCTTACGTCTTTTATTTATCGAGATTGAAATATTAATTCGAAATACAGCTTAAATGTATTTATTAGTAAATGTAAATATATAAACTATTTTTCATCATAATTTTATTACTCAATGAACTGCCAAATTATTTCAATATAAAAACTTATTTTATTGTTTCTCAATATTTGATGCTTTGATACTACTTTGTAAACACCTAAAGGGGAAAAAAATTAATATTCGAGGAAGATTCAAAGACTTTCAGAAGGATTTTCATCGTCGAAGAGCTTTATTTCACGTGTCGCATGCTAAGTGACATCAAAAACTCTTTTTCACCCAGTCTGACAGAGCTGCATTCAAAAGCCCAACATGTGTTTCCTGTTTTTCAACCGTGACTGGAATTGAACCCGATACTTTATGTTTCAAAGAGGGTTGTCCTACTTTTAAGGTACAGTGTGCTCATTTTATTATACTTTGACAGCGAATTTTTAAAATTTTCCTACATCCGAAATTGGTTTTAAACCAACTCAGTCGATCAAGGAAACAAGTGTTTCCATTGCTAAAACATAATCTTCAATCAAATTTGTATTGAAAATAGTTTTAATTGAAATTTTATGATCCAAAACTGCTTTAATCGTTAAGCTAGTTAATTTTTAAATATTTTTTAATTTTGATTCTCTGTTACTTTGACTAAGAATTGTGGGCAGACCAATGGGCGTTTTCAGATATTTTAATATACACAGTATTCAATGTCTTCTCGAAAGACATTTCATGGATAAAGGGATTTATTAGCGTGTCATGGTGGAGGAAAACTCTCAAGCATCTACAGGATAAAAAGTTTCTACGTGATGCACATTATGTAGCAAACACAAACTGCCGGAAAAAAAGCCGGTTTTCCGTGGGCCACTGAAAACCTCTCATGGCTGTTAGATGGCCCAGCTCCGATCATTGAGGCCACGGGTGAGTGCTGGCCAAAATAAACCTTATCGAAGCTAGATGATATGTAGTGGGCCAATAGGTTCTCACCATTGTTGGGCCTGAAGCAGTGGGCCAGCAACTTTTTCATATTCATTTTTATAACTGATATCACAATGGAAAATATGTTAAATATGTAACAGTATAAAATTAAAGAAATATTACATTTTCAGTGGGAAATATAAAACAACACAAAAATATCTCTAAAAGGTAAAATTATTATTTTAAGCCCATTTTTATGTTATTATATATATTTTATATCAGATTTTAAATATTTATGATTAAAATAATAAAATAAAATCTTTATTATAAATATTTAATGAAATATTAAATTTATGAATAACTCTTTATTTTTCCCACACAGTAAACTCAAATGCTGGTCTAAAAATTCAAGTGTTAATACTTTAGACCTTCCCTGTACTCGGAACAAACCCGTGTTGTTTTTGCTGTTACTTATGGCACTCGAACAAGCCAAGCTCGCTATAATGTGAATTTGTCAGAATGTTTCGTCTTTCATTTAACCAGAGCTCCATAAAAATTCAAGTGCAACTTCGTTCTAAACTTCTCCGATAGATGGCACCACCAGAGTTCCAATCGCTCAATTTCGATATTGATCTGATGGTGAAGGAAATTTTCTCCAGACCATTACATCCACGGTAACGTCTCAACGACCGACCACAGTATTTTCGATTCCGCAGATTTAACGAGCCCGTATCTCGCATGCACTCGGTGGGTTTTGGCAGCATAAGGAATCGAACCCTGTCCTTCCGAACGGAGGGTTGATGCCCTAACCATTAGAATACCGCGGCCCCGGCCCCGAACAACTACTTAGTATCCTGTATTTACGTCCATTAAGAAATAAAACAGAAGATTGCTAACAACGATAACATTGACATCTAAAGTTGGCAATTTCAACTATTTTCAAACTAAAATTTCCGTAATGTCATTTTTCCTCGTTAAACATAGTTGAAAAGTTCCAAAAACTTCTATGACTCTTTGTATGTAGAGAGTTAGTTAATTCATGGTTCTGACTCAATAAGCTCAATTTCGCTTAAATTAACTATTTTTTTTCCAACGGTTTGCACTTGAGTGACAAACCCTATGCTACAACAAGGTCTGAAACTGCTACTCTGTTGATACCCAGCGGGCACTTGTGAACCAAGTTACGGAAGTGAGTAGCATTGCTCGCCCCATGCTACTACCGTTTATAGGGTGGGCCACATTCATACATCATTTCAGAAGGAAGGACAGAGAAACTCAGAGAGAATTGAGAAAGAAAGTAATATCCATGCCCGAACCCGGACACACAGCTAAGGAGTCAGGAACGCTAATCACTCAGCCATCAATCGGCAACTTATTTAATTTTATCTCTAGTAGAATTACCGTGTAAACATAATTGAAATCTAAAAATGAGTTGAAATCCGGCACCGATTTTAATTCCCTAAGCTATTATGCATGTACGACTAATTTAAAATTAAGTAAAGATTACTAAGCCATCTTCTTGCTGACAGTAAGATTCTGTAATGTTTTGGCATTTTGAGATGAGTAATTTTGAAATGAATACAAGTAGCATTAATTATTGTGTTTCAAGAATTAAGAAATGAGTGCCGAAGTTCTTGCATTAATATAAAATGGCGTGTAATATTACTTTTATGGATGTAAATTTATAATTTTATTCAAAGCATGGGTGATTTGATACATGTGAATCTTCCTCTACCTCTTTAAGAATATTTTCTTCACCAGTGGTGTAAAGGTGATCTCGTTCCCTTTTCCAAGTCTTACTACAAAGAAGCAGTTTCCCTAATGTTAAGCAAACTTTGGCACTTACAACTTTACCATTTAAAATTGTGTTCGCTGCGTTACATTTCATTAAATTCACGTACAAAAAATATTAATTCTTGCTAAATTTTAAACGTAATAAAAGTGCACTTCATAATTTTCAAAAGAAGAAAAGTATATTTAATGGAATTTGATTTATAGATATAATTTTTAAAAGTATGCTTTAAATAGTCAAAAAAATTCAAATATGACAAATTCATTTATTTTTACATACATAATAAATTTAGAATATGCTATTAAATTATTTTTTATTAATGTTGATAAAAGTTAAATTCAGAATATGCAGTTAATTAAAAAAATTTTTTTATCAATCTTGATAAAAATTATATTCATTCAAAACACTCCTTATATATTAAAAATATTTATCAAAATCTCATTTAAATAATAATTTGTGTCTGTTATTATTATTATATATATTACATTATATTATTATATTTTAGCATTATATTGAGATTTGGTATTCCATAAGAAATGAAGAGTTCATTGCTTAACTCTATCCACAGAGGGTGCTCACACATTTTTGTTACGATTTATGAAACATAATATTTTTGCTGTATCCGGAACAGAAATACTCTTATTCATGAATTAGAAAAAGGAGTGAAAATCATGGTTTTAATTTTTCTACCCATAAAATAAGTGACATAATCAATATAAAAGGAAAGAAATGTCTAATGTTTACATTTGACTGAAAAAGGGCAAAAATTGCACATCCAATAAAGGTGCGTACATTTTTAATTAAATCTAATGTAGCATCTCATATTTAAATGCTCCACCTGACCAAAGAAGTATAGCAAAATTTTTAAATGTCTCCGTTGAAGAACTGTAAGGAAAATTATAAAATCCGATTTAAAATTAATCAAAGTGAAAAAAAAAAAAAAAAAAAAAAACGAGGTTTCATCCCCTAACACTGAAACATGTTTCTGAGAGAAAGACTACGTGGCAATAGTTATAAGAAAATTATTTGACGGATGAAAAACAGAAATATGTAATTACAAATGATGAAGCTTGAATATATTTAAATGGTGCAAAGCTGATTTTGGAAAACAAGGGAAATTTTCCTAAACTTTTTATGATCATTACTGGATATTGTTATGGCTGAAAACTTAAAATTAGGAAGGCAGAAAAATATGAAAATTAATTTGGATTATTAACAGAAGTATATTTAAACACCTATCTTCAAGGCAGAAATTCCATCCCTTTATTCAAGCAATCTTCACTGCGTTAAGTTCCGTTAGAATAAGGCTCCAAAGTCATATATCTGAATCTACAGCTCTATCTTTTGAAGAAAAAAGTAAATAAAATTGGAATAAAAGCTTTACGTGTGAACACTTTTAGCAGATATGTCCTTAATGTGGTTTTAAATACATAGATATAATTGAAATATTGTCTTTTAGCGTAAAATCTGCGCTTACTGGATTAAAGCAAAAATATTGACTAAAATTTTTAAATAAAAATGTATTACATTGTTTGAAGATTATGAGCCCCCGTTTAATTTTCAACATTAGAGCACTTGGTTAGAAAATTCACTATGATAAAATTTACTATGATATCAGTGGTTTATAAATGATGATCTTCAACTTAATTACAAATGCAAATATATTTATATTAACTTTTAACTGAAATAGATAGTAAACAATAAAGGAGCAATAGTGGTTTTCTTATTAAGTTATGGTTAAAATATAGAATTAAAAATACAAGTACATCTACAGTTTATTCTAAAAGAATAAATTCCTGAACCATCAAGGTAAAGAATAGACATTTCTCTTTGAAAAGTATCGCGCGTTTAGTTTTCTTACATCAAATGCGTCTAATTATTGCCTTTTGATATCTTTTATTAATTATTCATTAAATAACCCACTTAAAAATTTTAAAACGTAAAACAGCAGAATGGCGACATAACAACTTTGCGTCCACCACCCTCTTTTTCTTTATTATATTAATCATGAACTTATTAATAGAAGTTGCGCCTCTAAGAAAGTGATAAAGTAAACTACAAATTCCTTAGTTTCTTTCTTTAGTAGTCAAACAATTTTATGTAATTGCTTAGTTATAATTATCAAATTAAAATTCCTTTGGAAACATGTATTGCATTATTTCTATTATCGCATGTTTGATAAGAATTATTATGCCAGAAGAATTAAATTGATATTCGAACAATTTTAGCTTCCTTTATAAATGTTTGGGTTCAACTTTTTGATTTGAATGTGCAATTTGATTATTTTAATAGCAGATTATTTATTGGAATCATCTCCAAACAGAGAATATATCAGCATTATTAACTGATGCAGTAACGGGCAGTAATTTTAAAGAATCAAGCTGTGTAATGCCTCCCTCTGAGAATATAATTTAAATATAATTATTGAGAAAAAAATCATAAATATACTATAAGAATAACAATAATACATTTCCTTCAAAAATATTCTGTATACGCCTGTAAAAATCGCCCAGTAAAAAAATAAAAGTAGCTTCTAAATAGTGAAATGCTGTCGAACATTTAATGATTTCCGACTCTGGACCACTTACGGAATGCTATCGGTAAAATATCGGGCAGGCGATTATGTCGGCTTCACCAATGCTGCCTTAATTTCATCCCACATTTGGCCGGAACGGACACGTTTTGGCGGGTAAGGGTACCTCTTACTGGTATCGCCCTATACAACTCTTATCGGCAAGCCAATTTTGGCCCTTATCGTATCCGACATTTATGAATGTGTCCTTATTAAACAGTTTTTGCTGGTGTTTTTGTATTTTTAAATAGTTATTTTGTTATTAAAACCCATGTCAACTTGAAATCGTTTCTAAATTGGAAATTAAAATATATTTCTAAAGGCAATATTCATTTGTTTAGATTTTTTTAACATCCTCTTTTGACAAATTATAAAGATTCGAATTCAGATTCAGATTCGAATTCAGAACACTATTTACCCCATTGGCCAGTTTTCAAAGAAAATGCAGCAACAAAAAGGAGTCCAGTATTTGATGGCTCTACTAGAGATAAAATTTCACCTTTAATCAATGACTGCTCAGAAAAAGGCGGCAACTTGGTGGAAGAGATACCTTCAGTCAAAGATAAAAGAGATTTAAAATAGAAAAATATGGAGCGGTTGCTGATATTAAAAAGGCGTTTTTTACAGATTGGGTTACATGAGCATGATAGGCCATATTTAAAGTTTTTCTGGGGGTAAAATGGAAAGAAAGATCAGTTAAGAATTATTCAGCATCAACGGTAGTTTTTGGGATTTCTTCAAGTCCTTTGTTTTTAGGACCTACTTCCGAATTTTATTTGAATAATATTCCTATTGAATACAAAAAACTGCTAAAAAACCTTTGAAATACTTTTATACGGAAAATTGTGTTTATGATGTGAATAGTGAAAAAAAATTAGGGAAATTTATTCATGCATCAAAAGAAATTCAGGCATCAAAGAAATAAAAGGAACCACCAAAATTTAATTAACGAGGGTGTAGCATGCTCATTTCAAACGAATTGAATCTAACTAAAAAGAAAACGAAACTGTTCCTATTTTTGGTTTAAAATAAGAAAATAAAAATGAACTTTGTTGATTTGAAAGATTTTTATTACATTTTAGAAGATCAACCAGTTACTGAAAGGATTATTTTGTCAATTGCTCAGGAAATTTTTGATCCCATGGGACACATTTATTCTACAACTTTAATACTAAAACTGATATTACAGAAATGCTGGAAAATTAAATTGGTTTGTTATACATATTTGCAACCTTAGATGGGAAACTTGGAAATTGGAAAAATCAAATCAAAATTTTAAATGACCTTTCAGCACGTAGATGTTTAGACAAAAATGAAAGAAATAATACACATCTTTTGTGGTGCATCAGAAAAGGTGTATGCTGAATGTATATTTTTAAGATGAGAAGGGGGAAATTCTACAGGTTGCACTGATACACGTTAGGTCAAGGGCCACTAACATTAAATTTATATCAGTACTTAGGTTAGAGCTTCTAGCATGCAATACAGGACTTTGTCAATCTGTGATAGAGAGCTTAAGAATGGAAAAAATGACAACACAATATATGTCTGGTCCCAGTACTGCCTTATACCGGGTAAAAAAGAATGAAAATGAGATACTTTTATATTTAATCGTGTCAGAGAAGTTCATCTTTTGAGTGATCCAAATGATTGACATCATATTTTTGGACAACAGTGAAGTTGAATTACTATCTTGAGGATGTAGCATTGAAAACTTATGCAAGTCCAATTGGTAACTAAGACCTTCTTGGATAAGGAACACTCACCTGAAAACTGGCTTAAATCCGAAATTTTTCCTGATGAAGGTATTACAATGCTGAAAAAAGAAAAACAAATACAAAAATGAAGAAAAAATGTGCAAACTCTTATTGTACTTTTCCGAAATCCGAAATTTTTCCTGATGAAGGTATTACAATGCTGAAAGAAGAAAAACAAATACAAAAATGAAGAAAAAATGTGCAAACTCTTATTGTACTTTTTAAATTTTCTCTTCATTGTATCGTGTATTTATAGATTTTTTGAGTTGCAGAGTACAAAATATTTTAGGAAATTTGAAACATAACTGTTGAAGAAATTAATAGATCTGAGATTTCATTACTAAAGTTAACACAGCGAAAATCTTTAACAGGACCACAAGATAAAATGCAATTTCAAATTTTGTGGATGAAAATAATCTCTTCCGAATTGAGGCAAAACTCTCATTGAAAGAAGAATCAGATAGTTTTAAATTTTTAATTACATTATTTTATCAGCATCTGATTTTTGAAAAACTGATTCCATGGAAACACTATTCTTTGGATTATGTAGATGTTCAGATAATAATGACCTATCTGATAGAAGAATTCTCAATATTGAAATATAGAAAAATCGTACGCAAGGTTATCAAGAATTGCAGGAAATCTGATTGACTTCCAAAAGAAACTGCAACAGCTCCATTACTAATAGATCTTCTCAGAGTGACCTCTGTGTTTGAAGTAATTGGAACTCTCTGTGTAGGATTGTAATCCAGCAAATAAATCTTGGATTGTAATTTATATTTGTGCTGTATTTAGCGAAATTTATCTGGAATTGATCATTCCACTATCCACAGAACAATTTATACAGTCATTCCGGAGATTTATAATACGGCGCGGAAATCAGCTCAGATTACGGGAGAAACTTTGTTGGGGTGAACAATCTTATCAAAAGAATTAACTTGGAGGCAGTAGAAAAATCCAACACTGTCAACAAAATCAATTAGAATTTTATCCCGCCATCTGTACCATAGTGGGATGGCTTCTGAGAATGTTTGATCGGAGTAATCAAGAGAGTACTTCGGAAGTTTTGAAACAAATGCCTCTCCCCTGTGAGGAATTAAGCACTGTTTGTGCCATCACTCAAATGATTTAGAACCTCTTATTCCCAATATATAATTGCAGAAAGCCAAAGAAATATGTTTACCTGATTTAGACCTCTTAGATAATTAATCTTTAAATAAAAAATATGTCTTTCGTCAAAGACCACCACAGGATCTTCGAAAACGTTTTCGCCCAGAATGCTTAGGACAGTGTGAAATAAAAGTGCGAAGCTCATCACGCATTAAGATGGGAGATTTTGTTTTAATTTTCAGTATCATCATGGAAAGGCTGGATTGGCCCTTTGGAAAAATGATAGAAAATATTTACGTTACCAGATAGGAACTTAGACTTTTAAAATTTAATATTAAAAATTGAATAGTTTTATGTCCAATGTTTAGACTGCATCCTCTAGAAGTCGGTAAGAATGGAAAAGAAGTGTTCCAAGAAGAGGAAACACCTGTTGGAAAAGTCTACCTGCTATGATACTAGAGGATTAAATAGGGATCTGTCGATAAGACTGAACTTGATGAACGAGTCTCCTGATATGATAAAAAATTAAAAATAAAATAAAAACACTTATGCTTAAAAACATTTATTATGATATAGATACTTTATTATGAAACATTTATTATGATATACTAGTTTTAGTTAAATTTTTTTTTTGCCACCATTTAGTTTTCTTGTGCTTAACATAAATTTTAAAGCTATTTAAATTTTACTTCGACTTTCATTGTTCTAGAACATTCTATGTCCCACGTTTCTATTTGAATTGGAAGCCATTTGTCTTTTGTTTGCTGTAGGTGCAATTAAGGGATGGGCTTTGTTGACACCAGCGTCTAATCATCGTAAATTTTTCTTTTTTACAATTTCTTTTACATTAATTCTTTTTATTTGGTTTATTTAATATATAATTATTATCTTATTAATTTAATTTATTATTATCTTCCTAATTTAGCTTATTATTATCTTTTAAATTTTTGTTAATTTATTGTTATATTACCACGATATCTCATGCTCACAGTGTTGTCGAGAAATATCAACAGATTATTTTAGCTAAAATTAACGATGGATACTTTAATTTTTCAAGCTCTAGGCCAACAGTTGGAAAACCAGGAATTGTTAATAGGATTTTTTTTAATTCAATTGGCTCAAGATCCGCAGTTATTAATTAATTTTCTAATGGAAATAGGATTATTAAAAAATACGAATTGTAGAAAGTGTGGCTCAAAAATGAAAATTACTCCAAAGAAAGGATATTCCGATGGTTTTTCTTTAGTTTGCAAAAAAAGTTTTGATGGAAAGCAATGTAACACTGAAAAATCTATTAGGCATGGATCATGGTTTTCAAAATCTAAATTAAAATTGTTCGAAATTTTATATATTACCTATGAAATTTTAAGGGGATCCAAAACGGAACACATTATTGAAGAATATTCATTCTCAAAAGTTACTTTGGCCGTTTGGAGGCAATTTTTTAATGAAACTTTTTTAGATTACATTGAACTTAATTCAGAAAAAATAGGGGGGAAGGGCAAAATTGTTGAAATAGATGAGTCCAAATTTGGCAAGCGAAAATATCACAAGGGACATAAGATTGACGGTCAGTGGGTGTTTGGGGGGGGTTGAGAGGGATTCCGGAAGATTTTTTTTAGTTGCTGTCCACGATAGAACACTGGAAACATTAATACAAATTATTAAAGATTGGATTTTGCCAGGCACTTCCGTGTATTCCGACTGTTGGAAGAGCTATGACTGTTTAACTGAGGAGGGATTCGAACATTTAAAAGTCAACCATACGTTGACATTTGTTGATCCAGAAACTGGATGTCACACGAATACAATTGAAAGTATGTGGAGGCATGTAAAAGCGTCTTTACCTAAGTATAATCGTAAGACAGATTTTAAATTTTACCTTGCAATGTTTATGTTCCATAAAGCTTGCATAGCTGCAAATGAAAATTATTTTAATAAATGTGTTGAAATCGTTTCGGGAATTAATTGGGATGAGTATCAAATTTCGCAGAAGGTGTAATTATTTTATTTAAATTCTGAATGCATTTTTTTATTGTAGTAGTGTTTTATCTTTATTTACTTTAAAAGTGTATACATTTAAAAAAATATTTTTTGCACGTTTATCTTAAAATTTATAAACTGTATATATTTAGAAAAATATTTTTTGAATGTTTTTTTTTCAATTTTATAAAGTAATTTATATTTAAAATAATATTTTTTGCATGCCTTTTTTGTTTTTTAAAATTTTATAAAGTGTAAATATTTAGAAAAATATTTTTTGCCATGCCTTTTTAAAAAAAAAAAAAATGAAATGTGACACGGGTGACAGCGAAAAAAAGTCGAAATAAACATACCAATCGGCGTATCAACTAAACTTCATATCAAGTAAGTCCATCATTTATATTTATTTCCCTTTTTTAATTTTCTGAAATGCTTATTTTTCGATCGAACTTCGGGAAATTTCCCGTGTTAGCTTGGCGCGCTTACTTTGGCGACGAAAAAAATTCGCTGCGTTCGCCAATAAATGGGGATATTGAACTAGTTCCAAATTTCAATACTGTGTTTGAGGTTTCTGAAATGTAAATTCAATGATGAGAAGGATGTTTAAAATCATGAGTAATCATCAAAAAATAATGTAACCTTTTTCGCCAATTGAGAATTGATGACGTAAGGTTGAAATCCCACATGAAACAAAGTAAACAGAATTGTACTATGTTTTGATCCGTGATGAATATACATGCGTGCGCAGCGAAATCAAATCTTGTAAATGCATCTGTCCTCCTTTGTTTCTTAACAATACATAGCTAAATATAGATATTGGAGAATTTTTCTGTGATCACTTATGTTGATAAAATACTCTTGAATCTGAATTCCGGGACAAATAAGGTAAGAGTATATTTTCATTTACAAATTTATTATTTTTGGAAAATAGTTTTATTACCGAAACAACCATTTTTTTTACGGTTTCCTATTTGTAACTATTAACAGTTCATGCAAGTATTGTTTCCTTGTTCACAAAAAATTTCATTTATCTAAAAGTTTTCAATGTACTTTCTGTGAAAAAGTTATTATAAAATCATAAAGTGACTGAAACTCGTACAAAAATTC
This sequence comes from Latrodectus elegans, assembly GCA_030067965.1. NCBI lineage: Eukaryota > Metazoa > Arthropoda > Arachnida > Araneae > Theridiidae > Latrodectus > Latrodectus elegans. Next base: position 11,043,293 of record CM057816.1, read on the forward strand.
GCGAAATTATAGGCTTCAAATTTAATAATTTAAATATACTGGAAAAATTTAATTTTTATGGTTATTTTCCCAATTTTGTGATAATATTTAAAAGAGCTGTTTAACGAAAACACTCAAATTCCTTATAAGCTTATTGTATTTTTATCTGTAAACATTGATTCAGATTTTTATATAAAATTAAATCAAAAGGTTATCTTTTAATTTTATTTCTCAAAGAGATGATATCAAATAATGTTATTACTATGATAAAAATGACGCACAAGTAATGTAAATGATTTGCTAAGGAAATTATTCGGTAAAAGTAATTTTTCTCTGTTGTTGAGGAATATTTGTGTATTTGTATCTAGCTTCTCTGCCTTGATATTCAGCAGGAATTATTTTTTATTCAATGTCCATTACTAGATGTTTTGTAGAAATAATTTGAAAATAAGTTATAATAAAATTCAATAATATATTTCAGCTATTACTATTTAGTATATTTTGCTATTAAAAATGCTGAAATGCTAAACTTAAGTTGTAAAAAATTATTTATTGAAGAAATTAATTTTAGGTTATATATAGTTACCTAACTATTTATTAATTTTTATGATAACATTTTGAAAAATACGATGGTTCATGGCTAACTTTTTAATCTTCTGCATAAAAATTTATGACAAAAAAATCAAATTTACTACTAAAATTCCAACAAAATATTAAATATTTTGTTTAGAAGTAAAGAAAAGTTAATTAGTCGTTATTAATTATGCACTTATTAAGAAGAAAAGTGAAAATATTATAATAAATATCAGTGATTTCTATTCTTTTATTAAATACGATGAAACAGCTTATAAATATTTACATGAAAACACACATATTGTGCAGACGAAAACTCGAGTTTTTAAAACCAGGCTTTGTATGAAGGGGAGAGAAGTGTTTCCTTCCCCTCGAGAAGAAACATCTGCATTTGCGCTCTTTGTTGCCGCATGACTTGCAATTTCATATTTTTATTAGTCTGGAAGTTAGAATGCTCTGCACCGTAAATGTTTAAAAAATAACTTAGTTTTCAAATTGAAACTCTTTTTGCGTTATAGTTTTTAATTGCTTAATTGAAAGAGAAATGACACAGCATTCAATTCATCAAAATATATAAAAGTAAGTTTGAAAAATGTATTTTTATTCTAAGAATTATTTCATCATTTTAAAATCCGATTTTTCAATTTGATTTCTTTCATTAAGTGTATTTGTATGGAGTGTATAAAGTTTTTCCGTTGAAAATATGGCGTTCGGCGTTGAAGTAAAAGTGTAGAATGGAATAATGTGAATCTATTACTAGGAAGTTGTCATTTAGCTAAGCTATGCTTCATTTCCATATTTTGATATCAGCATCAGAAATTAATTTAAAGCTCAACTAATAATGATTTTAACTTATTGTATAGTTACTCTTACCGTGATCCACACCATTTCTGACCTCTGTTCTCTTCAGTAAAATGAAATATTTTTTCCTCTTTAAAATTCTGATCTTAGCGCTCTGTTGGTAGAAAAAAGTATGCAACATCATTGGATATCTAATACTAAAACTCTTGGATTCGGTTCCGATCTTGGTTAAGAATATATTAAATCGTTTCAAGGTTTTGATTAAATTAATCCTTGAATGAAGAAAGGTAACTGTTTGGTATCAAAAATTCACATTATTCCGCAGTAAAATTAATTTTCATGTTGGAATTTTAATCGTATGTAATCGGGAAATTGTGTCGTTTTATATTTCATTTTACTACATAATTTAAATGTAATATACAATTCTGTGATTTAGAATTTATCTAAATTTTAGTTAAATGCTGTTTTAGAATGATGGATTTAGTGGTATAAATATTTTCATAAATTATGTAACGCATTACTTATTCTGTTTAATATCGTATTTACTAATTTTCTTTTTGCTGTAAACATTAAAATTATTTTTTTTTCCAAATCAATTTGAATATTAAATTGCGTTTTTTTATATTTTGCATTCATATCTGTCGAATAACATTGATTTTAAAAAAATAATATGCAAATATTTCATAAAGAGCTCTCACTGCGGAAATGTTAATAGTAAATTAATTCTTCAATAATTTTCCGCAAATTTTCACTAAGGTGAAGAATTCAACGTTTTATAATGTATTCTCTATTTACATTCAATTAAACTAGTCATTCATGTTATCCATTAATTCAACGTTTTACATTCTATAACTACCATTTAATGTTTCATTTGTATCGACGTTCAAATGTAAGGACCTGGACGTGCATCCCTTATTTCCGGCGAAAAATAATCTTAAATATTAAGAAATGATTTCGTACATTTGTTTATTTAATTTTTGCATAAGCTAGAAATAGATTGATGCTGATGTTTTTAATATTTCAAGTATTGTATTTTACATAAGAGTTTTTAAAACTGCATCAGTTAAACTGAATGTGAACACAAATTTTACAAACACTTATTTTGGCAAAAATAAACGTAATTATATTTCTCAAATAAATTATGTTTTTAATTTTAATGGAAAAAATATGCTTATGAATATAGTAGATCTTTAATTCAAATTGCTTTAATTTTTTCATACAAAAATGAACTGATCAAATTTGAACCATTACAAAAGTCTTACAAATGGAAATTTTACGTTGCATTATATACATAGTATACCGTAACGACTCTTGATCACTTTATTGTATAGCCTTTTGTAAAACTATCATTGGAGTTCCTTAGAATTTTTTTAAATATTTTATTGCAATATTATTTTTGTTTATTTTTAGTGGTAAATCTATTTGGTGCTTTTAATTAATGATAATGCTTAAGCCAATACAAAAGATATACATAATTGAAAAAATTATTTTAACAAATTAAAATTAATGTTATGTTTAAAGTGCTTTGAATTTGTGCTATAACTTTTTCCTTCCATATACTTCAACAAGATCTTCTTCTTTTTTTTTTTTTTTTTTTTTTTTTTTTAAATATTTTTTTGTTATGCAATCTTAACTTTCTATTACCTACTTTCTTTTGATGGCTTTTTTCGGAAACCGAAATGAAAGTGATACTGAAAATTTATTCCCTAATGTTTTGTTATAGTTTCTAAACTGGTGAAATAAATAACATATTGTGCAATTATTTTATAAATATAAATAATACAGAGTAGATTATCATAACGCAGATTTGATTATCAAACTAACAAAAACACTTTAGATGTATCAAAGATCTTTTAATTTTGTGTAGGACTATTCTTTGCATGCAATAGATCTTGGATTCGCCAAGAAAATAAATTATATAATGCAAAGTTGCTTTACAAATTCCAAATTTCCAGCAGTAAAAATAATAGTCATGAAATAAAATTAAGTAATTTTATTTAATATGGAATTTTAAAGGTATATGCTTCCAATTTTAAAACATATATTACTCACTGTTCATATGTTTGTTATCTTGTCCATGTAAAAAAAAATAGGCAAATGGAACAAAAAGTTCAGAATTTTTTAACCGAACTTTTTGTAATAAATTTGAACTTTATCAATAATATTTTTATTAAGTTTTTTTTAAAGTAATGAATGCGAATGAAGATTTTATTTTGAATAAATGAGACACATTTTGTCATTGTTTATTTTGAAATCTTTCCAAAGTTCACACCATTCAATGTTTCGCATTAAGATTATAAGTGCTGTATTTTGGTTTATGGATATACGTAGCTTTATATAAAAATCATTTTCAATATTCACAGAATAGTTACAAAACAACAATCAAAATAAATATTAATAACTTAAAAATCTATGTAATTTATTACTAAGTGTCAAAATTGTAAATATAAATCAAAATTTTAAAAATATTAAAATTTATTCCTTAACAATCTATATAATTTAAATAAATATGAGAAGTACATTTAAATAATATTTAAAAACAATTGATTTGATGAATGTATTTACATATATACATTTATTTTCACAGATTGCGAACATCTGTTAATGTACTTGCCATTTTGCGGAATTAATAGGGTAAGTCATTTGGTTTTTTGCACTAATTGTTTTATCTGTGCAGATTTAAGTATTTTACTTTTACATAAATTAATATTAGCACTATTGAGATGACGGAGTATGTTAGAAAACGTAATTTTTATATATTATAAGGTATAATGTCTTAATGTTTTTTTATATGAAGTTTTCCTAAACTTGATGAAAATTAGGAGTTTATTCTAATTTTTCAGATTGCTAATAAACTGCTAATAATTTTTCATACATTCTTATAATATATTCTGGTTATTTGTAGAATATAAATTCTTTAAAAAGAATTTTCTATTTTATACTTTTATGACTTACTTTTTAATTTTCTTACAAAGGATTTTATTTAAAATTTTCACAAAATTTTCCTTAAATAAGTGAATTACCTAAATTACAAAAGGTAGTGACATATTGATTTTGTCGGGATCAAGTAATTTTAAATGTCAAATTGATGCTCCTTCTATAAAACGTTGTAGGAATTTCTTCTATTCTATGAGCTTCTTTAAATTGAGTTTCTATATTAAATCTACTTTCCGTAAAAATCTAAGATAATGCATGAAGAAATCTATTGTTTTATTAAGAAGTACAACAGTAAGAAATTTTGTTTTCATCCTATTCCGTTAATGTAAAAATTATGTTTTCAACTCCTCTCCTGCCAATCTGAGCCTTAAAAATGTAAATTATTTTATTCGCCAATATTTAAAATTAGTTTGTTCTTGGACATTACAGCATTGACAGATCCTGTACAAGGTTTGTTATATTACAATAATGTGAATCTTTTTATTGAAAATTAATTAAGTTTATAAAATATATTGTACATTTTACTTTAATAATATTCAAGAATTGTAAACAATTTAACTATGGATCTTCAAAATTATTTTAAGCTTCTTGGTAAATTTAAAGTTGTTAAAAGTATTATATAAAATGGGTGGTTTGTTTCTATTCGTTAATTCATGTTTATTCTAAATTGTATTTAACTGTGATTACTTATGGTCGCTAAATTCAAAGAAATTATTTTTTTATATTTCTATTCTATTACTTTCATTTAATTCATCAGGTAAAATATTTTTCTTCCATTATTTTTATTTATTTTATTTTACTTTTTGGGTGACTATCAAACGTGAAAAAAAATACGAATGCAAATGAAATACTAAGCAAAAAATATCCATTCTAGGAAAGTAAAAAATGCTTATAAATGTATTCAATAGGAAAATTAAAGCAGGTTTGTACATATTTACTAATAAGTGGATTAAAATCCGAATAAAGTTTACTTATCAAGAATAAAAATTTAATAAGAATTTCAAAAGAACTAACTACATAATTAGATATTTCTAAATTGTAAAATTTAACCTTTAATATCACATTTTAAATTGCCTAATGATCTAGAGTTCTTGAAAGGAATTTTGATATTCACTTCGTAAATTGCCACATTATAAAATATTTCATAAATAGAGGTTTGGTTTGTTTGTCGCTCAATGGTCATTTTTTGCACATGAGGGCTAATTAGACCGGGACCTTAGATTTAAAGTGGATTCCGAACCACTACAAACATCCATGCCTAAAGTGGGATTCAAACCCACGAACTTATGAACCGTTCATAACTAGAGGACCGCATTTTCCCATGTGGAAAGAGGGAAAACTCTGAAATCTCCAGTAAACATCCCATCAGACGCGCAAGGAAAAATCATGAAATTTCTCTCTCTTCATTTGCTGGGATTGAAAACGAGGCCTTTCGTTCCAAATATCAATTTCCCAAAGAATCTTACTAAATTTAACCTTAACACTGATAAAAGTATTACAATTTGTAACAAACACACACTTAACGTCTCCATAAGTATCTATATAAATAAAATTCTTATTTTCATTTCCTGCTGATATATCGTTAAAATTTGAATTGATAAATACTGCATGGAATGGAATGAAAATTTTATCCATGTTTGACGCTAGCTAACTTTAAATTAATATTATATTTCATTTGAAAATTTCGGTTACAACTTTTGGAATTTATTTGAAGCATAATAAACACGGATTTGAACTCAACGTAGAATTGTTTAAACGGTGATTTGGTTCTTTAAAATATTTCAACTTTTTGATATAAAACTTCTCATTGGACATGCATGGAACTGGGATATCAAGTTCTTTTCCTTTATTTTAAAGTTGACACATCTGAATAACTGCTGAGGCTAAGAAAAATATACACCCCTTTTATTCTATATTAAAAATCCAAATTTTCTATAGTAATAAAAGATCTTGTTTTGGAAAAATATCGTTTTTATTGATTGACAGAAACGTGTATTGCGTTTTCCATTATAAAAACAATGGGAAAACATTTTTAATGTCAGTAAAGAGTTCCTAATTCATCGATTAAAACTTAACTAACTTCTTAACTAAAAAGAACATTCAAACATTCAGTATCTCATTAGACCTGCATTTCACTGATCCATGTATAACTCTTGATTTCATAATACTAAACAGTCATTCGAAATACTCAGAAAATACTAATGTTAAATTTCTTAATAAGAGTCCTTGCTCTGAAAAAAATCCTAAACTTTCACATGATTTTATTTAATTCCAAAGTAGAGATGTTGGCAATAGAATGAGAAGAACGCTTGCCTTGGTTTCAATAGTTAAAGAGGCGAAAATCTCATACTCGGCGTAAATGTTACAAGTGTCCAGGACTCCATATCAACCTACGGACTCAGAATAGATAGCACTTAAAGCTTTGACTTGAATAGAAGCTTTTAGTAATCAGCGAAAAATTATAAAAACTGAAAAAATACTTGGAATGAGCTACTAGTTACATAAATATTTAAAAAATGTTTTTATTATAAATTTATTCCTCACATCTAAGACATCTAAGATTTCCTCAGAAATTCTTTAGGAAACATGTTGCAATAAATATGTAAGAATATTCTTAAAATTCAAATAATCAAAAATATTATAACTATATTGTATCCATAACTACTTTAGTACAGTTGAGATGTGAATCGCATAGGAAATAAAAATGCTTGTGTTATCTGGAAGACACTTATTTTTAAGTGTAACAATAATTATAAGTGAAAAAAGAATATTCTTATGTTAGTTTATTAATTTAAAGAAAAAATTTCTATATTTCCTTTATCCAGAGAGAGTTCTCCCAGTGATGATAAAAAGATTCGCTTGGGGGCTCTTTAGGAAAGATGTTGCATTATAATATGTAAGAATATTCTTAATAAAAATTCAAATAATAAAAAATAATATAAATTTTTATATTGTATCCATAACTGCTTTCGAGCAGTTGAGATGTGAATCCCATGGGAATTTAAAATCCTTTTATTATCTGTAAGACACATATTTTTAAGTGTAATAATAATTATAAATAAAAAAAGAATATTCTTATGTTAGTTAATTAATTTAAAGGAAATATTTCTATATTTCCTGTATCCAGAGAGAGTTCCTCCAGTGATGATAAAAAGATTCGCTTGGGGGCTCTTTAGGAAAGATGTTTTATTATAATATGTAAGAATATTCTTAATAAAAAATCAAATAATAAAAAATAATATAAATTTTTATATTGTATCCATAACTGCTTTCGAGCAGTTGAGCTGTGAATCCCATGGGAATTTAAAATCCTTGTATTATCTGTAAGACACTTATTTAAGTGTAATAATAATTATAAATAAAAAGAATATTCTTATGTTAGTTAATTAATTTAAAGGAAATATTTCTATATTTCCTGTATCCAGAGAGTTCCTCCAGTGATGATAAAAAGATTCGCTTGGGGGCTCTTTAGGAAAGATGTTTTATTATGAATATGTAAGAATATTCTTAATAAAAATCAAATAATAAAAATAATATAAATTTTTATATTGTATCCATAACTGCTTTCGAGCAGTTGAGATGTGAATCCCATGGGAATTTCAAATCCTTGTATTATCTGTAAGAAACTTATTTAAAGGTAATATTAATTATAAATAAAAAAAATATTCTTATGTTAGTTAATTAATTTAAAGGAAATATTTCTATATATCCTGTATCCAGAGAGAGTTCCTCCAGTGATGATAAAAAGATTCGCTTGGGGGCTCTTTAGGAAAGATGTTTTATTATAATATGTAAGAATATTCTTAATAAAAAATCAAATAATAAAAAATAATATAAATTTTTATATTGTATCCATAACTGCTTTCGAGCAGTTGAGCTGTGAATCCCATGGGAATTTAAAATCCTTTTATTATCTGTAAGACACTTATTTAAGTGTAATAATAATTATAAATAAAAAAAGAATATTCTTATGTTAGTTAATTAATTTAAAGGAAATATTTCTATATTTCCTGTATCCAGAAAGAGTTCCTCCAGTGATGATAAAAGGATTCGCTTGGGGGCTCTTTAGGAAAGATGTTTTATTATAATATGTAAGAATATTCTTAATAAAAAATCAAATAATAAAAAATAATATAAATTTTTTTATTGTATCCATAACTGCTTTAAAGCAGTTGAGCTGTGAATCCCATGGGAATTTAAAATCCTTGTATTATCTGTAAGAAACTTAATTAAGTGTAATAATAATTATAAATAAAAAAAGAATATTCTTATGTTAGTTAATTAATTTAAAGGAAATATTTCTATATTTCCTGTATCCAGAGAGAGTTCCTCCAGTGATGATAAAAAGATTCGCTTGGGGGCTCTTTAGGAAAGATGTTTTATTATAATATGTAAGAATATTCTTAATAAAAAATCAAATAATAAAAAATAATATAAATTTTTATATTGTATCCATAACTGCTTTCGAGCAGTTGAGCTGTGAATCCCATGGGAATTTAAAATCCTTGTATTATCTGTAAGAAACTTATTTAAGTGTAATAATAATTATAAATAAAAAAAGAATATTCTTATGTTAGTTAATTAATTTAAAGGAAATATTTCTATATTTCCTGTATCCAGAAAGAGTTCCTCCAGTGATGATAAAAGGATTCGCTTGGGGGCTCTTTAGGAAAGATGTTTTATTATAATATGTAAGAATATTCTTAATAAAAATCAAATAATAAAAATAATATAAATTTTTATATTGTATCCATAACTGCTTTCTGAGCAGTTGAGATGTGAATCCCATGGGAATTTAAAATCCTTGTATTATCTGTAAGAAACTTATTTAAGTGTAATAATAATTATAAATAAAAAAAGAATATTCTTATGTTAGTTAATTAATTTAAAGGAAATATTTCTATATTTACTGTATCCAGAAAGAGTTCCTCCAGTGATGATAAAAATAATCGCTTGGGGGTCTTTAGGAAAGATGTTTTATTATAATATGTAAGAATATTCTTAATAAAAAATCAAATAATAAAAAATAATATAAATTTTTATATTGTATCCATAACTGCTTTCGAGCAGTTGAGATGTGAATCCCATGGGAATTTCAAATCCTTGTATTATCTGTAAGAAACTTATTTAAAGGTAATATTAATTATAAATAAAAAAAATATTCTTATGTTAGTTAATTAATTTAAAGGAAATATTTCTATATATCCTGTATCCAGAGAGAGTTCCTCCAGTGATGATAAAAAGATTCGCTTGGGGGCTCTTTAGGAAAGATGTTTTATTATAATATGTAAGAATATTCTTAATAAAAAATCAAATAATAAAAAATAATATAAATTTTTATATTGTATCCATAACTGCTTTCGAGCAGTTGAGATGTGAATCCCATGGGAATTTAAAATCCTTGTATTATCTGTAAGACACTTATTTAAGTTTAAAAATAATTATAAATAAAAAAGAATATTCTTATGTTAGTTAATTAATTTAAAGGAAATATTTCTATATTTCCTGTATCCAGAGAGTTCCCCCAGTGATGATAAAAAGATTCGCTTGGGGGCTCTTTAGGAAAGATGTTTTATTATAATATGTAAGAATATTCTTAATAAAAAATCAAATAATAAAAAATAATATAAATTTTTATATTGTATCCATAACTGCTTTCGAGCAGTTGAGATGTGAATCCCATGGGAATTTAAAATCCTTGTATTATCTGTAAGAAACTTATTTAAGTGTAATAATAATTATAAATAAAAAAAGAATATTCTTATGTTAGTTAATTAATTTAAAGGAAATATTTCTATATTTCCTGTATCCAGAGAGAGTTCCTCCAGTGATGATAAAAAGATTCGCTTGGGGGCTCTTTAGGAAAGATGTTTTATTATAATATGTAAGAATATTCTTAATAAAAAATCAAATAATAAAAAATAATATAAATTTTTATATTGTATCCATAACTGCTTTCGAGCAGTTGAGATGTGAATCCCATGGGAATTTAAAATCCTTGTATTATCTGTAAGAAACTTATTTAAGTGTAATAATAATTATAAATAAAAAAAGAATATTCTTATGTTAGTTAATTAATTTAAAGGAAATATTTCTATATTTCCTGTATCCAGAGAGAGTTCCTCCAGTGATGATAAAAAGATTCGCTTGGGGGCTCTTTAGGAAAGATGTTTTATTATAATATGTAAGAATATTCTTAATAAAAAATCAAATAATAAAAAATAATATAAATTTTTATATTGTATCCATAACTGCTTTCGAGCAGTTGAGATGTGAATCCCATGGGAATTTCAAATCCTTGTATTATCTGTAAGAAACTTATTTAAAGGTAATATTAATTATAAATAAAAAAAATATTCTTATGTTAGTTAATTAATTTAAAGGAAATATTTCTATATTTCCTGTATCCAGAAAGAGTTCCTCCAGTGATGATAAAAGGATTCGCTTGGGGGCTCTTTAGGAAAGATGTTTTATTATAATATGTAAGAATATTCTTAATAAAAAATCAAATAATAAAAAATAATATAAATTTTTATATTGTATCCATAACTGCTTTCGAGCAGTTGAGATGTGAATCCCATGGGAATTTAAAATCCTTGTATTATCTGTAAGAAACTTATTTAAGTGTAATAATAATTATAAATAAAAAGAATATTCTTATGTTAGTTAATTAATTTAAAGGAAATATTTCTATATTTCCTGTATCCAGAGAGTTCCTCCAGTGATGATAAAAGATTCGCTTGGGGGCTCTATAGGAAAGATGTTTTATTATAATATGTAAGAATATTCATAATAAAAAATCAAATAATAAAAAATAATATAAATTTTTATATTGTATCCATAACTGCTTTCGAGCAGTTGAGATGTGAATCCCATGGGAATTTAAAATCCTTGTATTATCTGTAAGAAACTTATTTAAGTGTAATAATAATTATAAATAAAAAAAGAATATTCTTATGTTAATTAATTAATTTAAAGGAAATATTTCTATATTTCCTGTATCCAGAAAGAGTTCCTCCAGTGATGATAAAAGGATTCGCTTGGGGGCTCTTTAGGAAAGATGTTTTATTATAATATGTAAGAATATTCTTAATAAAAAATCAAATAATAAAAAATAATATAAATTTTTATATTGTATCCATAACTGCTTTCGAGCAGTTGAGCTGTGAATCCCATGGGAATTTAAAATCCTTGTATTATCTGTAAGACACTTATTTAAGTGTAATAATAATTATAAATAAAAAAAGAATATTCTTATGTTAGTTAATTAATTTAAAGGAAATATTTCTATATTTCCTGTATCCAGAGAGAGTTCCCCCAGTGATGATAAAAAGATTCGCTTGGGGGCTCTTTAGGAAAGATGTTTTATTATAATATGTAAGAATATTCTTAATAAAAAATCAAATAATAAAAAATAATATAAATTTTTATATTGTATCCATAACTGCTTTCGAGCAGTTGAGATGTGAATCCCATGGGAATTTAAAATCCTTTTATTATCTGTAAGACACATATTTTTAAGTGTAATAATAATTATAAATAAAAAAAGAATATTCTTATGTTAGTTATTTAATTCAAAGGAAATATTTCTATATTTCCTGTATCCAGAGAGAGTTCCTCCAGTGATGATAAAAAGATTCGCTTGGGGGCTCTTCAGGAAAGATGTTGTATTTTAATATGCAAGAATATTCTTAATAAAAATTCAAATAATAAAAAATAATATAAATTTTTATATTTTATCCATAACTGCTTTCGTGCAGTTGAGATGTGAATCCCATGGGAATTTAAAATCCTTCTATTATCTGTAAGACACTTTTATTTAAGTATAATAATAATTATAAATAAAAAAAGAATATTCTTATGTTAGTTAATTAATTTAAAGGAAATATTTCTATATTTCCTGTATCCAGATAGAGTTCCTCCGGTGATGAGAAAAAAATGGCTTGGGGGCTCTTTGGAAAATTGTTGCATTATAATATGTAAGAATATTCTTAAAATTAAATAATATAAAATAATGTAAATTTCTCTATTGTATTCATAACTGCCTTTGCAGTTGACATATGAAACCCATGGGAATATAAAATGCTTGTATAATCTAGTGTCATTATTATTATAATCGAAGAATATTCTTATGTAAGTTTAAATTTAAAGGAAATATTTGTATATTTCTTTTGATTAGAGAGTACCTCCTCCGATGGTTAAGAGATTTGTTTGTGAGTTGTTTAGGAACGCTGTTTGAATGTAATATTTTAGAATGTCATAAGATTGATATAAAGAAACGATATTATGATATTTATTATAGTTCTGAATTTATTTCGAACCAAAATCCCTGTTTTAGTTTGCCCGTTTGTTGTTCGAACGTCATCATTTGCACTAAAGAACGAGCCAGGCTATTTGAAGCAATTTGTTTTTATTTTTATTATAAAAGATTATAAATTTTATTTATGTTAAAGCGAGGGAAATTACTTTATTTATTCATTTACACATAACCCGAGGTAAATTTTCAGTCTGTATTTTCCTAAACTTTTTCTTGTTTAAATATCATTTCTGTTACAATTTCGAAGTTTTTTTGTTGCGAAAATAATTATTTTAGAAGCTTTAATGTAATAGATGTGTGAAATTAGTGGTCTTTATGTTTCACTACTTTGAAACCAAAAAACGAACTTATCGTAAAGATTCCAAACAAGTCTCATAATTTTTTTGATATCAAGTATTAACATTCTTTTTTAAGTTTCTAATCATTCCATTCTGTGCAGCCTATCTTATTTCAACCCCAGGCTATAATTTATGAATAGAATAAAATTAGGGTTTTATATATACAAATACACGATGATAGTCAGGTGGATAATATTATGAACATTTTTCTGCTTCTGAATTTATAGAGACCATATTAGAAACAATTGTTTGTATTATCTTAGGAATAGTTATATGTCTCTGGGCATTGGGCGACTTACAAATTATTGGGGCTTTTTATTAATTCTCTCTTGCGATAATTTAATGTAATATTCAAATGTTTCATTCCGTAGTTTTTAATATGAATGTGGTACAGTAACTTGATTAGTCCTAAGCATTCTCTTTAATAATTGCTTTATTTATACAAATTTCAGTCGTGCATTTACAGTTGTTGATTTTATTTATATGCATCGTCATTACGTTTGATGAGGGACATGTTGCATTTAATAATTTATGCAACAAATTCAACTTTAAAAATCAACATTAAGTTCGATAGGCTTTATCTAGAGAAAAAACAACTAAAACGATTAGCATTTCACTTCTAATGGATTTTTGTTGAATAGAAGTGAGAGCACACTTTATTGTTATCAATAATCTAGATTTGAAAGTTCGGGTAGAAAATCGTTTGTTTTCTTTTAAAAAAATAATTAAAGAATTTACATTTTACATTGTTTAACTTGTTAACAATTTTTAATTTTCGTTTCAAATTAATTGTAATTTTAAATAGACGCACCACAATATTCAATTTTTACTAACTTATTTTACTGTGTATTTAAACATCATTAGTGATAATTTGAGAGAGCACATTAATTTATTATAAAGAAACAAAATTTAAGCGAAATGTTTAACTTCATTCGAATTTCCATTTACAAAAAATTTTCAGTGAATGTAGTAAAATTGTCTACCATTTTTCTGAGTTATTTCCAATGTAACAGAGAATTTTTTAACTGGCCCCATTTGACTATTGCTCATTGTTTAATAAACTGTTGACTTTTTTAGAATTAATTTTAGTATTCTTAAGGATTTCAATAAATGAATATTTTTAACAAATAAACATTTTTTAGCCTCCTGAAAAAATTTTTACTAAATATTTTTTGAAAACTCTTTTAAATATTAATTCGCGACTATAAAAAAAAAACCAATGAAATATTAGAAACAATATATATAAATTGTCCTCAATTATTTTGGGGTTACAATTAAAAGAAATTGAGTGAACTTCAAATTTATTTATGCTTTTACTAAATAATTTTAGATTTTACAAAGAAGGCCAGAGTCCACAACGTGATGCTGTGACAATGTTGTTAATGTTAAATTTTACAAATTATTCTTCTGAGAAAATTTTCGTATAAATATTTCAGAAATAAGCTATCTAAAATGCATATTTAAAATTAAGAAAATGTAAATTTTTTTCTGATATTATTTTAAGGGCTTAAAATCAATTCATTTATTAATTTTTAATAATTAAAGTAAGATTGTCAGTTTCAGTAAGCGTATCATTTCTTTTTTTTTTTTTTTCTTTTTTTTCCTTCGAATGTGTGGATGAGTCTTAGAATTTAATCAGATTCAGCGCTATAAGAGGCGAAGGTGATGCCAATTTTTTTTACAATGGGTCACCCAGTGATTTGCCATTTTTGCCACGAAAGTGGAAGGATAGAGAAATCATCCTCAATGTCCGAACCAGGATTCGAACCGGTGACCTATTGCTTCGTCTCGATGGATATCATTTTTAGAATTAAATCAATAAAAAGCCATAAAAATCTTATTATATTCATGATTGATAGATATTATTTATAAATCGAAGAGTCCTCTAAAACGATGCTAATTGATAATTTTTAATTTCATTAATTTCAGTTTCTCATTTGGTTTTGTTTGATGTTGTTGAAAACTTCTTTACACTGTGGTAAAATTATAACGATTTTATGCTTTATATTTTCTTAATGGGTAATTGATATCATACCAGCAAAACATTTTTAATTTTCGTTTTTTATGAATATTTAATATCTTTTATGAACTGTGTAATATTTCTCATGTGAAAATTTCATGCACAGCTGCTTTTCCATTAACAAATTAACTTTCGTCGTGTTATGAATAGTGTAGACTCTATACACCTATATTTAAGAGTTTAAATGCTATATTTTTCCATTCATTTTTTATTCGGATTTAAGTAACTAACACACACACACATACACGCATACACACATTCATTCACACATACATACATACATACATACATACATACACACATACACATACACATACACATACACATACACATATATATATATATATATATATATATATATTTTCAAGACAATATTGATATCATTGTCTCTAAGCAGATTTCTTTACGAGAAAGAAATCAGAATGTGCTAGCAGTTTGTTTTTTAATTCAGTTGTCAATTTAAAAAAAATATCGATTGAATAAACAAAATATTTAATAATTTATTCCAGTTTCTTTTATTGAAATAGTATTTTCGAGAACTATATTGGATTGTCATTAGTATTTTTTATGTGAAATAAATTTAAAAATTGAAATTATTTCATCCTTATTTCCTACTTTCTTAGATATGTGTTCTTGTGAATGATATAATATGATATTAATTTTTACGATAGTAACATTCATGTTTTTAATTTGTTTTCTTTCATGTGTCTTTGGATGAGATTCTGGGGTACCGCAGAACCTTTCTAGAGCTGCTATGAAAATGAAATCTCGTAAGTAAGGTTACAACCTGTTTTCCATTTATGTATTATCTAATTTTTTATGTGTGTGTGGAGTTAAGTTAAATTGGCATAATCATCAATCTGCTTCATTCTGTATCTAAGATTAAACATTAAAATTTTTTCTTCTATAATAAATGATGCAGCTAAAAATTTTTACAAATAATATTTAATTTACATATAAATTTTGCACTACTTTCAGATTAAATATTAGCTTTTTAGTATAATTTATTTACAAAAATGAAATATAATGTTGAGTGGATTTCTTTTTTATATTTAATAGATTATTTAAGATTTATTCTAGATAAAGTTTTATATCAATAATTTCATGTTTTTTTTTTTTTAAATTATTAATAAAATATTCACACTCCAAAAGTAATTTCATACATGGATATATCTATTGTCAAATTGATTTACTGAATAAAACAGGAAGTTGAGAAAGATGATAAAATAATGCCTATTATTTTTTAAAATTTATTTTAAAATTTAAAAATACGATATAGTCTGTACTACTGCATTTGCATCTGTTATCAAGCAACATGTAGAAAGTATAAGAAATTTTGCATTTAACTGTGAAAAGAGACCCCGTTCCGTATTTATTGATTATCCAGCCCTTTATCACTCTTTTATTTTAAAAAATATGTATAAAAAGTAGGATGTTACCCTTTAAAATATATGCCTGAAAATTAAAATACAGGATATGTGTGTGATACAATCTATCAAAGAGAACGTGAATATATGATTCATTAACATTTAAATGAAAATTTTAATTATAAATGTAATACATGGTTATAATGCTTATATATAAAGAAGATTTGTAACCAGTAGAATACTATTTAAAGCTTATGTGGCTATCGTTAACAGCATTAATTTCTAATACACACTCACTTTCAAAAGTTACGCACGGAGATGAAAATGCTAATATTCGGAAGACAATCTGAATTGAAGAGGATCGCTGCAGAGACAGATGGAAGTAAGCAAATAGGTTAGGAAACTGCTAATTTCACTTTTATGTCAAGAAATATGCAAAAGGGTCAGTGTTATATGATACCAGCTTATGAAGGGTTACAGAAGTTGATTGTAAGTGTTGATAGAAGGTGTTTAAGATTTTCATGCAATTTGTTTTTAAAATAAACGTGTTTCTATGACTTCCTGAAGGAAGATTCTGAACGCTGGCGTGATGTGGGGCACATAGAAGCAGGACAGTCGATCTCAGATGTTGCCCCTTTCTTCGGCGTACATCATTTTGTAATTTCACATTTATTGAAACAATCCCAAACCACACAGACAGTTTACTGAAGACCCGTAGCTGGTCGCCCAAGTGTTACAAACCCCGCAGAAGATCGATATATTGCGATTTCAGCCAAGCGGAACTGCTGAGTGAACTCCACACGTGTGACATCTATGGTTACAGAGTCCATTGGTAAGGTGATATATTCAGCTACTGTACGTCTGAGATAACATATAAGTGGACTGCACGCCTGAGTACCGCGAAATTGTATTTGTCTATACGTTCAATCAAGAGGGCCACGATTAAAGTGGTACGAGAATATGTCAATTAGATTGTGTCTGACTGGAGCAATGTCATGTTTACTGATGAGGCAAGATTTGCTCTGGAGGCAGATGATAAACGTATAGAGATATGGCGTGAACAAGAAACAAGAAATCAGCCCCAAAACATCACCGAACATCACTCATTCCGAGGAAGTATTATAGTGTGGGCAGGGATTTTATTAGAATACCGCACCGACCTGCATATCTTTAAATGAGGTTCTGTGACGGCTGTCCGGTATCGAGATGAAGTCCAAGAACCCATTGTGAGATTGTACGTTGCAGTAATTGGCCT
The DNA here is from genome assembly GCA_030067965.1 of Latrodectus elegans. Classification (NCBI taxonomy): domain Eukaryota; kingdom Metazoa; phylum Arthropoda; class Arachnida; order Araneae; family Theridiidae; genus Latrodectus; species Latrodectus elegans. The sequence goes on from CM057816.1 coordinate 11,060,880, forward strand.
TACATTTGTTTTAATGGATGATAACGCACGTCCCCATAGAGCTGACATCGTCAATGACTACCTGGAGAGTGAAGGGATTGCGCGTATGGCATGGCCATCATATTCACCCTCCCTTAATCCCTTTAACATTCTTTGGGATACTCTTGTCCATGCTGAATCTTCACGTTTCCCACCTGCAGCCACTCTTATTGAGCTGGAAACTGCTCGACAAGAAGAGTCGAGCTGGCAGCCAAATGGTTAGCACTCTTGCCTTTGGTTCAACAGTTCATGGGTTTGAATCCCACCTTAGGCATGGATGTTTTTAGTGGTTCGGAATCCACTTTAAGCCGTAGGTAACGGTCTAATTAGCCCTCGTGTGTAAAAAATGACCGTTGGACGACAAACAAACAAGCTCTACAAGAAGAATGGCTATTGCTTAGTTCTACGATGGTTGACCACCTAATTCAAAACATGGTCACAAGGTATAAACGTTGTATACAGATGAGGAGGAACACATACCTATTAATGTCCTTTTTTCATGTTATGCTGTTTATTTTCACTGTATACACAATTCTATTTAAATCTCCAGTATGTCATAATCTGATAAATTACAAAAATTTAAATTTGTTTTCCGTATTATTAAAATTACTGATTTTATTTTTTATGCATAAATATATATATACTATTTTCTTGCTCAAGTTTGTGTCAATCAAAGCAGCATTTGTTGATTGTTTTTGCATTTTACATCTTCGTGCTTAACTTTTAGAAGTGAATGCAAAATCAGAAGACGATGGGAAAATAAATGTTCTATATGCTTATATTACATAATATTGAAATTTCTCATTGTTTATAAGTGAATGATTTTCTTATGTGAAGTCCAAATCCAGTGAGATTGTTTCTCAATGTGCCGCAGGCTGTCTGTTCAGCAGACAAACCTCCAATCCATGAGCAGTAAGCATCACAATGTTTATAATTCTTTTTTTCGCAAAAGAGCCTTGAAAGGTAAAATTTTACAAAAGCGATGGATAGCACATTAGTAGGTTTCTTTACAAGTAAGTGATCCATGAGAGGTCAAGTCTGTAGATAGTGGTTAAATCGATGCCACGCACATACATATTTGATGCGGATTTTTTAATTCTGTTGAAGTAAATAGGTAAAGGACCATGGCTCATTATATCATATAATTGATGTATGGATTTGTTTTGATAGTATTTTTTGAAACTGTAGGGATTGTTTATTCGAGGAATCGGCCCAATATATTCACCATTAGCAATGGACAGTGCCCCATTGCTCTTGCCGTGAGCTTAAAGTCTTTCTTCAGTTTTAACTGTAGAGCAGATTTTGGGTTATGGCAAAACAATTATTTGGGTGTTAATATCCTTTACGGCCTCTTTTGCTATTTGATCCACATGCTCATTGCCCTGAGTTTCTGCATGGCCACGTATTCAGCTAAGTTGAATTCTCGTGTCTTTTGGTGCTTTTTAAAGCGATAGCTATATTTCATGAATTAAGGCTGATTTATGTTGTCGATCGCAGATTCCCATTAAAACTGACAAGCTATTACTTTAAAATTCAAGCAAGCAGTATTTCATTGCTCTTTCATAATTAATGACTTTCAGGAGTGCCAAAGCTTCGGCTTGAAAGACTAAATTGTAATTTTGCAGTTTGAAAAGATAATAAGCTTCTGCACAATCGAATTTATCATAATTGTGAATGTTACTCCTGTACATTGGTCATATTTGAGCAATCTGTATAATAATTTACCACTGATGGATTGAACTTGGGTGGTTTGATGGTCTTCGGTGACTGCAGTAGATTATACAAGTCAATATTCTTAAGCCAGTGTGACGGATGAATATCGTCTTTATGTGAAGGGGCTTTGACGAATCTGCTCTGTAAGAAATGTTGATGTCTTAGTGATATACGGCTTAAAGATGAACTGCCAATGTTTTCAGCACTTCTTTTTCTAATTTGAGGTGTAGTAATGGTAGTCCTACTTACACATGGTTGTAGCTGCTGTAGATGTGATACTGTTGCATTTTGCTATGACGAGAGTGAAGTAGCGTTGTATGCTGAAGAGTTGTGCTATTCTTTCGACTGAGTGAAAGTACCCAAAAGAAGCATTCTTTCTATATGGTGAGATAGATGGACTTCACTAATTTGCTTTTGAAACTCCAGTTTCTACATGCCATTGCTCTCAATCTTTATGCAATTGGTACAACTTTCAATTTGAGATGCCTAATGTGAAGGCAGGAATGATAGTTTATTGTCTATTTGAACACCAAGGTATATCAACACCTTTCTATACTTCAGGCTGATTCCATCTAATATTACTTTTGAGTTACTTCTCATAGGTTTCTGATAACGGCTTTTGATTTCTGTAAAAAAAACATTTCATTTTTTTTGTACAGAACTCTGAGAAAATATGCATAGTCTCATTACATTTATTCATTAATTGTACTCTTGTATAACCTTGAACTATTGGAAGCGAGTTCTGACAATATTCGATGAACAATTCGAGCTTAAAGTTGCCACTCTCAAACCTGGTCACCAAAGAGAGTCAAAAGTTTGTTGAATATCAAAACTAAGAAAGGCCGTTTAAAGATAAATGTCTCTATTCCTGCTTATAGTAATTTTAGTTTTACTTAAGGCATACTCTGTAGACATGTAGCAATGAAAACCAAATTGATTATTGCTGAGAAAATTCGTTTTATGTATATGGTTTTTCAAGGGATTAATGACTAGCTTTTCTAGTACTTTTCATAAAGCTGGTAGCAAACATAGTACAATAGGAGGAGATAATTAGAGATACCTGCTCTCCTTTTTGGAAAAAATATCACTTCACCGATCTTGAAGTGTTTGGGAAAATAGTGCAATTTTAATCAGGTATTGATAAAAGAAGGAACCGTAGACAAGCAAGGAATACTAATTTTACCATTGGGTTATCAAATGCCATTCAGTCCAGTCGCTTTAAAGTTATGGAAGTTATTTATGGTGTACTTAAGCTTAGTTAAGGTAAAAGGTGGGTCAAAGAATCGTTAGTGGGACTTAACTGAATGGTTCTAAGGTTGTCATGAAAGAGCAAATCATCCTGCCTTGCATTTGGTTGGTTAGCTTGAGCGAGAAGCTCCTGTTGATTTGCGTTTGAAATTATTTGAAGTATTGCACAGAGGTTGCCTTAAGCTTTTATCAGCTGCAATTTTTTACAATATGTCAAAATCGCTGTTATTATTTGTACAAAACTTTATCCAGCTGGACAATTTTGTCTTCAGAATTTCTTTCTTGTAAAAATCTATAATTGCTTTTTATATTTTATATATAACCTAGTGCGTTTGGTGTTTTCTGAAATGCTTTTCATTCTTATTCTAAGAACATTGGTTTTTGGTTTCACTGTCCATAGGATTCCCCCAATTAATTGTCTTTGTTTTATTTGGGTTTCAAATTTTAAAGTAGTACTGTTCAGTCATATGAACTACAGAAAAAATGTTATTTTATCAAGCATAGGCTGGATTGAACATTTTATTTAGCATGTAAAATCTGTCTGGTTGCCAAACGTGTTCAATCGTCTAATATCGCAAAATATCAACATGTCCTTCAATAGAAGGACATGTTGATATTTTGCATAAAGTTATAAGAAATGGAAAGTATAAGGCAGAATAACTTTTGAGTAACTATTATTACTATAGTTTTTTTTTTTTATTTATTGAAGTAAATTCCATTGGTAACTGAACGAAAATTTTCAAATTCAATCAATTTTATAATGCAATTTTCTTATAATGTTTTAATAAAGTTTTTATAATATAAACTAATAACTGCTCTGTTACAGTTACATAACGAGTATTACATGGTTTAAATTGGTTTATCAACATAAATGTTATTTTGGTTTGCTTTATTTGAGCTTCAGCAAAATCGATTTGTCTTTTCATTTTTATAGTTGCGTTTAACAGGAAGAATACATTTCAAAAAGCACATTATATCTTCTTTTCCTTTTATCATAGTTTTGCCTGTTGTATGTTGAAAATGCTAATCTATACTTTTAAGTCTCAATGATCTGATTAATATTTTCTTGTTCTAAAGAAATATTGTATCTTCATCAGATTCATATATGAATTGTTTGAAATGAGGTTTAAACTTTTCTTATGGAAAAGTAACAGTTACAGGGATACCAATAAATAGTTTGAAAATAAACTAATGAAGAAAATATCCTCTGTGATATAGTAGAACACTATGAGATAATACTTTCTTTTTAAAAGTTTTGATATGGTAGCAGTCACACCTGGACGCAAAATGTTCTGGTTTATTTGGTTGAGTTTCGATGGTAGCATCTTACTAGGTGATTCACAGTTTGCTATGTCTACTTATAACTTTCACTCAGTTCAGATTGTATTTTTGTAATTTGAAGCAATTTCAATCAAATTAAAACCGTATTAATATTTTTGTTTTATCCAATACATAAGTTTCCACATGCTAGTATAAATTTTACAATTTTTAACACAAATATTTAAGTACTCCTAAAAATAAATTTTTTGAGACCCTGAGATCATTCAGTTTCTGGCCAAAGCAACAAGTGACTTATATTTTATTTAAATCAGGGCATCCGAAATTGTATACATAATTCTAGCGTATGGTAAATAACCAATGTATTTCATTTTCGAAAATGCAAGTTTTTTTCAAAGTCAAAAAGAAACGCAAAATCTTCTGATGTTGCTATCCGATCTTCAACCATACAAATGTGTATTTTCTGTTTACTTTTCAGCTTATTGTAAGTGTTCAACGTTTTCGAATTTCTTCATCCTTATTCCCTCAAAGTTTCGAAACTCATTTTTTAAAATTCTGAATCACAAATATTTCATGTATCTTTGGATGATTGCTTGAAACGTAAATTAAATTGAAAATATCTTGTAATAATTATCTGTCACTGACGCGTATTGTGGAAAAACGACAATTCAAACTCAAATTTGAATTGTGTCACAAATCTTTAAAAGATTACACCCTTATATTTATGTATTTTATTAAGTCAAATATTAGAAAAACATCGATTATAAAACATTATCTTAATTGAAATGGTTTACACGTAATAAATTTCGTAATAAATACTTTTTTGAGAATCCATTTTATACATTCATTTATTTTCTAAATGTCTTGTTACTTGGTTGTAATTTCTGGGGGTTTGAAAAATTTCTAGAATTAGATCGTAATTTACTCATGAGTTTCCATAGTTCATTAGCAGACTTTGTGATAGTAGAGAAAATGATTATCTTCTGCGATTAAATTGCTATGGTTTAAGAATGTTTCTGGAAGTAATGATAAAAAAGTAAATTTCACGTAATATTGCAATTACGGAGTTTTCTGTCATGTTATTGACTTTTAAGATATCCAGATCTTAAGTTCCATGGCACTGTGGCTGGCAAATCCTTCACATGCTGGGTTGCTTGAAGGAGACATCATTTGCGAAAACCTTCCAGTGATATTCTTCTCAACAATTTACAACGAAGCGTTCTTTTGATACAATGGAGGAGACTTCTGAATTATTACATCAAGCACCAACACTACCACTGGGGAAAATTCATTACCTGAAAATGTTTCATCTAGGAGATAAGGATTATGTCGTAATCACTTATCCTGTGGCGTTAGTTATTTCCTCTAAGCATTTTTCTCTTTATGCTTCCTTTTTCTATTAATGTAACGCAAAACTCCTTTGATTGTTCTTTTTCATATGCCTATGCTTTTATTAAATGCATAATGTTACACGTAATCCTATAAATTCCTGTATAAGTATTAAACTTGTTTCCTTTTTAAGAACTCCAATATTTTTGTTTCTGCACAATGAAAGAAGTGATCAATGGAATAATCAGAAGTGTCCCATTTTTCGCAATGATTAACACATCCTTATAAATACATTATGTCTATATTTCATATGTCATGAAATCAGCATCCATTAATAAGAGTGAGTGCTTTTCTCCACGGATACTTGTCTCCCGTGCTATTGGATTCCAATACTCTTACACTATGAGATAGAAACATTATTTTTATAGCATAAAAGATATTTTTTTACTAGAATATACAGCATTTAATTTTTTTGGTTTGGTATGTGTCTAATAAAGACGTCTTAATTTTGCTTCCAACAATAATTTAATATTTTCTTTTAATTAAGAAACGTAATCTTTGAGAGAAAGAAATATTAAAATTCATAATGTGTAATTTTCTTAGGCGCAAGAAATTTACATATTATTTCAAAGCCTTTCTAATTTTTAACGCTTTCAAATTCATACTCTTAAAATTTTCTACGTGTATGCTATATAAGAACACAGTATTATTTTATAATATACTTTATGTTGCATATTTAACAAAACATTTTAAAAGTAACGAATCTAATTGATAAAATTTATACTGATATAATAACAACTATATCATATAAATGTTGATCTTTTTTACACTCTTATTTTAGTTTAATAAAAAAGTTACCTATTTTAATAAAGTTTATTGACGTATTTCTATTTTAAGAGATTTTTCATTGATGCATTCCATGCATAGTGAAATTGTAAGCATTCTACGTAAAAGATAAGCCAAAATGACTAGTCATCAGTTTTTAAAAGAATGTTCATGATGATTAACCATTTAGTTTAATGCATTAGATTCACTTATTTTGATTTTAATTTATTTAATGGAAATACATTTATTCATTGAGTAAAATAAAACATTTAATTCGAATGTGTAAACATTATCAACACTAAATTCTCTGTAATGGTTTTATGTTTTTACTTGATGATATATTACTTGAAATTGCGGCATGTATATACTTTTAACAATACTTAAAAAGTGATTGATATAATATATAATTATCAAGTTATTAATTTACAAGGTCTAAAAATTTCATTATTTTTATGAAATAACTTATTGCAATGTTAAGGCATTTAACCGAAATTATTGCTCTACTCAATAAAAGAAATCAAAAGAATGTATTATAGCCGTACGTAGCAAGCATTTTACACTTGATGATAAAACAAGCATTTTTTCTCCAAATTATTCAAAACGAAACAGAAATTAGTTGACTTTAATTTCATTTTTTTATTTTGTTACAAGTTTTTAATATCTACCAACTTCATTTACAGATTTGCCTTCTATAATAGTAAATTTTAATGCACTTTAACATGTGGGTAATAAACTAAAAAGAAGAGAAAACGAATGCAAACTTCTTAACAATCAAATAATTACTATTTTCTTGAAACGGAAGAAAATGAAATTTAATAATGCCATTCCATGTCCCGTAAGCTTTTCAAAATGATGATCGTATGGATTAATTTTTTTCTCACGAGTAAGCTTTAGGTCATTTCAAATCATCACATTATGAATATTATTAACAAAAAATAGTTAACAATTCGAATTCGATTATCAGATGTTCGATGGAGAATATGATATTTAACTCTACCCATTTCGATGCGACATTGATGATTGTAAATGTGTGAAAAAAAAAATCTTCGATTTTTTTTCCAGGTAGATTATTGGTGTTGGTAGATTTTTTTCCAGGTAGATTACTGGCTGGATATTTTTTAGAAATTAAGCAACCCATTTTTTTCTTTCTGGCTGGAAGTCCTTTTTTTTATTATATTCTATAATCCCCCCCCCCATATTGACGAATTGAGATGCCCTAACGTAGGACTTGAAGGAAACCGGTTTCGCAAGGCGAAAGCGAGGGGAGGAGCAGAAGGGACTTGTCAGCGCCAGAGAAAGGAGAGAGAGAGAGGGAAAAAAAAAAAAAAAAAAAAAAAAAAAAAGGCTGCAAGACATCGACTTAAAAAGGGACCCTGTTAGTGTGTGATTCAAACCCGACGCTTTAGTGGATTCGATTAGCAGAAAAATTGAAATCTCCTGATAATAAGAGCCTACATATTTTAAATATAATTAAAGTCTGAAGAAAAGAAGAAAAAGGCCAATGTAGTTTTATTCCGAAGAAACTGAAATTACGATCCAGATGAAGGAAGCCTCTTCGTACTAGCTATCAAGCATGTTTTTGGAAGCCCTCTAAATAGGCCGGCCTAGTCACTGTTTGTACGTAAGTTAATGTTTTTTTAAATGTTTTTCCAGCCAGTCGTTAGCATGGTACCACCTATTTTATAACTTTAAGTAATAATATGAGTATAACTTTAAGCAATTTAGTATCATTATGAACTCCACGTGAATGCTTAATCGTGTTGGTAGCAAAGTTGTAATATTGAAATAATATAAGTGGTTTATAAGTAATTGAGTTATATGTGTTTAAATAGTTTTGTTACTTTGTAAGTGAATAAAAAGAAATTTCTAATTATTAAAACAAAGCCAGTTTCTGCTTCTATTTTTCAGGATTGGATCTGGGTAAAAAAATAAATAGAATAATAAATACACAACGCAATTAAAAAAATAATACCTTATTGTAATTTAAAATATCATTTATAATTGTTATTCAGTAACAGTAATCATATACACAACATAATGTATTCATTAGAAATTCATGACATCATTAAGATGAAATATCGTACAATTTAAGTTTACTTTATATAAATCCTAATTACTTGAAACTGCAAATGGAATTCGAGTAATAAAAACTTGTTCTAAAAAGAAAAGCTTAAAAACAAAGAGAGCTTAAAAAAAGAATTTGGTTCCTAGATATATTTATAAGGAGTTATAATTCAAGCCCAATGTGAAAAACTTTCCCTAAAATAGTTATTAGAAGTAATTTTTCCTCTAAAATGTGATAACAATGTTAATAATATTTAATAAACAAAAAAAGTATTTTAGTCACCTTAATTTCATAAACTTTGATTTTATATACAATAGAAAATATGAAAACAAAAAATAAATGAATCACTCATTTGATGAATTATTAAGATAATATATTTTAATGCAAGTAATTTGCAATTTTTGGTGAATTTTTTGTATAAGTGACGTTTATCACTGTTTCAGTTACTAATTTGAGATTTTATTTTCGCATAAAACTTTTGACAAATATACTTGCTTCCGTTTATCAATAAAATGATCCTAAATCTTGGGACACCCATTTTTTCTTCCGTTTTCTTAATATAAATTAAATGCAAGAGGGTAATTTGAAACTTTTATATTAATTAAATATTAATATTGAGTCGCATTCATTCCATTTGTTACATGAAAAATAGTTTGATTTTAGAGCTAAGATGCGCTCATTAATAACTCAAAAATGAACAAACACTGCTTATCCACTAGTGCATTAATTAAGAAACTGAAGTATGGCATATAGTTACAAACTATAGAAGAATCACTTACAACTCTTGAAGGTCTTGCCAGAAACTAGAAATGCCATTTAGTATTTATACTATTGCGGAAAGCAGTAATAGCAGGAGTTTTCGTCTCCTCCTGTCACGCATGCGCACTGTATCGGCAGAGCTGTAATCGCCTAGAGCTTAAGTGTTTTTGCTGACTTTTGTTTTGTGTGTCTTTCTGTATGTGTTGTTAATAAATGTATTGTGCTACGATGTGGTATTAATGTGGTATTTTATTAATTTCTTTATCGGTGAGAAGCCTCTTTGGATTAAGTATTCTCCACGTTTCTGGCACCCCTGCTGACCGATATGTTATTTTTTAAGCATAATTTGACTCACCGATAATTAAGTGCTTTTGTTTTGATTTCCATTATGAAGAATGGATTTCGCAACATCACGCAAGAAAGAAAAGCATTAAGTTCTGTTTTTACGAAAGTCGTTAATAAGCTTGAAGGTCTATTAAATTCATGAAGAAATTGAAATCTGTTTCGGAAAATTCACAGAAAAATGAGACATTGCGATTGTTTGACAAAAAATATTATGAACTTTTTCAGAAGAAGGGTTGTAAAGATGCGGAGTTCGAAAAAGGATACGAAACGGCACATGAATATTCTGATACATTTTCCGAATATGAAGTTAAGGTAAGCAAATTTATGAAGAAATTAAATGGCAACAGAGAAGTCGTTGCTTCTCCAGAAGAGAACAGTGGTACCTCAACGGTGGCTGCTCCTGTGATTCCATATACAAAACAGAAACTATCCAAAATAAGTGAAATTAAACAAGCTTTATTTGGAGGTATTGGGACTTCTGAAAAGGTGTATGAAAATTAATTAGTTGAATTAAGTGATATTGAATGTAAATACAAAAATGTGTAACATAGAAGTTCTTAGAAACAAATTTGTTCTGGAATTAAACAAATTCCATGGGATTCATGGTTAAATGAGCTCAAGTCTCAAGCAATCAAAATAAATGAGTCATAGAAAAAATTGATTGAATGTTGATAAGGAAATTAAATTGTTAATTGGGGCAGGTATTGCTGGTAAACTGTGAATTGGTAAAATTATTAATCTGAACTCAGAAATTACAGCAGTTAATACTAGACTTGTCTGGACCATAATGGAAAAATTTAATTCTGCTTCTCAACGACACTTTAAAAGTTCAGTTTCTTTTATAATTTCAATTCTGCTTGTAAATGATAGACTTATTGATGAACTGTGGAAGTTTGTTGTTTGAGAATAAATGAACCCTCTTTAAAATTATGTAAATCTCAGTTACAAGAGGATACTCTGAAATATTTTGATGAGACTCTTATTATGAATCATAAGGATAGATATGAAGTCGTGTTACCTTGGGTACTTAAAGGTTCTCTTTTATCTGATTATAAGATTGGTGCAGACAAATGTATTTTAAGCACAAAAAGAAAGTTAATGACTTCAGGAAAATTTGAAGAATATTGTAGTGTTTTTAAGGATTGGTTGAATCTTGGCACTACTGAAAAGATTTTTAGTGAAAAAGTAGGAGTTTTCATTATTTACTCCATCGCGTTGTAATAAAAGAGAGCATTACCACGAGTGTTAGACCGATATTTAATGCGAGTATCCACCCACTCGGTTCTCTAACGTTGAACGATTGTTTGTCCTTAGTGCCAAATTTAATAGAACTGATTCCTTCCATTTTAAATCCGTTTCGTAAGAATTACGTCGGCATTACATCAGATATTGAGAAAACTTACTTGGCAAATCACTATAAGAGAAAAAGATATGGATTTTTTACGGTTTTTGTGGTATGAAGAAAAAGGGAAACGTGTAGTGGAATATCGCCATCGGAGAGTGGTACTTGATTTAACTTGTAGTTTTTATTTATTGGTTGCTAATTTAAAGTAGCATATAAATAAGGTTTCTAGAAACTTAAAGCGCGCACACTGTGGAAGTTTTAGAAACAGCATCTTATGCGGATAACTGTTTAACGAGTCTCAATACTGAGATAGAATTAAAAAAGTTTTTCTTGGAATAAAAAGTAATTATATCTTCTGGTTCCTTTAATCTAAGATGTTGGAATTCTAATATAAGCAGTGAATTCTCTTGAGATAGTTCCTTTATTGAAGATAATGCTTACGTTTTAGGTCTTATATGGCATACTGGTAAAGATTGTCGTGCAAAATAGATAAAGAAAAACAACCGCCGAAATCGGTTACAAAAAGAATTGTTTTAGTTGTAACCAAGTTTTTGACATAATAAGGTTATACCGTGACAGTAATGTTGATTCCAAAATTAATTCTACAAGAAACATGGAATTTAAAGTTCAAGTAGGATGATAACCTTCCAGATGATCTGGCTAAAAATATAAGTCTTGGCATCAAAACTTGCATTTGCTTTCAGAGATGTATTACTAGACGGTTTGGAATTGAATTGATTGATAAATCAAAAAGTTTACATTTGTTTTGTGACGGAAGGGCGTACCGTGCATACGTTTTTATACGAGTTGAAAATAACGGGATCAGAATCAGATTAGCTCATGCTATATCGAGGGTATTGCGCCCTTTAAGCCCATGATGATTCTTCGCCTCAAACTTCTAGCATGCTAAATAGGTACTAAGCTATTATAGTCCATATTTAAAGATCTTAATCTAGATAATGCTGATACATATTGTCGGACTGATTCCACAACCGCTTTATGCTGGATTCAACAAAATCAAAATTGGAAAATTTTCATAGACAATCGTGTCATTGAAATTTGTTCTTTGGCTTCACCTAAGCAATGGCATCACATTTCAGGCACTCTCAACCTTTTGCTATGTAAGGGTTGTTCCGCTGATCTGTTGGTCGGAAAAAATGGTGGGAGGGACCTATGTCTTCTGGAAAGTACAGAGAATCGGCCTAAATCAAATAGAAAAACCGAATGAAGAATTAGTGAATTCAGAAATTCGGAACAGTATAGCTATTTTACGAGAAATGATAGTGACATTAGAAGATTCTATAATTATTTTTCTTATTTTAAGAAAACTGTAAGGATGGTGACCTTTTATAATAATATCAGAAAAGTTTATAGAAATCTCTCATTAAGGATTTAACAATACAAGAAATTGAAAAGGGAGAAATTAGTTTAATTATGATAGTTAAAGAAGAATCTTTTAAGATTGAAACGGATGCTAAATTAAGACAACTTAGACAAATAGTAGATTTGCATGGTCTCATAAGAGCTAAATCACAAATGTTGCCCTTAGAAATGATAAATATGATTTTAAGTATGCTATTAAATTACCTTCTGATCATTCTGTTGTAACGTTATTGATAATGTGAGCGCCTAATGTTTTGTTACATGCAGGACTAATATATTAGTGACTCATTTAAGAGAGAAAAACTGGATTTTGAAATCCCGTAAGACAATAAGAAATTGTTTACATAAATGTGTAAAATGTCAGATGTTTAATGCTAATAAATGTGAGACAGTCCCAGATATTTTACCAAATGATAGGTCCGCGATGCATGTGTTTTTAAAATTGTGTGATGTGATCTTTCTGGGTAATTTTTTTTGAAAAATGGGAGAAAATCTTGTATTACGAGAAACTCGTATGCACCTGTGCAGTCCACCTGGAACTCGTCACGTCTTCAAGAACTGAATGTTTTATTCAGTCCTTAAAACGTTTTATTGTGCATCGAGGACGTCCTTCAACCATCTATTCAGATAACGGAAAGAATTTTATAAAAGGAGACTAGGTTCTACAGACTATTGACTGGTATAGCTTCTGTTTCAAATATGCTGAGCAAAAGATATATTGATATTTGAATCCTCCTTTCGCGCACAGCCTGGTGGGACGGATGGTGGGAGCGTCTCATTCAAATTGTCAAACAAATATTAAGAAAAATTTTGGGTGACGCTTCTCTTGAGTACGAAGAGCTACTTACTGTATGTGACTGTGAACGATTAATAAACTCTAGGCCTCTTACCTGTGTCGGAAGACATTGATGATGAACGACCTATAACTCCCGAACACTTCTTGCACGAAACTAAAACGTCTGGAGTGCCAGACCTTGATATTGTTGAGAAAGTGAAATTGAGCAAACGAATTAAATATTTACAGCGTCTTAGAGATGCTTTTAAGTCCCGTTTTTGCTCAAAATACATAGAACAGTTTCGATAGCAGTTGTTAAAGAATTATAAGGATAGACCCTTTAGTATCGGAGAGATTGTTCTAGCAAAAGATGTTAAGAAAAACCGTTCCTTTTGGAATTTAGCAAAAATAATAAAAATAATTCCTGGTTATGATGGTCAGATAAGACTTGCCGTCATTAAAACCGAAAATATTCGGAGCTTTTAAAACCTATCCAACGACGTTATAGGTTGGAAATTGAAAACTCAGTATTTGACAGAATTGACTAACCGCTATTAATAATAACAAGTAGTGATCGAACTGTGAAACTAGCTAATAAATAATTTTTAAAAAATTATTATCTTATTCAGTTAGCCCAATTTCACTTCCTTATTTTCTGTAATATTACTTTTATTTAGTTGAACTTCGTTGGAATTTTTGTGAAAGTAATATTTTTATGTATATTTGAATTTTGTATTTCATTTATATTAATATTAATAAGCATTTTATGTTATGAGTGTTAGACCATGTGACACACTCAGAAAGTGGGAGAATGCTGCGGAGAGTTGAAATTGCAGGAGTTTTCACCTCCTCCTCCCACTCATGCGTTGCGTATCGGCGGCACTACAATCGTTTAGAGCTTGAGTGTATTTACTTTTGTTTTACGGAGTTCTGTTCTGGGTGTCTTTCTGTATGTGTTGTTAATAAATGTATTGTGCTACGATAGTTAATATTAATTTCTTTATTGGTGAGAAGCCTGCTTTGGATTAAATATTCTCCAATATACCTTTAGTTTTATATGGTCCAACATTATATTTTATTGTTTTTATATTTGTGTAGCCATATACCTATTTCATATTCTCTCTTAATTTGATTCTCATAGCTGATTGTTTCTCATCTTCAGTTTGCATAATGAAGATTAAACAGAATAAAGTACCGGCTTCATCAAGTTCTATGTCAATTTTATGTTTGTGGTCTTGAAGGATTTGGAGGTGTAGTGATTTAATTTTGACGATTTTCTTTTGCCATGATAAATAAAAACCATACTTTTGTGCCAGTGTGGTCAACATATGGAGCTGGTACTTTTTCTCTTCAATCTTCATGTTGCAAATTTATAACCAAGTAACAAGATATTTAAAAAAAAAAATAAACGAATGTATAAAATGTGTATTTGCAAAAAAGTATTTATTATGAAATTAATTACGTAAATCATTTTAATTAAGATAATGCTTTTTCATTAATATATTTCTAATATTTGCCTTAATAGTATACATAAATATAAGGGTGTTATCTTCTTAATAAGATTTATAAATTTATTCAAAATTGGGGTTGAACTCTAATCCAAAAGTGGGGCTAAACTCTTTATTTTTCCACTACTGATGTGTTATATGATCTTCCTCATAGTGAGCGATATTATTGTTGCACCAGTACACTTCTTTGTACCCGAGTTGTGATGTACCAGTTTGGTGGAAACTGCAGCTTGAGAACATTCGTAATTTAAAAGTAAAGACTAGGCAGGCGGTACATTGCTTGATGTGCCCTCATAGAGGCATGATTTCATTTGGAGGATATTGCAACCAGGAATTATATGTCGTATACCACAGTGCCTTACTCGTACATATAGAATTATTAGAGTTTCTAAGTACTTAAGTTTTTATGTACGTAATTTCTGCTTGTATTACATGCTCTTGCGTAGCTAGTCTAGTTTGAGCCACAAAACCCTACCAACCAACTTGCGGAGTTTCTTATGATCATGAAAGTTAAATTCATTTGTTTTTAAACATGTCTGTGTGTGTGTGTGTGTGTGTGTGTGTGTGTGTGTGTGTGAACGATTTTATTGTCTGGAACACACACATGACGCCCATGATGAGCAGTCCGCAATGAAACTTGCTCATTTTACAGTAAGAATCACATAGTTGTTCATAGCTCTTATCTCATAACTACCCTTAATTTATTTTTCTTAAGAGCAAATGTAATCTTTTTCACTTCTTCGAAAATAATGCATGAGAGGGCATAACCTTGGAATTTTACTGCTATTTAGATGCATTTTTTATTTTTAAAATTTTATACACATATTCTTAAGAAATAATTTCTGAAATTGAGTCTCTGATAAAATTCCTTCATAATGCTTTCCTTTTATCTGAAATATTTTGTCGCACTTCTGATGACATCGATATGGCAGATTAAAAAAAAATTTTTTTGAATTAAATTCCTACTTTTATTTCTGCTTCTTAATTTTTATTATTTTATTTTTTTGGAAATTTCAATCTAATTCCTATCATGATTACGGTTTTTTTAAATAATTGGGTGGAATATTCATTATAATGACTTATTGGTTAATTCTAATGAATAAGAATCGTTTTCTAAAGCCCATTTTTTTGTCAATTAATTATTTAATTTACTGTACTAGTTTCTTTATTTCAATAATTCTTATCATAAATTTCCATTTTAATGCCATAATTTAATTTTTTCTTCAAAAAGAACGACACTAATGGAAATTTTTACGTAACTTATTTCTGTGGCAGTATATCTGTGGCATTTTTGGTACTTAGTTTCAGTGGTAATAATTTAAATGTAATAGTGACAAAGAAATAAAAAGAACAACTTTCAGATTTCTCGATAGCAGAGAGAAAAAAAAGTGGAGAGTGTTAACTAGATTTTTATTATGATTTCAATACATTATATAAAATGGCGTTTTGTCAAAAATTGGTCACATTAAATTGTAAAATGCTTATTTGTTTGTTGAGAAATTTGTTTTGAATATAGTCAAATCAGAGAGTAACTGAGTTTTTTGTTACAAAATTTATAAAATGGAATATTAAGTGATGCATTTCTAATCTGTTGTGTTTTCTTAAAGTGTGGATTATTCTGTAATTGTAAATGAAATTAATTTAAAAAAATTTAAAATTTATTTCTAATTGAAAAATAGCGTTGTTATCGTCATAATACATATATTTCAAGGTATTTTTACACTTTCAGATAGTAACTTGAGCAAGAGGAATAAATGTTTTTCCTACAAAATTAAACAAATTTTCAATAAAAAATACAATTCCCTTTTAATTACCAGAATCTCACTTTTATTCAAATTGGTAACTGGAATTAGAGAAATTAATTCTAACGAAATACAACGTTACACGAGATTGTCTTTTCATATTAATTTAGTATATTTTAAAAAGTAATTTAATTAATAAAAATTTGCTTTTAAGGAAAAGTTATCTGGCAAGATAAAATCTCAACACCAAGAACAAATGAAGAAAGAGAAATAAAATGGTACCGATATTGTCTACGCAATGTATTTAAGTGCTTACATTCTTATTTATGAGATAGATGGAATAAGATTCTATACACTTGTAAAATGCTGTTACATCTATAAATGGTTATCTCCAACAGAATGTTGAATATAGAAACGTACATTCATGGATCATGTACAGGTGCCAGATGTCATTTTGTTGGATGCAATTCCGTGGATGGTGCAGTTGGCCAATCAGTAGAAGGAGGGTTAATCCCAAATGACCCTCAGATTATCGTCCAATAATATCACGTAATTCTTAAATTGATGATCCATAAGGCCAAGGCAATATTACCACTCTCTAAAGCGTATTAGATTACAACAGTGATATGATATCAAACTTCATCCTGTAATAAAACACTCTGAAATGCTGATCATGAGAAGGTAATGAGTTCAAATTCCTACTCAGCCGATGATCATTCGTGTTTACTAAAGATTGCGGGGGAAAGGGAGGGACGGAGCACGCTAGATAGGTCGTCCAAGTAAAATAATACCTGTGTGGTTGGGGTTTGCATGTCAAATATTGGAGATCTTTCAAATTTGGAGTTCTGCCTTTAAATTTCGAAGACTCGCACTTTTCTGCTTTCACCTGAGAGATTTCTAGGATAGGTACAAGGATTATGCTAGTGCAACAACTCGAACTACAGTCATCTGTTGCTTGACAATACTCAAATCAGAATTGGTAGTACTTAAAGGACAACGGCAGCCATGCTGGAAGGCGTCTGCCTCGGAACTGTCTATAAAGTACCTGATGCTTAAAAATTGTTTGTGCTTATTGCTGTAAGAAATTCTCTTGCAGACTCAAATCGCATCAGACATCGCTTACTCATTGGCATCACACATCGATCTTTATTCCCTGTGGTGCCGCTTGTAACGTATATTGTAGCAGTTATTTCCCCATTGATTACACTTCTGCTAATAACTCATGCACTGTGGATACATTCCAGTTCAATTTTTCAGCAATGCCACGTATTGAACTTTCTCATTCACCAATTACATGACCTTATTCGAACTTCACTTGTTTTTGATAGTAGTATCTTTTTCTGAAGGTATTCGTGTCTAACAGCAGCATCTCATGTTGCAAGTAAACGATAATTTATGTCCATGTATGTTACAACACCTTTTTAAAATAAATCTGTTTCGCCTATTTATAGAGAAGCAAGGATACACCACAAAATCATTTCAATACTCCTTGTGACAGGGATGTTTTTCTGATTGTGTATTTAGCGACTAAAATATAATTTCAATTTACAAATGATTTACGATTCGTCGTCTGAACTTTATGAAAGTTAGGATAGGCATGGAATTATTGTAAGTAAATTCCTATTACCATTTTGTAGTACATCATTCTAATAGAAAGTTATTTTCTACCTTTCTAGAATTAACTTGAATTAGTTAAAGAATTATTAGTTACCTTTCTAGAATTAACAAAACTTGCTCGATAGTTGATTCACTCAAGTGGAAGACTTACTTTTCGTCTTCACCTTTATCTAGTCTTTGATTTTCTATTGTTGTGTATTTGATTGTCTCTCATTTTCGTACTATTCTCTAACCTCTAGAATCAAATTTTTTTTTAATATTATAAAAATACAATAAAGATCATGTCAGGAAAATTTGATTCAATGAAACTAACTAGTGTGCTTTATTTGTAGTTTATGTAGAAAGAAAATGAAACATGGACAGCTTACTTAAATGTATCTGTCTCAATTTAAAGTACATGTTTTGGGAAGGAAAATATCTCCGTCGAATAGGAACAGTATCACTGACAGTTTTGACTTTATAGATGATGCAGATATTATATTGTAACGGGTGTGAACTATAAATAAAATCATTGCCTATTAAATTTTGCATGTTTTTATAGTTAAATTATTTTAACAAGGATTTGTTTCTGTGTTCTACTATTGCGTTTGACATTATGATGCTAAATTTTGACGTCTTATTGGTTACATTGGTTTGCATATAGCATTTTTAAGCCAAGTTACTAGAAAGTTTAACTCATTTAAACTACTTGTCTAATATTTCAGAAATTTTTTCTTATGTAAACATCCTAAGAACACGAAAATTTGTATTTTAAAAAAGTTATATCAAGCAAGGGACATTTTAACTTATAGGGAATTGTTTATGTAAAAAACATTGAATATAAAAAACTTAAAATACAAAAACTTACATTTTTCTTGATTAATTTTTTTAAGTTCTCAGTTTTTACGTACTAAAATACAAATTTACTGTGTCTTTAATCTAAAAATAACAATAGTAAATAATAACTTTCTTAATAAGGAATTATGTAATAAAATTGCATTGTTTCGTAATTTAAACATAAAATTTTTATGGGATTTAATTCCTACATTTTCACAGTGTAAATATCCACTCCTATGCAATAACTTAATAAAAATATCCTAAAGTAAAAATGACAGGAAATGTTCCTTTCTCAATGTTTCTGTTTAGAACATTAGCTGCTTTAGATTTTTAGCATTATCCAATAAATCTCATTCACTGATAATTATTTTGGCATTCTTTGAATTGATAGGGAAAAATATGTTGGTGACTTGCAAGTATCATCAAAAATCCGTCACAAATATAAAGTTCAAATTACGTAAAGTTATTGTAAGACATATAGAGAGTCATTATGAAATTTATTATATAAAATTGTTTTTAGAAAAAAAATTGTCTTTCATGTCTAATATTTACTGCAGTATAATGTGTTTATATTTAAAAAAATGTTAAAGCTGAAAAAATATCTCCGTTTAATTTCAATTTAAAATTGTTAAATGCATGTGTAGTGATGTTTTTATTTCAATAGATACAAATGATAACTTTTTCTTTTATGTTTTTGTCTAGGCAGTTCTCTCTACATGCCGCTATCAAATCGTGCTTCCTTTAAGCAAGTTCATTATGTTTCATCTAATAAATTCATTGATTTTGTTACTACAAGATAGTCTATTAAAGTAAGTGAAAATGATTAACCCTATTTGGCAAAACAAATACAAAATAACCATTTTTTGTGATTTTCACATTAAAAATTTAATCTACTTTTAAAACATAGTAATAAACAGTTTGTGCAGCAAAATTTCTGGCTAGTAGATGGAGTTATTGTAATGAAAGTTGCTTATACATTTATAAATAATTTAAGATTTTTTAATGCTAAAAAGTGCGGTAATATTGAAAGAGTTTATAGTGTAGTAGCAAGTTTGACATGCTATGAAGACTTCTCATTTCAGACAATGAGTAACGGGAAAGAATTTTTCACCTAAAATATCATGAGATCTTTTTTGATGAAAAGTGAATGAAGTGGCTGTGATGAACACAAAGAGACTTCAAATTATTTTTTATGCATCCATTCAGTTAATAGGTACAGTGCAATAATTTTACAAACAATGAAAGTTATTCCCTATATTAAGAAGTTAAAAGAATATTTTAATCAGTGGGAGGATTTTTTTGAATTGAATATTTATGATACATATCAGAAAGATAAATATTTATGATACATATTACAGTAGCATTCGCTGTTGAATTGAAAGCACGCATTATTAAATCAATAAAACATGACTTTTATATCTTCAGATATCAATAACATTTGATCTGGTATTCATAGAAAATATCCCAAAAATGAAAAAAATAATTGATGTTTAAAAACACTAACTCAATCATGTTTGTGTTGTCTTTTTAATTTGATTGGTTAATTATTTTTGATCAAATGTAATTATTTAAAAATTAGTCTTGGAACAAATTCTCATTCTAGCTTAATTATCTAATTAATGAGTGATGAAATTCGTCGAGGGTACGAAGAAATTTGCTCCTAGTGCTTAAATGAACAGGCCTCTCCTGAACTTATTCTTCAATGCCTTCGTCTCTCTGGTAGAGTTCTGATGGAGAATCCATTTATGGTGCTGGACTTTTTGAAGGTGTACGCGCAAATGGACCTGGTCTAGTGCTGCTGACTTCGGGGGCATGCAACAAAAACAACATGCATATTATAATTTGTTTATTTTTGATATAGATTGCATGAAATTTCCCATTATATCCGTAATACGAGTAGCTGTGTAAAGTTTTACTTTTTCTTAATGATCTTGATTTCTAAACACTAATATCATTTATGAATTCAATATTTCATCTGCTTACTTTGAAAATTCCGTAAAAGACACTAGAAAAATTAAAGAGGGAAAAAATATTTTCAAAAATATTAAATTCAGTTAAAATTATGCTAAAGACAGTAGAAAGATCAATGGGAAAGAACATTTTTTTGAAAAACATTCTTAGTTCATTTAAAACTATGTAAAGGACACTTGACAGATTAAATGGGGAAAAACATTTTTCACAAAAATATTAAGTTCAATTAAAATTATCAATGACCACATTTTTTTCAAAATGGTTTCTTGGGACAAGTTTCACTGTTGTGTATACTTGCGACCATTACATTGCTAAACTAAGTAAGCATCAAGCTAGACACGTGAAATTTGTATGACAAACGATGCAAAGTATTAAATTTTCGTCGCATTCCTAAAAACATGCCAGCGCAAGTTTTTAGGAATGCGTAAATAACATCTACAATTTATAAATCAAAATTTCGTTGTATGTGTCTCATCTAGATTTATATTTTAAATAATTTTGATACTTGATATTTATTGTTCTTGTTTTAAGAAAAAAATGCCTACCACACTGAGATTGAATTGTAGCCTGTTGTGAGATATCAATAGGCTTTACTACTAATTTTGGCTATAAGCCTAAATTTGATAGAATTATAAATGCTATATAAAATTTGCCTTATTAATAAAACAATTTTATGAACATAATAAAATAGGAAATAAAATATTTACTAATGAAATTAAGGAGTAAAGCATGCATAAAAATATCAAGAGAAGCAACAAAGTTATATATCAAGAGAAGCAACAAAGTTATATATCAAGAGAAGCAACAAAGTTATATATCAAGAGAAGCAACAAAGTTATATATCAAGAGAAGCAACAAAGTTATATATCAAGAGAAGCAACAAAGTTATATATCAAGAGAAGCAACAAAGTTATATATCAAGAGAAGCAACAAAGTTATATATCAAGAGAAGCAACAAAGTTATATATCAAGAGAAGCAACAAAGTTATATATCAAGGGAAGCAACAAAGTTATATATCAAGGGAAGCAACAAAGTTATATATCAAGAGAAGCAACAAAGTTATATATCAAGAGAAGTTAGAGAAGATATGAAGCAAAGGCAAGTTTCCAACCGAATGGTTGCTTAAGTTTCTAACCTTCAATATACAGTTTTCAGATTCAATTCCCATCTTGAGATTAGATGTCCATAAGGGTTCAGAATCTATTCTAAATTGTAGGTCTAGGTCTATTTGGCCACCTTATACAAAAGTTAACCATTGAGGAATCAACAAGCGTTGTAGTAGTTTCTAAAACTTTGACTTGAACTCTTTCTCTCATCGGCGATTTGTGACCGATTATTATTAATTACAAAATTAAACTTTACTATCCTTTTAGTTTAGTTGAAGTTGCAGATCTCTAATAAAATTATGGGCTGAAAGCTAGAATTCTATTCAATTTGCATTTTTACACATCACACATCACACATCACACATCACACACACACACACACACACACACACACACACACACACACACACACACACACACACACACACACACACACACACACACACTATGGAGTTTATAGAATTTCATTGGTTTTCGTGTCTCTAGCAGAGGCAATAAAATAACTACATAAGCTGAAGAAATCATGATTACATGAAACTTCCTCGAAATAAGTAAAACAATGTATTATACGTCACTTGTTCAGAATTCGATTTCAAATTTGTTATTAAAAGCTGTGTATGAAAATTGACATTCATTTTTACAACTAAAGACTTGTTGCGCTAAACTTTTCAATTTACTAAATTTTACAAAAAACTAAGAATAAACTTGGCCTAACATGAGTTTCTCTTAACCTTTTTTAATGTGAATTGTTTTTCAAGATTAAACCATTACGAAACCTGAAACTCTATGGATTACAAAATTTAAGGGAACAGGTTATTGACAAATCTCCATTACTCTTCGTGATACTGTCCTCGAATTAACAGCTGAAGACTATGTTGTGATCATAAATTCAAAAACTTGGGGAACGGAACGAAGTACACTCAAATATGGAGTACATCAGAGACAATGTAAGAAAATAGTTTTGCAAAGTATCGCAGTCTCTGGTTGGATCCATTCTAAAATAGTTTGAATATAAATATCGTTTGCATGAAAAATAAAACAGGATTTAAAATCTTAAAATTATCGAAACAACCGTAAAAATACTTTTTTACCCCCAAAAAATCCGGTGATACATACTTAGTTTTTCCAAAAGAACGAAAATCATATATTAAAAACAATTAGTAAGAACAAAGCAATAAAAATGAATAAAAGAAGAACTATCCTTGTAAAATCTTTGCAAGCTTTGTATTAAAAATATTGCTAAACATTAGTCTCCCCGATATAAATGTCTATCAGCACATGTACCAAGGGAAAGGACTTTTTTCCATACCCTTAAAATTAAAATGATTCCATTTCAATGAACTTACTCACCAGAGGAGTTTATTTTCGTCTAATTATTGCAAATGGAATCCCTTGAACCCTTCTATTACTTCAGAGGGCTGAGCTGACACCTGATTGGTTAGGGCACTGGCCTTTTCAACAGTTCTTGGGTTTGAATCCCACCTACGACATGGATATTAGTAGTAGTTCGAAATCCACCTCTCGGTCTTATTAGAGCTCTTGTGCAAAAGTGATTGTTGAGTGATAAGCAATCCTAACTAAATCTAACATCTCGCTTCTTACCGGCTCAATGCCTCTCAAGCAACAAGAATGCTTTTCAACGAATACAAAGTAATATTGAAAAATGACTAATATGCCTTGAACCTAGCAATAGAAACACACAATTGCAAAATATTTCTGGGAAATTTGATTTCCCGGATATATCAGTCTAGTCGTAACCGGGTGCAATGGCGGAATTTTCTGTCTCAATATTCAAGTAAGGGAAATTCTTGCCACGCATTCCTAATTCAAATTCAATTTGAATGTGACAATATTCTTTAGAATGGACGACAGGAATTTTATTATAATTCAATAATTAAATAATTTTATTATATATATATATAAGGATCTCTGTGAGGCCTCGTTTTTACCGGTATCGACTGCTCGGTTTGCAATAAAAATTAACGAAAGGATGACTTGTGGGTTTTCTTAATTTTTTGTATTTTCTTGTTACACGTTCCATTTTATTAACAGTATACTTTTGGACATAGCTTTTTTATTACATACTTCGTGATTCGGATTATTTATTATTAATATGCCATACAAAGAAAAAAGGATAACTCTAAAAATACTTTCCCATTTCATGAGACTGAAATTTTTATTTCACCATTTGAGTTAAGGGTAATATTATTGAGGTGATTACATAACGTCTCACTGAAATGCAAACCATCTATCTATTGAGGAGAAATTTACAAACGTGTTCTGTCAAAAATAAAAATACAGAGTGCTGCACTGTCATTTCTTTCATTTTTAAATAGACTTTTGAAATGGGTAGCCTAAGGATAGCTCAGAAACAGTGAAAAAGACTTTCTAAGATGCTTACTTCACACTGTTATACTGAATATTTTTTGGTATAATATTGTGATTGGCTCAGTGTTCTATTTCCACAGCCCTTAATACATATTACAAGTGCATTATTTATCCAGTATTATTTGAAACTTTGCAGCCTTTTTCCTTAGCTTTGGATCTTGTCTGAAATCAAAGTTCCACTGGACATAATGCACTTAGTCCTTTCACAAAATATCTAAATGAACCACCAAATTTCTTTTCTCTGACATTGTCATTCTCTTGATTAATCATCCATGGGTACGCCTAAACATTAGTAGAAAACGACTAGTATGGAAAACTTAAGCCATAAATTTGTTTAATTTTTGACAAGTGGAGATACTGTAGGCGTAATAATTTTTCGACATACATGTAAATTTATCATGTAATGCTTCGGATTTTTGCGACAATTATTACTGATCATTGAAAAGACACTTATTACAGACTTCATCTTATAGAATATCGTGTTCCATTTAATACATAATTAGATACTTAGTTTCAGTTAAGAAGAATATACACTACTGGCCACTAAAATTGATACACTAGGAAGAAATGCAGATAACAAAATGATATTTATTGGACAAATATATTATACTAAAAATAACAGGTGATTAAATTTTCAAAACATTTGGCTGGATAGATCCTGAGAAATCAGTACCCAGAACAAACACCTTTGGCAGTAATAACAGCAGTTATACGCCTGGGCATTGAGTCAAACAGAGATTGGATTGCATGTACAGGTACAGATGCCCATGGAGCTTCAACACGATGCCACAGTTCATCAACCGTAATGACTGGCTTTTGGTGACGAGCCAGTAGCTCGACAACCATTGACCAGACGTTTTCTATTGGTGAAAGATCTGGAGAACGTGCTGGCCAGGGCAAAAGCTGAACATGTTCCGTATCAAGGAAGGTCCGTACAATACCGGCAACATGCGATCGGGCATTATCCTGCTGAAACGTAGGGTTTCGCAGGACTCGAATAAAGGGTAGAGCCACGGGTCGCAACAAACCAGAAATGTAACGTGCACTGTTCAAAGCACCGTCAATGTGAACAAGAGGTGACCGAGACGTGTATCCAAAGGCACCCCATACCACCACGCCAGGTGATGGGCCAGTATGACGATGACGAATGCACGCTGCCAGTGTGCGTTCACCACGATGTCGCCAAACACGGATTCGACCATCATGATGCTGTACACAGAACCTGGATTCATCTGAAAAGATGACGTCTCGCCATTCGTGCGCCCAGGTTCGTCGTTGATCACACTATTGAAGGCGCTCTTGTCTATGATGCAGCGTCAAGGGAAGCCGCAGCCATGGTCTCCGAGCTGAGAGTTCATGTGCATCAAACGTCGTCGAACTGTTCGTGCAAACACTTGTCTTCCAAACGACCCCCTTTCTTGACTCACGGCTCGTGACGTGGTTGCACGATCCATTATGGCCATGCGGATAATATGCCTATCTTCTCGGCTGCTAGTGATAGGTGTTGAGTATATGATTACTGTTATTGAATAACAATTATAAATGATATTTTAAATTATAATAAGGTATTATTTTTTTAATTGCGTTGTGTATTTATTATTTTATTTATTTTTCTACCCAGATCCAATCCTGAAAAATAGAAGCAGAAACTGGCTTTGTTTTAATAATTAGAAGTTTCTTTTTATTCACTTATAAAGTAACAAAACTATTTAAACACATACAACTCAATTATTTATAAATCACTTATATTATATCAAGATTACAACTTTGCTACCAACACGATTCAGCATTCACGTGGAGTTCATAATGATACTAAATTGTTTAAAGTTATACTCGTATTATTACTTAAAGTTATAAAATAGGTGGTACCACTCTTGGCTGGAAGAACATTTTAAAAAACATTAACTTACGTACAAACAGTGACTAGGCCGGCCTATTTAGAGGGCTTCCAAAAACATGCTTATAGCTAGTACGAGGAGGCTTCCTTCATCTGGATCGTAATTTCAGTTTCTTCGGAATAAAACTACATTGGCCTTTTTCTTCTTCTTCTTCAAACTTTAATTATATTTAAAATATGTAGGCTTTTATTAACCGGAAATTTCAATTTTCCTGCCAATCGAATCCACTAAAGCGTCAAGCTGGAATCACACACTCACAGGGTTCCTTTTTGAGTCGAAGTCTTACAGCCTTTTTCTTTTCTCCTTTTCTCTGGCGCCGACAATCCCTTCTCTCCTCCCCTCGCTTTCGCTTTTCGAAACCGGTTTCCTTCAAGTCCTACGTTAGGGCATCTCAATTCGTCAATATGGGGGGGGGGGTTATTATAGAATATAATAAAAAAAGGACTTCCAGCCAGAAAGAAAAAAATGGGTTGTTTAATTTCTAAAAATTATCCAGCCAGTAAATACAACATAGGTGGTCGTTGAGATCGCATGGCGTTCCGTATTACCGTCCTGAACCCATCGATTCCATATTCTGCTAACAGTCATTGGATCTCGACCGACGCGAGCAGCAATACTGCGATAAAATAAACTGCAATCCCCGTACGCTACAATTCGACCTTTATCAAAGTCCTTACACGAGGCATCACTACAACTTTTCACCAGGCAACAACGTTCAAATGCAATTTGTGTATGAGGAACTGGCTGAACAATTTCCTCATTTAAACACAATGTAGGTGTCACTACTGGCGCCTGCTTTGTCTAAATGCGCTAAAAGCTAGTCATTTGCATATCACAGCACCTTCTTTCTTTCGTATAAATTTCACGTCTGCAGCATGTCGCCTTCTTGGTGTAGCAATTTTAATGGCCAGTAGTGTACTTCAGTCAGAATTTATAATGTAATTATAATTTTGACGTATTATGGTCTAATATAATAAAATTACTGCTTCTGATTAAAACACATTAAAAATTCATGTTATTTTTTTTCACTCTAAGAGGACTTATCTTTGTAGAAGATAAGAAGTTTTGCATCTTTAAATGCTTACAAATCAATACGTTTCGCTCACTCAGATTACTGCACATTAAAACTGAGCGTGTTCGCAATGTCCTCCAAGTGAAATGATACCTCTGAGGGGTATTGGGGTCTTCTGCTTTCTCTCTGCTTCAAAATTATGAAGATGTCACCCGGCTGCTTCTATCTAAATGAAAGAGCAAACTCAGGGTTAGGTAGAGGGAAGCATGCTGGTGCAACAATAACCTTCAGATTGCTACGAATGAGAAATTTTTATTCCCATATCAATATAAGCAATTGCTCTATTTAAAATTGTTTCCTCATCATGACTGTAATAATTTTTAGACATTTGGATTTTAAATAATTCTATTGTTAATTAACTGTTTACCATTTCAGGTTACTGCAATGCAACACTCGTTTCAATTATTGCTAATGCTGTGGCTTGTCAAATTATATAACTGTATTTACAGATGCTTCAAAGAAAATTCATTCAATGGAAATATTGATATCGCACTGTCGTGGACTTATTTTGAGAATCTGTAATTTTTTAGGTGATCTTGAAATGTTATTTACTTTTAAATATTTACGTTGCATACATACACAGGTATATGAGCCATTTACCCAACCATCATACAATTTAATTTAATAACTAGGTATGTTTTGTTAAATTGCTTAAATAATTTATTTTAAATTACAGTAGTGATTTTATTTTACTTCATTGTTCTCACGTTTAAAATGTTTTAAGGATTTATAAAATTATCTTAAGACAAAATTATTTTACTTGAGTGTTAACTATTAATATTTAAAAGTTGATTAATGTATATTTTCTTTCAATTTTTAAAATAATCATTAGAGCAAAACATAATGTCATTGGGTGGTAAAACTGAACTCTAAAAATGAAATGTACTTTCCTACTTTTTTAGTTATAGTAAATTTTTCTTTGGTGTGGTGTCTTTATTTCTCTCACATAACATAAAAACATGAGTATTTATATTAAATTTATGTTTGTTACTTTTTTTCAACAGCAGGTATTTACGTATGATAAAAAAAATAAAAGTTTATACAGATATAAATTAATCGTGATAGAAATGCTTCATTTGAAAAAATTTAGTTTATAATTAATAACATTGAAGCATCAAAATTAAAATGTTGTTTGATTATCAGTATAATAAATTGAAAGCAATTATACCCTCTCACTCTTTGTTTAATAGACGAGGAAAAGAATTATAGCCAACAGACCTTCCTGTTCCTAGCTCGGGACGAACTTTACCAGTTTAGGTAGAAGATCACTAGATAATTTATTTGATATTATTTTATAATTATAATAAGGGGGCTCTTAAGCTTTTCTAAATAATAAACAAACCAAATGAAAAAAGTTGGTAAAACAGATTAAAATATTTACATCAGTTATGAAAGAGAAAAAAGTAAGCTGTTTACAAGTCAAGTGAAGAGTTGTTCATGGACAATTAAAATGTCTATTAGCCTGTTGAGCTTTTGCTTGAAATGTCGATTTCCCATGACTTTCTTTTTTAAAAATTGTCTCCCATTGAGCTGCTGGAGCCGCTAAATGTCAAGATGTTGTAAATGGGCAAGTTTTCAAGTAGTGAAGAGGGTTTCCTTCGTCTGCATACTGACATTACAGGGTTACTGAAGAATAAGATTAATGTTTTCCGAGATTTTGTGTGCGTGCGCTTCTGGGTAGAGTCTAGAAAAGCGCTATACTTAGAATGTAGAAATGGTTTAAAATAATAATGTTACCTAAATGCAAATAACATGAAACTCTAAACTACACTTTAGCTCTAATTATTCTATTTATATAATTAGATTATCCAGATAGAAATATTGCACGTCTTGAAATAATTTGTCATCTAATTACTTATTTGTTTACCTGCTCGTGTTATACAATAAATAAAGTCGGTCTTTTATTTTTATAGTTTTTTTGAAAATTATCAAACTTTTAAAATTTTAAGTGTTTGATTTTCATGCTTTTTAAGTCGAAAACAAGATTTGAAACTTTTCCTTCAATTGATAATTACACTCTTACAATGTTAATTAGAATCAAGGTTGTGCACTTTTACGCAGGAATTGTTCAGCTCGGTCGGGTGGACATAATCTCTTTACTTCGGCGTTTATTGGCTTCCCCTTACTTGTCTCGGTCAGCCATAACTTAGAACATTAGCGTTACGTTGGTTATTTCGTCATTACTGAACAGGAATGGATACCGAATTAATATATGAAACTTTTAATGCAGCACTGATTGGTATGAGATATTCGCTATTGAAGGAACTTCCTTATGAAGCCCCTGTATAGCAGGGCAAGGTTATCAGCTCAGGTGTTGACCTCGTCATTTTACACTTGTTCACTTTCATAAAATAGTGGATGCATTTAGAAAATTTTGGCACTTTATAGGAAGTCGGAAACACTTCACAGTAACCTAATGAGCGACTTATTCTTAAATGTACCTATATAAATTATGACACTGATATTTTGATTTAGAAAGGTTTCTTTT
Source organism: Latrodectus elegans (assembly GCA_030067965.1). Classification (NCBI taxonomy): domain Eukaryota; kingdom Metazoa; phylum Arthropoda; class Arachnida; order Araneae; family Theridiidae; genus Latrodectus; species Latrodectus elegans. The sequence goes on from CM057816.1 coordinate 11,090,570, forward strand.
TCCGTTAAAAATATAAACTTAATATAAAATGATTTTTTTCGGATTACACTTGAATTGCCGATTGTTATGTTTAACATAACTTAATAAAGTTTCTGTAATGCTTGAAATATTAATCGGATGAATTTAAATGAACTGAATCGTCGTTAGCTTTTATTTTGTATTTATTGCCCATCAAAATAAAAAGTTAAATATGTAAGAATATTAAATTATATGCAATTTGTTTTTTAAAATCTTAATTTATTTAAAATTTTAAATGATTCGAGTTTTGCATATGAATCTTAACTAATTCCAACATGTTCATATTTTATTCATAAAATCATGCAAATTTACAAATTATTCATTGTTGTTTGTGAATTAAGTTCCCCAGCCGCCATTATTCAACACAGCTTTCTTCTAAGTAAGTTTCTTTCAGAGAAGATAACGCCTAAAAGTATATTGATATAGTTAAAATATTGTATAGAAAATTTACACAATGCATATAAATGCATGATATAATTTTAAGAAAGAGTAATTGCTGTTTAATTCTCCTATTTTCAGTTCAAAATTTCAAGTGGGCATGAAAGTTGATCCTTACTTACGTAAAGTAGTAACTATAGGAGGATGGAGCCAAATTAATTGCAGGTTTAACGTTTGTTAGCGAATATTTTTTTCAAATCGTAATAGTCTGAAAGATGAATTTTCATTTATATAACATTTTTTTTGTGATAACCCTTGATTATGAAGCATTATTTTTTGCATACGAAGGCTGATTAAGCCAGGAACTGGAGTTTAAATTGATTGCAAGCAGTAAATGGGAATTAAATCCATGAAGAGCGTGAGTATATCTGTAAGTCGGAACATTCTAGTATTACTACTGCAATGATAATTTTTAAAATTAATTTACTACAGAATATTTTATAAACTTCAATAGAGCATTGAAAACAATTCCAGTGAAAAATTGTATTTTTGATAGGAATGAAAACCAATGAATGTAATGACGGTGCATGAGATACACATCGGAATCACGGATTTCGTCATTATTAGCTTAATATTTTCGTTAAAAAATACTGGATGCGATTTAATAAATAAGTGACTTAGGTAGACTATATTTCTTCATATAATATAAATGAATTTTGAGCTAATTACCAATGCTTTCATATGAATAAAAATACGTTTAGTTTTTATTACGTAGAGAATTTTGTTTGAAACGTATGTCATTAGATTTAATAAAATCTTTTTCGATATCAAGATTCGAGATTGATGTTTAACGAAATCTTTTCTTATGCTGTCTACAAATGTATGCTATCAACATAAAATGACAAAAAAAAAAACTTAAATTTTAAAAAACTACATTTTTATTTATTTACTTCATTATTTCAAGACTTCGTGTTGAAAGGTAACAAGATTTGCAAATTCGAGGAAGAGAAAGTAACTGTATTTAAAAATGAATTCTTAACAAATGAACAATTTCAATTTTTTATAATTTGACTTTGTTTTGGATTTGGATACAAATGCACATTGTATAATCTGCAATTTATTATCGTTGAATATTAAATTTCTAGTTTAGTTATTTTAATCCATTAAATAATTATAGCTTATGTTTGTAATCGCGATATGTTGGATTGTCTATCGTTCCAGCGAAGCCACTTTCTTAAATGGAGTGCAGTATTCAATTTCATTTGTGAGGTTGTATCTTCCTCTTTTTTTTTTTCATGTCATAGCAGGGACGAAATATTGAGATAATTCAGATTATTTTAATATCGATATTCATTGATGTTTTTTCTTCCCTTTAAATGTATTTTTGACGATTTTGTTTCATTTTTCACCCCGGCTTCATCTTTTTAGCAATTTACGAAATCCATGACAAGATTGACATTTACATTGAAGTATCTCCATTCGAGCAAGAGAATTTTCTAAAACACTTAATAGACTCGGGGCCACCCAATACGAATGCAAGTCTAGGTGAGGTGGATACAAGGGAATTTTTTTTACTACGAGGTATTCTTAACCTTAGCATAATATGGAAATTTGTATTATATTTTTGCCTACGTAGCAAAATGCAGCTTATGATTAGGTAATGTTGTATAACTGTGGGCCATTTTTAAACATATACAATAAAATAGTCTATGCTTAGTTTGTAAAAGTCTATGTTTTACTTCCACTGAAGTCTAGATAGTCAATTACTGAACTTGTAATGTCAAATTCGAAATTAGTTTACTATGGATTAATTATACAATGTTGCACATGTGAAAAATCTAGTTTTCCATGGAATTTAATTTCTGTTTAAAATAAATAAGCTCATAGAAACTATAAAGTCAATTTAAAATAAGTACTTATAATGAAATTTTTCGATCATGAATAATAATCATATGACGAGGTTGACCCACTAGCGAGAACCTCCTATATAAGATTCACCCTGTACAGAAACTTGCAGAATAAAAGAATATCTTTCAAAGGATAATTTTATATACCATGTATTTTGTGATTTTAGAAAATTTAAATTTTTCAACCTGAAAATGTAGATTATCCATGTGACAGGTGATTGCTCAGTATTTTTATACTAAATGTATTTCAAGAAATGGCGAAATACGTATAATGTTGTATAAATATAACGGTATCTTGTCATATACGACTTCATTGTTACTTTTTCTCTCATCATCAATAACCAAATATATAGTTATCTTTTCGTAAGTGTGGAATGTATTCATTTATGTTATAATTCTCGTGATTTTCTTTTTTCGTTTGTCTATTTAGCAGTCGAATGTTATTACTTTCGTTTTAACAGCTGTGGGTGTGAATTACTACATTATGTTTGGATATTTACAATAGTTCGGAATATAATAAACGCACGCATGCACATACACGCGCACATATACATGCTTACTTGTGTGTGATTGTAAGAGAGATGTTTTAATCCATAAATATTGTAAAAAAAATTTTCCCGGCGATATATCTTTAAGCTTAAGAAATATTATGCACTTTTTAAATCTTTCTTTGAAAGTAAACTAAATATAGCTTAGTTTAATATTTCAATTGTATGTTTTATAAATTTTAAAATTGTTTTCATAGAAATTAATTTTTTAAAGTAAACTATGGTCACTATGAAATCACTTTTCTTTTATTGAAACCTGTTTTGCAACGAAATAAAAATATGGAAAAGGAATTTAAGATATTAAATTTAAAAATGTTTGTGTGTGTATTTGGTTTTAAAGTCATTTTTCATGAAAGTTTTATTATTAAATTCCTTTTTCATCAAAAATTATGAAGGCTTAGTTCCTATTTATTAGATCTTAAAAAGATTAAATTTTTTTTTAATTTAAAATAAATAGGGCTTAGTTCACTATTTCAAAAGTACGCTTTATTACATTTAAAATTGCAATCCTAGCAATTTGTTTTTTCAAAATAAATTATGGTTCTTAATGAAACTTCATTTTCAATGAAATAAAAATGTGGAAAAAGCCTAAAGGATATTTTATAAAAATGTTTATAGAATTAGCCCTTACTAAATCTTTTCTTACAAACTGTTTTCTCACCAAAAATGAGCGATTAGTTCCTATTTGTTATAGCCGAAAAAAAAAACCCTGTATTATTTTACTTATTTAGAATGTTTACAGTAAACAGAAATTTTTAGTATGCATTCATCAACCATGTTTTTACCGTTAGAATTTTTATTTTGCAAATTAAACCTTTTATTTAACGATTAATTTTACCTTTTAAGGAAATCGATTTTATAATAACGTCTTTGTAATACCTTCAAAACTGACAATATGCCATTCGATTAGCCTCCTGAAACATTTAAAAAACTTGTTCACCATTAACTCGTTATTTTTGTTAATATACTGTACTAAATTGATTTTAGATCGTTAGATGTTACACACACACGCACACACACATATATATATATATATTTGTTATCTTAAAGCACTCTTTAAAAAAAATTCATATACACAAATGTAAATTGTTTATATTTAACGTTAAAATTTTATTGGTTGTACTATCCATCTTCAGGCTATTAATTAAATTCATGACTGGTTGAAGGTATCAATAGAATGATTTTCTATGTACTGACCAGCTGAACATTTGCATAAATAAATAAAAAATTATGCACAATAAAGGTAAATGTAAACTATTTAAAAAAAATTTAGTGAAAATTTATCACACTATTTTACTATGGGGGTATACTTATTCCGCTTAATATATTTATCTCAATAAAAAAAATATTTGCTCTCTTTAACAGTTGAATATAATGAAACTTCTCAGTGGTTTGTTTCGAATAGAATTTAAGATATTGGTTTAACAACTTAGTTTTCGCTGCTTTTAATATTTTTCACAAAAGGATATATTTTCACCCAATATACATATAAAAGTAAGTTAATCAAGAATGTATTCTCCTTTGTGTGTGTGTTATGTTTACAAAAATTTCTTAATATTCAATAAGTTTTTCGAACTGATTTGGACGGCCAGAACGTGATGTGTCTTTGAGGCCAAAATTTACTTTTTTGAACTTTGTATCACGGGCTATAGAATTTACTCAATATACAGCACAAATGTAGCGAGTAGCTTTTGCGGCTTTCGAACTTTAATTAAATCTAAAAAGAAGGTTATGAAAATGCTCATTCTTCTCAACTCTACATTGCATTTTAATGATCTGTGAATAGCAAGAAAACGTATCTTAGTAACAAAACGTATATATTTATGAAGAACAAAATATTCTCTTTCAAATGAAGACAACAATGTGCCGAAAGTATATAATGTCATACAGAGTTTACAAAATTAAAAAAAAACGGGAACTTTGTTACCACAACCCAATATATATTTTAAAAATTTATTTCAAATGCACGAAAAAAAAATTCAGCAGATTTACAAAATGTTATCAGACTAGATTAAACCATAACACCGAAATTCGATGATTTAATATTGTTAGAAATACTAATTTATACAGATTGAAGGTTATTGGCGATGTAGAAATTATCAAACTGAACATGAAAAAGTATGTTCAACTGATCTCGATGTTCTTTAAGGATCACACAATATTTGTATAACTACAAAGAATGTTATGTGTGTGTTTTATGCACTATCATAGAGTGAAGGCAGCAAAATTACCTCTGTTATTTCCAGCATTTTATTATATTATAAACATAAATTTAAAGTATATTATAAGCAAAGAAATATACAAATTAGCTATATTTTTGGAAACGAAATGTTACGATTTAATACATATTTCTTACTGATTAGAATTATGATTAAACTTGTTTCCCAAATTCTCGTGTATAAAAGTGGAATTTATATACATATAAAGTAACGTGTGTGTTCGCGCGTAATACTGAGTGATCTAAATTATAATTGCATTTTGGAAAATAAATGCTCCAAAGAATTTCTAAAAAACTTTCATACGTAATTTTACTATCATAACATAACATAAAGTTATATTTCTTTTAAAGCTAAAAAATCGTGTTTTTTTATCTTTTTTTTGTATCATGTAGAGGCAGTAAAGCAGCAGTTACGTGCACGCTCGATTTAAAATCCATGTTTTAGCAGTTTCACGTACAAACACAATTATTTTTAAAAATGCTTGAAGCATAAAAATTTGCATTGTGATATTATTATTTGAGAGATTTTTCACCAAATCTAGCTACCTTTACTATGTTTATAGTATTGCCAATGTGAATTTTTGTTGCTTTTCGGACTTTTTTGTTGCCAGATTTGATTTTTCTCTTGTTTTATATTGTCATATGTATGGTTCTTTTTATTGGCAACAGCATTTGAAGTTTTTGTTTTACTTTCAATTCAAAATTATTGTTCTACGTTTCAATTCCAAGATTTCATACTTAATTAAATTGTATCTTTCTTTAAATCAATCAACTGTCGTGTAGATTCTTTTTAAATCAATGGAGTAAAAGTACTAGATCCTAGTAGCAATTGGGTATTGCAAGAAAATTTTTTTATTACAGTTTCACATTCGATAATAAGAAAACCGCGTTGCATATTCTTCCACGTTTGACTAAACTGAGTATTTTCAACAAATAAATTAAAAATAGTCTGGCTATGATAAAGCTATTTATTTCTACATCAAAATACTAATTTGTAGTCAGATTTGTTTTTATATATAATTATATATATATATATATATATATATATATATATATATATATATATATATATATATATATATATATATATATATATATAAAATATAAATCAGTTTATATTGTAGCATTGATAGCTACCATTTTCTTTCGCCAAAACCACTTTTCAGTTAAAATTTATTCACCATTTTACATTACCATACTAACGTTTTACAAAATTAGTTTCATTAAAATGTGGAACTAACATGTACGTATTGGAGACAAATGAGCAAACTGGCGAAATAAATATTACCCTAGAACTATTTGTAGCCTATTCAAATTTAATGAAGTTTATACAATGGATGCATCAATTAGAAAATATCATCAACATGTGAGCTTGACGTCATGTTCAATAAGCTCATTTTGGGAAATTTCCAGTTTTAAAAACATGCGATTAATTTGGCGATGAAAAAAGTCGCAATGGGGGAGGATATCCTACTTGTTCCATTATTTGCTTTTATATTTAATGCATTTAATGTAGTAATATTCTAGAGAGAAAATATCTCTCACTCGATAGCTAACTAACTACATGCTATATGCCCTAAGGTTGACTTAACAAAGATCCGTCATGTTCACTAAAGGATAATTGATCTCGCATTAAAAAAAAAAGTGATTACAATGTCCTCCAAGTGAAATGATACCGTTGGTGGAGCCAGGTAAAGTATTAGGGGGTCATTTACTTGATTTACGCTTCTGAATTATGTGTACTCCAGACCGGTCACTTCTGCTGACTGGTAGAGCTCATGTAGAAGCAACAAACTTTGAATACTATGTTATGTCCCTATGATGCTGCATTATAGACATATATATGTTAATTTAATCACGTTCACATTGACCGAAGAATGTAACCATCCATCAGCAATTATGACACATTTCCTCGTATGTTTGAATAGTAAAGTAGTCCTCTCTATAACACGGTATATTAGCTGTGCGTTATAGGAAAACGCGCTCATACGACCTTGTATAATGTGGCATGTACAAATGATTCATATTTAAATTTTCTCGTTGAAAGAGATTTAAATCGATTATCAAGGAAAAGCTATGTTATGAATGAAATGTATGCGTTTTATTAAAATCAAATTATGAGTATTTTAAATTGAAAAAAAAAACTGATACAAATGTAACTAAAAAACAGTTAATTTCAAATAATTCCAAAAACATTTTTTTTTACATGTTTATTAGCTGTAGGAGCTATCCAAAATATAGTTCTCTCAGTTCTAAACTGTTATTGTAATATTCCTTGTATTTGTTCTTCTTCGTCAGAAATTTACTTTTGTTACACAAATGAAAATATCACACCTTTTGTTTTAATTTTTTAAAATAATGAACAAAACAAATAAAATATTAAAATCATGAAATCTGCAATCACATTATTCATTTAATTTTTTTTCAAGTCATGTAAATAATAAGAAATTTGATAAGTTTTTCTTTATATATAAGTGTTAATTAATCACTTTATTTTGACTTCAAGAATATTTTCAACTTATTATGGTATTACTTTTCTCGTATTCTCACTGCGAAATAGCGCAGAGAAAAATGCGCATCAACTCGTTTTATACCTGCGTTACCCTGATAAGACAAGGTTTTTTGATCGAGTTTGTTCATATATCTCAGAAAATTTTTGTTATTACATGAATGATAATGTATATAAATTCATTTAATTATTTTTTCAAATATTGAAAAATGCTTTATTTTAAATTGATATGTTCGGAATTAATTTAGTTTTTAAGATAAATAAATTAATAAATCGATAAAAGTTACTAAATTTTTTTTTATATAAATTAAGTAATCAATGAGATATTTCTGTTCCTTTCAAATAAATATTCGCAAATAATTTCTTTGCAGTAGACATATTTAATTTTAATCACCCAATCTTTATATTAAAGGGTTATGTAGAAAATGCGACATGTTTGTCAGTGGCATTGTATTATGATTAGAAAATTTATAAATGAATATTCGTAAAGAAAGCAAATTACTGAAATTAATTTAAAGTTTATCAATCATATGAACTGCAAAAATAAGATTCACGTTTGAATATATATTTTTTTATTAAAATATTTTTCAACAAATAATATATAATAAAATGCACGTGTAAACAAACCTGCAAGTGTTTCTGCATGCTTATTTAACACGGTTTCAGATTTTTAATATTTTATATAATTTATATGCTATATATATATATATATATATATATATATATATATATATATATTCAATAGCATATAAATTATATAAGTTTATCTAGCTGGAACAAGTAATATCTTAGCAACTCAAAGTTCAGTCCTTTCTAGAGGTATGACATCTATATAAAGTAAAGACACCATATTATAACTCAAATCTACAAAGCAATATAGTTGTTAGAAAATTAAAGTGAAAGCAACCGATGGCTGTTAAAGAATATTTTTGTACCAAAAACCGAAAAAACGAAGTCAAAATTGACTGAACTCCATCACCACTTGGAATTTCTAATATCGATCATTACCGTTATAAGGCATCTTCTAAAACAGAATATTTTCAGCCGTTTCTCAAGCTACTGGTCACAGATGATGGTAAACGTTGTCTACAGAGGTGTTACACTCACCTCTGTCGATTGATAAATGAAAGTAATCAGTGTGATCTGACTGATTTTTTTCTACAATTTTTTCTCAAAAATGCCTGGTGCACGACTGGAATACCATTGCACAAGCGTATGACCATAATTGTACCATCTCAATTGCCAAACATAAAGATGAATCTGTCATGAAACTGGCAGCTGTGTTATGATTTTCCGCTGTCCCTATCGTAACTCGAAAGGAAAGATCATTGGGGAAAAGTATTTAAATTTTTAGATCATCAATTCCGGCCTATGCTACAAACATTTCCTGTTAGCGAATGAATTTTTTCTAGATGGTAACTCCCCCATCATTGCAACGAGACTTGTCCGGTAGGATTTGATGAATTTGAACACCTACCTTGGCCAACACAATCACACAAGTCCTCAATACAATTGAATTTCCAATATCTATTTTTAAGTGCTCTTTAGAATCATCAGCATCTCTCCCAGATTTTTCACAATATATCCATGAAGAATGGCGCCCTATTTCCCTAAATTATAGATGTCTAAACTATGACTGAGGACCGCGCGATGCAAAGAAAAAATATTAGCTGGGCCACACATAGAAGATTTTTTGCACAAACTGAAATATAAAATTATTCTATATGGCTTTATTAAAGTAAATTATCTTCTTTTTAATATTTTTTAATTGGAGTTAAGTATGTATAGATACATATTTAATTTAATTTTGTAAAAAAGCTTCCTTTTATTTAAATTGGATTTCATAAGGATAGAAAAATTCTAATTTATGAGATGGAAAAAATTCTTTCGTTGACAACAAATCGATATCAGCTTCAATGGACAAAGTTGCAGTTCTTAATGCATTTTAGAGATGTTTGTTTGTGATGTTTGTTTTTTGTATGCTTCATTCTTGAAAATAAGTGTTCAAAATATAAGTACTGTCAAATGCTGTAGACATTAATAGTGCATGATTGTAAAAGTTAAGATATATGTCACGGGGTAGGTAATTTTTATAAAACTCTTGTAAAAAAATATTTTTAAATTTTTGTTTCAGTTTAATATCATTTTGCAGTTCCATGCATTCCATTTGAAGATTTCAAGTTAATTTACTTATTTCTAGAGAAAATTGTGTAAAAAATATGTAGAAACTCATTTTATTTTTCGAAAATCTTGAAATTTACTTAAAACTCTTGAATTACGTTCAAAAACTAATGCAACATATTTTAAATATTTTGTGCAACTCTCTCACAGGTTTAATGTACAGTCAAAGTACTGGAATGTGTCAAATCTTTTATTTTTGCTTGATTATGCCAAAATGTTAACGTTTTTTCAACCTTTGTAATTATTTGGAACATATAAATTGATGCCATGTGACACTTAGCTTATAAATGATTTGCTTTCTATTGCGCCTTCTGGTGGAGTTTTTTTATTCCAAAGTTTTTTCCTACTGATATAGTTGTGGCAACAGAAAGTAAGCTTATAACGGAATTTTTGAATTTTTGGCAGTCTGGCGTGGGATTCAACATTGCGATGTTAAACTTTTTCCTGTCCGGGCCATTTTTTATAAAACCGAACTTTTGGCGATATCTTCGACTCGGTAAAATTTATTTCTTCTTTATTCTTTCTTGTTCGTATGTTTATTTTTTTCTTTCAGAGATCTCTAAGTTTGTAACAAAAAAAAAGGTAAATTGTCTACATGGCCATTTTCAAATTGAGAAAAATGTTGAATTAAATTTTTGGAAGCGAATGAAACTGATCAAATAAATGTCATTCAACCTTTTAAAAAATAGAGATACCTAGAAAGAATAAAAAAGAAATAGAGTTTACCGAGGCGAAGAAATCGCCAAAACATCGGTTTTAGAAAAAATAGCCCGGACAAGAAAAAGTTCAACATTGCAAAGTTGAATGCCACGCCAGACTGCCGAAAATTCCAAAATCCCGTTCTAAACCAATTTTCTGTTGTCACAACTATATCAGTAGAAAAAAATTTTTGAATTAAGAAACTTCACTAGATGGCGCCATTAAAAGCAAATTATTTATAAGCTAAGTGTCACATAACAATTGATTTTTTCCTTGAAGTCTGAAATTTAAATCATTCTAATGTTCTGCCAATACTACAACACATGCTAAATCTAAAACCCAATCTTCGCCTTCAAATTCAGTCACAGCTTTCCCTTTTGTTTCCGCAAGCATTTTTATTTCAGTTCTTAAATCGCAAAATCTTTTGAATGACTCTTACTGAACCACCTAACTACTGTGTAATAAATATCATCTTGAAATTCAGTGCCCATTATCTTAAAATCTTGAAATTGTCTATGATTAAGGGCTTTTGTACTCTTATGAAGCTAATGGCTTCCATAACAATGCTTAGTACACTTTCCATTTTTAAAAATTTTCCATATAATTTGCCCTGATATACAGTACAATGATGTGCCATCACATTGTCGGTCGCGACGATTTAACCTTTAAACGATAACCTTTAAATAATTAACCTTTTTAACGATTCCCTACTTTTACTAACCATCTGTTATGATACGCGATGAAATTTTTCATAGATAAGGAAAACCTTTCGATCTTCGTTTTTAATGCATCTCCAGCCGCCTACTTTAAATAATCAAAATAGTTATTGGAATCCAAACATACTTTATTATTTATGGTTCGATTTTATTCATGAATTACACATTTACAGAGTAACGTAAGCACACGTTAACAAAAACTGACTGATAATATTTTTGTGAGCGAAAATAGATTAAAAAAGAAAAATTATACCATTTTTAAATTTTTTTAAAGTATGTTTTAAAAACTTAATATTTTTTTACTTATTTATTAAAAATGCAAATTTCTAAAGCGTTTTAATATAAAAATTTCTAAAATACAATTCATTATTTATAAAGTCTTTTGCAAAAAAGGGTATTTTTAATTTCACGATAAATTCAGTTTTTTTATAGTACAGTATAATAATATAATGCCTACAGTGCTGGACTTAGCTTCTATTTCCATCAGAAAAATTCAAAGGAATCATTAATAGAAGTAATAATCAGGCTTACTAATACTGGCCTAGTTTTTCTGAATAACATTAGCCATGCTTTCGAGAACAGCCACCATAAAACTTTTGCAATAATGAAGTTACAATATTTTTAAATAATATGCCACTGGAGTAAAATCTGTTAGTACCAGTGGTGATGTCAGAAACCATAAACTAATATTTGTCTGCAAATAAAAAGTTCCTTAAACCAATTAAATTTGTGTGATAATGTTCAAGAAAAGGTTAACACTCTAAAGTTTACATGAATTTTGCTTACTTTCTTCTTTATAGCTTTGAAACAATTTCATACTTTTACTATACTACTTCAATATAATTTTCGCAGTTTTTATGACTTTCATTGCACGTTATTGCAGTATTGCTTTATTTGAACGGATTTGTTGCTTTAAGTTTAATGTATAAATATAAAATCTACTTTCAGCGATAACTGATATGGAAAAGAATCACAAGGATTTGTTCATTCAGTTAAGACATCTCATTCAACATTTCATTTATGTTCATTGTTTGTAGTCTGAAATACTCATGCATGTATTTGAAGTTATATATATATATATATATATATATATATATATATATATATATATATATATATATATATATATATATATATATATAAGGATCACAAGCATTAACATTTAGTTAAAAAAATCATATTTAACGTATCTAAAATTTCATTCACGTTCATTGATGTTAGTCTGAAATACTCATGGATTTATTTGAAGCTAAAAATATATCATAAATGTTATTAAACTTATGAAACATATTTTCATTCTTAATGTTAAAATAATTCTAAATGTTAATAAAGTTTAGAATTATTAATAAGGTTATTTAAATAAAGAATAAAATTTTTTAAATGTTCTTGATGTTATTATAAATTTCCCTAATTCTTATAGAGATATTTGTCTAAATTTATGCAGGGTTTAGAAATTCATATTATACGAAATTCGAGAAGAAAGCTAACATTCTTGAAATTTTTGGACTCAAAAATATAGCATAAACGCCTCTCAAACGTCCTATAGGAAATTAGAAAAATGTGTGTTTGAAGAGAGTTTCAGATTCAGCGCTTACTTTTACAGAAGTTTCTTGCGAAGGCCACATTTCTCGGTGGCGAGCTTGCTTCACAGTCTGAGGTTAATGTAACTCACCACCGACTTTGCCTCTGTTTTTGGTTCCCTCTACGATAAGAAAGAATCATACTGAGATTAAAAAGACAACCTATTAAGAATGGTCAATTAGGTATAATATACTTTTTTGTTATTTAGAGAGATTGCCAGTCCTATTATGCTTTCATTTTCAATAGATTCTGTTAACTGATCGCGTTTAATCCTAAATTTTATCATTTACTTTGAAACTCATTTTGTACGAATATTGTACGATAGCAGAATACATTAATTCAAAGGAAACAGGTGTGAATCTGGTGTGAGAGCTATGGAGTTAACTGTCAGTCTGTTCAGTAATTGTGGTTATAAAGGTAGTCGTTGAGAGAAAAGCCCAACCATTCAGTGACTACTACTAAGAGTACAAGATTATTGAGTTTTCATTAACAGTTATTGAATGGTATTTATTTCCACAAGGTCATGTGTGATAGAACGGCATTATCAGTAGCCAACATAAAGTGTGCATTAAGTTTGGCAGAGGATATTTAAAGGAGAATTACACAAAGAATCGAGTCCAGATTTCAAATAAGACAGCGTGGAGGAGTCTAAATTGCAGCAACATTAACTACGTCATTGGTTACGTCAAACCAATTCGTCATTAGTTACATCAACCATTGGTCACAAAGCGTCCAGTTATGTCATTGGAAGGAATGAGTTAAAGCTTTGGAGATTTTCTTAAAACTAGCATTTGTAGATTTCTAGGAGGACACTCAACATTTACTAAAACAATATAATTTACATTAAAATAAGAAATTTTACCATGTTGAGGAGATATATAGGCTAATCTTAAATTCAGAAAAATATCTTTTAACATATTGCAAAAATGATTTTAAAAAGTTCATAAGTAATTAAAGTTTTTCAGCAAGGAGATAATATATTATTTCCATTTACTTTTCAGTTTTCTGTTTAATTACTGGCAAAATCATCAATCTTTTACCAACTAAAAAAGGAGAAATTGTCAGAGGAAAGAGTTAGGAGGGTTTATTGTACAGGTACGTAACATGTCTCAAACTTGGTATGTAACATGGGTTCAATTTACCTCAATACAGTTCCTAAATCTTTAAAAGTAAAAAAAAATTAATTATTTTCTTTATGTCTCAAAATCCTCCTCACTATGGACATGTTTCAACAACAAACTTCCATCTAATATACTTGGAGTTAAGCATAATTTTTTCTTCAGGATTACTGCTTGACTTTAACTCTTGATTTGGTTTTTGAAAGATTCAGCATTGTATGAACACTACATAGAATAAACTTAGAATTGACATAAATCTCCTAAAAACAAATAAATTACATCAATACTCACATTGAGAATTAATTTTAACTAACATTTTTTCTTGATGCACAAATAAAAATAAGCAAATATCATTTAAAGTAAGAACATTTTGTTACAGAATCAACTACAAGAAATAGATTAGCAAAATAGAATTCACTCATAACAACAGGTAGGTTTCCTTGAATTTTATCAGGGGCTAGCTACTACCCCCTAAATATCAAATTCAACTTTGTAAAGTTTGCAAATTAAACAATTTAATAAACTTTTCATAAATTGTCAATAAATTGTCAATACAAAGCTTTAAAAATCCAGAACTATTCTCGAAAATGAGTCAAAGTAGAATTTACACTATAATGTCATATGATAATAAGAGCATCTAAATTTAAAAGCTCAGTAAATTTATGATTAGTTAGAAGAAGTCAAGGATGCTTGGTTTTCAAGTCCTCATTTCAGAACTACAAACGTTCGTTTAAACAAAGTAATTCATCTCTGTTAAGTTCAGGCTTTAATTTGAATATTTATGTATCACAGACACTTTCAAGAATAATATGTATTATCTCAACTCCATACTGCTTTCATTGAGTAAGTTTGGAAATTAACTTCCCAATATGATTAAATCTATTTATGTGAAGATGATAAAATCTGATTTCGTGAAATAAAGAGGAATCAAAATCTTTCCTGTCAGTGCAAGTCACAAGTGTCGCAAGGAAAAGCTCGCCTCTCTCCATTGTATCCTTACCTTCATCTGCACCTTCTCTGAGACTTGACGAATCTTGAACAGGCCAGGAGTGAATGGGATGAAACAACCAAGTAGGACTATCGAGAATTTCAAAATAATTTCTTTTCAACTACTCTACAATCTGCTGGAATGTCAAATCCACTAGAGTGATTCCAGCTTTCAGGATGAGTTAGTGACTGCACCTGAGCAACTCTGCTTGTCACAAAAGATTCTCTATGCTTTGAAGATTTTTTTCAACCAAAGAACTATTTGAGAGTCACTACCTAAATACGTATTTTAGTGAAATGTGGGAAAAGTTTTTCAAGTGGTTTCTTAAACACGCTGATAGAAGTACTACAATCAATTATAATCTAGAAAGACTCAAAGTTTTCAAAGGAGCTATTTTACTTTTAAACATAATAAACTCAATTTAATAATCATGTTTGAAGTCACATACAGAAGGATTCAATAGCCCCATAAGTCTTAGAACTAGCGTTGGGGAAGACATGAAGTGTACTTGTAATCAAGGTTTATTGAGTCAAGTTCATGAAATTCTGAAATCCATATAATGCAGTTTTTCCTTTTATATAAAGTCACTGGGCAGATTTTCTCCCATTTCAGCTCTCGCTTCTATATTTCTTGTATAAGAAATTTTATTTTAATTACAAAAGGATTAATTCCACAAGGATGCAATATTTCTGAAGTAGCTGTAAGTACATACCAATTACAAAATACATTGTTTCCATACGATTACTTAAATTTAACTTGATTTTATCCTTAACCAGATCCCAAACTAATCCTAAAAATACTGCTTCTCGCCCGAAATTTGTATTTTCTATATATCTATTTCATACTGAAATTTATTAAGTTCCGAACCTTTAATTTTTAGTTCAAGCCATCAATATAAAAAAATATTTTTCAAAACAATCAGGATAAACTTTAAATTTCGAATTGAGAGACTTCAAAACACTTACCAAAGCAAAGTGAAACATTGTTAGACCAAAAGGAACATGATTTAATTGAAAAGTTTGTATAGAATCACGGATACCTTCCAGAAACTGTAAAAGTTGGAGTGTTTTTTTTTTAAATCTTTCTTAGCAATTTACCATACGAAAACCTTTTTCTAAATCCTCGCAAAATGCAACTGGATTTTGAAGAAACTTACATTTTATAAAAACTAAAAAAACAAAAACAAAATTGAAAATGGAAAATCTTTAAATGAACTTCTTGTGAATCTCTGTAGCTCATTTTTACATAAATTTAATAAATTTATATAAGTTTTGCAACCATTATATGCAATTAATATATATATATATATATATATATATATATATATATATATATATATATATATATATATATATATATATATATATATATCATAAATACTGTTTTGCAACATCAAAATTAGAATGTAACCCAAATGGAGGTTTCCTATTCTTTCCTTAAAATTTAATTCTCTAACATACCTTTCCCCATTAAATTCACAAGAATTTTCAAATTTTTCCAATCAAGGTTTTGTTTTTATCAGAAAGATTTTGGTTTTCATTGGAAATTCTAACTTCCACTTATTTTTAAATCAGTAAAAAGTAAATCCATAATCAATCATACATTCTCAAAATTCTTAGCTAAAATTTTAATCTTCAGTATTTCTGTGTGTGTGTGTGTGTGTTTGTGTGTGCTCTCTCTAGAATGAAAATTATATATGTATTTATTTTTATTCTTTCATCTTAAACTAGATCATAAAAAGAATCAGAACAAAGCTGAGCATTAGATTGAATTTTGTTATCCTATAAATCACCCGGCAAGTTCTTTAAAACGATTACAAAACTGAAGCGTCAGGAATATTCAAGGTCAAACAAAACTTAAAATTCTGTTATAAGAGCCTCTTCAGTGGATCAATTTCATTATTTAAAATAAACATAACAAAGTATTCTGTTTTTCCTATTAGGTTAATTTTAAAAATCGTTTAACTTTAAAACACACTGTTATGTCAAACAGCACGTTTAAAATATTTTTATAGTATCAATTGTGTGTGTGTGTATATATATATATATATATATATATATATATATATATATATATATATATATTGATGATTATTACTATTTGATAAAAATGAAAAAATAAATAAAAATTCAAAGTCAAGCAATATTTTAATATTGATAGGCTTCGCTGTTTATCTATTGACAAAACCTGCATTTTAAAATTTTCCATCGGAAATTTTGCATTATAGTACTTTATTTATGAAAATTTCGTTGCAATTTTATTGCGTGTTCTTCTTATCTACTTGTTTTTTAAAGGAGCAATTTTTTTTATACAATGCATTTTATTAATTTTGTGCTGAAGACTCAACAAATTTGTTTCTCTTATTTATATTTTTTGGAAGATTTTCCTTTTTGTGATACTCGATTTAGATTTTTCTTTTTTAATCACTAGTCGCCAATAGGCATAGTAAAAAATACCCTCTTCTCAAATTGCTATCATTGGTCTCAAATCAACATACATTTTTATTTATTTGTTTCAGTTTTGATCAATTTATTTTATTATAATATACTCAATTATATATATATATATGTCAACACAAAATATAACTGCACTGACAAATTGAGACCCATTATCACTTATTAGGCGACGGGGTAATCCATACCTTAAAATACGTTATTTAATAATGTTAAAGAGTATTCTTTAGTAGTAGCTTGCTTTAACGAGAATAACTCAGCCCATTTAGTTGTACAATCTTCAACAATAAAGATCCACTTGATGCCTTCATTTATTTCTGGCAAATGTCCAAAAAGATCAATGGTGATGCTTTCAAAACGTTGAGCAGGTTCAGGTGTTTGCAATAAACCGGCAGATATTTGATTCGTCGCTTTGTATCTCATGCATTCTGCACAACTCTTTACATAATCTGAAATGTACTTTCTCATTCTAGTCCAATAATATCTAGATGATATTCGGAAAAAGGTACCATCAGATCCGTAATGTGATGCTGTGGGAGCGTCATGGTGAAGTTTTAGGATTTCTTCTCTTTGATGCAAAGGAACAACTAACATCAGATGCTTCCTCAGCTTCAGAATGTGGGGAATAACGGTAGAGTACACCTTTATTCAAGAGGTACCCTCTTTCCGACCAATTCGTAAAGTCAACACTTTTGTTAATATCTTCCAAAGAGTCTACGATCTTCTTTAATTCAGGATCTTTCAATTGTTCCTCTCTGAGTTGACCATTTGTTCTTGATGGAACATCAATAGCTAACGACAACGATAGTTCTTAAGTCGCAAGATTTTTCATTGTTCTCGTCCATGCTTTCCACATGCGTTCCACAGCATGTCAGCCGCAACGTTACATTTTCCTGGATAATAATCAATCTTCAAATTGTAAGTTTGAATCTGAAGGGCCCATCTGGCTAATCTTTCAGTGGGTGACGTTAAAGTTATTAACCACTTTAATGATTGATAGTCTGATGCTACTAAAATATCTGAGCCTTCAATATAACTTCGAAATTTTTTTAAGGTCTATAAGACTGCCAATGCTTCTCTTTCTGTTGTAGAATAGTTTTTTTCAGCAGAGTTTAAAAGTCTACTTGCATATTCGATTGGCTGTTCATCGACAGAACTTTCACCTTATAGAAGGACTGCGTCTAGATCATAACCACTTGCGTCTGTTGGAATGATAAATGGTTTTGTAGGATCAACTTGTTTCAAAACTGGTGGAGTTATAGAGTTTGAATGCTTGAACTCGTTTAGAGTTTAACATCGTTTTAGAGTTTGAAATGCTTGTTGTTCTGGTTAATTCCATCTCCAAACAATGTTCTTTTTGGTCAAATTGCTAATGGGTCTAACAAAATTTGAAAACGTCGGGATTAATTTTCTATACCATGAACAAGTTTGCAAAAATGAATGGAAATGTTTAACATTTCTTGGACAAGGAATATTTTGTATTGCTGCTATTTTATCTTGATCCGCCTCTATCCCATTAGGAGTGATCCACAATCCTAAATATTTTACACGTGGTCACTCAAATTTACATTTGTCCCTATTTGCAGATAATTTAAATTTTTGAAGTCTATCGAACGCCATTTTTAAATCTTAAACATGCTGTTCAAAGGTTTCAGATAAAACAATAATATCATCTAAATAGACTAAGACTTATGGTAGTCCATTTTGGAATTGATCCATAAGACGTTGGAAAGTTGCTGGGGATTTCTTAAACCATATGGCATTCTTTTATACCTAAAGGCACCAAACGGGCACACAAATGCAGTCTTTTCTTAGGATTAAGCTCAATTTGATGATATCCAGTTCTTAGATCAAGAGTAGACATAAAAGTTGTGGATTTTGCATCATGCAAAAGAGCATCTATGAGAGGCAGTGGATACTTACCAGGAACAAATATCGCAATTAGCTTACGATAATCTATACACAATCTAATAGTTCCATTAGGTTTAGGAATAAAACAACCGGTGATGCATACGGTGATTTGCATTCTTCTATAATATGGCCAAAAGTTCATCAACTTCTTTTCTTAAAAATTTTTGTTTTTAGGAGACAGTCTATAAGGTTTAGATACAACTGGTGGATGGTCACCTGTATTGATATGATGTTTAACATAAGGAGTCTGTTCTCCCCCTAGCTGGAAAATATCTTCATTTTCATTAATCAGAGGAATTAATTGATTTCTGTTTTCTGTATACAGATTCTGTCCTTTTTCTTCTCTCAAGCAAAGATTGTTAGCTTCAAGTACAACTGTAGGATTTCTTTGTATTGGACCATCATTTGTAAATAAATTCGTATGACAAGTACTACTACTGACTTCAATAGAGATGTCTTTTCTGGGTAGGGATAAATCTTTTGCAAACTGCATTCTGTGATTAGGTTTATGACCAAAGTACCAGCAGTTGTGTCGCATGTCAATCACAATTCCAGATTTTCTCAAAACGTCAACACCTAAGAGAGTACGATTAGCCTTTGCATGTGGCAGAAAAATCAAGTCTATTCGGAAAGTGGGGCCATGAGCTGAGTAAACATCTGTATGAGGTGAGATGTTTACTCAAGTAAACATCTGTATGGAATTGACATGAGCATTGTCTTTTATTAGAAACCCTTTGGACATTTTGCTTTTATAAATCCTGGATAGCCACAACCATGACAATAAACGGAGTTTTCAAAATTTCATGATGGCCTATAATTTGGGTTATATAGTGTGTTTTTGTGAGTACTAAGAGCTTCAGTCCTTTCAAATTTAGGGAATTTGTATTTCTTTGATTCTTGATTAACTACATTTCTAGAATATTTAGGTTTTTGTAATTCTTGGAATTTTGAATGTTTTACCAGTTTCTAATAAGGAGATTTTATATTTTCATACAAATCGAACTTATCAGATAACAAGACAAGATCATTGAGCTTTTCCCAACCATCTAAATAGTGATTTTTATAATCTGGAGGGCATTTTTTCTTAATTTGATTAGCAAGAATAAATTTGTTTAATTTGTCCAATGAAGTTATCTCTAATTCATGGAGCCAACCTTCAAAGTATGTCCTGAGCTCAAAAAAGAAATCTTTCCAAGTGGAATTTTCGCGCTTTTGATGGCGACTAAAAAGAATTCTAAGCCTGTCTGCTGTCAGCTTAAATCTTTGTAATAATATAGTACGAATATGGTTATAATTTTTGAATATTTCTTCAGGTTCTCTTGCGATTAGTTTACCTATATCACTTGGGAGTACATCTATTAAATGTGATACCCAATAATCAGTCGATATATTTAAAAGCTTCATTTCTCTTTCAAACATTGTTAGAAATATTTTCATACCATCTGAATCAGGATTAAATGTAGGCAAGACAGTTTTTAAATCAACCCGCATAGGAGTAGGCTCAGTATGACTGGGATGTTAAGCTATTGTTGAAATTGATGTTTGCAGCCTAAGCTTTTCAAGTTCGAATGCTTTTCCCTCAGCTAAACGCTGATTTTCTCTTTCCAATTTCTTTATTTCCTCATCTTCAAATTGTTTCCGATCTTCGATAATATTATTTATATTGTCGTATTATGTTACGGTAATAATACTTACGTATGCGTTTAAACAAAACCATAAAATATATATATCAACACCATATATTTATTTTCCACATAATTTATACAAACATATAATATCATTTTCATTTGTCTTATAATTTGTAGAAATTGAAATATATTTATTTAAACATTCATAAGTTATCGATAGCTCTTCCATTTGCTTGAATATTAATTATAAATATAAATATCAAATATAATAGACACAAAATAAAAGAACATTTTTCAAAAGCAGGAGGAGGATCAAAACGAAGGAGAAGGAATTTTCACCGAACTTCCGGGTTGGAATACGATGAGACGGAAGAAATTTTTTTTCACGTCCACTTTCCATGTAACTTATTCAGGGTGAAACACATTTAATTTCTTTGGCACGTTATTCGTAAAACTGGATTATTTTAAGTAGGATTGCACAGAAAATTTAGCGGCATTTCACACACACTAAATGATAGCACTTCAACACATATTGCAGCTGTAGAACAAGACGATTCTTGGATGAATCATTTATTGGATAAGAATAATTCCTCGACAAGCATCAGGGCAACACTTAAGCACTTTCAGATTTGAGCTGATCTTTTCAAACAAAGCATGCATTCTTATTGAAAGAAATATGCATCACGGGTCAAGATGACACTTTTTCTTTTAGACTCCTGGCGAGTCGATTATTCGACGATCATTTTTTGACGTTGGGCGCCACTATATAAACACATGATTCCAAATATATATATGAATAACAAAGCTTTCAGGAACATATGTTTATTAATATTATTAAAGTTCCACATCACAATATGTAACCATAACGGCACATTACATAATTTTACAAAACAGCTACACAAAAAAGAAGCAAAGGACAAAAACCACTTCAATATCTTAAGTGATATCAAGTGTCTTTCTGAGAAATTCACTAGTTGCAGCTAGCAACATCTACCCAATTAAACAGGAAAGGTAGCTGTAATTATACTCGCTACAAAACAATTTATGAGGATTTTATGCTCTAAATTTTCTGTTGAAATTTGCCTTAAAAGCCAGGAAAGATTTATTAGAAATATATTTTTACTTATATTAATTTCATTTAAAAACATTGTAATTTCCTTGCTCATATATATGTTAAATGACATAAATTCAACAAATTTAGATTTCTTTTTTTTTTTTTTACTTAAGAATCTTTTTTTAATGTATTTCATATTATATATATATATATATATTGTACTTAAAATTTTATTACAAAACATTTCTATTATTTTACAATCCTGAGGAAAATTTGTTAATTAAAATATTTATTTATATGAACTACCATAAATTCATTATTCATTTATGCAAAATGAAATATTTTTAAGTATTTAATAAATACAAATAATCGAATTTAGATATTAAGGTATACATTTTTATGAAATTCTGCATTATATTCTCCAATACAGTATCAAATACGAACCCTACACTCAGGAATATTTACTTAACGCTTTATCTTTACCATCAATCCTTTTTTTTGTTTTCATACTTTAGTTGTCAGTGACGTCATACTTCAGTAAAAGGAATTTTTTTCGTCTAAGGAAGTGGTCGTCAAAATGGCAGTCCACGAATCACTAGCGGTGCAAGAAAAAATTAAGCTGGTCTCCAGAAAAAAGTCGAATATACTTTCTAATCACGTTAAATTATGTTTTGAGATTCATAAATCTTAATTCAATTCATAACAATGCGGGAAAAGTTCTAAAGACGTTACTTCATAGAATGACGCCAGGATAAATAAGCCGTACTGCTGCAACGCCATTGTTACGGCTACACGTTTTGTGTCTCGTCTCGTTTTGAACTCCTTATAATGTTTCATGCTATAAGCGGGTACCTATGGCGTGTATGTACTGAGAAAGTTAGATCCCAACAAAAATAGAGGTTCAGTTGGAAAAAGTGGAGCAGCGCAACCCATTATAGCAGCTCAGCTGGCACAGGACAACAACAACTCTAATGTATGTCGCCTTGGTCTATCAGTTGAAGCCTTTATATGGGCATACGAACGTATTGATTTCATTTTTGAAATATATTCGATATATTAGTTGGATTATTAAGGAAGGTTTTGTGCATTTTCTTTTGAATATTGATATTTTTTTTTAAACAGGCATGATCTTAAAATCTTAACCAAGTGTATATTTTCTTTTATTTGATATTTGTTACTTTGACTTTTATAAATTTCTTCTCTTTTTTATTTAAGATTTAAATAAATTAATTGTTTTGTTTTTGCAGTTTTTGTTTATTTTATTATGGTTTATTAATAAATCTTTCATAATTTAGTTACAGTTAATAAATTCATTTCATTAACTACGTACATTTTATTTCTCTTACATTACAATTTTTCTTATAAATATATTTGATATTTAAAAAATGCTATTAGTTTTCCACATGATTTAAATTATGAATTTATTGATCCATGAAGTCTAAAGGTTTGGCAACCACTGGTCTAAGGTATATTGCACAGTAAGATATACTTTTTTTATTTCGCTATTTTCAACTGCAATTATATATATATATATATATATATATATATATATATATATATATATATATATAAGAAAATTAACTATGGATTCATTTGAATTACATAAAAAAGATAATGTTTTTAAGAAATTATAGATATATTTCAAATAAGAAGATAAAAAATTAAACTACGAAATACTTTGCGTAAAAATGGAGTAAATAAAAGTGGATGATCAAAATGGGAGTAATAATTAAAAAGAAAAGAAAATTATTGAGAAACGAGAAAAAAAAACTTGTCCCTTCTCATCAGGTGACAAATGGATTGCTTTTCGAATTCATTTGCTTAGATTCTAAAGAATAAACAAATGAATGGTTCCCGACTTTTTTGAAAAAAACTAATCTCAATTGAAAAGTAAAATATGATATAAATCGATATAAATAAAAACAACGTAGCTTAACGATAAATATTTGTTTAATATAAAAAATATATGACATCGAAATATTTATTTAAATGAATAAAACATCATCTGCACATTGAGAAAAAAAATCACTATATACCGTAAACTGTATATACTTAATGAAATGTTTCATAACAATATATGCAGCATGTTGCTTCCTTAATATGAAGTACAGTGGGTGATTTATTAACAAACAATTAAGACTTCGAACAAATCCTACAACGAACACTTTCACGAAAGAGTCTTGTGTTCGGACCACGAATACCTATTCGGATAGCGAAATAAAACGAATTCTGTAGAGGGTTGTTAAACCCAAAGGATAAAAAATAGTTTTTTAATACACTCTAGCTTGCCTTTTGAGTTTCCAAGTTCTATATTGGAAAAAAAATTTCACAATATAATATTTATAGCCAAAGTAGACCATTATTTTAGGTTTCGATTTCATTCAAACCAAAACTAATTCATTTTCATCACAACTCCATCCATTCACTGTGTCATATGTAGCCTTGAACAACAAATTCCAGATGGCAACAGCAACAATTTTATTAAACCCTTTACAACAAAAATTCTATTAATTCTGGAAAATTCTGAAAAAGAGAAAAAAGTAATCGACATTAGACATGTTCTTTAACGCCTTAAAAATGAAAAGGACTGATTAATATGCAATTCTGTATGTATGTTATTATTTTTTATGAGCTTAAGAAATAATATACTCTTTTTTTGTTTTTATTTTGAGGGTCTTTTGACGAATTTATCAATTTCGCGAAAAAATCTATGGTAAATCAATGATTGGATAACAAACAATTCGGAGAGTGAACTCAGTCTTTTAACATATTATGTTCGTTAACCGATC
Source organism: Latrodectus elegans (assembly GCA_030067965.1). Taxonomy (NCBI): domain Eukaryota; kingdom Metazoa; phylum Arthropoda; class Arachnida; order Araneae; family Theridiidae; genus Latrodectus; species Latrodectus elegans. The sequence goes on from CM057816.1 coordinate 11,115,266, forward strand.
ACCCATTGCATTCGATCTGATATGTTGGTAGAGAAATAACAATACATTATAATCAATATTTAACATAAACATATCTACGAAATCAGGAATATTTATTCTACTATATATTCTAAAAAAACAATGCATACTCTAAAAAATCAATAAAACTATATATACTCAAAAAGTACTTCATAAAAATGAAAGTACCAATATGTGTAACAAGTTACGTTCATTTTTGTGAAGTATTCTAATACAAGTGGAATGCTAGAAAAACAATTTAAACAAAATCTACACGTTATGTGAAATACTGTTGTGCTGGCAAAAAATGAGATTACATGATGATCAATACGTCTTTAAAAGAAAAAGATATAAAATCAAGAATATATTTTCACACACACACAACACAGAATATTAACATATCAAATTTAAAATATATATATAATACTACAGTTAATGGAAATCCATGAATAGCAAATATATTACAAAAATGAACTGAGAAATGTGTAGAGCAAGTGTAAAATGCAGTATTTAAGATTTGTTCGTGCACTTCAGTGTATAAGAGGACAATATTTCCTTTCTACAAGATGGACAAATATTGATTTTGGCTGCAATAGTCCAGCTCCTCTCACTAATTCAAGTGGCACCTGAAAAAATATCATAAAATTAAGTCGTTACGTTTCCTTAAATAGGAATCTAAAAACATTTTCCATGAAACAGTATATTTAAATACACTTTTTTAAAATAAAATAAAAATAATTTTTAACGAAAATATACAATTGTAAAATTGTATTTAATTGCTATGCAATACCTGCTGTTGAAGTCACTTTGTACTTAGCTAAATTTTCTGATGATTAAAATATACTCCAAATTTTAGCAGCAATAATCTGGTTAATCGTATAGTAGAACTCCAATTATCCGAACTTCTTTTATCCAAATCGTTGATTATCCGAATCATCTTCAGAGTTTCAGAAAAATAAATTAGACTGAAGAATAGGACAGTGAAAAAATGGAAAAACCCCACAAAAAGAAAGGTAAAAGGGAGAAGATGAGAACGAGAGAGAGGCGTGCCACTTCTAGACACGGGACCGTCTGCTAATGAAGCATTTTACGGCTTTGAAACTACTTCGAGGTGGGTGGAGCACCAAAGCACTTACACCATTCGGCGGTCCAAAAACGGATGAAAGCAGTGAAATAGCTTACTTTGAATGAAATGTTCAGCAAGCAATAACTTTCATTCATAATATTATGCATATACATATTGTACAATACTTGTAATCACCAATTTACCATAATATCTAAAATTGTACAAAGTACATCAAAAGTTTCATTTAATTGATTAAAAGTTCTTTTTCTTTAAAAAGTGTAGTTTTTTCTTCCATTTTAACATGCAATAATTAAAAAATTGACACTTTTTCGAAAAATCGATCTACCCGAATGGGATCCGGTCCCGCGAATGACTTGGATAATTGATTAAATAATACCGTTATTCAATTATTCTAATCAATTGTGAATGAGTGTCATGAAATTTTGCAACTATTACAATTAGGAAATTTTTTAGTTCATGCTATTGTCGGAGAATTTTTGTTAATAAATATAACTCTGCGTGAAAGTTATCATTCCCTAAATTTTAGAAAATACAATTGTTCAAAAAAAAAAACAGCAGTTAATAAGATTATGTATTTTTACTTCTAAACTTTATTTTCATTAAAAAATATATATATTTGAGAAATGCTTGAAAATTACACCCACTTATTAAAGGTAATAATTTTTTCTACTCACATCTTATACATAAATATTTATGACAAGCATATATATAATCATTATTTTTTGATTATTATTTCTAAAAATCTCTTAAAATTTTCCATAAAAAATGTTAAACATGTGATTTTTATATTTTATGGATATATTAGAATGTTATTCTACAATGATGAATTTATCATAATTATATATTTAAAGGAAAAGTATAGTATATGTTCAATAAAGTTTTAAGAGGAGAATTCTGAAATTTCAAATATATAAACTTTAATATGAAATAGTAAGATATAAATTCAGTATATATGCGAGAAATAGGATGGTATAAACTCAATATGAAACTCTAGGATCGAGACTCAGTATGAAATATTAAGACATAAACTCGATACAAAATAATAAGATAAAAACTCAATTTGAAGTTCTAAGATATAGATTCAGTAAGAAATATAAAGATAGGTGAAACATATTAGATATATACTCAATACGAAATATTAAGATAACTCAGCACATGAAGCAGTAAGATGTAAACTCAGTATGAAATAGTAAGATGTAAGCTAGATATGAAACAGTAAGATATTGACTCAAAATGAAATATTAAGATAACAAACTCAATATGAAGTACTAAGATATAGAATCGATATTAAATATTAAAATGTAAACTGAAAAGTAAGAAAATACCTTTGTTTCCGGACATTTTTGCAAGTGATATGTACTTAGGACATGTACCAAGCATACTTTGGCTTCCATGAGGGCAAAGCGCATCCCTACGCAGTTGCGGGGACCAGCTCCAAACGGCATGAAAGTGAAGGGCTTGATCTTATGCTTTTCAGTTTCACTAAACCTGCAATACAATAAAAAAAATAATTTACTCGATATAACCTATTTTTAAATACACAAATTTTTGGCATATTCAAATAGAGTAGATGTTTCTTTTTATATATTCGGATAAAAAACGTTTTCAAACATGTGTTTCAAGATGCAAGTTTCTGTGCAAAATTAATAATGTTTATTATTCAAGCTCTTATGAATCCTTTCAAAAAAGATTAAAATTTTGTTACATAATTTCTTGTATATGTGACTCTTAAGTGTTTTCATAATACCTTGAAAAACAGTAGGGTTGCAAATGCTCTGCAAGAAATGGTCTACTCCCTGTAACAGCTCGATTACCGTGGAATACTTTAAGTGATGATATAAAAAGAAGATTACATATAATTTTAATGATATAATACAATTTCAATATATGACATCATGTTTTGTAAGAAAATATATTTAAAAGTATTTTAAAAGATTGGATATTGCACATGTGCTAAAATTAAACTAATATTAAAAGTTGACATTGTTTTACATTAATCGAATAGTTTATTTTTTATAAATAGCTTTAAAAATTGTGTGATTAATGAAAACAAACACATGTTGAAACCAGTCTAAGTCATTGTAATGAAAATATAAATATTTTAGTGGTTAAGTTATTTGGAAAATAATGACCCTAATTTCAAAAATGAAAAAAACCTAGGTAAAAATGTGGCATATATAAAAATTTTATTGAAAATATTCTGAATAAATAAAACTGTCACCAATTCTTAGTTACATTAAATGTAAATTAATTGCTATTTATTTATCAATTTTCTTTTTTTTACATAAAAACAAAAGTTAAATATGTGTATAAAATCTAGTCCGGAAATGTAAAATTTTTAGAAATATATTATGCATTACTATAATTTATTTGATCACAAAGTTAATTACATAAAATATTTTGTTCCAATGTTGTGTGATTTCTTTAATATATTAAATTATTAAGAGAATAGTTTAAAAATTTAACTATCTAGAACAACGAAAAAAATATATAACAATTCAAGTACATTAAAATCAACAAAAATAAAAATAGCAATAAAATTACATTTTCTGTAATTTTCGCTTTCATTAATTTCACCAAAGTCATCCTTAGATGCACTGTGGTTGCCCTCTCTTAATTTGTAACACATTCCAAATTGACCATCAATGTAGATGAGTCAATAGTGATTCTTTGTACTATTATAAACATTTATGGATCTACATATGAATTTAGTATTTCGAATGTCAACACTTCACATATAAAATGTATCCCAAGTACTTTTTATTTTTCATGTTTGATCCTGAATTCAGCTGCAACAGACATATAGACATGCCATTTGGTTTTAAAGGCCCATAAGCCCATGGACATCTACAAATATCTAACTGAAAGAGATACGGAAGTTATTGCGAAAACTCTTATAACTGCGTATATTTCTTTAATGACAAGACCTATATGACAGGATAATAAGACCCATATCACAGGAAATGGATGACCTATATGACAGGAAAATGGCTACTCAATTTATTTCTGCACGCGAGTAACCAAACTTCAGATATTAGAAAAACCGAGTGCTGCTGGAATAATTCTCGAACACAGAACTAACTGCTGTTCTAGTATATCCCCGTTCCAGAATAATTTACAGTCACTGTGCATAAAAGAAGAGTCCATAAGTACTTAAAAAATATGTAGTTTCGATCTCAAATATTGGCCTTCTTTGATTCTGCACTTTTGGAACAGGAATCAAATACTCGAGAAATGCAGCCCTTTCAGTTTGTCAGAAACTCAAAACTTGATGGTGGGTGAACCTCTATCTCTGAGATTCTGTATTCAACACACAAAAATGCTTAGCAGACATTTTTCCTCTTTGAGCTGAAATCCACTGTAAGCAAGCAAAGTACCAAATCGAACATTCTAGACAGAAAGTTTTAGTTGCATTCCTTAATATGTAGTACTGATCTGCACAAACAGTTGTCTTAACAGAAGATCGTACTAACAGTGATATTTTCACAGGACCTTCCCCTGGAGACTACAATGAAGCAGCGCAAATCTAACACTTGCTCTATATTCAAGAGTGAATTAATTGCGATTAACGTAGATCTTAGCACGCGCTATTGTGTTTTTATTATGATTGAAGGTAACTATGGATTTTATCGGACAGAAGCAATGCGTAACATGTTGCAAGTCTTTGTGGCTAGCCTTCCACAAATCGGTGAGACCAGCATATTTATATTGCTCAAACTGAATAAGATCTCACAGACCCACTATGTCTTTCTGCAATGGAATCAATGATTGTTAATATCGATGGTAATGCGACCGCTGCCGACCGCTCTGTCTAGTGGTCAGAGTGCCTGCCTGAGGATTGGGAGGTAATGGGTTCGAATCCCAGTACGGGCATGGATGTACTTTCTCTCTCTATGTATCCTGTCTTTGTCCTTTTCTGTGTATGAATGAGGTGTAAATGGTTGCCTACCCTATAAACGGGTCCCTATGGTATGTGCGTGCTGAAGCATTCGGACTCCACACCAAATGTGGTTCAGTATGAAAAAGTGGAGCATCTCACCTCATATTGTCAGCCTAGCTGGCACAAGACAAAAAAATGAGATCGCTTAAGACTATACAAATAAGTTAGTGAGAAGAGAACAGTCAATGGCTCTTCGTTTACTTATCAAAAACTATATTTAAATGGAAAATCTAAAACTCAATTTAATATGGCGTATTTCACTCTCGCATCTTTGATACGCAGGAAAAACTCCTGCCACTCTGATGGAAATCAAATGTTACCTTAGCTCCTAAATTATTCTGGTGCCACGAATAATTTAGGAGTTAAGGTAACATTTACCTTAACTCCTAAATTATTCGTGGTTACCTTAACTCCTAAATTAACAAATTGCCACGTAGAGTTTCTTTTTATTTTTTGATAATGGCATAAAATATACCACACTTGTAAGAAATACTATGACTATCCAGCTTCACTGGATCACATTCTGGGTGTGCTGGAGTTTCTAAGAAGGAATTAACAACATAAAATCACCTTATTATTATTGATTTTTAGCAATCACAATACATTTTCTTTTAATTTACATATATTACAGTAGTAATAAAATGATTATTTAATAATTTGTAAAAAATGGTACCCATTAACTTGATTATTTATTTGATAAACTTTCCTTTACAAACAAATAATATGTATAAGTATAATAACATTTACTTTGGCAAACAAATAACATTCATAAGTATAACAACATTTAGGAAAGTTAGGCATTCCCCATTGTCCCTTGAATTTTTGAATATCTTGTTAATTGGGATAAAACTAGAACTGAGAATTTAGGTATTCCATACAAATTAACAGAGATTTGAAAAATTAATGTTCCGATCAAGGAAATTCAAAATTCAAATAGAACACAATATTTACTGAAAAACATGCCACATTAAAACAATTATGTCTGTTTGAAGCAAATTTAAAGAATAATACAATCTATTATATTTACCTGCTTGGTTTAAATTTTTCTGGCTCAGGAAAAAATTGTGGATCCCTGTGCATTGCAAAAATGGGAATGCTAACGATCATCCCCTTAGGAATTATGAGTCCTGTGTCACCCAACTTGTAGTCCTCATTAGCTTGCCTTTCTAATCTAAATGTAAAATAAACAGTTTGTATTTTATAGCTTGAGATATTACAAAACTGTAATATTGAGAAGAAAAAATGTGAAACCAAAACTCTTGGCGTATCTCAAAGAATTAAGTGAAGCCCTCAAAAATACAAACAGTTTCCCAAGAACAAGGAACATGAAAGAAGAAAAAGAAGGAATTCGTCGATAGTCTTAATTTTCATTTGGAGAGAACTGAAAATAAATAATAAAATAGGCACTATCAAGATACTTAAACCTGATAAAAGTCATTTGAGAAATTTCTTTCACTAAAGAGAGTGATTACGTCTAATATAGATAATGCATCCATCTTTTACTTATGCATAATATGTTTTTGTGAACCAAACATACCAACAGATAGCAGAAAAAATATATATACTTTTTACACTTTGTCAAAGTAAACTTTTCTAAAACCTAAATATTTTTTACTTCATATATTTTACTACAAAACGTAAATTTCTAAAGCTCTAATATAAAGTTTTCTACTATAAAATTCATTATTTATAAAATTTTTCTTCTGGAAAACAATTTTTCTTCTAAGCCGACACGTTTAATCGCATCATCCTCAGTGTACCACTTCACGTGATAACGGGTAAATTGTGCGCATTGCAATAACGGATCGTTCAGCCTCATCATCAACCATAGCAGGCACATTCAGTCTGTAACGCATTATCCAGTGTCTGCGGGTACCATTCGACGACTTTTACAGCATAGTGTCTGCCTGCGAGACATCCACGGCTTCGTCAACCCTTGACGCAGAACCACAGATTTCATAACCGTCAATGGTGCGATGAAAGAAGGATGCGAACGACAGAATGGAAAGAAATTGTCTTTACTAACGTGTCACGCTTCTCTCTGAACCTGGTGACACTGTGGAGCGAGGATGCTGAACAGCTGCATTATGCACCGCCACAATGGTCCTGCACCGGGTATTAAGATATGGGGCGGTTTTGGGTCTGCTGTACACAAAGAACGCAAAGTCTCTTTGAACCAATGCCGAGGCGTGTGACAGCGGTTTTCTCAAAATATGGCGGCAACTCTGGCTACTGATTTTGGTAGGAGCCACACTTCACAGAAGTCCATAAATTTAATCATTTGATACTTGGTCTACATGTTATCTACAAAATAATTTTTTTAATGTATCTTGTCTTCCTTGGTATTGCAGTTTGTGTGGCCAGCAATGTATTTCTAAAGACAATGTGCCATTTTGTATTATTTATCTAACAATATAAAAATTATAGGTTATGCTACTAATGATCATGATTTTATGATTTTACAATTTATGCTATATAAGCATACTTTTTTTATCAATCTCTAAGCACATTCAAGAAGCTATATATATAAATATATATACATAGATAATTTTCTCACGCCTTACCAGTCAGTCTTATTTTCAATAACCCCTGTTATCGAAAAAGTTAGACAAGAGCTCTCTTTGAGTTATGTTAAAGAAATAGGGATTATATCCAAATCTACATTTGTGAGTAACAAGTAGCTCATTTTCAAAATTTTTTGTAATATCAGTCATGTATATTTTTTTACATTACTAATCTCTAAAAATAAAAAAAAAATTATAGATATTAATGTTAAGTACTTCTTAATATTGATTAGTTTCACTATTTGGCTGTAGACAGAAGCTGCCTTTCAAAATTTTTGATCCCAAAATAATTCCTTATGCATATAAATTTTATTACAAATATATTGGTTGTATTTTCTTTAAAATTTTTCAGTGTCTTTAAAAAATAGCAATTTTTTTATAGAATGCAAGTTATTAATTTCAGATTTAAAGTTAAAGAAACTCATTTTTCTCTAATTTATATATTTTTTATATTTATTAACTTTATTATGATACTTGATCTATATATTTATCATTCCTTTCTAATGATTAGCATCCTAACTAGCACAGTGAAGGAGACTCATTTTGAATTACAATGTGATTTGTATTTTAAAAAGTGATTTAAATTAACATCTCTTTTCATTTGTTCATATAAATTTTGTTATCAGTTCTTCATAGTTGTATGTAAAAATCTTACTTTTTAAAATTTCGTTTTATTTGACAATGAGACAGTTAAATATTTTATTTAAATCACTATCGAGAGTGGATGGTAACATGCCGAACGTCACATGTTCCTTTCATAACTATAACCATTAGCTAGACCACCTGTTTTCCTTTAATAAATAAGGACTAAAATTATCCCTTAGTAAATAGGATTGTAAAACTCATTTTTTCAGCCTGATTTTCTATAAGATCAAATTCTGGATGACATTTATGTCTGGTGAAATTCAAAAATCAAGCATATTTCAAAAATAATAAGTATGATACAGAAAAACTATATTCAACTATTCTCTATTTTATAATAGAATAGTTAAATATAGTTTAACTATTCTTTTAACTTGTTTAACTATAATAAAAATTAATGAGCTAATGCAATATACGCGTCATATAATGCCATTTAAATCAAAGTTATCTGAGAAGAGAAAATGGAATTTTCCTTCAAATTTTATTTCTGGGAAATCAAACTAAGCAATATTTTCCAAAGAAAGCTGAATAAAGTACGTTTAAAATGGTAAAGATAACTTAAGCATTAAAACCTCATTTAATAAGCTTCATTTTTATTAAAACCTTATTTTTTATTTTGTATTAAATGACTCAATTTAAATATTGCAATTATATTCATATTTATAAAAGTAGATAAAGATAATAATTTATTTAAATGTAATCAACTCACCTGATTATCGGGGAATACATTCGAAGAGATTCAGAGATGACATTATCAAGGTATTTCATCTTTTGGATGCCTTCGTAAGTCAGTACACCCTATTATAAGAAATGAATAATGAAACATTAAAACTAAGATTTTTCTCTAAAAATGTTGGGAAAATAAGCCTAACTCTCTTGCACATATATTTTTCAAAGCAAACCTATTAAATGGAAAAGCTGTCGTTTAAAGTACCAATTTACAAAAAAGAGAAACAGGATAATTTATTAGAAATACTCTTCCGATAGCACTTTTTAACTGAGATTTATTCTCTTTTACAAATTTACAAAATATATCACATACTTTGCAAAATTATCATAGCTGAGATAAGTTATTAAATAAAGTTTAATATTCTTTAACGAGAATCTAAGTGAATGATCCCAGCTAACTTATGTTTAACTCTACTTTATAAGGTTTATACATTATTGAAGATCAAAAATAACTTTTACACAAGTAAAGTTGCAACACATTGCATATCTCCATTTATCAGTTTCCTTAAAATAAACTTTCTGAAACTGAAACAGAAATGTTTTACCAATCATGGTGCAGATATTTACAAGCACGCATATCTACTCCCCAATTAAAGAGGAATAAATATATTATATTTTAAAAGCAAAACACATCATTCATATTGAGAGTTATTTTACAATTTCCAGAGATAAGAAAATTACCTGTCTTTCTACAAATTATAATGCAATTAAGATCTCCTTAATCATATAATTTTTCAGGAATTTGTGAGTCTATGAAAATAAATAAATATTGTTACCGGAGATGATTTATGATAACTTATGGTATGTGAGGACTTGTGTTGCGTTTCTGATAGTATGCAATACTTTCAAGTATAAATTAATATTTCTAATTATTAATGAAGCTATGTGTTGTTAGTGCATCCTATAGTTGTGTAAGAAATTTTCTTTGCATTCTTTCAAAATCCACATCAGGTTAGAAATAAAATTTATGAAGCTTCAGTATTAACCTTGCATCTTATAAAGCCATCAATGACCCTCCTAAGAACACACAGCCCGAAATAGTTTTAACGTGATTCCCTTCGTGCATATATCGTTAATGATGACTTAATATTAAAGATAATCAATCAGCATTAATAGTTAATTGACTCAATAGGAAAGACATTGGGCAGCGGAAGTCTCGCTTTCCGTATATGTAAAATAAGTACTTTATAAGTAGTGGAAACGTCTAAATTAGTGCTTATGTATAATAAATGTAACACCTTACAGGGTTTTATTTTATTTAACTATATGGTAGATGACTGGATAGTTAGAAGCTGACAAATGGGCACATGATGTATATCTAGAATAATTGCACGCTCTAATTATGGAAAAATATGTCGTCTACAAAACAGTGACTCAGTACACCTTAATTACCTGTCATAATTCATTAAGAGTCAATATTCCCTTTATTTATGTGTGACTTAAAAATCTTTTATTTTTGAATTTTCTTGAGAAACTCATGAAAGTTTTAAAATTTTTTACTTAAAACATATAATAAATTTATAGCAGTTATTCCAATAACGGAGACAAAATACACTCATGCCCATAAATTAAGGATAATTCAGAATTACACAGAAATTGAACTCTAAAATAAAAGTTTCAAATATAGAATTATCACACATATATTGAAGAATAATATGCAAATTAGAAGAATGCACCAGATGGTGCTGATAGCACGTTGCAATGAAGAGAGTATAAGAGAGGGCTATATAAGGAATGGTTGCATAGAAGTAAAATTGTTCACAAGCACTTTAAAAGCCTTTCAGTGCAATAACCGCATAGTTACTGCATAAGGGAAGAATTTGGATTATGTTTTATGTGGTAGAATTATCGGCTGTCTGGAATGTAGACGTACCCAGCTGGAAGTATCTGAGGAGCTTGGAATCTTGTGTGATGTTTTCCGACGAGTTCAGGTTTCGATTTCAGTCTGATTCTCGCCGGAGTTTCATATGGAGAGGGCAGGGATCAGGGCCAGGCATGGAGAAAACAAGGTTACCACCAAGGGAACACCATTGAACGACACCGTTATGGTGAAGCAGGATTGCTCGTTTGGAGACGAATTATACAGGGTTCCAGAACTAACATGCATGTTCAAAATGTAAGCATGTCAGGTTTCATTTATTTTAATGTCATTCTGGAACAATATGTATGTTTGTTTCGGAGTGCCACAGGTGCAGAATTTCTATTTATAGATAACAATGCTCGTCCGCACCATGCAAAAACTGTAGACGAATGCCTTCAATCGGAGGATATCACCCATATGAACAGGCCAGCATACTCACCGGACATGAATCCAATAGAGCTTGTGTGGGACATGCTTGGCCGACGAATTACAAAACGTAAACTCTCTTCCACATCTTCCACATACCGGAGCTTCGGAGAGCATTACTTGATGAGTGGTGTAATATTCCCCAAGATCATATCGATAATTTGATACTCAGAATGCTTAGGCATTGTACAACCTGTATTGGATCGCCTGGGGGGAGCATACTATGTATTAACCCTCATAGTATGCCCCCCAGACGATCATGTTATACAGTTTTTTTAAATAGGATATTTTTTGAAATTTGTTCCAGGGAGTAAAAATTGCAATTTCATTAATGATGTCAAACTTATAGCTTCTTTTTTGCTCATTACCTTTTGTTTAATAAATAGACTTTACAGATAAGTCACATTTGTTTTGCTTCTGTCTCTTTCTTTGCCTGAACTTGCTTTATCCTTATTTATGGACACGAGAGAACTTAATTTAAGTAAGAAATTATTTAGTTTTATACCAATACTAAAATATATTATATTGGTTTCATTTAATATTTATTCACATTAATATTCAGAAAGATTTCTTTTTCTAACCGGTGATACATTTAATTAATAAATATTTTTCGAATTTATTTTTAATGCAAGTTTGTTGTTGAACAATTTTGCTAGTATAATTGTTGAATTTTTCAATGTAAGTGTATAACATTAAAAACTGTTGTATTTATTGATATTAGCTTTTGAAACGTATTATTGTGTGTGTGTGGTTGGATATAAGTATAATATGAGATAAATATATTTTGTTTACAATTCTCTTAATAATTATTATATATCTTTCATTCTTTAAATGATATAACTTTGTTGAATGAGAAATTATTTCAAAAAAGTTTCCAATAGTATAATTTATATATTATAAAATAAATTTGAAATTGTATAATGTTATAATTAATATTAATTACATATCCTAGGATTGTTCTTAGTATCTATATAAAGTTACTAAATTTAGATTTTTATTGTTGATTCAAAAACGAAAATCCTAAATATTTTGAGATTACGAAAGTACTTATAATGTTATGTAATATTTTTTTTGTGTCAGTAACTTTGATTCTTATATTATTTTAATATAATATTCGATGCAAAGAATGATACCCATATATGCAGATTACTAAAATATTTTCAATGCTTTATTTTGATAATAAGTTGCTATGCTTCATATTAAGTGATCTTAGATACTGATTTATTTATAACTTCTATTATTTAAGCTGGAAGTGGAATTCGTACGTGTATTTTTTGTTATAGAATAGTTTCAACTGATGAATGGGAATTACTTAAGGGTTTGTAATATGTTGATAATTTAGAAGCTACGATAATGTGTTGAAATGATAATCTATGCTTCAAATTTTTCAATATGAAATATGCGAGTAAATTGTATATATTATTTTTCAATGTACTAAGTAATTGAAAATAATTGTTTATTCAGACAAATGAAACTGTTGTTTTCTGAAGTTTGATAATTTGAGTTATCATTAAATTATTTTAGTGGGTTTAGTTAGGTACAGATGTTATTTTTTAGTTACGTACGGATGTGAAGAATAAAGGCTATATGAATAAAATGATAAAAAGAGCTAAGAGAAATAGAAATAAACAAAGGCAACGTAAACATGAAATTAAAATGTTTGAATTAGAATAAAAAAGAAGATAAGAATAATTTGTAAATCACTGTCAAAAATGGATGAGATAAATTAGTAAGCACTTTTCTAGATTATTTAAATATTTCTAAGACATGAAATATTTACAAATAATAAAAGATGCAATTTTAAACCCCCGAAACAAGCCGAAGAATGACCCTTTTTTCCGTCATGCAGAAGAGATATTTAAGTTTTATGAAGTACCCGAACAGTATCAGAAAATTATTTTACAGCGTTTGAAAGGTTGTGCTAAAGAAATAAATGCTATGGTATCGTAAAAACATTTTTATCACCAATGCAAAATCTAAAGTTTCATTTTTAAAGAACACAGAATAACAACTTTTTTTTTCTAACACTAAAATAATTTTGATTTGTGTAAAAAATTACAAAATGAAAGTTACGCTTACTGTGCATCCCGAGGAAAAGTTGAATATAACTGAATTTAAAATCAAGAAACGTAGAAACATTTGCTAAAATTAAAGACTTGTAGTAGCTGACAAAATAAAAGAGACTTTTCCTACTCATCTAAGGTCTCTTTTATTTTTGAAAGGGACTGAAAATATATTTCCAATTTCTGAATTGGTAATAGATAATTTCCTGGTTTCGATACCAAAAAGTTTCTCAAGCGATTTGCATAATTATACCAAATTCATTTTGACTCCGTATAGAGCAAAACAGAATGAAATTGTAAAATGTAATCTTTTCCCTGAAGAAGCCAGAGGTAACCATTTTAGCAGAAAGAAAGATTATTATAACCAGAAGAAATGTTAAAATTACCAGAAGAAATGTTAAAGTCCAGGGATAAAATATACTTGAAAATAACAATTGGATCTCAAGTAGAAGAAAAGTTTGTTCCCATTCAACTTAAACACTTTGGTCAAAAGATAATGATATCAGGGTGCACACTGCACTTGTGGAAGGATTGTATGAACAAGTTTTGAACACTCCTAGATTTTACAGTATGAAGGAACAAAAAAAATATTTTGGCCAATAAATCAAAAATATTCTTTGGAAAGAAATATTCGAAGAATATTTTTCAGAATAGGGGAGAAAGACAGAATTTCATATAGAAGCAAATGAAAAAATGTTGAATTCGAAAATTTTCAAGTAAAGGTCTCGTCTACATTTGCGGAAAATTAATTCGGAATGAAATGACCAGTGTAATTCGAATGATTAGCAACTGCTCAGTTATTAATCTATTCACTCATGTTATCAGTAGAAAAAGAAACAACTTTTAGTAAGAATGTTTGAATGTCTATTTTATTTTAATTTTAAAAAATTATAATGCCATTTCGATAGTAAATTTGGCAACAAATATCTCTAGAGATAAGTTTACATAATGTTTTGTAAGTTCGTATGGCCTTTAAAATTGTTACCTATGTCATTGTTCATTCTATATAGAGCTTAAGTTTTAATTATTGTCATAATTTATATTATAACTATTGTACATAAATGTTAATGAAAAGGTATCAAATTAAAATAAAATCTTACGTCAGTTTCACTCAAGACTTGTTTAATTTCTTGAAAAACATTTTCTTGCTCTTCTTGGTGCAAAGTCAGAAGATGAGTGACTATGGTCAACGCCGTTGAGGTGGTGTGATAGCCAGCCAAGAAGAACATGACGCATTGTGCTACTAATTCTTCTTTACTTAAGTCTGAAAGCAATCGAAAATGATTTCAAATTATTCAAAAATATCATTGGTTAACGATTACAACTAAAGTATGTAAAATATTGGAGAATTTGACCAACTCAAAAAGACTACTACATTTTTCTGTTTGAACGTCTTTATCTGGTCGTATAATAAATGCAAATTAAATATGGTATTCGTGAAACTGGTCAGAAGTGGAAATTAAATTAAAACAAGCTACTACCAGCTAACTTTTTTAATTGCTATTTCGCATTTTTTAATTTTTTACATTTGCATTCTTAATTGCATCATTATTTAATAAATATCTTATAAGTTAATTTATGTATAAATTAAAAGCCCAATTATTTTATTAAACCTGGTTTCTATTATTTTAATAATAAATATTTAAAATTCATTATAATTCATTTTGTAAAAGAAGCAGAAATTAATAATCTAGCAAAACAATTAGAATCATTAGAAAAATTTATTAAAGGAAACATAGCAATTCTAGTCATAATAGATGAATTTTGGAAAATCTCGAATAAGTTTTTCGCCAAATGATCAAAAAGATTATGATCAGTTTTAAATATCCTTAAATGAATTTAATGATGGTTAGTATCTTATATATCTGAAATTTATATATGTATAATTTGCGCTTTTTATAATAATAGATGTAACTCATGACCAAGAAGATTTTAAAACCTTATCTTAAAACGATTGATGAAAGTTCAATGCGTTATGTACAATCAGCTTTCTCAGAGCTTCTAAATTAACAATACCCAAATTATCAAACACTAGTTCTAAAGCACAAAAAGTGAACAAAAATAAAATTCAATTGACAAACATACAATTAAACATTGATACCATTGTCAAGTTAGAGTTTTTATCAGTACCTTAAAAAACTACTATTAACAACTATGCTCGAGTTTATGGTCCAACGTTATCCTTCTCTTAAGCATAGATAACATTGTTAAGTTAGATTTTGCAACACATATATGTCTTAAAAAACAACGATTAAAAATTAGGCTCGATTTTATGGTCTAACGTTATCCATCTTTTCAGGTTTTTTAATTAATAATCTCCATTAACGCTAGGCTGACCACCAAACTGAGACACATGCTTTGACTCCATGGCTCTCGGTCATGAAACAGCCGTGGGCACTGTAGACCTTGGGCCACAATGGCTGTCGTGCCACGGAGTTTAGTAATCTCTAATAAATCGAGAGGTATGTATGTACTTATATATTCCACCAGATTAAATAAAACTTACGTTTAGCTGAACTGCTTTTAATATCTGATTGTTCAGTTGCGTCATACTTATAGTTTGAAGTGCAGTCATCTTTTGTGTCTTCCCACTTTTCTTCTGATTTGGTTTCATCCATAATGTCCAACAAAAGTTGTAGAAAATCATTTCGAGTCTGCAAATATTTATTATTAATACTGAAGCATTTATGATTAAATGCTTTGACGGTTTAATTGAAGTATAACATACATTTATGGAGGATTTATTTTGTAAACTTTTGGGATAATTTCAAAACAAAAATGAAGTAAACACATTTCTAAATAGTTACGGTTTTATGGTATTATTATTATTGTCATCAAATCATAGGAAATCCTTATAATTCCAAATGGTTTAAGGGTATATAAAATAAACTGAATTGAAATTTCAGCAATGCAACGAGGCTCCATGCATTGTTTTAGTAAAGGGACATTTTTAGTTAAAATGATATCGAAATAGTCAGTTATGATATTGAAATTAAGTTATATTAACCATCGAATCATAATTTGACTTCTTGAAATTATTTTGAAAACCTATTTTTAGGAATTTCATAAATGCTATTTTAAGTATCTCACCTTATCCTGAAATATATATATATATATATTATATATATATATATATATATATATATATATATATATATATATATATATATATATATATATATATATATATATATATATATATTTCCACTTTATTCATATCATAAATAAAGTAACCGTATATTAAAATGTGAATAATGAAAAGCTTAAAATAAAATACCTAATGGCAAAAAAACAGGGTTAATCAAATACTCAGAATTAAAAGTAAAGAAGGGATATTTTCACAAATTTATTCGACATCTGGGGGAAATTTAAAAAGCATTGAAAAATGCACACATTTTGGGATGCATTTTATTCAAGTATAGAATAGTTTGATGGAGAACAACAATATGAAAAGTAAAAATCCTTTATTAGAAAAAAGAAAAATTAGCTCTGAAGGGGGCTTACAATAAATACAAGTCTTAATATATATATATAAATAATATTTAATATATATATATATATATATATATATATATATATATATATATATATAGAGAGAGAGAGAGAGAGAGAGAGAGAGAGAGAGGGAGGGAGGGAAGCAGATAATATTTAAAAAAATTTATATATAAATGGATATTGAAAGCTCAGAAAAGCAGTAACATAAATCTTTCTTTAATCTCAAAACATTTCTTGATTTACACAATGGTTTCATTTATGAAAATTATAAATTCTTGTAGAATTCAATTAGCATCCATTAATTTTTCTATCAATTTAACATTATTTTTTTAACTGTTTATATTCGTATATTAATAGTTTCTTATATGAGACTGGTATTAACTAATGCTTTCAAATTATTGTTTCATACACATTTTGTATAAGTATTTTTAAAAGTGTATTTAGCAATCAATTTCAAGTAAATAGAAAATTTCTGGTAATTTGAAATGCATTTTACTTGTGTTTTGTATATATTTAATATTTTGTGTTATTTATGATCTGTAATTTTACTTATATTTAACATAAAAAGTTCCGTAGTTTCTTAGAATTGTTTCGAAAATATACTTTGTAATCATAAATAAAATTATTAAAAAAAAATGTTTATAAAATATTTTAATGAATATCTCTCAACAGTATAACAAATAATTAAACTATATAATGAATCAAATTTAACCAACTCCTAAAGCCATTAAAAATTACTAAATATTAATTGTTTTAAATATGTAAAACTTTGTTGTTGTGGCTTATCACTCCTGGGTGACAGTAACATCGAACCAAGTTCATGAGCCCGAATGATTTCAAACCGTGTAGCACAGCCACAGGAATAGCTGGCTTTTATTTAAGCCGACTTAGGGCAAAATGTGGGCAGGTGCAGCTTGAACCTCTTTGTATTTTGGACGCAGGGTATAAACTTTGTGCCCCATCACATGTTTATTTCTGTGTTACATTACTCCCCCAAAGTCTTGCATTGCTGTCTCATCTAGGTGGGGGAGTGTCCCTGGGTAGAATGGGTGGAGTACGTCAGGAATGTATTCTCTTCGTAGGGTACCCAATGTGTGAAGACCATTAAACTATACTCAGCTAAAGTCAATGCAGGCATGAAACAAAGTCAGGCTGTAGTCTTTGGTACCTCTAGGTTCCTGACCTCTTGAAGCTTTATTTTAAGGCCTTTGTATCATGATTCGTCGATATGAAGAACTAAGTCGATATGAAGACTTAAGACTTTATGTAAGCGACTTAAGAGCACAAAATTTTTGTTTGGTACATACTATGTTTTTTACAGAGAGAAAGATTATTATTGAAAATCTTGATTGGAGGAAAATGATAATTAGTAATTCAAGACGCACATATCACAAGAAGTTGCCATTCTTTTATTTGAATGAAAGTCGCCGTATTCTGATTCAACTAACGCCACTCGTAATATCTTATGCATCAAGTAAATTCAGTTAAATAACTTTCTTATTGAAGAAGAAATTTGAAGAAATGAATATCAATGCAGTGACATCTTAAGCGGTGCTACTGCAAAACTGTCTTTATGTGTGCATTAAAATGTACTCTGAAGTCTTCAGGTTGCAAACTGAGTGGCTCCAGTTTGATGCGTTTACGGAAATTCAATGATGTCGATCTTAATATTCATAAAAATATTTTTCTTTGAGTCTCATTGCATCTGCACATTACCATGTTTTGTATGATTAGCATAATGAACAGTGCAGAAAGATCTATTATTTGTTGTGCCATGGTTAGAAATTTCAGAGTTGATACAGCAAAATGAGGGGACCGATGGCGGAGTTAACACTAACTTCAAAACAGTATGTTCCGGTTTCAAATTCTGGTTCTGGCAAGGAAGAATGTTTCTTTGTCTTTCAGTGTTTATACTTCACTTTCGGGACGGCACACTCACTACATGAGATGTTATCATTTCAACCGTTAGGGCAAAGGCTTAAGGGCAGACAGTAATAAAAAAAATACAGCAAGATGACAGCCTGATAGTCTGACATGCATATTACACCTCTATGCGGTAATAAAAATGTATAGGTCCTTATAGTAATTTATTATCAGGGAACTTGACTCTACCAAACCCAATAAAAACAGGACAGTAACATTTAGCAATTAATATCTTCAGTGTGCAGAATAAAATAATTACTAAATAGCATTTAAATTGATTCTTCATTATCTCATCTAGAAGGAATGATATACTTAAACCTTAAACTTGTTATATGCATTTAGGTTTTGCAGGATACTTTGGAATTTTATGGTTTGGAATTCTTCTGGGAAACAAGAAAAAGTTTTTACTATCCATCAAATAATAGGGAACATATTCACATTGATTCTTACCACGTTCACAATCTCTCTATCAAATTATTTAGGAAGAAAATTATATGCAAGAAGTATGAAGCTTGCCCACATCTACTCGATAAGAAAATCTTGAACCAGATCAAAGAAAAATCAAATGAGATCAATTCTTCTATTAGTTGGGTCTTAGTAATCTCATATCAGAAGTACTGCAATCTGAAATTTTACATTTATTTTTTTCAAATATATATTACCAATAATTTTATAATATTTTAGAAAACTTTTTTTAAATTTGATACTCAAATAAAACAGATAGTTACTAAGATAATTGAGGATCAAATTAATTTGTTGTAAATTTTATATCCTCTTGAAAACCAATACAAGATAAATGCACACAGAAAATCATTATCTCTACAATATGCAAAAATACAAGTACGAAGACATATCACTTTCGCACTGCTGTTCTTCATTCTCGTAAAATTATCTTTTAAATTAATTAGATAAGCATGGATTTCTGATGGATTTAATTTGATTAGGAAAACTCAATATCATATTAAGAATTGTAAAATTGTTTGATAAATGGGAAACCATGTACATCGTGGAAATATAATTTGAGTTCCGATAAGGATAAATAAATGGCAGTCGATGGTATTGCAAAATATCCTGCTACTCAGTCCAAAATTAAAATTATGTAAATGGTACTATATTAGGAAAGAATTTATGCAATTCATCAGCTATATAGAGTTAACAATTATAATTAATGTTACATTTTTATTACGATAATAATGAACATTTAATCATCTGTTGTATTACAGATAATAATGGAGTTTTCTCAAGACTCTTTGAAGTAGTATTTTCAAGTTTAATTTTTGACTAAAACATAATTCCCATCAAAAAAAAAGAGAAAGAAATACTATTTAGTCTATTGACAAAAATTATTTTTTTCCAAAAAATAATAATAATATCAAAGTAAAAAACTAATAAATAAATAAAGTTATTTTGGGAACACAAATAAAACGTTATTCACTATTTTTAAAGCTTACTAATGGTTACATTAAATATCTCAAACTATACGCTATTTTCTTATTTTTTCTGAGAAAATTTAATGCCGAACAAGAGATTCAAACAATCATGTAGAAAATATTTAATTGATTGATTACTTACAAATTGATTAATCAGTAAAGAAATGGTTTTCAGAGAACATTTGTTTACTTATAAAGTTGATAAATGTAATTAAAAGAAAACTTCCTGGAGAATATCTCTAACTATATGTATGAAAAAAAAAACTTTGATAAATCCTGGACATTTGTTACAATTTTAATTTACCAGTACTCTAATAAACCTGGTATTAGTTAATGAAATTTACACATTTTCATTTCCCTTACTGAAGCATGTTTTAATATATTTGATTGAATTTCATAGATGGAATTCCAATGGAATGTTCTTGATTTTCACTTGAATTGATGCGGCTCAAGTGGAAGTCAAAAAGAGGGTCCTTTTAAAAAATGAATATCCTTACCTGTCCAGTCCTTCTTCTTTCTTCAATTATTTCCAAACTAATCTTCGAGAAAAAATCATTTTCAGCGCTAAACAGTTGCTGTCCCAGAAATTTCATAGTTTTCGGTGCTAAGCCTAAAAAAAATCAAAATAAATTATTCAAATGTTTATCTTTATAAAAATATATTCTTGCAATTCTATGTGTAATCTGAAGGAAAACATTTAAAACCTTAGAAAAATATCTATTATATATATCTGGATTTTTTTATACGAAATATGATACATAAAAACGTTTTCAAAATGTTTATTAAATTTCCTAGAAAATTCTTATTAAAATCCTTGTAAAACGGTTTACTCCATTTTTTTTCAAAAATAAATGTCTTTTGTATAAACTCTAAAAAATAATTTCATAATTAAATAGAGAACAATTGTGTGTGTGAATTTCACACTTACAAGCTTCTCTTTTAATTATACATCTAAACAGTAAATTTTCAGAAACGAGGATTTTAGATAACATTAAAATGAACATTCAAGAGAATTGAGGTTTATCAGTGATTGAAAAAGAATGTTAAATACTCTTGAAGAAGCAGAATATTTCCTGAGCCATATAAAATATTATGAAAATGTAAAGCAAATACATTTCTTTAAAAATTTGTATCCATTTATTCTAAGGTTAGAAAAAAATTCATGTTTATATACATATTCTCTTTTATACTGAATGAAATAGCATGAGTTCCATTGCTTCAATGTAAAATATTAACACTTTGTTTTTTGAAATAAGATGTCATGTAGTTTCTTGCCCATTATGATTTTTGTTACTTATTTTCAAAACAATAGAACAATTTGAAATTCATGTGTTGATAAAGCATTGTTTTTAATGTAGGAAGAAACAGCATTTATGTTAAAAAATGGTTTGACAAAATTTATTCAGTATTTGTTTCATTTGAAGAAACAATATAGAAATCATTTGATAAACTGAATTAAACGCCACTAATGCTGATGTAAAAGAACATTCTCATTGGTAGCCCACATTCGGAAAATATTCCAGAAAACATAAAAGGAATTTAGGAAAATAGTTTTGACTAATCGTAAATTGAATTTATGTCTTATTGCTTATTAAAAGATTGAAAAAACTATGCCTTTACTATTTTTCATAAACACAAATGTCCCATAGAGAATTCTGAGATATCGTATTTGCTTGAATTTCACCTAAACAGCAATAAAGGCGTGATTCAGAGCACTATTTAAAACTGTTCCAGCGAAATGAGAAGGATTTTTTCAAGAGATGAAGCATACCTCCCTATTTTAGTACACATTGAAATCTGCCGTCAACCTTGAAGGCAGAAACCAGTGAAAACCAGCCAATGTGACCAAGATCAGTTGTACCAGCCGACAAGTTTTTGACTTCTATACTATCGAAAATGAAAGTGTATAGTTGTTAACTTACCTTAAGAAGACTAAAACATCGATTACATACATTGGAGAAGGAATAATATTAAAAAACATTTTATGTCGTTATTCGTGTTCATAAATCAAGAAAAAAAGTGCTGCAAATGAAAAAAAAAATTTTTAGAACGAAACTTCCATCTCTTAAGGTGAAGAAGAATGAAAGAGCATCAAAATTACATAAATTGTACTTTTAGTTGCTATTCTTCATATTCCATGTACTTAGTTCCCAATGACTACAGACTTAAGAAAAATGTTCTAAGGAAAGAGATTTAACTCGAATTGCTGAAAACGAAGCTCATTTTAAAGGACAGAGATCAGTAGTTTTTCAAAACAATGTTAAAATGCTACCAGATACTTAAAATGAATGCCTTATTCTTGAAGAAAAATATGCTGATGAATAATTTGGAACTTTGTTATGAATAAAAAACAGCATATTCGTTATTAGACAAACTAACTCATTGATGAGTAAGCCAGATTATGTTATTAGGTAAGTGTAAACATTTTAAAAAACTAAATGATAAAATCGCATTTTTTACAGAAAATCAACAAAAACTCGATGTATTGAAATTTTTCAATTGAAATATGAAATTTTTCGGTAAATAAATTAACTGATATTCTAGAGCTATATATATATATATATATATATATATATATATATATATATATATATATATATATATCTGTTTATATATATATATATATATATATATATATATATATATATATATATATATATATATATATGTTTTAGATATATTTATGCCTCCGAATTCAACTAAGAAGAAATAATTTAGAAATCAGGAGCGAATACTTCTAATCAAAATAAACAAACCGAAAATATTGTTGCGAAAGCATAAAATTTTTCTGGATTCATTTCATAAAGCGTAAACTTTATGTTCTCTTCAAAAAAAAAAAAAAAAAAAAAAAAAATGATTTAATAATAAGAAAATGATTATTTAAATGAATATATCATAGTTTTCCTATCATATATATACTACAGTATGATTGGTCATAAAGGACAGTATTTCAAAATTTGTTACCCTATTGCCTTCCAAACATTGAAATCAATCTTAGAAACATTTCTTTATATAAATTTAGTTCTTGGTCTTGATAAATTTTACAAAATTATTATTAGAAGGAATATCATTGTTAGTAGGATTAGTCTGAAAATTCTGCTCGAAACTGGCTTGTTTTACTTTTTATAAATTTTGTACATTGTCATTATGCAATACATGTGCAATGTACAATTCTAATAAATCCCTTTATTTGTGCAAGTCAAATTGCAATTTTCTATAAGAACAGATTAGCTTTCATAAGTAAGTATTTTCATCTATGTTTTTATTGAAGTTAAGTATTATTCTCTTATTTATATATTTTATCACACACACACACAAAAAAAAATCTTGTTGTGAAGATCCATAAAAAGTATATAATTTTAGTTCCGACTGTTGCTGCAGTTTGAATATTGTAGCATATTTCCTGTCCGCTCATTTTTATAAATAGGGTAGTTCTTAGAATCACTTTAGCCATGATTGCGTGCCATACATTCAATATATATATAAGAAATTGAATTTTACTTGGAATATATATTTAGAGACAAAATTTTAATTAAAAAAAGTAAAAAAGTGTTACTAAGAATTTTTTAAAAGGTTTTCATAAGAAAATAAACCCTAACTTTATCAAAATTCTTAATTTTAGTTAATTTAGCTTACATTATGCGCTACACTTTAACACAAATTGATATAAGCTCTTAAACTTTTATAGTATTAAATATTTGATATTAACTTCAATTAAATTACTAAAAATGTTTCTTTAGCAGAAAACTACATACAAAATATAACAAATTGTAGACTTGCGAATTTTCTACTAAAATTGCCGGCCATTCTAATGAAAACATTTTCTGGGTCATTATGAGAATCAAGCTTGGTTGAGAACGCTGCACTTGCTATGACGTCCATTGAAAATGCTTCATACAACCTGGCAGAAAACAAAACAAATCTTACATGTTGTATATATATATATATATATAGATATATATATACACACACATATACATACATTTATATATAAACAGGGTGTGTCATAAATTTGTACAAATTTTAAAAATTAATTAAAAAGGAACAAATGACATTAAAAAGTGTGGTTTGCATGAATGGCATCAGATAAAAGGCGGATATTTTTAAGAACAAAAGAACGCTGATGTTGAATGTTTTAAGAAAATTAACACAATACTAATACAATTCTGCATTTTCAAAGATTTATTTAAGCTGAAGTTGTTCAACATGTCCTCCACCAGATTGTATGGAGCAAGTAAGGCGAGTCATAACACCTGTTACAGCTGAGTACAGGATGTCTGGAGGAATCCCAGACACGGTCTGCTGAATGGCATCTTTAAGTTTCGCCAGTGTGAAAGGGGTGGACCAGTACACCAGGGATTTTATATCACCCCACTGCCAAAAATGTACAGGAGTCAAATCTGGGGATCGTGGGGGCCATTTGCACTTACAGCCTCGACTTGTCAGTCGGTCTTTACCGAACGTTCGCAAAAGAAATATTTTTACTCAGGTGGCAGAGTGGGGCGAGACACCATCTTGCATAAAATTTACTGTAGAAAGCACACTTCTTTCCTGTAAGTCTGGCACAACCTTTTCACGCAGAAGACTGAGGTACCGTTCAGCGGTCACTGTGCATGTTTTCCTCCCAGATGTTTGGCAACACTCTTCAAAAAAGAACGGACCGATAACAAAAGAGGCGGAGAAACCACACTAAACTGTTACATGATGAGAATTAAACAGGATTCGTCTCGTATTCACGGGGATTCGATGCCGCCCAAATGCGACTATTGTGCGTATTGATGTCCCCATGTAAAACAAAGTGGGCTTCATCTGTCCATAAGACGTTAAGCAACCACTGTGGTTAGTGTTCCACCTTTGTTAGTGCCCATTTAGCAAACGATTCTGTTCCAGCGATATCTGCCGGCATGATGGCACACATTGACTGCAATTTGTACGGAAACAACTGCAGCATCCCGGGAAGGATACGTCGAAACAATGTTACAGGCACACCTAAAACCTTTCCAGCTTCACGAGCACGGCTGCTTCTTGTGGATAATTCTGCTGCCACATCCTCCATTACATTCTGTACAGCTGCAACATGCCCTTCTCTCAAGGAAGGTCTACCGCTTCGTGGTCGATCTTCTAAGATACCAGTTTCTTCGAAGCGCTTCACAAGTTTCAGTATCTCTTATAGTAATATGGGTCCGTTTCTCTTCTTTATTCCTTTTGCAGTGCGAAACTTGCTAACTGCATCTGCTACTGATTCGCCATTCTTATAAAAGAGCTTGAAAAATCAACGCTTTATCCTGCAACGATGGCATAACGCTGGCATCGAAAGAAGAGTCCATGTGCATTCAGGTGTTTTATTGTCAACCTGATTTGATTAAATCAGCTTCATTTATACACCTCAATGCCACCTAACAGTCATTTTTAAACTAATTTTTTTTGTTCTTAAAAAAAATACGCCTTTTTCTGATGCCATTCGTGCAAACCATACTTTTTTCAACATCATTTGTAATTTTTTAATTAATTTTTAAAGTTTGCTGGAATTTATGGTGCACCCTATATATATATATATATATATATATATATATATATATATATATATATATATAGATATAGATATAGATATAGATATATATATATAGATATAGATATAGATATATATATATAGCATCTTTTTTTATTAATAAACATCTAAATGTTTATTGTTTATAGTATAAATAAAATAACCAAGTGAAAACCTAGTTTGGAATATGGAATATTACATATAATACATGTCTCATTAATGTCTGTTCAGAATTAGTTTCAAAGTATTTGTATAGAATAAATGAATTTCATTCTAAATTAATATTAATTTGTTAGAACTCTTATAAAAGAGCTTACGTCTTTTTAATTATGTAGAGAAGAAATATATGAATAAATCTGAGAATACTTTCTCAAAAATTAACTTTTAAAAATTTTTATTTCTTTTTATTTTGAAGTCTTTGTTGTAGTTGTTGTTGTGACTTATCTTCTAAACATTTGACAAAATCAGACAAGGTCCGTTAAATCATTGACCCTAAGGAAATCGAGGACCTGAAGGGAAATGTCCTTTCTGGAGAGTCCCAAGTAATCCAGGATGTGTTGAGGAAAAGCCTACTCATTTTTGCATTTAGAACAAACATCAAATATTTTCTTACCTTTGATATATGAGAGAAAGCTTAGATGGCTGACTGCTAGTCTGAAAACAACAGTATAAGAAGACCTGTCACAATTTAAGGCGTATAAAGAGCCAGGCTCTTTGCCGTGTAACAGTTATAACAGGGAGGAATCTTCCGCCTCTTTAAAATCCCAGAATAAACAATAGATTAATGTTTTAAAAAGGTGAGTGTTAAAGACAATAGATTGTCATGGCAGCAACCCACCCTGACCAGTTCATCCGCTGGCCTATTGCCATATATGTCTATACGAGAAGAAATCCATTGAAAATAAACTTCGGGGAACTTCAAAATGAACTTAATTTGAGAAGGATAGATGTTATTGAAGTCATAAGGAGGAGGTGATATGCAGCATTTTTTGATTCGAGGGTTTGAGCAACATGATGTTGGAAGTCTGTCTTGGTTCTGGTTGGTGCTCTTGTTCGTCGGGCACCTATCCTTCGGTCGTTGTGGTTTGATGAGGTGTCTGACTTGATAGCTTGGGAGACCCTACCAGTAACCAGCTATTGCTGACATAGCTCTCCGGGTGATTGGTGAACGCAAGCCTCACCACCTCGACAAGCAGGAACACAGTAGGGAAGAATTTTAAAACCTTTTTGGGATATTACTGTTTCATTGTTTATAGTGCCAAATAATATAAAATTAATATATCTTATGGGGAAATCATGAATTTCTACACTTCCTTCAACAGCAAATTCATCCGCTTATCGAAGGCAAGTCGCATATATTGTTTTTGTCTTGTGCCAGCTATGCTGACAATATGGGGTGCGTTACTCCACTTTTTCATACTGAACCATATTTGGTTGGAATCAGACGGCTTCAGTACACGCATCCCATAGTGACTCGTTTATAGAGTAGGCAACCATTCACACCTCATTCATACACAGAAAAGACAAAGACAGGATAGATAGAGAAAGTACATTCATGCCCGTACCGGGATTCGAACCCAGGACCTCCCTATCCACAGTCAGGCACTCTGACCACTAGACAGGGTGATTGGCAAGTCGCGTATATAATCGTAAGAAATTGATGTGGTAGATTGATTGTATCATTCCTGAGAAATTTGTTATTAATATTGTCGCGTAGATGATGTGAACGTAGTAAAGCCAATGGAAACAAAAGCGCTCCAGATTAATCAAGATTTCATTATTATTATCTATATCAGTGTGTCGTTACTTATATCCAGTTTTGGAAACTTCCAGATTTGGAAGGCCCGTAGAAAATTAAAAACTGAATTTTGCGTGAATTTGCATAATTGACTTAAATTAACAAAGCAAACAGAAATAAATTTTTAGGCAACTTGCCTCGCTTTCTTTTGAACCCGCAACCTCTGGTTCACGAGCCCGCTGCTTTACCGACTGAGCCACAATGTCCTTGATCGAGAGGAATAATTTTCGCTACAATATAATTTATTTTGGTGAGCTGAATATATTAGAAGTACAATTCTTATTGATGTTAACTGCGCAAATATTTCTGAAACATTTTGCTTGTGCATGCTCAGATTTAGGAATGCAATTAAAATAAGATTTCTGATTTCTTCTCTTTTGATCTATTAACACGTTCTTTGGGAAATAGTCAGAAAGGAAAATAACTTCATATAATCTTGTATTTGTTAAGGAATATACGATATATTTCTTAACAAATATAAGATCCTTCAAAATTTATATATATTGTGAAGTAAATTAAAGGAAAAGTGTCTACACCTATTATTTGTAATAGCGAAATGCACTTCTTAAATTTGTCATCAGAATACCACATTAGTTTTTAAATATTAAATAATAAAATGTTTATTGTTCACATTTTATATAATTTAATGTATAGTTCATTTATATTTGTTGTATTTTTTAACTGCAGAAAAAACTAATTCGAAATAAAAGTAAAATATATTATATCAGATGAAATTTTTGAAATCACAGAATGATTACTCTTAGTGATATTAGATATTAATCAAACATGTTTAGAGATTCAATAATTTGAAAAAAAATAAGCAGAGTCGTAAGGTAAGAGATTACTTACTTTTTCAAATTGACAAAAGAGCTTTTGGCAGATTCACTTTTACAATTCTGGAGTAATGTCTTTGAACTATCTCGAAAAATATCCATTATCTGTTCAATAAAATACGTTATTATTAAGTATGAAATCAGCATCAAATTATGTAGCACTTTTTTTAAAATAAAATCTTGAAAATATTATAAATAAAAGTGTAAAAATTTTTATCGCACTTGAAGTTTCAAAGATTATTAAGATGAGACATTTAAGATTCAAAGACACTTAAGATGAGTCTTCTTTACAAACATTTATACTCTAAAATCTTCATTTTTCTATAGCTAGATAATTTCTCTAGGTGGAAGATGTTTCATATATAGTTTTGTAAACTTTCTTTGTGTATGTTTTGTTGCACCAGCATGCATCCCTGTACCTAGCCTTGAGTTTGACTCTACCAGTCAGAAGCAGTCGGATGGATTCTTCGTGAGTTTGAAACAAGAAACAAGCAGAAGAGTTTGTGCATGTGTCATTGATATCATTTCAATGAATTACCATATGACTTATCTTATAGTGCAGTCAATCACCTCAATTTCAGCTCGAATAAAACATCGTTTGTTAACATCAGAAGTAAGAAACATAAAATTGAACATACGGACAAATTATTTTAATTATTAAAGTTAAATATATGCACAAATTGTATTTATCAAAGAGATGATAGTCAAATGAGTTGAAATATTTTTCCATGCCAACGTTCACGATAAATGAAAATATATGAGATATTCTTTGTATAAATACCCTAAGTTTGTTAATATCTTCATCATTTAATTAAATTATTAATGATGCAAAATGTATTCAACATTTTATAGACACTGCGTCTTTAAGGATTTATAAGAGTATAAATAATAAATTAAGGATATATATTATGGTAGCAAATAAATGTTGCATGATTTTTTCTCTAATCAAACCTCATAAAAGAAAGTCAAATTAAGAGTCTTTTAACGTCATTTTATGACATAAAATAAATAAACATCACAAAACATAGTTCATATATATTGACAGCAGTAAGGTAATTTTGACCTTCAAATATCTTCAGAATTGTATACGGTACAAATATCTTTGAATAAATTATCAAAACATATTATAATGAACCATTACTTTTTACATTAATATTCTTTATTAGAACAGCAATTTTCTGTTTCCTTTACCAAACATTTTTTGAAAATCAGAAGTAATATTGTTGATTACCCTTTTGATTTTACTCGTAGAAAACGTAGGAGTAATTAGTAATCTCATTCTCCTCCAGTCCTCTCCTCTTAAGACAGGTAAACTCATGTCACATATTGGATCACCAGTAGTTACTTCTTTATATCCCATTAAAACATACCTTATTGGTACCTAAAACATTGAAGAGAAACTTGTATTAAAGAAAGACTCATTTAATGCACATGTATGAAGTATTTCTTCACTTATTAACGCATATTTGGAAATAGAACGGAAATTTTATGTCACTTTCATGATTCTATTAATCAAATTATAATTATCTCTAACTAATATCTATGGCACGACAGTTCATGTGGGCCAAGCCTACAGCATCAATCTCTGTTTTCCTGACAAAGAGGGTCTGGAGTGCGAAGCTTATGTCGCGATTAGATGGTCAATCGAACTCGAAGACCCCCAGTGTTTAGTTCCCAAGCATGCATTGGTACTCAGTGGGTCGATAAACTGAGTACCCAAGTATTGGTACTCAGTTTATCGACTCACTGAAGGTATAAAAGGCTGAGTGGACCTTGCTCGGCCACAGGACTGAACCACGGACCTGTGTATAGAGAGCGTAAAACACAACCACTAAACCATTCGGTTTAATGACGTAAATTATGTAACAAAATTAGTTAAATTATAAAGGAACTAATTAAGTTTTATTGAAGATTTTAACAAAAAATTTTAATTCCCACATATTCTCTTACTTTAATGATAGTTCATTTAGAATTAGAACAGTGTTTATGAAAAAAATCTGAATGAGATTTTATTTCTATTTGTTACCTTACGTTTAGCTTTAATAGAAATTTTAGGAATGTACATCAAAATTAATTTGCTTCGTCATCTCGTTGGTGGTAAAACTAATTTAATGGAAATCACAGATGAACTCTGATACAAATTAAGAATGATATATATTATACATAATATGTGTTGAATAAATGTGTGTGTGAGTTAATTAAGTTATTTTCAAAATATTCTTAGTTTGTTTGTCGCTCAACGGTCATTTTTTGCACACGAGGGCTAATTAGACCGGGACCTACGGCTTAAAGTGAATTCCAAACCACTACAAATATCCATGCCAAAGGTGGGATTCAAACCCACGAACTGTTGAACCCAAAATATTCTTAGAACAAATAAGCAAAACCACTGTAAATTACTTTATAATTTTTTTTTATTATTTTATTATATTATTATATTTAGGTATATTTTTCTCTTGGAAATTCTTTATGAAAAGTAATAAATTATAAATGTGACAAGTATATTATTTATAACAGCTATTTTTTAATATTTTTAATATTTATAGAGCAAAATTAATCATATATTTTAATCATAACTCTCTGTTTAACCTACGCACTGAAGGGATGAAAGGCTGAGTCAACCTTTCCCAGTCAGAGATACTATTCAAATTAGGTCGATAAAAATTGAGCGAGATCTGTCTCCTGTTTATCTCTAGGCATTAGAATACGGAATTTGCTTAAAGCAAATAAATTAGTATCGTTGAAGTTGGAGACTTACTTATAAACAAGAAAAC
The DNA here is from genome assembly GCA_030067965.1 of Latrodectus elegans. Lineage (NCBI taxonomy): Eukaryota > Metazoa > Arthropoda > Arachnida > Araneae > Theridiidae > Latrodectus > Latrodectus elegans. Next base: position 11,146,376 of record CM057816.1, read on the forward strand.
TTATATTTTATGGTGAAGGAAAATTTTAGAAAAACTATACTTTATTCATCATTCTATACAATAAATTCTGTTTAATATCAAAATATGACCATATGTGGATATTACATTCAGGTATAAATAGGAAGACAAACAAAATGATTAACATTTGAACAAGAATTATGTACATCGCATAGTTGTAGAGTTAACAATATTTCTTTTTCATGATTTTCGCTGAAGATTTAAGGGAGATCAAAACAAACTTCACTTTATGATAATATAATTTCGATTTTATGAATATAAATCATGCATTACATCTGAATATGATAAGCTGAGCAGATCAAATTAGTATTTGGAGAATCTGTCATTTTAAAAATGTATAGAAAACATGTATGCATACAATGATGCATACATACGACATACAATATAGAAATAAGTGTTTTTCAATATAGAAATTGAAAGCAAACTTTATTTTTGTATGATACATAATCCATGAAATATAAAAACAAAGAGAATTAATGTTAAGACATTTTAATACTATAATATAAATTTTAGTCTTAGTTTTGTCAAAAAACTGCTGTAGTTCTTCAATTGAAAATAAACAATTATACACTAACCGTGATAATTTTAAAAAAAATTATATTTTTTCTTTGAATAAACATATGAAACTCAAGTGCGAATTTTGTAATTCATTTCTGAAATGTTTGACCAAGTTGTACAGCAATTTTCGACTAAAATATTCATGAAATATTAAGTTATTAAAAAAGTTATGATATGAAAAAGTTAAGTTATGAAAAGTATTAAAAAATTAATGAAAAGTTATTAATGAAATATTCAATTAAAATGCATAAAATTTTATATAATTACCCTTTTATTAAAGAAGTTGTGGAAATCTTTCACTAGAATATTCCTCAGAAGCTTTGGATCAGATATTGAAATTTGTGGTGTACCACTTTCATAAAACCTGTAATTTCAAAATTAGTATCAATAAAATAAGCCAACAGAAATATAGTCATACAACCATTAATTCGACCCTTAATTAAATTTTTCCATTAAAAAAAATTTCATTACTATTTTCTACTAAGTTTCCCTATGTATGAAAATTTATACTTAAGAAACTTTTCTAATAAATTTCCTCTTCATACGTAGCATACATTCCAATTATAATGAATGTTTAAATATATTTAGGGTTGTTGTTGTTGCGCCACACGCTAATCCCTACCTATCCCGGAATTGGGTTCTACCATTGATATAGAAGCAGCCGGATGGAGTCTTCATGATTTTGAAGTAGGAACCAAGCAGGAGACCTCCAATACTTGGCCTGCTACCCCCAGAGGTATCATTTTACATGAAGGACATTGTGATCCCACACAGTTTTAACCAGCTCCAGAACTCATTAGTGAACACGATGGATCTTTGGTTAGGCTGGGATTTGAACACACTACCTTCCTATAATGAGAACGATGCCCTAATGAACCAGCAGCCTAGTAGTTAGTACATCGATTCCCAATGCTATCCAAGACAAACCGAGTACATGTGACATACGTGCTCGTTTAAATCTGTAGAATCGAAAGTCCTGTGGTCATTCGTTTAGTAGTTACCATGGGTGTAATGATTTGGAGAAAATATATCCCCCCTCTTCACAAATCAATGTCAAAATTGAAGGAGTAGATACTCTGGTGGTGCCATCTATCTGAGAAATCTTAGAGTAAAGTGGTATCATTACCTTCGTGATGCTCTGGTTAAACCAAAGACTTATTGACTTATATTCACATAGTCACCGGAAGAGTGAGCTTGGCTTGTCAAAGTGTCATAAATGACAACAAAATATATTCAACAGAAAAAGGAATTTCAACTATCTCATGAGTATATTAAAAACAAGATTACACAAATGTTATTTACATATTTATTCTATTTAATTTTAATCAATAAAAAATTGATTTTCCCCGACATCAAGAAGGAATATATATTCACTAGTTCAAAAACTAAAGACTTTCTGTGATTATTAAATTTTTGTATATATTTCTGTGTACAATAATCATTATATATCACTTAATATGCTTAAAATTATTGGGAATAATAAATATGGAACGGAAAGTTACATATTAAATTCTTTTTAAACTGCTTGTTAATGTCCCCTTACTTTTGCGTTAAAAATTCCCTATAACTTTTACACATTTTGAAGCTTAAATTTATTTTAGCTTCTTGTGTTCATAATTTTCATTAATAGCATTCATTAAAATTGCAAGAATCAGGAATTTAAATTAAAATTGTGCATTTGTATGTAAAATTGAGTAATTGCTTAAACATGTAGAAGTTGCTTAATAAAGCTTTTGTGATTATTATTATATATATATACATATATATATATATATATATATATATATATATATATATATATATATATATATATATATATATATAAATATATATTTATATATATATATATATATATATATTACATATATATACTTACCCATATATTTTCCCGAGTTTAAAGTATCTTTCCAATTCCATGTTTTCAAAGCTCTAAAAAATAAGACGATTCAATGTTTTCCAAAAGCCTCATTCGCACAAAGCATTTTTAATTTTTAAATTGAAATAAATAAATTTTAATAAAAGTGTTATACTTTGATCTATATCACTATATTATTAATATTTTGCAGTTTAAAATAAAGAATATTAAAATATGTGTGTGTGAATTTTTTTTTTCTTTTTCCTCAGCAAATACAGGTTCAATAAAAGAAAAATTTTGATAACTGCTAAAGAAAAAGAATCAAAATATAATTTTCAGAATCAAACATTTAACTTTATGTCATTCTAAATGAAATCCCTTTTCTTCTGCATTTAAAACGTAATGTAGTTACGTGAATCGTTTAAATATTTCCTAACTTTAGTTGTATAATTAATATTTAATTATTAATCATACTCTTTATTTTCAAATTAATTTGAAATGTTTTTGTATACAAATATTTATTTCAGAAAATCTGTTTACTTTTCTCTCATTGAGATATATATATATATATATATATATATATATATATATATATATATATATATATATATATATATATATATATATATATATATATATATATATATATATATATACATAGAATCCCTATTTTATTATTTTATATTAAGTCTAAAAGCGCATCAAATTTATTTTTATATATAAAATTTTTTAAAAATTGTAAAATTTAGGAAAATATTACATATGATAATTTTAAAAATGTGCTGTTAGAAAATACGATAATAATATTACATTTAATTGTAAATCCAAAAAATAGCCAAAAAAAGAAGGTTTGGCAAATGGTATTCCTCTTTTTTTCCAGTAGTCAGGATTTCTGTTAAAATACCTAGAATTGAAATGCATTTTATTAGATTTAACACGTTTTAACTATTAAATAATTTAAAAAAATTCGTAATTAAAAATACAAAAACAATAAATTTATAAATTTATATAAAATATCAATAATGTTTACTCTTATATTTTTTATTAAATGTATCGTAAATTAAAACATGTTTGTTACGAAACCATTAATACGCTAATGTTCATTAAAACTGATAAACCTGGAAGAAATGTGAATAATAAAATCATATTTGTTGCTCACAAAATATAACCGTTTTTTATAGGTTGGAGTTTTAAGGAATAAATAACAAGTGGAAAGAAATCACAGAAATTCAGAACTTTCCTGAGTAATGAGTTTTCAGAAGAAACCTTGGCATTAATATGAATATTTACATGTCAGGTCACAGAGACAAACATTGATAGAATAGAGTGAGTTGGTACATATAAAGAGACGCCACAACAGAATGCCACAATTTATCTAACACAGGGACAGGCGTATGTTAAACGGCCAGCTGCTCATAAAATATTGCTTAACCGTTTTCTATTGGTTGGAATTGTAAGGAACGAGATGGCAAGGATAATGACGGTGTATCTTATGAGTTAAGAAAGTATGGACAACACAATACAGAAGCTGGCATTATCTTGTTGAAACATAATGTTTTGCAAAGCTAAAATAAATAATACAACAGAATCCTTAATACAACAGAAACTGATGACTTTTGTTGAAAATACAAAAACTACCAGTTGAAGCAAAATGAGGTGTGTGTTTGACATCTTTATATTGATCTCCTATGGGGCAATATGAAAATATTAAATGCCTGATCTGGGGAACAAAGATTACCAAGCTTATTCCCCAGGATACCACCCAACACTAATGAGACAAACATGAAGTGTACCAATACGAGATCTGTATGTCTCGGTATTCTTTGTTCAGATTAGTCATGGATCACACAGTTCACTGCTTTCTATTTAACAGATTCAGAAAGGCAAGGAAACCCATGGTTGCCGATATGATAGCTTATATCATTTCCTTTGAGAATGAAGTTTCCGACACAGTCATTTGCAGTCTTGCAAACAGATAATTGTTCTTCTTTCAGCACGTGACTTTGCTGTTCAGTCACGCAAGGCCACGCTGTTCTTCTCAATTTTTAATAAAATCATGGTGCTGTGATCCTGCTTAGCATTTCACATGGCTGTCCTGATTTCATGTTTTGCAAACAATGCAAAGCATGAAATCAGGATCCTATTCATGCAAGTAGCATGAATAAAAACAACTCAATATCATTTGCGATAATTCTACTAATAGCAGCAATTCCCCTTTTATCAAAATCAAAACAATACTAGTAAATATTTGTTCTTCGCTTGTGAGCAACTTGCTGCAGGATTTCTTCATTTAAATGCATGGTATGTATCACCATCATTACCTTTTAAATATAAATGTGCTAAATCACTAGCTTATAAGTGCATATTTTGTCTCTGAGGAAATTGCTGGGTGATTTCTTCCTTTAAACGCATGGTGTATGCCTCTACCGTTACCTCTTTAAACTAAATGAGTCAAATCAATTGCCCATAATTCCATCTTTTTACGTATATTTCACATTCGTAAAATATGATCTTCTTGGTTCAATTTTAATAGTCAGCGATGTATTTAGAACAATTTCGGAGATTTAAATTCAATCCTAAATTTATCTTTTTTTCTACAATAAAGAAGTATTCATTAAATACTCTGAAATATTTGATTTTCAAAATTTATTGCTTTTAATTTAAAAGTTAAATTAAAAATCTTTATTCCATTAATATGTTTTCTTAATTATCTTGAAAAAAAACAAGGAATTAAACAGAAAAATTGTTAACATGATCATTCTTTTTATTTAAACTTTTGAATCTGAACATTATTGTTTAAAAAGACATTTTTTATCATTTGTCTTTATTATTATTATTTGATTTCTTTTTCAAATTGATACATATTAATAAATAATACATATAATACATGCCTGCTTATTATTAGTATAAGTCAAACTGCATAAAAATATTCTTCCATTGTATTCATTATATTTGTATTTTCTATTGAACTTTCAATTTCAATTTTTAAAAATTATGTAATATAAATCTAATTTTACATATCAGTTTATTTTAAAAGGAAAATTATTTTATATAATCACTTCCAGAATGTATGTGACATAATTGTACATATCGCTTCCAAGGTTGGTTGGTTTTAATGGCGCAAGGTCCAAGTAAGGACAAGCTGCGCCAGGCAAAAGTGGTCTTTATATACTTTCACTGTTCAAACCATTAAAATGTTAATATTATATTAAATTATCAAAATAAAATTTAAATATGTATATCATCTAAATGTATAAAATTTAAAATTGAATAAATTTTAATTTAAAAGTTTCTAAAATTAGATAAAATTCATAAAACCAATTGCTTTTAAAAACGCAAAGAGATTGCGATGTGGTGGTTCACCTAGTAAATCTTGTAAGGTTAAGATATTACTATTAAAAAATGTGAAACGATGAGTGTTAAAATCTGGACATACAATTAAAATATGACGCACTGTGTATGGTTCATCACATGTCTCACACCAAGGATTTATGTCACTTAAGAATAAATGCCTATGAGTGAAACGTGTGTGACCAATACGAAGGCGAGTCAATTTAACATCTGCGCTTCGCAGCGTTAAAACTGATAATGGGATGATTGATGAAAAGATAGAATAAAGCTTGTTGCAGACCTGCAAATTCCAAGATTCCTGGCACAGGGATTTTACGAAATGTTTAATTCCCTTTCTGACATCCATTGATGGAACTGAAGGTAGAGTAGGAATAGATGCAGACTTAGCAGCTGCATCAGCCTTCTCATTGCCATCTATACCCATGTGACCTGGTATCCAGCGGAACCGTATCACAAATCCCTTATTAGTTAGAGAATCCATCAGTTTGAAAATCTTATATACAACAGGATGACAATTTAGGTTATTATTTTTCAACGCTTCCAGTACACTATTACTGTCAGTGTAGACACAATAGTTACATTCATTTCTAGAACTAACCTGCTGAACTGCACGGTATACAGCCATAGCCTCAGCTGTAAAGATATAGCAGGACTTGTGGAGACTGAAAATAAACGAGGTATTATCAAAATAAATACCACAGCCAACGTGTCCTGCAGTTTTGGATCCATCTGTAAATATAGGTGTGTAGTATTTATACTGAGAGCGATGAAATGCATAAAATTGTTGAAAAACAGTGGGTGTTGTATCAGCTTTTTTATAATTTTCAAAGGGATTGATAACAACGAAATGTGGATCGTACCAAGGCGGATGTGCGAACAAGTCTATAGACTCTATCCGAACATCAATAAGGTCAGACAGTAAAACATAGGATTTAATGCGGGAGAGAAAAGGTTGAATGCTTGATGGTCTAGCATTATATGATCTCTTAAGAGCAGCATTTGGAATCGTGGAATGTAAGGGATGATGAGGTGAGGACATGATTTTTGAATAATAATTAAGAGACAGCTGCATCCGCCGCAGGTCTAATGGCAACTGTTGGCAAATTACATATAGACTCTGGACGGGTGATGTGCGAAAAGCTCCACAGCATATCTTTAAAGCAGTGTGGTGAATAGTGTCCAATCTGCGTAAAATGGAGAGTCTAGTTGATCCATAAGCAACACAACCGTAGTCAATACGTGATAAAATTACAGACAGGTAAATTCTTAGGAGTGATGTGCGATCTGCACCTCAAGATGTATTCGATAGCACCTTGAGGATATTGAGCAGTCGCTCACATTTCTTCCACAAATGCAAAACATGCGGAAGGAAAGTTAACTTCTTGTCAAAAATCACACCAAGGAATTTTATCTCACTGACTACAGGAATGGGGCTATTATTTATGTGAAGCACAGGATCATTATGGAAACTAGTTTTCCTACAGAAATGGACACAACAGCTCTTACTAGGTGATATACTAAGGCCATTACGTTCACACTAAGTGGTTAAATTATTTACAGCTGTTTGCAATTGTCTCTCAATTATATTCATGTTTGATCCTTGATATGAAATTTGCAAGTCATCAACATATAAATTACTATGCACAGAAGATGGTAATTGATGGAGTATGTTACTCATGAAAAGGTTAAAAATTGTTACACTTAATACGTTACCCTGAGGGACACCCTCAGCTTGAGTAAATGTAATGGAAACTGTACTTCCAACACGTACTTTAAGAAGCCTAGCGGCTGGGAAATTTTGTATGAATATTGGTAGATTACCTGTAAACCCAAGATAATTCATAGTACGGAGAATGCCATAACGCCAAGTACGATCGTATGCTTTCTCTGTGTCGAAGAAGATTGCAACAAGATGGTTTCGCCTCACGAAAGCATTTCGAATTCGGGATTCCAGATCTACTATGTTATCGATAGTGGATCGTCCTCTTCGAAACCCGCTTTGATGAACAGGTATGCAATTATCCTTCTCTAATACGTAAATGAGTCTAGAATTGACCATACGCTCCAACGTTTTGCACAAGCAACTCGTGAGAGCTATTGGACGATACCTCAGAGGTTCAGATGAATCTTTGCCAGGTTTCAAAATTGGAATCACTATCGCTTCTCTCCATGATGTAGGATAAGCAAGCTCAATCCAGATTCTATTAAACAATGAAAGTATGTTTAATAAAGAATCATGATTTAAATGACGGAGCATTTGATACGTGATTCCACCTGGTCCTGGACTTGTGTCGTTTGCCTTAGATAAGGCAGTCTTCAATTCTGACAATTCAAAATCCGAATTATAGGGTAGATTATGTCGATCGTGAAAGCTTAGAAGTGTTCGCTCAGTGATTCTTTTAATTTTTAGAAAAGCAGGACTATATGAATCAGAGCTGGAAACACTAGCAAAGGTTTCTCCGATGACATTAGCAATATCTACCTCTGAGGAGTGTATTTCAGCTCCGGCTTTTAATACAGGAGTGGAATAATCCTGATAAATACCATTGGCTGCTTTAACTTTCCTCCACAATTGTTTGCTTGTTGACGATGAATTGATTGACGACACATAACGATTCCAAGATTCTCTTTGACTCTGACGTCTAACTCTTCGAGCTTGAGCTTTAGCTTTTTTAAAAGCAACAATATTTTCCGTAGTTGGGTATCTTCGGAATATATTCCATTGCTTCCTTTGTTTCTTATAGAAGAGTTGGCACTTTTCATTTCACCAAGGTTTCCTGTGTTTATGTGGAATGAAGGATTTTTTAGGGATAGCAACATCCGCAGCTCGGATTATTGTGTCGGTGACATATTTAACGGCATCATCTATCATATCAGTCTTAACTCTTGTCTCACTGATCACAGCCAATTGCGTGAAAAGTGTTCAATCGGCTCGGCTGTACACATAATTAGGTGGGTTTTGACGCACACTATTATTTCCAGCCTGAGACACGATTAGAGGAAAATGATCACTGTTGTAGAGGTCATTTCCGACAGCAAAATTCAGCAATGGCAGGAGTGATGGAGAACAAATAGCTAAGTCAAGAGAGTGAAATGTCCGTGTTGGTTCGTGGAAATAAGTTTTCTCATCGGTATTCAGCAGACAAATGCAATTGTCCAATCTGAATTGCTCTATCTGACGATCACGAGAATTCGTATCTTCACTACCCCTTAGAGTATTATGGCCATTAAAATCACCGATGGGTACAAGTGGAGATGGGAGTTGGTCAATTAAATCATCTAGTTCCTCTGAATTTACGACGTCTTGTGGTGGTAAATACAGGCTGCAAACAGTGATAAGACAGGTAACGTGTATTTTCACTGCTACAGCTTGTAATGTAGTTCTTAGTTGATGTGCTGTACTTGCATATAAGCTTGATGTAAATATACAAACACCACCATATACAGACGCATCACCACCATTATCCTTTCTAAAGCATTGAAACCCACGCAATTTGGTGTTAACAGTGGGCTTCAGGAATGTCTCCTGGAGAGCCACACATGCGGGGTTGTAGCGAGAGATAACATATTTGACGTCTTCAATTCGAGAACGAAAACCTCAACAATTCCATGAAACAAAGGAAGTCATTTATGGGATAAATGTTATTCACCAGCAGTACTCATCTGTGTTTCTGATGAATCCTCGAAACTGTCAACATCTGAGGGATAGAGTTTGACAGTATCTTCATCTAACGCTAGCCTGACTTTTCTTTCTGTCAAGGAAGACTCACGAACTCCTTCCTTAGCAAGTTTCAATTTTTTTTTTGCTTGAGATGCTCTTGATTTTGCAAGAGTCAGTTTGTGCATAGTGGTTGAAGATTTTGTATCATTTGGTTTGGGAGATGGCTTTGTTGAAGGCTCTGAAATACAATCAGTTTGGGTGCAGCAAGATCGAGTTACTTTCTTAGTAGTGGTAGCATAGCTGATACCTGGCTGTGGTGTATGTGAGGCGACAATTCGTCGAGCCTCCTGATAAGACACGTTATTTTTGATTTTGATGGAGGTAAATTCTTTTTCCAATTGCCATGTTGGGCAAGATCGAGAATAAGCAGGATGGTCACCTTTACAGTTGACACAAACCTCCTTAGCATTGCGGGTAACACTATCGTGGCCAACGTCAGAACAACGGACACACGTAAGTTTACCTCTGCAAGCTATTTTTGAATGGCCAAATCGTTGGCATTGAAAGCAGCGCAGCGGATTTAGAATATATGGTCTCACACAGCGCATCTCATATATGCAACTTTAATATGTTGTGGCAAGTTTGGAGTTCTAAATATCAAAATGAGATGTTTTGTATTAACTGATACACCATCTCGATTTAGGATTATACGTTTCACAACACATACTTTTTGGGATTTTAAATTTTCATGTATATAGTCTGTTGATGTATATATGAGGTCTGATGCAGAAATCACTCCCTTGTAAAAGTTTAATGTTGTGTGAGGCTGAACGACCACATCCACATTACCAATTGATCTGAATGATTGTATTAGTATTGCTTGTTTTTCAGAAGCAATCTCTACTAAAATATCTCCTGATCGTAGCTTACGAATATTTTTGACTTCACCTAGATACGATGAAATACTCCTTTCAATTAGAAAAGGCGAGACAAATTGGAAAGAACCACCTTCAGTTCTTTTAACAATGAAATACTTGGCATTTATCATACACATTTGTTGCTCCAAAGGGAGAGAAGAATTAATTGTTTTGTTCATATAGTATAGCTCAAAATTCAGGGACTAGACGGCACTACCCACCACGGAGCCCTACGAGGGGATACAGGTTAATTGCATCAGTGCTAGTCAGTCCCTATACGCTCACGGTACATCCCTGAAGTGGACTCCACCCTTAACGAGTCACCCAGTAGATGTACCGATCGCTTGATCCATAAAGCCGATTGATGATCTGAGGACCACAACACACCTCTCGTTTACCTGAAGCAGAGGCCAAAGTAATGTGTTGGTCTCAGGAGGCTTCAATTATCAGGATCCTCCTATCCAGGGACACGGGTATCCACGCATGGCAAACACGTGGGTGATTTAGTCCTCAAGAGTAGCTAATAGCAACAGAGCGGCAAAGCTACTCAAGGGGAGCCCTCAACCTCTTACGAGGCAACCACAATGAGGGAGAAAAGGAAGAAAAAGCAGAAGTGTAGTGGAGAGAAGAAAAGAAAGAATAGGACAGATCACTGGGGTACCTCGGGATTGTGACACCCGTGTTTACCTAAAAAAGGTAAACCCCCTGAGGGGCATACCGCTCCAAAGCCACAGGTCCTAGTATCATCGGCTCAGCCTTTCATCTCTTTAGTGACTCGATAAACTGACTACCAAGCATGCTTGGGAACTAAACACTAGGGGTTTCGCGGTATTGGGAGTTTATATAATTATTCACGCGATCACCTAATTGATACATTTGCTTCGTACCTCGGGGCTTCTTGGTCAGGAAAACCAAGGTGGGCCCAATATGTCTTGGCCCATATGGGGTGTTATGCCACAGAGTTTAGTATATTGTAAATACATTTATTCATTAAAAATACGAGTGTTATTTTACGAGTTTTGTATATTTAATAAAAATATTATTTGGTAATTAGTTACATAAGAGTCATTGTTGCCCAAAGTAAAACCAAGATCTTTTGGTTTGGAATATACCGAGACGATTTACAGCTACAATTGAAAAATAATGAGTGATGAATGTTGTACTTTTGCTTTTTGCATGCACGTTTACCTAACTGTGATAATGAAGTTTTGTGTATTATCTCTTTTGGGGATTACGCAAAACGGGTTTGACGGAGTTTCTCTGACAATCAAGTCGAAAGGAAAACATGCAATCAATACCTACAGAAACCTTTCAACAGCTTCCAGGTGTTAGGTTTCTCATAAATTCGTGCCAAAAGTGTTTTGAGTTCCTCAATATTTTGATTTCCTTAGAAAGTTATTTCTGCATGGGGTTTTATTACTACCACAATGCAATGTACAGATTTACCGTGATATACCTTGCAAAATTAATAGTTCAGTTTAATGACAATTCTCAGACCAAATACAAAAGTTTGCACAAAACATCACAGGCATCCTTGCTCAAAGTGGAACTCAAGCTCATGAGATAAGTACAGATTACTAAATTCTTAAAGAGAAATTCCGCAAACAAAAGTCACTAATATATGTGTATGCAAGAGTACAAATCATTAGCAAATGATAGATATAAGCAATAAAATAAATACAAATAATTATACACTGCTGGACAATTGCTAAGGACGGATAACACTATCATCCATAGCAACCACAAAATGAAAAGAAGAAGAACGTGGAAAATTAGAATAAGTGCGGGATATAGTAGAAGAAGTATGCGTATGCAAATTTTTTTTCCAAGTCTGTTCATCACGTGATAGCGTTCATAAGAGCTTTAAAGGTTTTGATGCGTGTGGACAATTGTTGTTTCAAGTCAAGGTTTTACAGGAAAGATTCAATAGACGAACTTGAAATTTTTGGCATGTCTTCCCGACATCACTTAGATGATTTTATGCGTGGCCGAATTATTGAAAAGATCCAAGAAGGGCGAAAAATAACAGATGTTGCCAGAGAATTCGACATCGTTCAAAGCGTTGTTTCACGGCTGTGGAAGTCATTTAAAACTACTGGAATGTGTAGTAAGCGGCACATGGGAGGTCGTGTTAGAAGTACGACGCCTGCAGAAGGCAAATATATCGTCTATCAGCAGAAAGGAACAGGCGCACCACAGCTCAGCAAGTGGCAAATCAGTTTCTTGCTGCCTCAGGAAAGCAGATCACCCGAAAAACTGTTGCCAGACGTTTGAGGGGAGGAGGACTAAGCGCCTGTAGACTTGTTGTGTGTGTCCCATTGACCAGATAGCACCGTACTGCCCATTTGCAATGGTGTCGCGAGCATCGCAATTGGACTGAACAGGACTGGGCATGAGTGCTATTCTCAGATGAGAGTAGGTTCAGTCTGTCATCGGATTGTAGACGGCAACTAATCTGTCGCGAGACTGGTACTGCTTATCGTGCAGAAAATATCCAGGAAAAAGACCGATATCCGACATGCAGTCATGGTGTGGGCCGGCATAATGATCAATGGCCGCACGCACCAACATGTGGTTGCGAATGGTACTATGCCGGGGCAACGATAAATTAATGAAGTTCTACTTCCTCATGTTCGTCGTTTCCGTGGTGCTGTCGGAGATAAATTTGTTTTTATGGATGACAACGCAACATGTCATTGAACACTTGCTGTTCAGGATTGTCTAGACAGCGAGGGTATTCAACGCCTCGTATGGCCATCACATTCTCCAGATCTAAACCCCATTGAAAATGTGTGGAATGCTTTGGGGAGGCAAGTTGCTGTTCGAAACTATCATCCGACAAACAAGAACGCCCTCATCCGTGCACTCACAGAGGAATGGGATAAATTGCCTCAACAGCTGCTGGATAATGTTGTGCAAAGTATGATACGACGTGTGGAATGTTGCATCACACTCCACGATGGACATATCCCGTACTGATACCTTTCTTCAATGTGCCTGCTGACTTTTAGATGCATTGTTCCATTTTTCCGTATGCAGCATCAAATGAACATTTTTTCTTTCAGATGTTTCACAACTTTTGTACTTTCCAGAGCAATAAATATTATTTATTCTAATGTCTGAAAAGTATGGCAACTATATTTTATCTCACTAGGTCTCATGTCTCGCTTAATGTTATGCTACATTGCAATTTGTAATCCGTCCTTAGCAATTGTCCAGCAGTGTATTTCATTTAAAATATAAGCAATCTATAAGATATGTGAATTAATTATCAAATAATTATGATATATATGATATAATATTATGATATATACATACATACATACATATAATGTTAAATCTAACTTAATTGTTTCTAACATAATAACAGTTTCTTCTGAAAATAATTATGCGTACACCTCACTTAATTATTTTCATATTTGAAATAAATAATTGAGAAGTTTTAACAAATATGATAATTTATGATAAAAATGATAATTTATTTTATATTCTACTAGAATACTCTTTGAGATTGTAATCTTCATATGCTTTTTGAATGTTAAAACAAATTAGAGTATGATGACTGACCAGTAAACAAAAAAGATGATTATCATGGAGACTAATAAAGCCGGCATGGGAGTATCATGTAGCCAATTACATGCAAGTTCCATGATTTTTCCCAATGTTGCTACTAAATTGAATAGAGTTATACCACTAATGATGATTCGTCCTGAAAATGAGAAATAATTAATTAGTGAATAATATAAAAGAACATATTAAATAGAAAGAACTTTCTTATAATACACAAATGACATTTGTTATAAGGCACAGAAAATAAAGAAATTTGGCTTGAGAAAATCAACTTCAATAAGTGATGTAACGAAGTGAGAAAATATCAGCGATTTTTAAATTACGTGACAATAAATAATTTATGACGAAACTCTGACAAGAAATTTAAGGCTTATAATGTTTCCATCGAATATTACAAAATTCATTTTATTCTGTTATATATATATATATATATATATATATATATATATATATATATATATATATATATATATATATATATATATATATATATATATATATATATATATATATATATATATATATAATCACATACAGATTACTCGTCAATCATTCATCAGGTATTCTCTCTATTAAAGTCAGATCAGGAGAATATACTAGCCAAGCAGCAGTCAAACTCATTTCGTGCCAACGAAAGTTTATACAATATTTGCGATTTCGTATTATGCCGCTGAAACGTAGAGTCTTGTAAAGTTCAAAATGTTCTCTGTCGATACATTTTAAAAGTTTATTCAATATGAGACTGCTCAAGAGATGAAGATTATGAATGTAAATAACAACACGTATTATTGTAAGTGATGAAAATTGTAGCGCTCACAAAATTAGAAAGAAAAGTATATAACATAAATATATACTCATGATGGTAATGTGAGTTATATCACAGGTCACCCCCGAGTTACAATGCCGAAAGAGGACAGGTATTTGGAAGTTACTGCCAAAAGAAACAGACGGAGAGCAGCATCAGACTTGTCTCGTCAGCTGTCTTCAGCTAACGGTACGACAGTTTCAAGGGGGACTGTGTAAAGACACTTAATGTACATTGGTCTATATGCTCGTAAGTCTGTCAGATGTTTCCACTTACCGCAACTCACTGTCGCCTGCTGTTAGCCTGGAGTAGAGAGCATGGATTTTGGATACCGCAACAGTGGTCTTGTGCATTGTTTTCCGATGAGTCCAGGTTTAGCTTTCAGTCTTATTGTCGCCGGACTTTCATATTGAGAGGGCCAGGTACTCGTTACCACCAAGTGAACAACATTGAACGATATCGTTACGGTGCTTGGTCGTTAGAGGAGAAATTAATACGAGTTCCGGAACTAACCTAGGTGTTCAGAATGTAGCCATGACAGGCTACACCTATTGGGACGTCATTCTGAAACATCATGTATGTTTGATTCGTGTCGCCATGGGTACAGAATTTCTATTTATGGAAGACAACGCCCGTTATCCCCATGTAAAACATTGTGGGCGAATGCTTTTAATCGGAGGATATGACCCGTAGAGACTAGCCATCATACTCACCGGGCTTGATTTCAATAGAGCATGTGTGGGATATGCTTGGCCGATGAATTGCAGCTCGTCAGCCTCCTCCCATATGTCTAACCAGAACTTGGGAGAGCATTGTTTGATGAGTGGTGTAATATTCCTCAAGATCAGATCGATGAATTGATAGTCAGCATGCCTAGGCGTTGTGTATTGCATCGTCTGGAGGAATTCTATGTACTAACCATCATACCAACTATGTTATATTGGGTTTTGTAAATAGGTTCTTTTTTTTTCAATTTGCTCCGAGAAGTAAAAATGGCAATTTTTATTAATGATGTCAAACATATAAATCGTTTTTTGATCTTTATCTTTTGTGCAATAAATAGACTTTACTCATAAGTCACATTTTTTTTTTTTTTTTTTTTGCTTGCATCTCTTTTTTTTTTTTTTTGCCTGAATTTGCATTATCCTTAATTTATGGAGACGAGTGTGTATTAATATATAAATACATGAGAGTTTACATAGAAATGTTTAATATATTATCTCTTAAAATCAAGTAGCTTTAACTCGTAGAATAAGTAAACGCGATTCATAAATTTTCTTATGATTGCGGCTTCAATATAAATAAAGGTTGTGGTTTTTTATTCATGTTTAAGTTATATATTACGAGTTCTGTCTTTCTATAAATAAAATTTAATGAAGGTTGGTAAAAATTTATTCCATTCATATTGATAAAATTTAATGTAATTGCATTTTATAAATTCCAAAAAAATGTAATTAGAAAAAACCAAAGTATTTAAAACAAGCAAATAGTTGAAGGACATTTATCAGCCTCAAATAATATAAATTGGTTTGCTATAGTTGACACAATATAAAAAATATACATGCAATGCTAAACTATTTAACTTATTTAGATTTTTATTAAATGATGAACATATTCAGTTTTTTTTCATTTATAAGAGATTTAAATTTAGGGAATAAAACGCCAGCTTTAAAATTGGTTTCATAGCTTATTTTTAGTTAGGCATATAAAAACAAGAAATATTATTTGGTAATGTTTTAAAGACAGAATATAAGAGGTTCTGGAACAGAAAAAAAATGATATCGATTTAACAACGTATTATAAAAGGATTTCTATAAATAACTACGATACATTTAGATTAAACACAAAATCGTTAAGAAAAAATATACTTAATGCAAAAACTTTATTTCACACAAATTTCAATGAAATTGATAGTTCTGATATAACTAACCGGCGTAGACTTTTTTTTTTGTGCACAAATATTTTTATGACTAACTTTCAACAGATATTAAATTACTTACAAAGACCTTCTATTTTTCATTAATCATGAATACGCAATGAAATAGATGTAAATTATTAAGAAATACAGAAAGATGTGTTAATTTTTGTTTGTTATTTTCAGAGGAAAAATTTCATTGAAAAGAAAAGCAAAGATTTTGTGGACATTTTTTACATGTCGACAAAAAGGCGCTTAAGGGCTTATTAACAATCAGATAATTTTATATTGGAATTGTTAAATTCTAATTTTACGTTTAAGTTGAGGCATGAAAAATTTCATCACTTTTCGAAAGTGTCGATCGGACGTCGGTAACCGATGAAATGACTGCAAATTGTGGCACGAGGTATAATTTTTCCTGTTACTCTGCACTCTATACCCATTTAATACTTCAATATTAAGATTAATGATGTCGGGAGAAGGTTCTCATTAAATATTTTAATATTTTGTTTAACTATATTCTGATATTTATGATGATAATTTTTCTTTTATTAAATTTGTTTAAATGCAATATATCTACAATTTTCAATTTTATACGTGGTGAAAGAATTGTCATATTTTGCATTGCTTACTTTGGCAAAGATGCGGTCTAATTCGGGATGGCAAATTCTAAGGTTGTGGAAATTTTGGCAGGTTTTCTTGTTTTTCTGACAATCTGGTCTTTATTATATCATAGATAGGAAGACTTAGAAGAATTAGGCAGAAAAAAAGTTCCATTTTAACAACCCTAGTATTTACATCATCTCGCACGTCGCAATGCGTGATCTTGAAAATATTTCTTTATTACCAAAAAAATTCAGAATTAAGAATCCTGCATTATAGGCATCTGTGCCCTTAATTTTACACGTATAAAAATCCTTACGTTAAAAAAAATAAAATAATTTACATTCCTCAAAATCTTTCATAATCAATTTATTTCTATTCTCAAACTTTGCACATATTGTCACTGAAATTGAGTTTTTTCAAATATTTTCTGTTCTTTGGCCCTCTGCTTCATATTGGTAGAATGGTTTGGCATGTTACAAGGTTCCTGGTTTCTGGCATAGATAGTATGAAACTGTATCAAACAAAAGTAAGCTTAGCATAAATGGCTTCCTTTTATTGCTCCTATTTTCAAATAGACATTAAGTTATATAAAATATTGACATTTCTCAACATAGTTTTTGCAACATAGGAAAAGTTGATTATCATTTCTGCAAATCAACTTTTCCTATCCTTTTAATTAATGCAATTCAAACTTTTTGAAAAATGATAATTTCTTTAACTTACGATAACTTCATCAGATATCTGTTTAGGCATCACCTCATGATAAATAAACTTGCAAGCAAATCATATTAAGACAGAAATAATGATAGCAATTTGTAATGTTGTTGCTCAAAAGCAAAAAATAACCGGACTTTTTTCAAATGTGGAAACATATTCCAGAAAATCTTTGTTGTATATATATTGTTTAAAAGAAATATTATAATTCATTTGTTGTTAATTTTTCTCACATCGTATCTAGTTAACATATCAGCTATCTAGGTCCATGAAACCATGAACAAACAAAATGTTTTAATGAGATGTCCGATTCACTGACAAAGTGGAATTTTGTTGTTGCACCAGCAGGATTCCCTGTACCAATCCCTGAGACTATTCGTTAGACAGAAAGAGCTAATTGAAGTCTTCTGGATTATGAATTAGGCACCAAGAAGAAGGCCACTTACAGAAGTATCATTTTACTTTAAGGACATTGTGACCTCGACATATTTAACGTGCCTCAATAACCTTCATATTGGTAGAACACGACGGATCTCCGATTAAGCCGGAATTCGAACTCACTTCCTTCGGATAAAGAGAACGAAGCCCAAACCAACCAGATCATCATGGCCATAATGTTACAGCTAAAAAGTAATATTACAGCCTTTGAACGTCAGAAAACGTGGATCATACAAAGACAGAGGACTGTTGTTTTTAAAATGCACCAACTGGTTTTAATTGGGCAATATAAAATATACATAATTTAGTAAACAAAAGGATTTACTTTCGATTTCAGAAAAAGCTCTATGGCTGTATTGATTTTAACAAACAAAATTTTGTTCACATT
This sequence comes from Latrodectus elegans, assembly GCA_030067965.1. NCBI lineage: Eukaryota > Metazoa > Arthropoda > Arachnida > Araneae > Theridiidae > Latrodectus > Latrodectus elegans. Next base: position 11,165,172 of record CM057816.1, read on the forward strand.
AGATGTATTTGCCTTTATATGGGTCGATGTTCAGGAAACTTTCACTTTCCTGTTAGTGGTAAAATAACTGAGATTAACCAGTGTGAGACATTTGCATGAGTTTTTTAGAGCTCAGATCGTTTTTGAGATTTCATTACAAGAAATATCTGCATTTATATAAAGGAAAATAATATTTTCCATGTATTATGAGTACCAACAAACTTATTGTGCACTTACAAATGAGCCAGGTGTGTTTAGTTGACTTACAACGATCATTTTCTGCCCAAGAAGGCTAATTAGGCTAGGATCAGCATTTTAAAGTGGATTACAAGCACCTTAGCTTGAAGTGTGAATAAAATCCATGAGCTAATGAAAGAAAATCCAGAATTCTAACCATTCAAATATATTGTTGTTGTTGCATGTCCCCTTCGGCCAGCAGTGCTACATCAGGTCCATAACGTGAAACATCCCCAAAAAATCTATCATCATCAGAGAATCGTCGTAAAAATCTTGCTTGGATAACCCCAGACACTGAAGGATGTGTTCTGGCATGGCTTGTTCAGCGAAACAATTAGTACAGGTCTCAAAAATTTTGGAGCCCTCTGAAAATTTTAGCTGGGTATATACTGTAAATAAGCTGGAAAATACAAATGAACATCGTCAACGTTTTCTATAAATGAATGACATAACCCATCTTTTAGAGATGTAAAATTTATACCTAAATGATTGCCCATCAGTGTCATTAGCAATAAAATGCTTTCGCGATTGCTGGAATAAGAAAACTACTTCCTTATAATCTAACACTTAATGGCATTCTGCCTTGTAAATAATTATAACACACCTTCGGTTACATTACATTTACAAATGCAAATAAAACTAATCCTAGAAATTATTTTTAACTAAAACCAATTTTCACGTAAAAGTTTTGCATACACATAATACTATCTTTACATTTATTTTTATAGGCACAATCTGAAATACGAAATAAAGTAACTTGTTTTGAATACATTTATCATATTATATCAAATAAACAAAGCTATAATCAATAAATATTAATTCAAATTAATTTGAGAATGAAAATAGAAATACAATGATATATATTTTAAAGTATTTAACTTACTGCAATTTTTACGGAGAATTATGTCAATGTTGCTCTATTTCTTACCTACTCTTCAGTATTAGGTTTATATATATGAAATTAAACGTGACTGTTTTCATAAATTCAAAAAGTAAAGCATACAATGATATTTATTATGTCCATGATTTATAGCTTTGATATGTCGGGTTTTTATTGTTAATAATAGTGTTTACACAGCTTTAAAGCATCTAGATAGAAATTAGAGAAAATATAAAACCATCTAGATTTCCAATTTCTAGAATACCTTTCACATTTATCTGAAAGTGAACTCATAAAATCTCAAATATTTTTTTTATGCTATGGACACTAGTTTCAGAATTAATAATAGCTATTCTTTAGTTTTGAAAATAAGGTTTTTTACTTCAAAAAAGATTTTAGAAGTTAATATTGAGAGCTAAATTAATTATTTTTTTTTATTTTCGTCGTTAAATCCTGTAAAACAATTATTCTGAATGGTTGTTAAATACTTTTATGCATTTTTCAAATAAAATTTACAACTTCGAAGATTTGAATAGTAGAGAAGGATTTTTAAATGGTACGTAACGAGATGTTATTTAAATTCCTTAATATAAACACTAAAAAATAATTATTAATGAAATTGTTAATGCTTTAATCGTGTGAAACTGTAAAGAATGAAAATTTAATCAAACTTAATAAATAAGTTCCCGATTATATATACTATGAATTATTATTATTATTATTATAAGAACATTTCATAGTATTATATTATATATACTATGAAATGTTCTTTTATTAAATGAACTCTATCATTTAAATAAAAATTTGAATAATGTAATTAAGTCTTATATTTTTTGTGAGATGTTAGCATGTTCTTATTTACTAATAATTCATATTGTAGCTAAAATTTACAATGCATTTTATACAAATGAGCAAATGTACTATGCTATATTATACAAATGCATAGGTATTACATAAATGTTATATAAATGCACAAGTACAAAAATAACCTAAACATATTTTTTTTACATTAGAGATTGTTAACTTGAAAATATTTTAAGGGACTAATAGTCAAATTTAAATTCAAACCAGTGGCCCAATGGCCCACATGTTGAACAATGCGTACAATGGTCAGATCTGTTGGTCTTAACATGAGGATTAGCATATGTGCTCAGGTGGTCAGCCTAACGCAAAATTGCCAGTGCCTCAATCATACATGGTACTCAGTTCATCAAGCCACTGAAATGATGAATCAACCTTACCTATCCAGAGAATGGAACCTTGAATATGTGTCTTGAAACACGAAGCGCTAACACTGTGACACCGGGTATAAAAGTGAGATTATTAAATTATATTAAAAAAAGCAAAATATTATGTATTTTTAAGGTAATCTGAGAAATATATTAAAGTAATTTATTTCACTTCTTATGGATTAGAAGTTTTAATAATTTTCTTTTCATAATAAGATTTATTCAACCACATTAATAATTGTTACCATATAACAGAAATAGTATAAAATTTATCTTTAATTTAACATTTACTGCATTTGGCTAAGTATGTTTGGCATTTGCGTGCTGTAAATTTGAAGATTGGTTGCTTGCAGAAAGATTTGATTCTTTCACTTATTCTGATTTTGTCTTCAAAAATTTAAAGAAAGAAACAGCTCAAAAGTTTCAAAAGCCAAATGAAATTTCAAGTACATCTTTAATTTTTTTCAACTGTCAATTTCAATCAATTCATTTTAGGAGATATTTTAATTTTGAATAATAAATTTCTTTACAATTTATTTGAGAGCATGATATACCTAAAATAATGTAGAATGATAATCTTCTGTAAAGTCAGGATCATAATATGGATTTACATATTTCTGATACAACAAAGTTGAAAATACGTACAGAAGCATGGATCAACAACATCTGATATGAGAAGGTAGCCAAGTATATCATCGTTCCTTAGAAAAAAGAGTAATTCGTTCAGTTAATCCTAATCAGCAAACCCTTCAATAATGCTTAAAGGTGTTCTCTGAATAATCAATTTTCCACATTTAATAAGATTAACCATGTCCACTGGAGTCATTCCACTCAATAACTATACAACTGATTGTCAAATTCATGAGCATTTTTATAACTGTGAGCAGAAATCCAAATCGTTGGTAGGATAAGTGAACTTTGAGGCTTAGTCTCCTATTTTTAGATGAGTAATTTTTGGAAATTTGTATCTGAATTTAATGAAAGGTATGAGATCTGACTGGAACGAGCAAATATTATACTATCCTTGTTTAAACTCAGCAACTTGTTGACAGCTTAGAGAAGGGGGGAAATATTTCCGACTGTCATTCGCAGAACTCGGATGCAAAGCATTGTTAAACTTCTCAGTCATAGAGATGATTTACTATTTTCAGACAACTCCATCAATATTCCTTATTTCGATCAGTTCGATTGAAATGTTGACAAATTTTTATACGAGGGAGAACACCTGCTGCAAAACTCAAAGATTCTCTGCTTTTCAAAATCTATTGGAAAAATATGATAATCAATCTCTAACGTAAATTTTAAATTATTGTGAATAATATGTGTGATAAGAGCTAAGAGAGTAATGCATTTCTACAATAAGTAATGAAAAATATTTTTACATATAGAATTCAATGGTTTCTGCATTTCATTAAGGACTCAATTATGTTAATTCCCCAAAACAATTCTGAAAACAAATGTTTGAATGGTATTACAATTAAATAATCCGATAGAGGGTATGTTTCAGAATACAAAATAAATTACAAATGGTTGATTTTATACAGTATAATATTTTACTTCATATAATTCTAATTAGAAAATACCTTTAAAATATTGAAATATGGATATTTCAAGTGTTTGATAAAAATTTTATGTGAAAGTTAGAAAACATGGAGATCAATCTCAAAAGTAATAAATTTTCCATCGATGAAATTATTGTATTGATAATACAATACCCTGTGCGTTAATATATTTTATAACGTGAGAAATTTTTTCCTGAAAACCAGCTATGTGTGTATGTTAAATAAAAAAAATGGAAAGATATATATATTACTCTGGTTAATTCTTGTTGTTGTTACATATGACACCTGGAAAAACCAAGGTCATTAGCTGATGGCTACGAAATTAAGTTAGAAGGGTGTGTGTTTTTAATCAGAGCACTACGAAGATAAAAGTAACGACTTTGCTCTAAGACTCATTTGATAGATGGCACCATCAGAGGATCCACTCGCTCAATTTTGACTTTGATCTGTAGGGAGAGGAAATTATCTCCAGACCATAACACCCATAGTAACTGCTCAACGACCAATCAAAAGACTTTCAATTCCACAGATTTAACAAATACACATATCGCATGTACTCTGTGGATCTCTTTAGCAACGTTTAATTGCTTAAGGAATTAACTAAATGGGAATAGGCATTCATTTCTTCAACTGATGTTTAATTTTCTATATTTTGCAATATAAATAGTTAATCTATTTAATCTCACAGCCTTTTGAAACATTTGTAAATCAGCATGAATAAAGTCCTTTATCCAAGATCCAGTCAATGGTATTTTATTATTATTTTTATTATTTTGAAAATTTGGTATTGTAGGTCACAAAATTCTTTTATATATTTTGAAGAAAAAGTAGCAAATTCAATAGATTACAGTAAGTTAAACAAAGTTAAAAAGTATTAGTTTATGATTTCAAATAATAATAAAAAAATTTCCATGGATAGAACATTATTTGAATGTATCGTTGAATATTTGCAATAAATAATGGTTAGCACCCTCAATAAGATATTTATAAATATTTTCAGATAGATTGTTTTCACATCTATCGGTGAAATTTTAAGATATTTAATAGTTAATTTCAGCCTCGTAAGTTTAGGTCCATGATTTATTTCCGATGGTCAAGGCAGTAAATCAAAATTTAATCACATTAAACTGCTTTATTAAATTCTAGTGAAAAGGAGTTTTTTGAAATTTTGGGACGCTTGCTTGTTATAACACATTAAGGAAATAGAATTATGGAATTATCTTTATGTGCGACTAATAACGTTAAAATATGAAAGCAAAGATGTGGGCTCTACTTCACTTTATAATATCCATGGCCATATTATTACATTTGAAGATTTTATAGTATAATAGCGGTTTTTTAAAAGAAACTATAGAGTCTAAATAATCAAGTACCCAAAAGAATGTTTCTCCCTTTTAATGATATTCTCAGAAATTAAAGTTATAATGTATCAGTAGACCATCAGCAGACTGCAAGCAACTTGCAGCAGAATATATTTCTCATAACTTAAAGTTTGCAATCCACGGCTAATGAATATAGATTGTGTTTATAGTTTAACAATATAATATGGATATAATTAATAGATTTTTTATCCATTTTTTTCTCCGGAACTCATTTAAACTCAAATAAGAAGATAGAATTATATAATAGAAGAGAAGAATAGAAGAAGATAGAATAAGAAAAAAAACTGACACTTTTAAAAAAAGAAATAGAGTATACAGTAATAATCTCCTCGTAACATAGTCTACTAGTTCCGCGCTATAGAAAAACGCGTTGTACGAGCTTCTCGTATGACCTAGTGTAACGCGTCTTGTACAAATCATTCCTTTTTCATGAAGTTTTTCAGTTATAGGGAGTTTAAATCTAATATTAATGAAAAACTATGTTATGAACGAAATGGGTGCGTTTTATTAAAATCAAACTAAGAACAGTTTAAATTAAAAACTTATACACAAATGTAACTAATAAACTAATAATTTCAAAAATAGTTTTATTGCATATTTATTTGCTGTAGCAGCTGTCTGAAATAACGTTCCACGGATTACTTTGTTTAGCAAAATGTTTAAAGGTCAAAAATATATATCTTAATTCATTTTCATATGAACGAAATTTATATATATATGTATACACACACCTCGTGTCCTGCAAGTTAAGCAAAGACAGAGACAGAAGCAAAACGTGACTTATTTCTAAAGCCTATTAGTTAAACAAAAGTTAAAGAGCAAAAAAGGTACTATATGTTTGACATCATTAATAAAATTGGATTTTTACTCCCTGGAACAAATTTCAAAAAATATCCTATTTACAAAAACCAATATAACATGGTTGCTTTGATGGTTAATACATGGTATGTCCCCCCTCAAACGATCCAATACAGCTCGTACAACGCCTAAGCATGCTGAGCATTAAATTATCGAGCTGATCTTGAGGAATATTACACTACTCATTAAGTAATACTCTCCGAAGATCCGGTAGACGTGTGGGAGGGATTTTACAGGTTGTAATTCGTCGGCCAAGCATGTCCTACACATGCTCTATTGGATTCCAGTTCGGAGAGTGTGCTGACCAGTCCATACGGATTGAAGGCATTCATCTACAATGTTTGCATGTTTAGGAAGAGCGTTGTCATCCATGAAAAGAAATTCTCCACCGATAGTACACCGAATAATAATAAATACCTGTTTTTCCAGAATGACATCCCGATGTGGCCTGTCATACTGAACATGCAGGTTCAAATACGTTCTGAACAGGCAAGTTCAAATACGTTCTGAACATGCAGGTTCAAATACGTTCTGAACATGCAGGTTCAAATACGTTCTGAACATGCAGGTTAGTTCTGGAACCTAAAATAATTCCTCCCTAAACTAGCAATCCAGCACCACCGTAACTGTGTCCTTCAATGGCGTTATTTGGTAATAACGGGTACCGGTCCTCTTCTTATGAAACTCCGATGAGAATCAAACTGAAAGCTAAACCTGAACTCGTAGGAAAACATCACACAAGACCATCGTTGTGGTGTCCATACTTCACGCTCTCTACTTCAGGCTTATTGCTGGCGATAGTGAGTTGCGGTAAGTTGAACACATCTGACAGGCCTACGAGCATATAAACCTATGTCCCTATGCGTCTGTACACGGTCTACCTTGAAACTGTCGTACTGGTAGCTTAAGAGAGCTGGCGAGACAAGTCTGATACTGTGTTCCGTTTGCTGTGCTGTGTTTCTTTTGGCAGTAACTGCCAAATACCGGTCCTCATTCGGCATAGTAACTCGAGGGAGTCTTGTGTTGTAACGCCTACTGACATTACTATCATCTTGGAACCGTTGCCAAAGCCTTGAGGTAACACTCTGAGTGATTCGATACTCGGATGCTTCCAGCTGGATACGTCCACATTCCAGATGGCCGATAATTCTACCACGTAAAACATATCCAAATGCTTCTTTATTGCCATACTCTATGTGGTTATTGCACTGAAAGGTTTTTAAAGCGCTTGTGAAAAATTTTTCTTCTTTGCAACTATTCCTTATATACCCCTCTCTCACATTCTCGTCATTGTGACGTACTACTGGCGCCATCTGGTGATTTCTTGTAATTTATATATTATTCTTCAAGATGTGTGTGATAATTCTACATGTGAAATTTTTATTTTAGAGTTCAATTTCTGTGTGATTCTGAATTATTCTTAATTGACTAACATGAGTGTATATACATACGCACACACACACACATATATATACATATGTATGCATTTATATGTATACATATACATATACATTGTTTACGACGTAGTTGAAAAGACATAAAATGTTTCACTAATGTTATTTAATTCTCATAGTTTAATTTGAATGTATGATATATGAATCGATTGAGAAATTTGTTCTCCTGTAGCTAGAATGAAATCCTGTACACAGTTTGGCATAGATTCCACTAAATTAGAACATAAAATTTTCATCTCGACCCCCTGTATAAAATAAAAATTTTCTAACATTTTCAATAATTGTCTTCTTTGTAAAGCTATCATTTTCCCTTACGATTTTTTTTACAATGCTCCACAAGTTTTCGATATCATTTACCTCAGAATGATTATCAGGGCAATCCAAACCCTTTACATTCTGTTCCTGATAAAATAATTTACTTGCTAGTTAGAAATATTGCATTGTGTTAGATCTTGTTGAAAGGTACCTGAGAACAGCGAACTTTTGCATCATAGGCTAATTTTTTCTTTCTATTATTGCATTGTATTTTGTAGATACATGTTACTTTAAATTTCTATTCAGCTGCCTATTCCCCTGGATGTAAAATGTCCCCTAAACACCTGTTTTTGAGGAAGATTAACCGTATAATACGTTCTTCCTGGATGTGCTCGTTATCACTTCGCATGACAAATCTTGGAAGAAATCCCTTGCTCCAAAACATACACTTTGCCGCTGATTACAACTTTTTTCCATCCTCGTGCAATTCAGGATCGATATTTTTTGGACCAATCCAAACGCTTTATCTTCATTGCAGTAGTTAATAGCTGTGATTCGATTGTTGTTCTTGCAAATATCACAGCTTCAATAAGCCTTCTTCGAACTGTCGATGAATTCGTGCTCACACCAGCAGCTACTGAAGAACATATCTGTCTAGTTAAATGGATTATTTCACAATTCTCATTTTTAATCACAAAATTATTTTCATGTAAGCAGCCGTTTAGCAGTGGATCATTAGTTTTTAGGTGTGAATCCTCTTTTTATTTCTCTATTAATTTTTATGAGAAGTGTTATTAAACTATTTCCATTAAAGCTTCCATTTTTTCTTCAGTTCTAAACTGTTCAAACAGTTCCTAATGGTCTCCATCAATGGAGTCCATTAGGAAAGTAGATATTTCCAGACTATCTTATAAAAAACACACATCCCAACTACTATTTCATAAATACCCTGTTACGGTAATGTTTTAAAATTGAAATTTTTGTACTATACGTAAATATAATAAGGGATTACGTTAATTACCGGGGATAAATCATAATCATTATTAAGCTATAAATTATCTTACTACGTTATTATTAATAATAATGGTAAAAGGTATAAATTATTGTGTGTGTGTGAATATTTATCACCTTTCCCAGTTATCTTATACAATTCCTATCTCGTAATGGAAATGCAATAATGCTAATAACTTTTCTAAATACGTTCAGATTCTTTATCTGCATGAATACTATTATGACGTACGCCTTTACTAAATATCATATTTTCTGAAACTGTTGTTAGGGACTTTATTGATGTTAGATTCACGGTTATTCAGTAACTTTTTTGATATTATTATAGATATAGTTATACTATAATAAATGAAGTGCAGATATCAATTAACCATGGTGACAGAATACAGAGCGATTAAAGTACGAAAAAGATATTAGTGAGACAGTGATGATTTATATAACTTGTGCGAAAGTTGCCAAAGGTACACAAGAAAAGACTTGTAAGGCCAATGGTCTTCAAAGATGAACTCAAGATAAATGTTGGTTTAACTGACATTCAGTTGCAACCAGATAAGGATTTCAAATTTAAATTTAAATATCAAGACTACCTGTTGAAATTCATATAGCAGAACTCCCTAAAAACAAATTTGCAGAAATTGTATACCATTTGAACTATGATTTGTTTGTGTTTGGAATTCTATGTATTCTTCAAAAGGACAAAGATTTCGTGTTCAATAATCAATTCGTAAAAGGACACATTGCAATGTGGCTAGATTTAAAAATTTAATGGAAAATCTAGACACACTCAGACTTTAAGTTAGGTTCAGTGGGCATATTTGGATTTTGAAAATATGCTAAGCTCCTGATTGGCAAAAATAAATGTAGTAAATGCTGGGAAGGATAAAGTTTTATACAACTTATAAAAAATACCATTTCATAAAAGTGTAATATTTATGAAGCAATGCTAGAGCTATCTCTAGTAGAAGAATTGAATACATTTTCTTTCCTAAATGATTCCATCAGAGATACCCTTAAACCAAAGAAGAAATTCAGAATTCAATAAAAAATAACTTAATAATCCTTCTCTTAAAATCAATATCGAAATAAAAGAGGACTCAAATAAGAAAATTGATGATTCGTTGCTAAATGACTGTACTTACAATTATTATTAGTATTTAAAATGAGAATGATGAAATTATCTATTTTAACCAGTCAGATATTTCAACTAGGCAAGAATAAGTAAGAAAATATAGAAAAAGTTCAAAGGAAAATTGTGAATCGTAGGCAAAAAAGACGTTGAAAGTATCGAATCTTAAATTTTCTTCTAGTAATATCGGAGACCCAGTGAAATTACGATTACAAGAAACAGACAGAGAAAAAAATGAGTCATAAAATTTAATATCGATGATAAAAAAAGTTCAAAACAGAGACATCTATCTTTTAGGAACAAAATAAGGATTTTTTGTAGTAGTATACCGGAAATCACTTTACAATTTATAAAAAAATTATTTTTCTTTTTAATTTTTAATTTAAGCATTATCACTTCCTGATTGTATTAAAAATATTAAAAAATCATTCTTCTGGTAGTTAGCAATGTATTTTAAACGAAGAATGCAAACCTAATAATTGCAAATGTAAAAAATCTGGAAAACTGGGTAATTCTAAATGTCATAACAATCTAATGTACCTAAAAAAGTACACTTGCAATAAATACAGTCTTTTTTAGAATATTGGTTTAATCTGCTTTGACATGGAGCTATATTTATGAATTCTAATAAATTGAAATGTTTTGCTTTTCCAGGTCTTTTAGTTAACAAGACAAAAACTTTATCTATAAGTACTAGTTAATATTTAATTTAAAGTTCTGTTTCATTCAGATAAAAATTAAATAATTATTGATTAACAAGTTCGGCCTTATTTTACTTTTAGTAATTTTGATCATTTTCTATATTTTTATTACTTTTTAAGCCAGGTATGTAACTCATGCTGTTATGCAACGCATCAATCTTAAAATATAAACTAAAATGAACGCATAAAAGAGTAACTGTTATTTAAGTTTTTAAATTAAAATATTGTAAGCTTTATTCTACGTCATCATAATGTTCTTCAAATTCTTAAAAACAAAATGTTTAATGTTGCTTGAAAACTTTTATTTTTCAAATCAAAATATCATTATACTACTAAATAATTAATACATTTCCCATTCCGAGTTAGATATTATATATATGTTGAGAAATGTGATAAATGCTCAATAATTTATCACATTTACCATTTTTAGTATAGGGCTTAGGATTAATTACAGTTTATTAAGTATAATCACTAGAGATTAATCACATTTACCTTAACATATATATATTAATGAATATAATTTATATATATATATAAGTATTTTTATTCGTGTATTGAAGGAAATGTTTATTTGTATTCTTAAGTATACATCTTTACACAAGTTCTTTTTATCATATTACAATACAAAAACAAAGCTTCATAGAAAATTAAGTTTACGTATTATAAAAAAATACAGCCAGTATGACATCAGAACTTTTTTCGGACACATCAAGTTATTTAAGGAGTTTAGAATCAATATACACATTTTTGCAGCCTGTTGACAGTTTATATACAGAACTCCATAATTGGCTCGCAAAAATTTAAAGAAATTCAATTATTGTGGTATTTTTTCCTGAAAAAGTCGATTGCATAAGAAAATGAGTGATAAATACTCTGTGTGAGTAAAATATAATTAACTATTATATATACTATATTTTAACCTTGTGCTACCATTTTTATGATAGCAAATATATTTATAAAAAATTTAAGTTTAGTAAGAAACAGAAAAAAGTCTTAGAAAGCAAAATATTTATCTTCCTTACTTTCATAAGTTGAAATTTAAAAAATTCGAAACTTACTGAAATTCGAAAACTAATGGAAATACTCTGGTATATATCACTGTTTTTGTTACATGGTACATGTAACCTTTGTAGTGCTGAAATAACTAAGGATTAAAATACTTAAATAATAAAGTAACAAAGCGCTAAACTGATTATTATAATATAAGTGATATTATGCGAAATATTGACATTAAACTGCAATTTTTTTATAATCGCTTTAAAGTTTTCATAAATTAAACCATTTGAATAAATTTTTACATGCATTATAAAAAAGTTATTTATAATACATTTTAAGAAGATTTTTTTCTGTTTTCTTTATCTTTAATTTTTTATTTGTTACGAAAAATGTTCCAAAATTATTTATTCAATTATCGTGATTTTTTTTTTTTTTTTTTTAAATCTTAAAAAGCCTTTTCTTAAGAAAATGCGTGATAAACATTATAAGTAGAGTTATTAACTTTTATATTTGTTATATTTCAACCTAGTACTGCTATTTTTAAGGTAGTAAATATTTGATTTTTCGGGTAAGATGCTTAAAAGGATTTGTTTATTGCCTAACTAGGTAATAACTCAATTTTATGATTCACTAATGAAGAAATTTGTTTTTGCTTTTGAGATTTGTCCTTTGAAATCTATCAATGATTTGTTTTTACTAACATATTAAAGTGTTTTTTTGTGAAAAGATAACAATTACGCATCGATTTACGACAAATAAAATTGTATTTAAAGATTTGTCATAATTGTCTAAGCTTGTTTAGTTTATAAATCTCAGACTTTCATTAAATTCATAACAAATATGAGTAAGCCCAACAAATAAATTTCTAAGCTTTAAAAAAAACAAATAATAAAGAAACATAATGGTCATTCAAAAGACTGCTATTTTAAAAGAAGTCTATAACTATAGCTTATAAAAAGTTCATATTTTCACTAATTTCATAAAGGATAAATTGTGGAGTATGGAATGTGTTATCATACCATTCAGCTAAATGTTTGTGTTTTTTTATCTTTTGCATCTATAAATGAATAGGTCTTTGAACCACTATATGAGTATTAGTACAAAAACATCATGTAAAAAGAAATGCTTTTTCTACACATGTACATAATCACGGTTGATGATTTTTTAGAAATCTTTCAAAAGAAATATAAAAAGAGTGAAACAGAGAATTCAGATGACTGTTACGTAAATTCTAAACTACTTTAGTTGATTGATTTAATTTATGTACATTGAGACGTTCAGCGGCATTAAAGGCTATTATATCCATTATTCCAGAAATTTAATTTCTATTTAGAACAAGTCGACCAACAGAAGGAATCTTGAAAATCTTCTTATATTTTCCGATTACACTATCATTTGCAGTTTTTCTTTGAAAGTCAGATTATTGGCTAAAAAGTTGGCGTTCTGGATAATTCTTCTTTGATTCGTATGTTTCCTACAGTGAAATAATATATGATCTATATCTTTGTAGATATTACATATTTGACAAACATCAGATTCTATTCAGATGTAAAAGGTCTGAAGTAATAAGCATTCGTGTTGTATAAATCTCGTAAATAATACTCCCTCCCTTCCAGCGATTCACATATACACTACTGGCCATTAAAATTGATACACCAGGAAGAAATGCAGATAACAAAATGATATTTATTGGACAAATATATTATACTAGAAATAACAAGTGATTAAATTTTCAAAACATTTGGCTAAATAGATCCTGAGAAATCAGTACCCAGAACAACCACCTCTGGCAGTAATAACAGCAACCATTGACCAGACGTTTTCTATTGGTGAAAGATCTGGAGAACGTGCTGGCCAGGGCAACAGCCGAACATGTTCCGTATCAAGGAATGTCCATACAATACCGGCAACATGCGGTCGGACATTATCCTGTTGAAACATGGGGTTTCGTAGGGCTCGAATAAAAGGATAGAGCCACGGGTCGTAACACACCAGAAATGTAACGTGCACTGTTCAAAGCACCGTCAATGCGAACAAGAGGTGACCGAGACGTGTATCCAATGGCATCCCATACCATCACGCCAGGTGATGGGCCAGTATGACGATGACGAATGCACGCTGCCAGTGTGCGTTCACCACGATGCCGCCAAACACGGATGCGACCATCATGATGCTGTACACAGAACCTGGATTCATTTGAAAAGATGACGTCTCGCCATTCGTGCGCCCAGGTTCGTCGTTGATCACACCATTGAAGGCACTCTTGTCTATGACGCAGCGTCAAGGGAAGCCGCAGCCATGGTCTCCGAGCTGAGAGTTCATGCTGCTGCAAACGTCGTCGAACTGTTCGTGCAGACACTCGTTGTCTTCCAAACGACCCTGTTTCTTGACTCACGGCTCGTGACGTGGTTGCACGATCCATTACGGCCATGCGGATAATATGCCTGTCTTCTTGGCTGCTAGTGATAGGGAGCTGTTGAGATCCCGCATTGCGTTCCGTATTACCGTCCTGAACCCATCGATTCCATATTCTGCTAACAGTCATTGGAACTCAAACGACGCGAGCAGCAATACTGATATAAGATAAACCGCAATTCCGGTACGCTACAATTCGACGTTTATCAAAGTCAGAAACGTGCTGCTACGCATTTCTCCTTCTTACACGAGGCATCACAACAACTTTTCACCATGCAACAACGTTCAAATGCAATTTGTGTATGAGGAAGCGGCTGAACAATTTCCTCATTTAAACACAACGTGCTGCTACGCATTTCTCCTTCTTACACGAGGCATCACAACAACTTTTCACCATGCAACAACGTTCAAATGCAATTTGTGTATGAGGAAGCGGCTAAACAATTTCCTCATTTAAACACAATGAATGGGCTGAAAAGCTAATCATTTGCATATCACAGCATCTTCTTCCTTTCGTATAAATTTCACGTCTGTAGCATGTCGCCTTCTTGGTGTAGCAATTTTAATGGCCAGTAGTGTAGTGCTCCACGCTGGTATATTTCCAATAACGTGGTTATATTTACTAGATAAATATACAGATTCATGGGCATGATTTATGTAATTTCTGTGGAGAATTTTTATAGTCATCGGATGAAATCCAAGGAAGATATATATCTATTTCTGTTACTGATTCAGCTAATTTATCAGCCGTTTCGTTTATAAAAATCTCCTTGTGGGTAGGAACCCAGATGATCTTTAGAAGATGATAAAATTTTGTGTTGCTTGGTATAACTTATTTCTTTGGAGAAGAATAACTTTAGGTGATCTTATTGTAACATTTTTAGAGCCCCCTAAAAACAAATTTACTACCAAGAACATGTAGTTCATTACTTTAAAAACCGTGAAATCTTCAATTGCTTGTCATTTTGCTAGATACTCAGTATAAATATTGCGTTTATATTGTTAATTTGGAATCTGATTGCTTGATATAGAGACCATGCAGCGATAGCCGTCATGTTAGCAGACTTGGATGCACCAGTTGAAATAATATGAATTGACTTAAATTGTGCGCTGAGGAAAACTACTTTAATTCCTAGCAATGTGTTTCTGGCTGTCCATTTTTACCAAATTAAAAATCACTTAGTTTTGCCAATAACTAAATTATTTTGAGATAATGTCAAGCGACAAAGTCAAACTCTGAACTGGCGCATCGTCCTCTCTATACCAAAAACAGAGTAAAGGCATTTGGAATACGACCTATTTTACGTATTCTAGTCATTATTTATGAACAAGACTGATATTCAGCTAAGTCAGTTATAGAACCTATAACCGCCCATCCAAGCGAATGACGACTCTATTAATGAAGCCTGCCAAGCTGATTGCTGAATAGTTAGCGCTACTGGCTTCGAATCAACAGTTCATGGGTCTGAATTGACCTGGGATACTTCTTGTCTTTCTGCATCCAATTTAAACCTTAAATTAAAAATATTCTGAAATTGTATGTATGACTTTTAAAATTTGTGTAAAAAAATTGAAAATATTTTTTTGCAAGTGATGCATATTAAATTTGGAAATTTTACATGAAATTTTACAATTACAATTTTACTGCACTATATTTACTAATACACACACACACACACCAGACACACACACACACACACCAGACACCAGACACACACACACCACACATACACCATTAAATAATATTATAATAAAGTGACTACTATATTATATAATATAATTGTTATTCAAATATTTCTGATAAAATGTGACTGACTTACACTTCATTTTCAATGATATTGAAATTAATATAACCAATAGATGTCTTTAGTTGAATGATGTAAATTAACAAGACCGTCTGTTGATGGTCACTTTAGTTTAACATGCTTTATTAATGAAGACGTTTTTCGAAAACAAAAAGAGTATTTCTTCTATATTTCAGTCTTAAATATAATTATAGCGTGGACGAATAGTCTACTAAAAGTATCTGGGTCGTGATTAAGAGATTGGAAAATATTGGAAAATTAAGAGTTCAACCTTAGATGCCATAAACGGGTCGCACCGGTGCTTTTTGATCACTTTAAGACAACTGCTGATGAACAGATATAAGAGTTTAGGGGAAGTTTTGCTCGTGCAGTTTCTCGATAGACACGTGATTTTTACAGTACCGTCGGAAAAGTATTCAGAAACATTACACACTAATTCCTATAAAGGATCCACCATGTCCCAGATCTGCTTGATGGGGACAAGCCACAACGTTCCTCATTCGCTGACAGTTCTCTTAATAGAATGACTGTTGACTTGTCAAGACCTTGGAATATTCTGTGAAGCAGAGATGCTCCTATCTACCACAACGGGAGAGTCAACAAACAAAACATTTGAATTAAGGAAAATCCGCGAATCCATTGAAATTCTCCTGGTCTCAAAAGTACGCTGTCTGGTGTGAATTCAAGGAGACATTCAACCTTGCGCCATCTTCCTTTGAGGAAATCGGTGGACCTGGGATAACTATATGTTCTGTTATGGGTTGTTGGTTCTATGACATGTTGTAGACATTTGTTCACTAGCACTACAGTAAAGGTAGATCCATAAATCAACTATTTGTATGCAGAATGGTATGCCTCTACATATCCATGGCTCCGTGAAATCATAATTGCTCTAATATTGCTCAAACACTTCCCATTGGAACGTGTTATTACTCTTTCCTTTCATGATCCCCTCACGTTCACTGAATCTAACACTAGCCATTTCTGTGCGATTATGAGGATATTTAAAGTCTGTTGCATCGTGGAAGTATTGAGACGCGTGGAATGACTTAAAGTACTACATAAATCTTCATGTGCGAAAGATTACAACAAATTAGTTACGATTTACTGTTGATCCTACAGTTCATCGATTCAAACTTTTGCATATGAATTAGGGTGGTTGAGTGATTTCCCTACATTATCTTGGACATGAATAGCAACTATTCCCAATGTATAATATTGTCCTAATCTTTTCTCGTTTCGTCAAACTGAACGGTTTTCTTTTCCCCGTTATCTTTACTTAATGGAATTCTATAACAAGGGCATCACACAGAATCTGTTCAATAAATGTTAGTGTTGTTTCTGTATTTAGTTTTGTTTTGTTTATTGTGTTAAATTTCATATTTTTCAAAACATTTTCTCTTTTGTTATGGAACATTTTTTTTTTCAAAATTCCAAGAGCCCATCTCGTGTATAGAACAAACATAAAATTTCGTAGCATTCAGTTCACTCGCTCGCGCTATATGATACCCTTCATAAGAAAAGTTTAATTATAACCACCTGGTATTTTTACAATTAGAGAACAGTATTTCAAAGTATTTAACGGTATCAAATGAAGTTTCACTTAAATTTAACCATTATTTTAAAACTTTAACTGATTTTATAGCTTTAGGTTTTTAAAATATTTGTTATTTTATTTTCGACCGTATATAAATCAATTTTTAGTAGCATTTCAATTGGGCATGTACTGAAATGGTGAAAACAGAACTACGAGAACAAGATAATAAACTTTTCTATCTAAATTTTATTGATGGAGAAATATTTTTATATATTTAGCAAATTTAACTGCAGCTATCACAAAAAGATTTTATTTTAGCTATACACATTTCATAAAATAGTTAATAAAGATTTAATAATAATGTGCTTCAAGATTTTTTTATTTCAATATTTATTCTTCAGTAAATCAATATTCACTTTTCATATTAGACTCGTTTCAATATAATAGCTATATATTTCTGATGTTTTATTTTAGTTTTAGGCATTAAGAGTACCTTTTAACTTTATAGCTGTCTATCTGACTAAATGTGCATTCCTCATTGCCTTTTCCTTGAATCATTTTACATCCAAAGATTAGTATGTTTGTAATCCCCTATTCAAATAAATTTAATATTACTGAATGTTTACTTTTTATTTTTATTATGTATATGATACATTAAAAAGTATAAAATCACAATTATTCTTGACATTAATTGATACAGATATCACGTATAAGACATGCCCAATTTTGTGCATGATCCTCAAAATTATGGACAAAGAGCAATAATCACAAATATGTATATGAAAAACACGCATTACAAATATATAACACACTTTTTTTCTTGAAAATTTTGATTTACTTCCTTAGAAAATTGTTTTGAACAAATGTCACCTCCTAGGTAAATTAAAATTTTTTAGTTGAATCATTTTTTTCATATAAAAGATTTAAATTTTGAAGAATTCTGAAATAAAAAATAATCCAAGAAGAGGAAAAATCAATTACTTATGATCATAAGTTTTTACAGAGAGTATTATTTCAGAAAAACCCTACATTTTTATTTCAGTTGGAGATCGAGAGTGAAATATGCAATACTTGTGTGAGTTTTCTGTTGGAAAAGATATTTCAAACGTAGGATATCTGTAAAAATGCTTGAATGCTGATTATTATTTGCAGAAGTGTATCGGATCATCGTTATTATTAGTTTCATTCTACAGTTTCTAAATTCTAGTCGGAAGTTGTACAAGAAAACAACAATTATACACGTGAAATTTATTCGACAGTTTGCGATATGCAAATGATTAACATTTTAAGGCCTACATATAAAATAAGCGGGGTGAATCATAATCGTAATGTGCTTAAATGAAGAAAATATAACGCATATGTATCATACACAAATTGTATTTGACTGTTATTGTTGTATCTCATGTACGAAAGAAAAATGATTGCCAGTATGTTTTTGATTTTGACACCGAATTCTAGGTGGCAGGTATATAAGTTTATTTTGACTCAGACTGTTGCTATCAATCACCGATATACCATGATCGAAAATATAAGATAAATGTATTAAATATGGTGATATTAATCCTAAAAGTGTGTTCTTAAGCGAATTGATAAAGCTAATATATTAGAAAAATAAATTTATCTTCATGACTTTCATAGATCGTACAGCCATGTCAGGATCTCTAAATCAAGAAATGGGATCAATTACAAGATATGTATCTGCAAATATTGTTCAAAGGACTTTTACAACACATTAAACTGGATGCAGCCGTAGACTGGGGTTTGACTAGATCTTTCCCATCACTAAAAGGCATTGTGTTTGAATTTCGACTTAAAAGCAGATCCGAGGTTGTGTTCACTAAAAGCGGTTGGGATACGAGGTCCTTCTTCAAAATGTTTCCTTAGAAAATTATGCCTCTATGGTGGCTGGTAAATTATGAGGAATCTTCTGTTGACCTCTGATTGTAAATTATGAAGACTCCCATGTTAAGAATTCCATTTAATTGATAGAAGCCTATGTATGAGGAACTCATAAAGTTAAATGTCAGCTCTGCAAATATGAGGGTACTTTTGACACTACATCCCTGACAAAAGCATATTTGATAGTGTGATCCACAATGAATCTGGAAACTAAAATGTTTTGACTTCATCTTTCCACATGTGTCAAGGTTTTGTTTACTGTATCAGGATCACAATCATGTTGGGCCATACCACGGAGATGGCGCATTGCTAAAGTACAGTTAAGATAGTCGTACTGGCACTCTACCTTGAGTAATCATATGAATTGCCATTTGAGGTTCGACTCTATCACCTGTTATTCACAGTGACTGAAGTTTGAACAATATTTGATACATTTCTGTTGAGTTAAGCATCAAGGTTCTAACTAATGAAACACTACGTGTCACTAAGACATGACAATCATGCATAAGATTGTAAATTGCCTTCAGAGAATTGTCCTAATAGAATTTGTTTGGCTTACCAGAAAGAACATTTCTTACATCGTTTTATTTTTTCTTTTCCGCATGATAAAGAGCGCTGTCTAAAAATGGACTCTTACAATCCTACCCACTTTGATTTTGATGCATCATTCATATGAATGATAAATGACTTTCAATTTTACTTCTGAGATAATCTGAATATTTTCATAAATGTATCTGAATTGGATCTGGCAATGACTCCTAGTTCTTTGTACCACATTTATTAAACCACAAAGGTGGATTATCTTTTATTTTGCCACCCAAATCCCCGAAAGAAAACTTCATTTTCCAACTTACTTTGATATAAGGAATAAAAGTTGCTGAAAGCCACCCTCTTACAACTCATATCTTGCCAAACACTTGGCACGTCTGCTGGCTCTCGTGAACCCTACGACCACACCTACTATGATTTGCTCCCTCCAAAATGAATTTAAAATCATTTCAATATCTGTATCAGCTAGGTTAAGACTTATATAGGAGAAGAAGATAACGAGGTAGCAGATAGAGTAGCAAAAACCGGTTTCTTCTTGAAGCCAGTTTAAAAATACCAACATTTACCATCAACGTAACTACGTTAAATAGCACTTGTGGACCTAGAGGTTGATTAAGTGGTGAGAATGTTTGTCAAATAACACTAATGGTATACAAATTCAAAAGATTTTAGTGACAGAAAAGAATTATTTTTTCACCTGGAGCAGCAACAAGGTCTTTTTCTTCCAGACCGTAGTATTTTCTCTTCTTACTTCTTTTGTTTTCATGTGACATCCACAAATCACTGCTCTTGTGGATAATGTTGGAAATCTGAATGGTCAGGTAGTGTATAATATCTACTCGCTGACTATTCACATCTTTCCTTCATTTCACTACTCCTGCGCCTAAATGTACTACCACATGCTATACTTGTGGTAGCCTCAATAGACTAACACCACTACACATGGAAATTGGATGTCACTTTATTTTAGCTATACACATCTCATAAAATATTCCAGACGTCCAGAAAGAAATTACATCGATTAATGAACATTTAATAATTTCTTTTTACGACAATTATCTTGAATATATAACACCATTTTATTTCTGCCCGATTAACTTATTTCATGTTTTAATAATCTGTATCAGCATTGAAAAATCCTTTTATATTTTCTTTTTCTTATTATGAATATTTTTGTCTTTAAACATTTTCTCGTGTTATTTTTATTTTAGTAAACAGGGTCTTAAACTGACGCTAGTAATTCTTTATTAATGGTAAATACATTCCCATCGATCTAAAGTGGTAAATCTCATTTTAAACTGGGTACAAAATGATCTGCTCACGTAAAACGTTTCAATGCAAAAAGATGCAGATTTTCAATATTATATGGAGAATAATAGAAAGAATGCCTTCCCTCACCAAATTCTAATATCTCATCATAGAAAATGTATTAGTCGATCGATTTATACATGGACATGCCATAGATTACAGAATATCAATAATCTATTAATTAATTGTGCTCCTAATTCTGGTGTTTCAAGAAGTATGACGGTTTTGAGATGTATAATACTGAAAAGTGAGAGGTAAAGTATTTTAAAAGAAAGAAGGTTATGTGCAATGTAACCAACATTAATTTTTCATCCAAAATTTTTGGTATTTTGATATGCAAATAATAATGATAATAATAATTTGTAATTTCGTACCGCCTGCGGAAATATCAGTGTTGTTTTTTAAAGACACGGCATTGTATTTGAAATTGAAGTTATGAGATTATTACAAAATTTATTGCAGGAAAATACATTGAATATTTTCACTTACGGCCATGTTTTCTTAACTTGGAAAACGGTATATAAAATAATCCTGACTTAAAATACAAATTTTGAAGGGCATCAAGTAAAATTATTAAAATATCAATTTAACTTGTTAGTACCCATTATAATAATAACTTTAAAATTTGCATATTTATCACATTTCTATTATGCACTAGTCTTATATATAATTGTTTAACAATTCTCTGATTTCTACTAAAAATTTTAAAAGTATTGAGTAAAACTATATAAAAATGTCTCTTTTTAGATATTGTTATAGTCAGGATTTAAAAAAGGAGAAATTTCAACTAATATGACATGTATATAGGAAATGAAATTTCTTATATACCTTACATTAATTTTAGAAACAAAAGTTAGTTTCCTTTTGATAATAAATGTAGATACAATTAAAAAAATGTTGAACTTTATTTCAGAGTTTCCAGTAAAGTTATATGTTGAATTTCATTTTTATTATTTTGGAAATAAATGCTTGCATTTAAATATGGTTCAGTATGAAAAAATGGAGCTATTTGTTAGTCACTCAACGGTCATTTTTTGCACACGAGGGCTAATTAGACCGGGGACACATATTAAGGTTAATGATAGACTGATGATTTGGGCATCGGCATTCCGTCCAAAAGAGCAGGGTTAGATTCCCAAAGACACATCCAGTACATCCGATATACGTACTCGTTAAACTTCTGAAACCGAAAGTCTGTGGTCTGTCGTTGAGCAGTTACCATGGGTATAGCGGTATGGAGAAAACTTCCTCCACCTTCAGATCAATGTCAAAATGGAGGAGTGGATCATCTGGTGGTTCCATCTATCGGAGGTTCCAGCACCTTCGTAGTGCTCTGATTAAACGAAAGATGCATCCTACGACTTAAATTCGCATAGCCAACTTCATAGTGAGCTTGACTTGTCCTAGTGTCACAAGTAACAACACACATATTAGGTTTAATTTCTAAGTGAAACTCTTCTTTATATAATAAATTTGCTGCTTTTTTACTGTTAATAAAATACTTTTGCTGATTTTTAAAAGTTGTGTAATTTTAATTATTTTTTTTTACAGTGTTCAATTTTTAGTATTTGATCGCAGAAAAATTAGCCAAATTATTTATAAATGAATTTAGAAATAATTTTTTTCGTAAGCAAAAAAAGCGCTAAACATATGTCAAATCTAACTGAAATCAAATAAGAATTAATATGGGAAATATTCATGGTAACTAACATGATATTTTTTTTCGAAACATTAGTAGCCAAAGTTACAGTGGAACTTATGGAGTGCAATTCAATAAACCATTCTTGCATATTTTGTAATAGTCATGAATTTAAAGAATATATTCAGGTTTTCGGGTTATTTTCTAAAACAGATCACTATATTCATATAATTTGAAATCCTAAATTTAAATACTTTGATGATAGGAAATATAATTTATGATTTCCAAGTCTTGCAAATGATGAAAATAAATGATTTTTAGCAAAAATATATGAATGTGTTAATTTAATCAGTATAACTAATTTGTGAATTGAATTTCTTTTCTTGAATGCAATATGAGCAGACTGCAGTAACAATAAAGGAATGCAATAGCTTTACAATTTAAAGTTTTTATACAGTTATCACTCAGCATTACAAATATGAAATAAAGCTTTTTTATTAAATACTTTGTAATTATCCCAAACATAAATAAGTGTGTGTGTGTGTGTGTGAACATAGAACAAAAATATCCAAGAATTTATTTGTTTACCTGACTTTCATTTCATTTATTGAGCACAAAGATTATATATGTGTGTGTATATAAATATACATACATATACCTACATACACACACACACACATATATATATATATATATATATATATATATATATATATATATATATATATATATATATATATATATATATATATATATATATATATATATATATATATATTCAGTATACAGTTTAGAAACACCCTCAACTGAACGGGAAATCAAAAATATTGAATCTGTATCATGTTACAACTGAAAGATAATGAATGAATAATTTGTCACCCAACAGTTACATTTATAACAAAAGTTTTGAGTCAAATGATATATAGAGGATTATTTTCTGGGATATACTTTGTACTATTCAATCCAAACCTCCTGATAAATTCACTGTATACCTCTGACAGGAAGGCATATTGTGCGACAATAACCTGATTCATAAGCTTTTCTTTTTCCAAAAAAAAGCTTATTATTTAAATTAATAGCAAGAAAAACTTCTTTAATCTGAATAATATAGTGCTTCGCAATAAACACTAAATAAAATATCCCATTCTCTTGTGTGGCTTATCCCTCTTGGTTGACAACAACATCAAACCGGCCCATGAGCCCAAACGCCTTCAAACAATTGAGCACAGCCTCAGGGCTCGAGAACAGGTGACATTTATTTAAACAGATGCAGACCAAAATGTGAGCAAGAGCAGCTTAAGTTCCATTGCATTTTGGACACAGGGGACTATTCGATTCTAAATATAAGATAGCACTTTAATGCTTCATTATTAAAAAATTTAAAGTCTTTTTAAGCATACTGCAAGTTAAATTGAACTTTAAATTTTGAAATAAAATAAAGGTATTCATCGATTTCTAAATCAATCTATTTAAAAAAAATGTTTGCAATATTAGAATTATTATAATAATTCTTTGGAATAATAATGCTAATTATTTCTAAGCAAATTAATCTAGAAATTCAGAATTATTAAAATTCACTAGGTAAGAAGGACTCAAAATTTCAATGAAATACTCTAGAATTTCTCATACACACTATATATGTAAACACTTGCAAGAATCCCTGTACTTAACCCAATGAGGGTTTGACTAGTTGGATGGAATCTGTTAGGAGGAATATATATATAGAGAGAGAGACACCGCAGAACAGAATGGGTTATTTTAGGATAAACTGAAACACTTTGAAAATTAGTTGTTATAAGTGAATATTAATGAAGTTAATGACCTGAAAAGTGTTCTTGATTATAGTAAAAGGATATAAATATGTATTTATATGTAATTATCTTGGTAAATAAATTTTGCTACAGAAAGTTTTTGCGATGATAAGCAAGAAAAGGTTGGGAAACCTCATGCTTTGCCGAAGAGATACTAGAAGGAAACCAACAAAAAAGCTATTAACTGGAGTCCTCTATATCTATACTCGCATCCTCAATGTGCTCGTGTCATCATCAGACTTCGAAATAATAATGTACCAGTTGTCAAGGATGAAATTGACTAGGCTCATTATTCGTGTGCTTGCTGCTTTACTGTAAACTATGTTTTTGCACCAGGTGATACGAAGGCTATCTCTCGGTGTGGTGAAATGCCATGAGTTGGTGAGTTGTCTAAGGATTGCATAGTGCATGGGGGTGACCGGTTCGCCGCAAGCACAGAAGTCATTGGGGAGGGCTCCTATTTTATACTACCTAGGGAAAGGTCCATGGCATATATATATATATATATATATGCATGTGTGTGTAACAAACGCATATATGTTAATACAGTAATCCCTTTATAAAGCTATATATTAGCTCCGCGATTTAGAAAAACGCGCTGTTTTCCGTAAAACGCGCTCATATAATCTTGTATAACGCATATTATACACAAATAATTCAAGCTCAATTTTTTCCGTTAAAGGGCTTTTAAATTAAATATTAAAGAAAAACTATGCTATGAACGAATTGGGCTTTATGTTAAAATCAAATAAAGAAATTAAAAATAAATTTTAAATAAAAATAATTTTAAATAAATTTTAAATAAAAAGAACTTATAAAAATGTAACTAGAAAACAATTCATTCCAAATAAATCAAATAATCTCCAAAACAGTGTTATTACATATTATTCGCTGTAAGAACTATTTGAAATAACGTTACACCGCGACATCTTTTTTTTTTTTGTTTTTGTTTTTTTTTTTTTTTTTTTTGCAGAATGTTTCAAGTTTATTAATATATTGTAATTTTATAAGAACAATATTGACACAATGTGTTAACGATCGCTAAATTGGTAGTAAATGGTGCAAACAATTAAAAATTTCGCAGTACAGAATTATAAGTTGGGGAATTAACATGTTATAAGAGGGGAAACACCCTTATATGCAAGTGGTATGAAATCGCGTAATATGAAAACGCGTTATAAGAGTATCGCATTATTAGGCGGATTACTGTTTATTAAAATATAATCTTTTGCGAAAATTATAAAAGTACCATGAAGTAAGTAGTTGTTTTTCATTACAGTGACTATACAATTCATACACAGTTAATGAAATAATAAAAAAATTAAGGCTATATTTGCCATAAATTGCTCACGATTATAGTTTAAATCAGTTGTTGAAGGGACTGCCCTTGGTGGTGGTACATGTTTATATACACCTCTGTATAGAGTGATATGGGCTCCTAATGTAATCGTTTGATATATTCTACGAGGAATTTACTAGATATTGTTACAGATGTGCGCAATTTTGGAGTTCCATAATCTTGCGCCCTGCCATGTCCCAGAAATGTTCAATTGGTGAAAGGTTTGATGACTTTACTAGTGAAGAAAGAGTATTAACCGCATGAAAGATATCCAGAGATTTGCAAATGGTATGGAGCCTAGCATTATGCAATAAGGAACTGTCCCTCGGATGAAGTGCCATAAAGGTTAATGCAACCGAACACATGATGATATCAACATATTGTTGAATTGTTAAAGGCGTATATAGAATGACAAGAGATGATCTATGTCGCAAATTTTAGCACGCCAAATCGTCACACTACAGTAAGTTTGAACCACAGCTTTAAAGAAAGTCCGTGGTGTTTAATAAATGTGGTTGGGGAACATTAAAACTGCTTCCAAGGTCCTCCAAGGGAAATGATACCTCTAGGGTAGCAGTCCAAGTACTGGGAGTCTTTTGCTTTGCTAGTACTGGGAGTCTTCATTTCAAAATCACGAAAACTCCACCCAATTGCTTCTATCTAAATGCTAGAACCCAACTCAGGGATATGTAAAGGGAATCATTCTGGTACAATAGCATCATCACACCAAGGATTATTCACACCAGCAAATATTGTGTATATGATGAGACATTTGAGGACCAATACAATATGAGCATTAAAAATTGAGCCAAAAGCTCAATTCGGAATAGTATTGTCAGCAGCTGGATAACTTAAAGGGTGCAGATCAAGAAAAAAGGCCAGAATTAATCTAAGAAAGAAGCCAAGAAAAAAGTTGCAGAACTAGACAGTTCTATCCCATGCACTACATTGTTCGGACTTATCGCCTTTCAACTATAACTGTTTTTTTATCCTTGCAAAAGTTTTCGAAGGCCAAAAAATTGAAAAATAAAGAAGATATTGATCAAGAAATGTTTGAATTTTTCGTTTAAAAAAAAAAGAAAAGAAATATTTTTCAAAAATGCGGCTTAAAAATTGCCCTCATACTAGCAACAAGTCATTAATAATAATGGAATTATATTATTTAAAAAGTTTATTCACATTAAGAAAAATTTGAATTTTGTTTTATTCCAAAAATGGACAGAACTTTCCGGAAGACTTAATGTTAAGGAATTTGTTATAATGCGTTGATTCGGGTCCACCTTTTGCTCTTAATGATGGGGTGGACCCAAATAGGATTTTAGCCATGTTTACTATTTAAATAAATAGGAAATAGATTTTATAAGAAAACACATATAAGAGAATTCAGTTACTTTGTCTCAAAATTGTAAATTCTCTTTTGTATTTATTTTATTTTCATAAATAATCTTAAGTTATGAAACTATTTCCATAAATAATTTTAAACGATGGAGAAATACGTACTTCTCGTAAGGATGTTTAGCATTCAACATTTCTTGAAACATAAATGTTTTTTCATTAAATGTGATACAATTTGATCAAAACATTAATTTTCTGACCGCAACTGGTTGCCAAATTCATAGATGTAACAATATTTTAGAATGAATTTACAGTTGAAAATATATAAAAAATACCATACTTATAATATATACCATACTTATACTATATACCATGGGGAGAACTATAGATGACCATGAGTGTGCAGAACATAGAAGTTTATATGCTAGATACCTTAGGAGTACAGACTCTTTTCGATGCAGAATTTCCCCAAGCTCAGCCAGAGATCTTAAAATGGCAGCTGTATAATCTTTTTAATGAAAATGTTTTTCCTTATTCGTGTTAAAAAAATAATGATGGAATTCTGTTTTACAATTTCAGTTGTAAATAAAAAAGATTTCTTTTTTTTTTAATTTGTAAACTATTTTATTTTAAAATTTTTTAAGAAAAAGTTACGCAAAAGTAAATAAAACTTCATGGTTTGATCTTTTCGTGACGCTGTCTTCACCCCTGTAATAGCATTCGTTCCTCTTGAATACGAAATTATATCCTGTTTTGATTGAGAATTAGAAGTTCCGACATTTCTACTTTTCTTAAAATAGAATCAAATTGTGTCTTGCAGTTTAAAAAACTATTATAATTTAAATATTTTATTAATCACAGTACCAACAAGTATTTCTTTGTCCTTCGATAGTATCAATACCAGAAAACAAACATTCGAACTTCAGCTGTAATAAAGTGAGCTGAAAAATTTTATACTCCAGTATAATGCTAATTGTTGCCTTCTGCTTTTCTTTATAATTTTTGCAACTGGTATTGTGTTGTTGATTGTTCTGGGGAACGTATTAATTATCTTGAATAATAATTAACTATCTTGAATAATAATTAACTATTTTGAATAATTGGGGTTGCTTTTTTATTTCAAAAACAGTGTGAAACAAAGTTAATTTTTGAAATATTTCACATCTAAAATATTGTAGAATACTTATTTAGAGAAAAGACACAGTTAAGAGAGGTAATATCCACCTGTTTCAACAATAGCAATAACATTAAACTATTTTATATAGATGTAAACGTTTTTCCACAGTAATTTATAAGTTTAGAAAAACATAAATACAGAATAATTGAAAGTTTGAAAGAACATAGTGGCAGGTCTGTTTTGGAATAGTTTATATTTATATTATACATTTCACTTCATATATAAATCAACATTATATAAAAATGATTTTATATAGATGTGATTTTAAAACTTTATGCTCTAAATTGTTTTAAAAACACCATAATTTTTTGCCGATTAGAAATGGTTTATAATTATTTGTTATAAAATTACATTGTTCAAAACAGTTAAAAGATAGAGAATTTGTGGGTTGGTTTTGCTCCTGGAGAATTGTTTGGCTGACTGATACATTAATGACAAACTTAATAGTTTATATTATATAAAAGCAACATTTGTTTGTCTGAAAAAATAGATTTCATCCAGCGTTCAGATACAAGAGGGAAAACACACATTTTGTGTATGAGAGAAAACGAAATCGCTTTTAGTAAGGGTTGTGGTATCCACGGACGGCCAGCAATGTTGAACATTTTCGAGGCAATGAGGATATTAATGAGGGGTTGGAGTTATTCTATCCCAATCCACCAGGACTTCTCTAACCTGTTGCTGGAAAATTTGTGGGGATGGTTGTAGTGTAGCAATTCTTTTGCCTAGAATGTCACAAAAACATGCTCTATTGGGTTCATAAATGGAGAACATGCCGGGCATTTCGAATGATTTCTTCCTCCAAAAGAAAATCATTGACCCACGATATGGTCTCTACGTCGTCTGCTATTGTCGTCAACTAAGATGAAGTCATAATTTCGTGTCAATTTAAAAGCAGATAATTCATTAAGCATTAAAAATATTTAATGCTTTAGAAAAATGTTATCAAATTTAATATAAATATATATATATATATATATATATATATATATATATATATATATATATATATATATATATATATATATATATATATATATATATATATATATATATATATATATATATATATATATATATATATATACATATATATCTTTGAACTTTCAATAATATTTTAGAATTTAATGATTTTTAATTTTAATTAATTTTAAAGATTTCACTGAAATAATGTTTCAGAAAAAATCTATGAAATTTTCGAAGCAAAAAATTTGAATATTTTTAATGGAAATATCTTTTTAAGAATAATAAATCGAGAGAAGAAGGAACAAACTAATCTTTGTAATAAAAAAAAATTGGAAAATATTTCAAGAAAAAATCATTAAAACTTTTAAAGAGAAACTATCTTCATCTCACTCTATGTACACTGGAGTGCAAAACTTATGCAACAGGTAGTTTTCCTGCCATAACTCCGCGAGAATTCATTTGAGGACATGGAATTCATACATAAGACACGTCATTTTGTACTTAAAGGATGACGAAAGCACAGTTGCACAAAAATGAATACAATGTATAATGCCTATTTTTGTTTGATTCCATTGCAAGTGTGGAATAAAACAAAAATAAGTTTCATTGAACTCACAGTATCCCTGTGCAAGATTATATGTCCAAGCGGAACAATAACAAACACTTGTTCCTTAGAATTGGATATGCCCGCCGCTTACAGTAATGGTTGCTTCACACCGTCTCCCTATACTCAGCACCAGATTGTCCAACAATTCTTGCGGTAAGAGTGCCCATTCCTCAATCAGCATCTGTTTCAGTTGCTGCGTGTTTCTCGGGGGATGCAATCGTGCCACAATGCGTCTCCCCAAAGCACCCCACACATGTTCTATGGGATTTAAATCAGGGGGGTACACTGGCCAATCCATTCGGGTGATGTCTTCACTTTCCAGTAGCTGCTGAACAGTAGGAGTCCAATGTGCTCGTGCATTGTCATCCATAAAAATTAAATCTGCTCCAATAGCACCTCGGAACAGAGGCACAAGGTGAAAGATTACCTCCGGACAATAGCGATCTGAGGTTACAGAACCTCTGTCAAGAACGTGGAGCTCAGCCCGCCTGTTCAGCAAAATGTCTCCCCAGACGAGAACTCCAGGACCACCATAACTGTCTCTTTCCGTTATCTGGGATGAAATCGTGTTCCAACCGCTCTACAAATCAACTGGCGTTGAAAATCGCTTGAGTTTCTGAAACGATTCTCATCTGTGAAGAGGACTCGACTCCATTGATCAGATGTCCAGTTTTTATGCTCTTTGCACCAATCTAAACGGTGCCACCAATGGCGAGCTGTCAATGGAATGCAGCATTCGGGACGGCGGGTGAATAGGCCACCTTTGTAAAGGCATCTTGCCACAGTAAACCTCGACACTTGTCGCCCCGTTGCTGTACACAGCTGCTGAGCAATGGCGCTTGCCAACTGGTTTCGTGTTTTTTCGCCTGCAGGACGATATATAATAGTCATCCACTGCAATTGCTTTCCTGGAGAGGCCACCATCAACCTTTTGAACAGCTGTGCCTGTGGTTCTGAAGGTTTTCCAAGTCCGCGAAACGACACTTTTGTTGATTCTGAACTCTTCAGCTACACTGGTCACACTAAGCCTCTCTTCCAGTTTTCCAATGACTCGTGTGTGAAGTCGACCAGGTGATTTCTTCTAGCCATATTTCTTTGGCTAGAAGACTCACGGACACACTCACTTGAACTTTAAACGAAAATCTTTAATTGCTCCGCGAGTGCATGCGTTTCGCATAAGCTCACGTCACCTCTGAAGTTTTGCCACTAATATTTGCATACACATGATCTTTCTACTGAATCACATGTTCATTGCACTGATCGCAAAAATTCCTTTTAAGCAATTTCCTTAATAATCAATTTTTAACAGAATTGCTATCTGTTAAAAATTTGCATTGTTGCTTAAGTTTTGCATACTAGTGTATATAACGTGCCGTTAAGTAATTAATTAATTCATGCTATCTGCTACAACATTTAAATTAATGAAATATCTTCATTGAAGTTAATACTAATATAAGTAAAGCACTCCAGTGAAAAATGTATATATACACACACACACACACACATATATATATATATATATATATATATATATTATTTAAAGTTATATAAATGTATGAAATAATGAGAAATTGTTCTTCAAATTAAGATTTTTAGTTTGAATATGTAATTCATGCCAAAAAATTCGTTAGCGGGTGGACAAACAAATTACAGCGGTAAACCTGCATATTGGAAATTATTTGGAGCCCAGAGGAGGCTATAAAATTGTTCATTTGCTACAAAATCCTGCAGCAAAAAATGTTTTACATCCATAAATTGCACAGATAAACGTTGCTTTCTTTATTGTGTTTTAGTAAATTATTTCCACAGAAGAAACACCCTCAAAAACTCTCGAATTATCAAAAATATCTTAAATTTGTAAATTATAAAATGTTATTGTTTCCAGTAAAATTATCAGCGATAAAGGTGTTTGAAAAAGAAAGCAAATTGATTAATATATATTGTTTAGAAAATGATATACATCCTTTAAACATTAACAAATTTCTATCCAGGTCTCGTGAGATTGATTTATTTTTATACGAATGACATTATTTTTTAATAAAATATTTCAATAAGCTTTTACATGTAAAACACAATGCTTATCATTTTTCTAAGAATTGTCTTTCTGGCTTTGTTCGATATGAAACAGTGCAGAAGCATAAATTGTTATGCAACCTCAAATCTCCAAGAGTTACCATGCCTAAGCAACAAACCTCACAGAGTTATCATGCCTGAACAACAAACCTCAAAGAGTTACCATGCCTGAAGACATTTTAAAATTTAAAAAATTAAATAGATGTGTCCGACATCGCGTTTTATCATGTATGCAGGCTTTGAATGTGCTTTAAGTAAAGTGTCAACTGTTTCTCCTGAGTCAACTAAATCGTTCACTTAGGTCATCGAGCGTCATGAACCTATTCCCTATGATTTTATTGTTCTCAATGAAGCTTACCAGATCATAAATCACCAATAATATGTTGGACTCGATGCTATAGAGCACTATCTTTTCAAAGTTAAAAAGAGTTTGAAGTTAATTGAAGAATTGAAAAAAATAAGTAAAATAGAAATTAATGATTTTTATTTCTGTGACGCTAACACTTGTATTATATTTAATGTTCGCTTTGAATCAAGTGAAATAAGAGTGAGACACCACGAACATCATCAAAACCAAGTTACAGAGCTAGCTCATTCAAAATGTAGCATATTTTATTATAATAATAATAATAAAATATTATTTATGTTGTAATACGCAATTCTCGAAATTATGATTCACACCTGTTTATAAAAAAAGACTATCTTCCAAATTCACTAAAGCTATAAACATTATTCCTATCAACTTGGGAAAAATATTTGTTTTATTTGAAGTTTATTGATAGCTATCAATTTTCTTGCATGCGTCACTGGATACGCTCGTGAATATAATTTAAAGGTATCTACCTCATCATTCATTTAAAGTGTCCAATGAATTTTTCAAATATAATAAAAATCATTTTTTATAAAAACGTAAGGAATATTTCTATATTCTTATTTTGATTCCAGTGAGAAACTGAAATCAAAAGGATTACCTCATCAAAAACACTTTTTGAAGGTTCTAACTCAATCTCATATTGAAGATGCAAAATATGCTCATGCATTACTCGTATATAAAGCATTCGAATGTAAACACATTTGGAGATTATTTAGAGCTTTAACAAATTACTGACGTTTTAATGCTAGCTGAAACTTTTTTTCTGCTTTCCTTTCTTTTACGTTAAAATTTTATAACCTTGATCCGGTGTATTATATGTATATTAGAGAGTTACTTTCATTGCCGATTTGAAATATTGCAAAACAGAGTTATATTTAATAAGTAATGTCAATGATTATATCTGGTTTGAGGATTAGGTGAGGAGATGGTTTATTGTGTAAGTGTACGCCAAGGCAAATAATCCATTTCTAAGTCAAACATATAATGAAAGGCTTCCCAAAAACTATATTTTAGCGTTGGATACAGTAAATTTATACGGTTACGCCTATGAGTAAGCCGTTACCATATGGGGAATTTTTTTGGCTTACCGAAAAAAAAATTATTAGTTTTGATTTATTTAAAATGTGTGACGATTCACCTAGCGACTACATATTAGAAGTCGATCTCGAAGTCTCATTTACAACACAAAAGGCACAATGACTTGCCTATGGTTCCCGAAAATTTGACAGTCACATACGATATGCTGTCTCTTTACTCTTAGAGATTATGAGCAAAGTTCAATGTCGAAAAAAAGCTTTCATGCGAAAATCTAACGCCTAATTTTCCCCCCAAATAAACTATATAACATACTACCTAAATTTGAAATTTTATTTTGAACAAGGGCTAAAGTTAAAGAAAATCTATAAACTATTAGTGTTTTCTCAAAACCCACGGTTAAGAGATTACATCGATTTCAACAATTCGAAAATATTAAGTTGTAATACAGAAAACGAGAAACATTTTTTTAAAAAGTTAACTAATGCATTTTATCGAAAATGCCTTCAAAATGTAACGTATAAATATATGGTATGCTCTCTCTCTCTCTTCAACAATGTCAGAAATACGTAAATTCGCCAACATTGCAATATTTCGTGCCTATTAAAGAAGCTTTTACCATGTTTAAATTACTTAAATCTAACTTGGTATTAGACAAACCGAGCTATGTTGGTTTTGTTATTTTGGAGTTGTCTAAATTAAGAATGCACCATTTGTACTATATTCGAATTTCAGAAACATTTATAAAGAAAATTCTGAGCTACCAAGTTATGCTAATACTGACTCTTTATACCTTCATATTTATGCATCAAATATTCATGAGGACTTAAAATTTTGTTTTTCTGAAATTTTAGATCTAAGCAATTTTGAAAGAACTTATTATCTCTATAATGATGCTAATTATGGAAAACTTGGTGCCTTAAAACATGAAACGTACGAACCAATATCAGAATTCATTGAATTAAAGCCAAAAATGTATAGTTTTTTTCTATGGAAAAATATTAATAAGAAAACTACTAAAGGCGTTCGGAAAAGTTCTCTGAACAATATAACACATTCAATATATCACAGAGTTTGAAAAACTGAAATGGTTTTTAAGTAGAATCAGTATTCAATAAGATAAAAAAAAAACATATTATCGAAATAAATGTTCAAAATAAAACCTCTTTATCTTCTTATTATGATAATAAGTATGTGTGTGAAGATGGTATTCTGAGATGAGCATACGGATATTCCCAAGTATAATCTGTTTTACATTCGTGTGTTAAGTGCTAAGCCATTTTCTTTTTTCTCAGTATTATTTGTCAGGAGTTACGAGATTGTCTTTCAATGTTCTGTGATTTTTCTCAGCATCATATTGGAGCTTAATATATACATTTTGATTAACGGTGATGGTTCTGAATTGCATCAAGTTATATGTTTATTCTGCTTAGCATCAATTTTTTGGAACAAGCATGCTTAACAACAAAGCATTTAGGTGATCCTGATAATTGGGAGATGGAGCAGAATCACAAAATCACACTGTGATTAAGCTTCATTTGTGATCTTCGATTGAAAGGGTGAGTTCGAATGTGCAAAAAAACAGAGACTTAATATTCTTTATGTCGGAATGCTGATGGCAAGAACATTTTTTTTCGTAACAAGTGTGCTCAACAACAAGGATTTTAGTTTATCCTGATAATTGTGTGAGAGAGTAAAATAACAAAGGACTGTGATTTAACTTCATTTGTGATTTTCGATTTGGAGGGGGATACAGCTCCAAATCGAAAATGTGATTGATTTGGAGCTGTATCCCCCGAAAATGTGATTGTGCAAAAATGAACTGAGATTTAATATTGTTTATGTCGGAATGGTGATGGTAAACGAAGATCATCTAATTTAACTGAGTGATAACTTAACTTCGAAGAAAAATATAGGCAGATAAAAAAATCGAAAAAAGAGCAAGAAAGTAAAATAAATGTATGCTAGCTGCTATATTTTATTGTCGGTGCTGCATTTTCTGCGCTGCGCCATGGGTTTCTTTCTTCTTCCACAAGGTTTTGATGCTTTGTTGCATTTTCTGCTATTCAGCTAGCATTGGTCTTTCTGTTCCACGAGGTTTACGGCAAGGATTTTACAGGAAAATCACTGTCGGGGTAGTTGCTCAGCCACGATTTTGTCTTTAAACTCTGCTTTCCGCGAACGTTTATTGTGCAACTTTATCTTGGCAGCTGCTTCTCGTAGGTGGCTTATCTGTTGAAAATTCCAGGGACATCTCGGTCTGAAATAAAACGCCGAGATTCCGTAAGCTTCCGGGCCTCGGCGGAATGCAGAAAAGTTTTCGCCGAACAAAACTATGCTATGCTACTAAGCATATGTGAAGAAGAAATATTTTTTTCGTGTCTTACTTCATATGTTTTTTTAAGTCCAAAGTAGCTAAGTAACACCGGATGTTTGGATTAAATAGGTTATTAAAGCCTCATGCGTGATGTTAATTCCATTGCAAATTTTCACATTGGAATACGAATGAAAATTACGTACATATCAAGCCTTAATGTTAGTAGTAATGTTCTGCATACATCTAGCCCAATGCTTTTACATATGAAAGATCACTCTAACTTGCATCCGATATTCACTCTAACTTGCATAAAGTGCATCTGGTGATGTTTCTCATATAATTGTGGCAAAACAAAACTTTTTTTTTTTTAAATTTTTGTTAGTTTGGCATTGGATAAAACACTGTGATGTTGACATATTGCTTGCCAAGGTCTTTCTTTAAAAACTGAACTTTTGGTAATGTCTACACCTCGGTAATTTTTCCTTCTTTTTATTCTTTCTTGTTTTTATTTTTGCTTTTTTCTTTTCCAAGATCTCTGAATATTTTTGTTAGCAACAATTGTCTTAAAATGAAAGTTTTGTCAATGTAGGCTCTCAAAAACCTCAGACTTGTTATCCTTTAACAGTCCTGACATGAAGCTGAATAAATAAAAAAATATGAAATTTCGTCCAATACAATTTTTTTTAGAATAGCGAGTTTATGTCTTTATTCATGATTCTAATGAAATTTGTTAATATTTCAGCCTGGAGCTCGCTTGCACCGCTAGGATTGTATGTATGCACATGGCATCAGTCCTAATATGCGCATGACAGTGATGGATCACTCAATCACAATAGTCCATACCTGCACAACAACTGGGTTCATCCTTGCTGCTACACCAGATCAAATTCGGCATTACGCTGCAGTCATATTGACTGCTATAAGCAAATACTTCTAGAATCTTTTTAATCTTATACCTTGGTGTGTGGCAGTGGTTATTGCCAATAACAACAACTATAACATTG
This sequence comes from Latrodectus elegans, assembly GCA_030067965.1. NCBI lineage: Eukaryota > Metazoa > Arthropoda > Arachnida > Araneae > Theridiidae > Latrodectus > Latrodectus elegans. The sequence continues at coordinate 11,202,028 of CM057816.1, forward strand.
ATTGATTTTGTCGTCATCCAGACTTTTCAAGGGGCTGTTTTTTTCAATCAGATATTTATCTGCTAAATAAATTTTGATGTAATATTTCACATTTCTTATTGTGTTTCTTTTGAATGGTGGAAGTGTATATCTCAAATAAATTAAAATTGTTAAATAGTAACAATATAAGTGTAAGGGTTTAATACTTTTATTGATATATCTATTATGTATACTTCCCTAAGCCATATGCAATTTTATATTAAAAGAATGTATAATTTTCTACAGACTCGAATGCAACTCAAAATCTGTAACATTCAATAACATAGGACTATGCTATGGTAAGTAGAACAAACTGGAGATTTTGTATAATTACTAGTGATTATGCATTGTTTATTCGTAATCATCTTTTGTTATACATAATCACTTGATATGTATGATTAGAGAGAGAGGTAAACATGATAAATTATAAGATCTTTATCAAACTTGGCGGGTAGTTTACGAAAGCCCAAATCGTTATGGGAATTGCAATAAAAATTCGTAACTTTTTCTAAAATTCTTTATCATAGCTGAGCTGAATGACTTCTGTTTGACATATACCGATATTGAGCAATGGGCGTTCATAGATAGTTATGAATAAATGTTGGTCTCAAATGCATGCTCAGTGATGCTTCTAATTTCGAATTGGAAAGATGTTTTATGTTGACGCTGTTTCTAAACAAGATTGTTGTGGTCAATAGCTTAATGTATAAATAAAAGGATTGTATGACTCTAGAATTTAAAAACTGTTTTATTTTTTGTAGCTGATTGGTTCATTTTACATCTGCTCTTCTTCCCAAGTTACAATGTTACATTCAAGCAATAAACATGCAAATAATTAAAAATACTTACTCAAAAAATTAATATCTTCACAAATTAATATAAGTAATACACATAACTGACAAAAACTTTTCACTAATAGGTAAAATACAAATTTTTGAATTGGGTCTTTTGAAGGTTCCTGAAGAAGAGTTTTTACTTTAATTACTCTGACCCGTTTGTCATCGCCCTGATAGAGTTGCACTATTCTACCTAATGACCATTTTTGTGGAGGTAGATTTTCATCTTTGATGAGCACTATCTCAGTGATTTTAACATTTTTCTTTCTCAATTTTCCACTTATACTTTTGTTGCAAATTATCAAGATATTGCAACTCCCATTTTCTTCAAAAGCATTTATTAATTTTGTTAATTTTTTCCAGTTACTTAATTTATTCTCAATTAAATTAAGCTCAACAATTGCATTTAAAGATCCACCAATTAGGAAGTGAGCAGGTACTAATACATCATGCACATCAGAATCTTATGACAGGGAAACAAGTGGTCTTGAGTTAAGAATACTGAGTAATAACAGACAAAAATTCTTCACATAATTAAGTTTAGCATTGGCACACACACTAGTAAAATCAAATTTAAATATTTTCACACCACTCTCACATAATCGACCAAAGTTGAGGCCTTTAGGAGGTCTCGTCAGTTCCCGTATTGACAGATAATTTGCAAGTTTCTCATCTCGTTTAAACTAAATGGTGCAGTCTGTCTATTGTGCAGTCAATCTCCTTATTTCCACCAGTGAAATTTGTTTAATTATTGGAATATAGTTTTTAACACAGACCTCTACCTGCAACAAATCTCTTCAAACATGAAATGAATGCGTCTGAGGTTAAATCTGTTACCATTTCAATATAAATGGCTTTGATAACCAAGCATATAAAAATGAAGTTCTATACTCTGTGCAACACACCTTTTCTATGATATTTATATTTTATACTAAATGATTTAGAAAAAAATCAACTCATAAACAATTAAATAATAAATCAAGAGTCACTTACTCTTTTGCAAAATCACCCATTAATTGCTCCACTCCTAAAGGTTTAAAACATTTAATACAATCATACACAATTTTTCGATACATTTTTTTACCTTGTATAGGACAAAATTTTTGTCTGACATAACAGTTTGACTTAAATGAAAATAACGCTTATGATACACCTCTAAAATGAGTTTTGAGAGGTTATGGTCCTTTGGAAGAATAATAGTAAATTTGCTATTGAAATTATACTTGCATCTTTTATCCCAACATATACTCTAAATAATCCATCAAGATCTAAAATGGGGCATAGGCATTTTATCTTACTTTTATCAGGTACATGTTTTTGTTGACCCAAACATTTCATTTCGAATGGGAATTCTAATTTCGGAACCTCTTTCACTAAGAATTTCTCTGCTACCTTGATTTCTTCTGTTGACAATTCTCCTATCCTCTTTTTAGTAGAGCTCTTTAAGTTATGAAGGAATCTAAAAATATAGCTTACAACAAGCAATATTTTTGTTAAGTCATAAATAAAAAAAAATTGAAGTCAGATTCAACACAGATAAGTCATTTTGAAGCATATGTCTAAGATCAGACGTAAACTCCTGTATGATTAATGAAGAGATTTCTCGGTTGGTATGGTCTTGTTCGCGGGCAGGAAAATGGGACCGTTAAAACATAGTTCACTTTTAATCAGTTTATTAGGTTCCATTCTTTTCTAAATAAGTCAGCAGGATTGCCTTTTGAAGACACGTGACGTCACTGATGAATCTCAGTCAAGTCTTGTATTAGCACAACTCGGTTGGCCACAAACGTCTTCAGCAGGTAATGCTCCTTCCGGATCCATGAAAGAGTTAGCATATAATCTCTCCACAAATAGATATTCTTACTGCACTCCTTTAGCTGTAGGCCATTTTTAACTTTTGTAATCAGCTTTCCTAAAAAACTGCTGAACACAGTTTTACCTTCGGACTCGTAACTCTCTTAAGGGGTGCCACTCGTAACCTGCTACTAACCAAATTCACTTCAGAATCTCCAGCCTCTGACATTGATTTACAGTGGGTCACATATCCATACGCAGACTCCGATGCATCCGCAAATCCATGAAGCACTGATGAAGCAAATATGCACTTCTCTATCAATAAGCATAATTTAGTTCTAATATAGTTGATCGTTGGCAAAGTTTCAATAAAGTTCTGCTATTGCTCTGTTTAAATTGCCGGATAGGCATCACTCCAGTCTAAATTTAAACGACAAAGTCTTAGCAAGAAAATCTTTGCATTAATTATCACTGGGCCAAAGAGGCCAAGGAGATCAAAAGTTCTGGATATTATAGAAAGTACTGATCTTTCCTTGAAGGAATTGCCCTCGCAAGATGAATTTGAAAAGGGAAACGATCTGCGCTGTGTTTCACTGAACTCCTGTCTCTTTGTCTCTTTCTGGAAATATTAGTCATTATCAGAGCCTCTCTTTAATTCAGAATTATTGCTACACCACTTGTTTATTGTCATTACTGCACTCCTAAGGGAATTGAGTAATTCGGTTTAAAGATTTTTGGATTCAGTTACAGTGGCAGCATCACTAATCACATCTTCCATGTAAAAGTGTCTCTATAAAACTCGTGATGCTAGGGGGTACTCTTTCGTCCTCTGCCAACTGAAAAGGTACTCTAGTTGCTAAATATGGTGCACTAACTGTGCCATACGTAACTGTTTTGAGTTTATAAGATTTAACTAGTTCATTCTCTCCCCCTCTCAAAAGAATTTTTAAAAGTTTAGTTTGATTAGGATCAATTAAAACCATTCTATACATTTGTTTAATATGAGCTACAAAATCATAAATGTGTTTGTGAAACCTCAGCATTATTGAAAAAATAGATGCTCTTGTAAAGTACCACTATTAACTTGTAAGGAATTAAGTGAATTTCCTAAAGTTGTTTGAAAAGATTCGTTAAATACTACTCGAAGTTTTGTTGTACTTTTATGAAAGCGATAAATACCTAAATGAGGTACATAATACGTTCCTACGTCTTTTGTAGGAACGTTTTTTTTTTTTTTTCTCACAATCTGGAATTTCTGTCATGTGATCCACAATTTCTCATACTTTCTCAAAAATTCCGTATATAATTTTAAGACTTTCTTAAAAATGATTCCATAACGATTTTAATTTTTTTAATGCAATTTCTTCAGATTTATCTAAATACTTTTGGTCTTCCTTTAAAGGCATGTTAAATATATATCTCCCTGCAATGTCTTTCTTAACATTTGTTTTGAAATTCTCTGCACATATTATTGCTTCTTTATTTTAGGAAGTTTAGTTTCACCATTTTCTATTTCCCAACATCTCTATATTGAGAAATGTTGGGAAATAGAAAATGTTGAAATTGCTTCATGTAAAGCAGTATATTATTTTTGATAAATCCGCAATATATTTTTCCCTTTGTCACACTGGGTAAGCCTCCACTAACTACAGAATCAAAAACGGCATTCTGAAGTTTTAATGGACTATTTACCGGAAAAATCTGATTTGGAAATAATAATTCGTAAAATATTTCGGGGCGCCTAAAAGTAAATCTGTACAAAGGGGTTTATTAAAGTTTCCATCTGCTACTTTTACATATTTTAACTCTGGTACATTAACAATAAGCATCTTTGACGGCATGCAATCTGTAATTTTAGAAACAACTTAAAATTCTAACTCTTTTTTAAAATTTCCCTCTAAATTAGAAATCGTAATCTCAACAACATAATTGCTGTGCATGTATCATCTATAGCACAGACTGTCTAATTGGTTTTATTTCGATTTAAGCCTAAAATATTTGCACAACCAGTCATTATATAATTATTCATTGAACCTTGATCCAAAATAGCACTCGCTCTGCAAAAAGTTCTTCCATGATCTCTTAACAAGCAATTCACCGTAGTAAACAAAATAGTTTTTGACTAATTTATGACTCGCGTAGAAAGAGCAGGGTTGTTTTTGTTTAAATGGAAGATCGGGACAAGATGGGAAAATTAAGACTCTTCATGGGGGCCTATAAGGGTCCGTTAAAGCTTTCACATTATGTAGGTGGTGACTCTTCAGAACTCGGAAAATGCAAAAAGCAATGACGCCGCCTCTTGACTCCCTCTGTTTGACATAAATAACATAAAAAACGCGATTTACAGTTATTTATTATTTGTTTACCAAGTTAGTTAAAACAATAATTATTTTCTTAACTATTTCTACTTTATCGAAAACAGGCAAAGCTATATAATTTTCGAATTTATATAAGGGATGATTTTCCGAACAAAGGAGGTATTTAGAATTCTTAGAATTGGATAAAAATATTCTAAACATATTTCTTTGATTTGCGGGGTGTGATTTGAATTCACTAGTTTATTCTCTACCGTTAGCAATTTCCCTCGGGATACATAAAATAAATCAATTTATTTTTCTAATTTTATAGATTCAAACCACTGCCACGCACCAAGGTACAAGATCAAAAAGATTCTAGCAGTATTCTTTGGTTATGGCAGCCCATATGACTGCAGCGTATTGCGCACATAATGACTGATGCCATATGCATACATACAATCATAGCGGTGCAAGTGAGCCCTAGACTGAGATATTCACCATTACCAAGTGCCATGTTGTGATCAGGTGAGGAGATCACGCTTGGCGCTCCCTTCTCCACATCCACACTGGCATAGTTTGGATGTGGAAAGGAGGTTGCCAGGACGAAGCATATTAGGAGCAGACTTTGGACGCGACATTAACGTGGACATGAACTCAACCCACGGAGTGCTGCAATCAGGTAGGAACATCAATCTTTTATTACCTCCTGCATTCAGAGATTACAAATCTGCTTCCCACTTACTTGGTTTCGTCCAACACGAGCACTGATTTCTATGAAAGATAATCCATTATTCTCTACATGCTACTTTTCTTCTTGTATAAATATCAGAAACTTCCTCGAAAGGCGCTCGATGTCCACTACGAAACTTTAATGTCTTCTAAATTGCATACCCAATTGTAATTTATTTAATTGGTATTTTCTTTATTTTAGTACTTGAGTGGGTACTATAGTCACCAATGATATGGATATGTGTTCTGTATAGCTTATGATTCAAACTTACCTTTAATTAGTTGAATATGATGTCGCCGCAGCATTTCATCCATTTGCAACAATTTCTGCTCTAAATTGAGGTAACAAATTTGCAATCTATATCATTTTCAAAATCATTAAGAAATTTGTTCAAATCTCAATTTCCTTTTAAAGAAGGAACCATTAGCTTTATATCATTGTAATTAAGATGTCATGTACAAAAAAATACATGTTTTAGTTGTTTCCAATCCTTCAGAGATTTAGCGGCAACTAGTTCATGGCATGACATTGCGAACCCTATCGAAATCGAGCAGTAGTGGTGAATTTCCGAAAACATCCGCCAGAAGTAACCCTAAGTAATCCAGGATATGTTCATCGGCTTCAGACTACATTTTGTGCTCAATAAAAAGACCTTGTACCCAGATTCGAAAGTCATGCTTCAGATGTCCACTTATAAGTCTTGAGACGCCCGTTTGATCACGTCTGGCACCCTCCAATTCTAATGCATGCCACTGGTTCTTCCTGCTAAAACTGGGATTGTCAGGAGGAGTGAGCTAGATTTGCCTGTCTTCTTCTTTTTCTTTATAGAGAAAATCTCTTTATATGTTAGTGAGCTGTATCTATTGGACAACTCGGAGCAACTTCTTTTAGCAAAAACATGTAATGTGAATATAGAAATATATTCGCGTCAATTATTTCAATACAAATTAGAATTTATAAGTTACTTTAATTATATTTTAGAAAACAAATAAGAAAATATAGCATTTTAAAACTACGTTGACTTTGTGTTTTTAGATAAACTGATTATATACAAATATATATATATATATATATAATCAGTTTATCTAAAATCATTTTATCTAAATTTTAGCTCTTACGTATATATATATATATATATATATATATATATATATATATATATATATATATATATATATATATATATATATATATATATATATATATATATATATATATATATATATATATATACGTAAGAGCTAAAATTACTTCTATTAACCATTACTCTTGAAGAAAATGAAACTACTGCCAAAGTAGTTGAGATCATAAGCAAACATGTTACTTCAAGAAATTTTTCTTATTCTGGGAACAATACATTTCTTAAATTAAAATGTGTTTTATTGGAGAAAATAGCACATCTCAATCTAAAACACTTTGATTACCTGCTTTACTTCACTTTTAAAAGTTCTCTGAATACAGGTTTAATAGCCATGTTTTCTTTAAAAAGATATAAAAAAGAAGTTATAAAATTAAGATTATAATGAAGAATAATATAATTGATTTTGTAACACACTTCTTAATTTGACTAGATGACTAAATAATACTGTCAAGTCATTAATTTTCTACCACGCATATTTTGATCTCTTTCTATCTCTTTCTCTAAGAAACCCTTTCAATAAAGAAGGTCTTTCAATAGACTTCGCAATTCATTTTTTGCAGCAGCACACATTATAAATACATTTCTCTAAAAAAATTACTTATTTTTTAAATACCAATATCTATATACTTAAAAGATAAATGAACCAAACAAATGTCATATTTTCGCAATCTTGGCATTTGTCCTTCAATATTTTAATAACTTAATTGTTTCTGGACAGCAGTGTTGCCGAAATGATGGCAAAATTTATAGTACAACTTCTCGCTTTTTGACTCTGAATCATACACTCACCTTTATTCTTTTAGTGGCAAATAAAAATTATTTTTTCTACAAAACAACTTTATAAATAACTTTTTATATTGGTATCATATAAGAATATTCCAATATAAATAATTTATCATATAGTAATAATTTAGTGCTTTTTATGATAAATTACATAACTTGGATCAAAAATTGAAACCTGATCATACAAAGAATCAGGAAATGTTTTATTAAAAGATCTATAAGTAATATTCTAATTATATATTATGTCATTTGCTAATATTTTTATTTTCAATGAACCCTCTATCGATAAACATTGATAAAATGAAGTATTTTTTCAAGGACGCATAAGAAATCTTGATATGTTTTGAAACACGTGACAGTCACTTTCTAAGCCATGAGGAAATTTTATTTCATTGCCCCCTTCTCGAGCTAACATTTAATAAAATGTGTATATTGTTATATTAATTATTATATTAGGTTTATTTTAACTCATAGAGCTAGGAATATGGGTAAAAACATGTTATATCAAAAGCGCAAGGCTCGATAACTCAACCAAAAAAATATAATAATAATAGTACCGTCATTTTGTTTGAAGCATAAAATGTTCAACAGTATATATGTTTCTAAAAGAATATCGTGATTTTAATACTTCTCAATATTTAATTCGTCCAACTTAAAATCATAGTTAATACCTGAAATGAAAGAGCAACGCAAATATTTAATTAAAATAATAACTTATACAAGTTTACAAGTTTTCAACGTGAGCTTCTTCTGTTACACACCAAGTTATTCGAGTTCTTCGCTAACGTTGCTTAGTGTTTGTGGTAGAATTGTTTCAACAGTTGTCTCAATCCTGTTTCTTAGGTCGCATAGGTCAGCACACATGATCCTTAATGAAACCACACAGGAACAAATCACATGGTGTGGGGTCGGCTAAGTGTGGAGGCTAAGCGAAAAATCTACCATTGGGACACTTTGTGGTCAATAAAGCGTACAGTTTCAGTGACCAGTCACGCACATCTTAATGACTGTCAAGCGCAGTGCCATCATTCTGCAAAATGTAGTTATGTAGTTATTTGATTCGTCTTTTACCAATTAAAGAAATAACCTTAATTGTGGGACATCAAAATAAGAAATACCAGTCATACTTTCTAATCCAAAACAAAATGGGCCATAAGCTTTCCACTGAGATATGACACAAAAAACCATCAACTTAGGGGAGTCTTGTTGCCCTAGATCCATCTCGTGTGAATTTTCTGAGTTTCAGATGCGCACATTAAGTATGTTCACATATCCACAGATTTAAAAACTCAATTTCTGACATTTTGAAAAATATATATCTTGATATTTTTTATTAAATATAATAATACATTATTTTTATTATTTTAACAAGTATTTTTGTTTTTCTCAGTCCGAGAGAAACTAATTATCTTCTTTACTAGAAGACAGAACAAACACGTTTTGCATATGTTCGTAGTCTATTTTAATTTTCTTCATTTATAAAAAACAAAGTTATACATTAATCGTAAGATAATAGGTTCAGTTTATTCCTTCAAAATTCCTAATAATTCCAAAAATTCTGGGTTTATTCTCAAAATTCCCGTGGTACAAAACTCCAGGGAATTTTATATCTATACTCATAACTCCATAATTATATATATATATATATATATATATATATTATATGTTAACGTACTTTAGAAACCTCCTGAAATTTCTTTCATAGAAAATCGGATGTTGATACTGAATTCGAAAATTTTTGTTTTCGTTCTTAGATTTTTAACATCGATCTTGCATTAGTTTCATGGACTAATTTGTAAAAGAAATTTAAGTATATGCTTTAGCTCCTTACATTAATATTTCCGATTTAAATTAATATCTTATTATTATTTTCGTATTGAATTCTAAAATTATTATTAGTCAACCCTTGAATTTCGGAACAAATGCGGTATCATCCAGAATTCAACTTCTGAATTTATTTGGCGATAAAGAAATGTTGCCAAGATGACGTATTGTAACATACATGATTACTCAAATACCAGGGTTGCCAAATTAGAATTTTGAGCATGAATTTTATACGTTTCCGTATCTATGACATAATTAAAACCAGGTTGCCGGATACATAAGAAAATATGACAAAAGATCACCAAACTCAGAATTCGACATCCTGTATTATACGGCATTTGTGCCTTTTAAATCATGAAAGAAAAATCCCCAATATACGTTTTTCTAAAGAATTCCTGCTTAATAATAAGATTTTTCGGTATGTACAAAAAAATTAAATGATGTGTTGACATTAAAAATAATGATCGTTGATATATTAAATCCTTCAATATTAACAAGTATACGCATTCATTAAATATTTAATTTATTCAATTTAACACACTTCAAAATAATTACATGATGATAAGTATATTTTCTCTTAAATTTATTTATAAAGTTACATTTAAATAATTTTTTATATATTAAAAATTATCTGAGAAAATATCAGTCAACTTATATGCTAATAGCAGTATTTTTTTAATTGTATATAATAATGTATAACCCATTCTGGCACGCGTGATACCTTTTTTTATTAAATGTTTTCAGAAGTTTCACCAGGATAATTTTTCTTAAGAGATTAAGTTTTATGGGAATTTAGGTAGAGTAAATACTTTATCTTTGGAAGATAATTCCCCCAGAAAGTTAATAGAATGCATGATAAAAGCTTCGATATGCAAAATGAAATTCAAAAGTGAAAATCTGATTACTTATACCAATTTATGTTTATGAAATGAAAAATCTTTATAAAAAAGTGTGATTAAAGCAATTTTTTAAATTTAGAATGGTTAATACAGTTAAAGTACATGAAATACGTTGAATGCCTGTTATGTAATAAAGTGAGACTATTGTTATAAATTTATAAACATTATTTGTATTTGTCTCTTAAAATATCTTAGATTGATCGGAAATAATAAGATTTTGGATAGAAATGTCGCCATTTAAGCGTATTTTACGTTAAAAACGGTATTTCTAATGATTTTCTGACTTGATCACCATTTGGCGAGATTCTTAGCGACACGGTGAGGAATAGATACTTCTGGAAAAATCCGTCACAGAGGATGAGTATTAAGCGGGGTAGCCTAGAATCGACCAAAAACTTGGCGATACTGGTAGATTTTCAACCTGATTGGTATATAAATACATCCGGCAGTCACAAAATAGTGAAGGCGCCAAGCTGTGAAAACGACCAGTCTTGAATGCTAGTTTAGTGCATAGAAATTGTTCTTCTTCTTAGAGACTTTTTTTATTGGAGCTAGATAATAGTTATTTCTACAGCTATAGTTTTCTTATCTTGTTAAATTTGCTACGAATAAAAGTCTTGAAAAATTTGAACTTGTCACGAATAACAAATTGAACTTTTTCAAGACTTTCATTCGTAACAAATTCAACAACATAAAAAATTTCCATCTGTTAGTAAAGTTAAATTTATATAAAATTTATTTATCATAAAGTTAAATTTCCACGAATCACGAAGAGCGTTACAATATGGTATCTTACGAGATGTGAGAAGAACGATTGTTGCTTAATTTTTAAGTCTTTTAACATTAGTGACTGAACCAATGATTAATCAGTGATAACACGCAAACTGGTCCGCTGATGATGAGAAGAAGTTCTATTTTCAGTTCTTTCTTAATTATTTTCGCTAATGGTTTCAAATCTATATGAAGGGATTACATTCTCAACGTATTGAACCTGTGAAATAAATGACTCTCCCAATGTTCATTCATTGCATTCTCCCCAAACACTTGACTCGTCGACTTGATGCAACAGCAGATAGGCACATTTTGAAATCGTAAAACATACAACACCGTACGAGTTCGCTTCCATTTCTCTTCACTATTGTTCAAATTATGATTGATAAATGTGTGCTGTGGACCTGCTTTTATGACGACTGATATTCCTACTCTCAACTCTCTGGTGTCTCAACCTCGTCATATTTTAATTTGTATACATATTCTCATTTCCATCAAAGGTAGCTCGAAAATCGTAAGAGCTTTCTTGTTTACCTTGAAAATAAATGGATTAAAAACTGTTCTTACATATTGATGGATCTTCTTATATCTCTTATTTAAATAATTTTGCCATTTGTTATACCTTTGAACTTAATGCAATTATTTAATAATTGACGGTTGCATCTTTACTAACTAGATTGAATATGAAGTAGAAATACTGTACGAATATCTCATACGTTGGTTTCTCGATATCTCCCACTGACATTTATTTAAACTTCGTTGAAAGTGATTGTTCATTATAGTTTTGTAAATAATATCACACTATAAAGTTTGATTAACTTGAATAACAGGTTTCAGCTGACTTATATAAATACAGGCGTGGAGGTTATTAGTGTGAGTATTTGTAATAACAACATAAATTGAGAAATCAAAAACCCATTCTGTGCTTTCGTCATAAAACAAATAGTATTTTTCTTTTATATGATTCTTCATAACTTATTTTTTTAGCCAATTTATTTCAATTTGTTAGAGTCTTGGAATAAATCAAAAATCGGGAAAATGTGTATATTACATAATGTGATATAATTTTTATATTTAATAATTTCTACTCAACAAATTTCGCATGTATTGCAAAATATGTGATTACTTTTCTCACAAATAACGAAAAAAATACCTTTTATTTACTATACGTTCCAAATTATTAATCTAGAATCTGCTTCCGAAAACACTTGCGTAAATAAATTCCTGTTTTGGCGCATATGATTTCACAAATTAAATTTTTCATTTAATTATTTCAAATTAAAAAATTCATTTCTTAATGAGATAAATACTATGTATAGTAATTGGACAAGCAAAATATTCTCTTTTTTTAATACATAATAAGTTATTCCTTATTTTACATTTTGTGACACATTCCATTTCATGTCTACCGAATAAGTACTACACATTTCTTTACGCTGCATCATTTTTTAAACATAAAAAGTCCTTCTACAATATCTCAGCCTGAATTTTTTAAATTAAAATTACAATTAAAGGTAAGACGCTCTAAATACGCAAATATAATAGATAGTGTATTACAATAAACTTTTATAATTTGAAATTTCATTTTAATTAACTAAAATATTATTTTTACAAAATTGGGAACTGGGATTTCTCTATGATTCTGGAAATTGGAAACTCCCAGATAATCTCATTGATCATTCCCCTCCTAAAAAAAAATTTGTCTCAAAATGTTGCAGTTTAGAAATCACATTTACCTTTATTATTTTTTATTGCAATTAACCATAATTTTTACATTTTTTTATTTTAATAAATACCAATTTTATATTTATGATTAAAAAATTGTAATGAGGGAAAACTGTTCTGTCTATTTTTTTTAAGTTAACTACAATATTTTTCTTTGCATTTTGAAAAACCCGAGAAATTAAAATTTGCAACACTCTTATTTTTTGTGGAATATATATATATATATATATATAATGTATGTATAATTATTGTATATTCCATTTTTCCATTTTTGTTTATCAAATGACCAGTGAGTAACTTAGGTTGGGAAGTTCTTAAATTTGCTAATATTTCAAGATTTATTTACAATTAGGGTTGTTATACAGTTATCCTTTTGCTAACTTCTTCAAACACTCTATCAGCTCAATTACATATACATATCTCTTAACATTACATGTTAAGTACTGCCATCTAATGGCCACTCATTATTTTTTAAGTATTATTACAGCTTAAAATTAACGTCGGCCAGTTTGACCGATTAATCTCCTGATTAAAACAAGCAATACTACTAAATATTAATAAACTTTTAAAATATCAAAAAATAAAACTAAACACACTTACAAATCTTAATAATTTTTCAGTAGACACATACTTACTATTTTTAACCATCAAATATAACAAAATTTTATAAATGATACTAATTTTACATTTGCTAACCTACTAATAAAAAGAAAAGAAATAATTTATACATAATGAATATTATACGCTATATTCAATAGAAAATACTGTAAAAAATTTCATATTTTTTTAAAGTTTAATTTGGTTCGTAAAATGTATAATTTAAGAAAAGTTCACGAAGTTCAAAGTCTAACTTCAGTATCACTGGAACCACTTGTGTCTGGGTAAATTCTCGATATTTTTTTACATGGGTGGTGATTGTGAAAAAGTGTTCCTTTGCCTTTTCTTGTTACTGAGTCACTCTGTTAGTGTCTCCTGGTTATAGTTGTGTAATTATCACTGGTCCCTTGTATTTTCACTGAGTTTTCAAAGGTTGACCTGTTGCTTGAGGTGTTTTCTTCATAAACATACTATTTCATCTTTTACGTAGTTGACTGTTTTACATCTTTTTCTCTCAAAATATGATTTCATCATTTTCTTCTTCGTTTCTATATTTTTAATTTATATATTTTAGTTTCTATATTCTCAATTTTAAATATATATGTAATTAGGTTAATCAATAACACAAATTATGAAAATAAGTTATTAAACTCAACACATTTAATTCAATTTATAATATAAACTATAATATAGGAGTTAAAGTACCGAAAAACTCAAACACATACCTCATAGCGACTGATACCGCTCTCAAAGTGTGTTGGGTTGTTGTTGTTGTTTACTCATCATTCTCGCATTCGTTGTAGGCAATTTCTCATCAATTTTTCCAAAGGTTTTGGCGAGCGTCACCAAATATTTTGTGGTCAATAGCCTTAATATATAAACGGACTGTAGAACTCTAGAATTTTAAAAATTCTTTATATTTTTGTAGCTGATTCCCCTTATTTATTTTACATCTGCTCTTCTCAAAAGTAGTAAATCGATTCCCGACTCTCACAGTTTTTTGTTTTGTTTTCCTTACATACAAAGATGGCGCTGCTGTAACAGCGCTTTATTAGTATGGAATATTGCAACAATTTAACTTTCACAATCTTGAATCAGACAAGCGATAACTAAATCCTCTGTTTACTCTAATTTATTTTCTGCTATGAAAGTGTCACCAAACATCACCCATGTACCAATACGCCAAGTACCCAATATATTTAGTCAAATATGGCAAATTTCTCTAATAGTTGGTTGAAGCATTTCCTGTAATTTGAACTATTCTCAGAAGTCCAAAGAAGTAAAATGATTAGCTTCCAGTTTTTTCAAATTGGATGGAATTAAAATGCTATACATTTGATCTGATGCATTTATATGTCAAGGAACATTTATTTTAAAACAATTGAGAAGATCAATCTCGGCTTCCATAAAATTACTATTATCTAATATAGATACGATTAAAAAGAAATGCATATTTCCTTTTAACCACTTGATTATGAATGTGCACACAGGATTTGGCGTTTCTTAAAATCAATTTTCGAGATAAGCAGAGTGTGTGCCTTATTAGAGAACTGATAGCGAACACATAGCAGGCATTCTTAGTGTGTCACATATAGAAAACTAATAATCTGCACTGACTAATCCATTGCGGATGAAGTCATTGTACATATAAGAATTTCATAAGTACTATTAGGCTATCTTAAATTTAGAATGTTATAAAAAATAATAAAAAAAACGTTATGTTGCTTGCTCATATGTATCTTGGTCTTTTATTTGTAGTATTTATTTGTATTTAATTGTTTTTTGTTTTAGTCTTTATTTATCAATAACTTCAACAGATTATCGGCTCAGCGTGTTTTAAATTTGCGTGAATTTAATATCTGCTAAATTTTGAAAAGTGAAGTGAACCGTGGGCTAGGCCTAACGGCGAGACGCCATAGATTTGAAAGTAAAAATTGACAAATTAGAAAGGGCGGAAAATTGGAGCAAGTGGAAGTGGCAAATGAAAATGCACTTTGAACAGTATGATCTCACGTCAATTATTGTGAACTAAAATTTGTCCTGTCGCTGTAAATGGCGATGTTAATGCGGAAGAGCACTTAAAGAAGGCGACAGAATGGCGACGTGATAACGCTAAAGCGGCGCGCTTATTGCAAATACGTTGATCGGCTCTGTAGCAGATTTAGTGATGACGTACTTGAATGCGAAGGACATTTGGGACAAATTACTTAGTGTTTTTGAGCAAAGCAGTATACAGAGACTTAATTTATTGATTACACAATTTTTTAAAGTCATTAGAGATTCTAATGACAATGTTGCATCACATACAGCTAAAGTTGAAAGAATCTATACCGATATGAACAGTGAACTAAATCGTATTGGATAAAGCAATATTCCAGAAGAATTATTTCACGGCAAAATATTGCTTACTGTGGGTCCAGAATTCCAAGAATTCATCAATGTGTGGAAGTCTTTAGACTCTTATAAACGAACAACAAAGAATCTTGTTAAGAAATTGTGCACAATTAAACAACGTATTAAATCTAATACTATTATGGAATATGGTGCATTTGCAGCTCGTGTACCTAGTTTTAAGCAAAAAACTGTGAAAATGGGGAAAGACTTCCTGAAAGGACTCCTGTTGTTAATAAATCTAGTAATTTCTAGAAAAGAAAGAACTATTTTAAGTGTGGTTCGAATGTGCATCTTTGTAAGGACTGTCCTAAGAGAATGTCAAATGTCTCAAGGCGTAATAAAGGTGCATTTGCCGCTAGTGCAAACAGTACACATCCTGATGTTTGGGTGTGTGATTCTGGTGCTTCACACCACATGACTGCTAACAAACAGTACTTTACTTCATACATACATTTTCCTGTGCCCATTGAGGTATCACTTGCTGATGATAACAAGATCTATGCATATGGATCTGGCAGAATAAATATTGAAGTTTGTATTCAAAGTGAATGATATGATGCTCACAAGGAAAATGTCTGGTATGTCCTTGATGTGACACAACCAGAAGGCTTCAATGAAAATAGTAGGAGAGTCTGTAAATTGCATACAAGTTTATATGGATTTAAGCAAAAACCCCGTTGCTGGAATCAGTGTTTTGTGAATTTTATACGAGACCAGGAACTGAAAGTTAGTACAGCTGATACCTGTTTGTTTATCAGACACAAAACTGAAAAGAAACTCCTTTTTGTTATTTATGTAGATGATGGCCTTGTTGTTGAGACAGATAAAGTTGAAGTGGAGGAGTTTATGAGTCAACTTTGTCATTCTTTGCAGATCACAAGGGGTTCGTTGAACCAATTTCTAGGTATGAACATAACAAGACTAAATTACGGTTCATTTTTTGTGAATCAGTGTGCCTATTCTGTCAAAAATATTCTGTCAAAATTTCATATAGACTTCACCCATCCAGTGTCAACTCCAAGTGACAAATGTTTTGTTTCTGATGATATAGAAAACAAACTGATAGCGAAAGAAGTCCCTTATCGCTAAGCGGTTGGCAGTCTGATGTACCTTGCAACTGCTACAAGACCTCATTTAACTTAAGCTATAAGCATTGTTTCAGAAAATCTTGAAAATACCAGGACCTCAGATTGGTGTTCTGTAAAACAAATCTTTAAATATTTAAGAGGAACTATAGATTTTGACTTGTTATATCAAGCAAAGTGCCATTCCAATAAGCTTGAAGTGTACAGCGATGCTGATTATGCAGGTGATTTAAAAACAAGACGTTCAAGAACTGGAATGGTCTCTAAATTTTCATGTGGAGTCCTCTCTTAAATGAACCAAAAGCAGAAGAGTGTAGTATTATCTACAACAGAGGCTGAATATGCTGCTGCGAGTGAGAGTCTAAAGAACTAATTTGGCTGAAACATTTTCTTGGTGACATAACAAATCTCGAAACTCCTTCTCTTCTGGTAGATAATTCTAATGTTGTGAAACTCACCTAGAATCCTGAATACCATAAACGGTTCAAGCATATTGATGTCCATTATCAATTTGTGCGAGAAAAATTCATTGATGGTGAGCTGTTCGTCAAGCATGTTCCAGGTAAATTGCAATTAGCAGACATCATGTCTAAATCATTGTCTAGTGTTAGGTTCGAAGAACTGTTTACCTTGTTAGGACTTTTTACATTTAATAGTGTTGTTAGTGAATGTTAATCTAAATAAGTTGTGGCTTGTGGAGGAAGTATTGTAACAATTTAACTTTTAGAATCTTGAATCAGACAAGCGACAACTAAACTCCTCTGTTTACCCCGTATCTTAACTTTAGAATGTTATAAAAATAATTTTAAAAAAACGTTACGTTGCTTGCTCATATGCATCTTGGTATTTTATTTGTATTTAATTGCTTTTTGTTTTAGTCCTTATTTATCAATAACCTCAACATGGAAGATTCTTAAATTAACTGACAATTTAATTTATAGAAGAGAACTTTTAAAAGAGAGAAAGATAGAGAATCTCAGAATCAGATAATTATATGATATGAAGCAGCTCAATCTATGAAGTCAACAACTGAAATCCAATTTCACCAATAATCAAATATTTGAAAGTGGGAAAAAAAATGTCTTGAAAATTATTTTAATATTTGCTTTCAAATGGCAAAACATGAAATACAGCCATTTAACATACATAATAATGCCATAACAGATATTGGAAACATAGAATTATTTGGTAATTGCGCATTTGTTACATTATTAAAAATCAGAAATATTTATAAGAATCACGTTTTGATAGATTGTTTACATAATTCATGAAAGAAAACTTTTTCAAATTCAAAATGACTTATTATTTCATTTGCACAAAAATATAAAATTCAGGTAATATTTGCGCAAATAGCAGTTCTAATTTTTCTAAATAATTTAGGAAAATTTAAAAGTTTATCCTCAAGAATGAAATACATCTCTTTTTTTCCCTTTCTTGCTTTTATTGGAAATATTAATTTAAATAGGTATTGTAGGAAAATTGCGTGTTGGATAAATTCTATATTAGGATAGATTGAAACTGAGAAGGAATTTCAGAGCATGACATAAAAGTTTTCAACCACTCAAAACCACTCAAAAATACTGGATAATATATCTAAATCATATTATAACTAAATAACCCGTTATCGAAAGATTAGAAAAATTCCATCATTGAAAAGAAAAAATCAGGTGCTCTATTCAATTGAATATTTAAATTCAAAATTAGTGAAACGAATAAAAATACCAATAAGATAAAAAAAAACAAAAAATAAATAAAATAAAATAAATTATGTGATACTCAAGATGCGATGATTGGTTTCAATTAAAGCTTTAGTGCTGCCATCTATCGAGACAAATTAATCTTAATTTAAAGAGATAAAGTTTATCTATAATAATAATCCTTTACTGATAACCGTTGTCCCATGGAAAAAAGGTCACCAGCTGACCCTGTAGAGGATAAATTGATTAAAACGGCAGATAAGTTTCTAATCTGGATTTTTGTTTTAAAGTTTAAACATATTTTTAATTTGTTGTGAGAAATTATCATATCATATAGCTATAAATGATATTTTCATTAATAAGTGCTTTATACTATAGATATTCATATATATATCAACATTGGAAAGTTTCCGATTTGCATTCACGTTGAATATGTGTGTGTGTGTGCGTGTGTGTGTGTGCGTGTGTGTGTGTGCGTGTGTGCGTGTGTGTGTGCGTGTGTGCGTGTGTATGTGTGTGTGCGTGTGTGCGTGTGTGTGTGCGTGTGTGTGCGTGTGTATGTGAGTGTGTGTGTGCGTGTGTGTGTGCGTGTGTGTGCGTGTGTGTGTGCGTGTGTGTGTGCGTGTGTGTGCGTGTGTGTGTGCGTGTGTGTGCGTGTGTGCGTGCGTGTGTGTGTGCGTGTGTGTGTGTGTGCGTGCGTGTGTGTGCGTGCGTGTGTGTGCGTGCGTGTGCGCGTGTGTGTGCGCGTGCGTGCGCGCGTGTGTGTGCGCGTGCGTGTGCGCGTGCGTGTGCGCGTGCGTGTGCGTGTGCGCGTGTGTGTGTGCGTGCGTGTGCGCGTGTGTGTGTGCGTGGCGTGTGCGCGTGTGTGTGTGTGCGTGCGTGTGCGCGTGTGTGTGTGCGTCCGTGTGCGTGTGTGTGTGCGTGCGTGTGTGTGTGCGTGTGTGTGTATGTGTGTGTGTGTGTGTGTGTGAGAGAGAGAGAGAGAGAGAGAAAGTTTATACTGTTTAGATAACATTCTTGTGAAATGCTTTCTTGTATATCTAATATTAACAAACCATATTTCATAATTTCAGTATTTAATATATTCAAACCATATAGGGATTTAGTAAAGTCAGTTATTGAATAATATACTTCATTGCCAATTTTTTTATTATGAATTCCAGATTTTTTTATCCATTGTTGAAATTAATTTGTTTATATCTTTTTTAAATACTGTACTTCTAAAATAGCAATATTGAAAAATTAGTAATTAACAGTTCAGCTGTTTAATGATCAGTATCATTATTAATATGACATGAGAATATGTATAAAGTACTTGGAAAGAAAATTTGACTAACTGAATTTTAAAATAATGGTTGAATAAAAACTATTCATATCGCAATATTTAAAAAAACTTTATATAT
This sequence comes from Latrodectus elegans, assembly GCA_030067965.1. Taxonomy (NCBI): domain Eukaryota; kingdom Metazoa; phylum Arthropoda; class Arachnida; order Araneae; family Theridiidae; genus Latrodectus; species Latrodectus elegans. The sequence goes on from CM057816.1 coordinate 11,222,022, forward strand.
TTAATTTAAAAAAATCAATTTATTTAATATATAATATATTTTAATTTCATGAACTATCAAATCATATTCTTTCAATTCCAAATTCCATTTTTTTTTTTAGTTAAATAGTAACAAGACATGAATGTAAAGCATATTCGCAAAATCTGCTAATTCTAGAAAAAACATTTATTTTACATCATAAATAGGCTGAAATAATATTCTTTGTTATTTAATTTTTTCACAAATTATGTTTTATGAAAATTATAGATAGAAGCCTGTTTTTAAAAAGAAAGATATAACTATAATGAGTTTTATTAATTTTTCACTCAAATTCACAAACACACTTCAAATCATTTTCTTTTAATTTCAAAATCCTATATTTTTAGTTAAATAGTCCAAATTTTTAAGTTAAATAGTAAAAAGACATGAATGGAAAGCATATTCGCAAAATATGCTATTTTAAGAAAAATCATTCTAAACAAACACTTATTTTGCATCATAAATTGGCTTAAATAATATTGCTTACTGTTATTTAAATATTTCAAATTATGTATTAGCGAATTTATAGATAGAAGCCTATTTTTAAAAAGAAAATAACTATAATGAGAGAGAGAGAGTTTTTTTTTCCTCATTACTTTTTCTCTGTGTCAGCTTATTTTTTTTTTTTTTTATCTGTAGAGATAAATGCTGTAGATTAGTTTTCTCTTTATGTAGATAAGATCAAAGTCGAAATTGAAGGAGTGGAGTGAATGGGGCCCTCATTAGTTATTTCTTCCATAAAAGGAAAATCCAAATCAGCATCAAATCTCTCAACACTGGATCTAGAGGTATTCAACTTGTCCACCAACCTGAATGATAGCTCCAGCTTAGAGGAATCCAGACTGATCCAACAATCAGCAAGGCAATGAAGGATGCAATTTGCAACGAGACTAAAATCCCTAACCTTCTCAACAATCTCGAAAAGATCTTTACCTCAAAATCACGGAATAAATTCTGTCTTCCTGATACCAAAAGAAACAAAGCACAGGAGTTGATAAACCAGCTAAGACTGCAACTGCTAACTCCAGCAACAAATGATAACCAGCCAACACCCTTAGAGAAGATAGCGGAACTTAAACAAACATTAATCCCAAACTTGACATTGCAAATTGAAAAATTAACCGGTAAAATAGCTGATCTGCAAGCCGTCAAACTAAAACAACCGCTGATGCAGCACCCTAAAACCTACAGCGAGTCACTGACATCCACATATTCGTTAATAATTAAACAACCGGTCAGTGAAACAGTTGACATTCTTAAAAACATCAAAACGAAAATAAGACCGGCTGGCATCTACAAACGAAACTCTTATCTGGAAATTAAATGTAAAACGACGAATGAATCTCAGATCCTGAAAGATACTCTCAAAGCAAACAACATATCCGTGGAAGATAAGAGACCATCGTCTCTTAAAATTATAATATTCAACCTTCCCAATGAGTGCATGGACAATCAGGTCGTAACTGCCATCAAAGAAGACATATCTCTTCCTAAAGACTTTAAAATCCCAGTCTTATACAAAAGACAAACTCTAGGCCCCAATCCAAAATGGAATTACATTATTGAATGTCCAAGACCATTGGCCAGACAATTGATAAAACAAAAGTTTCTTTTCCTGGGTTTCTCTCGGCACAAGTTAGACAAATTCGCTCCAGTGCGCAGGTGTCAACAATGCCAAGACTACAGACACTGCACAGCTGACTGTAAGTGCAAAAGCTTCTATTGTGGCCGCTGTGGAGGGTCACATCAGACTAGGGATTGTGAATCGTCGTGCGTGTGTTGCATCAACTGCTATGAAAACAACAAGAATGGAGCAAACTTTTCCACTAAACACACTGCATATAGCTCTAATTGCCCCTCCTACCATTACTACCTAAATGAACGCCTCTCTTATTGACGCATCTCACCAAACAACAAAACATCTAAATCATCAAAACATCTAAATCCGACAGCAAATACTAACTCAACAAATTTATCATGTATCCAACAAATCAGCAACCGACCAGTTCTCAAACAAATCTCACCAGTAGCAGAAATCCCAATGCAAAAAATGCCCCTCCCATCAAGCAACATCCCTCAGACAGAAATTTAACTATGCTCACGTGTAGCAACATCAAGTGCATGCAAGCCAATAGCCGTTCAGCGATAACTCAATTCACTTATTTCATGGCAACCAACAACATCAACATTGGATTAATTCAAGAACCCTACCTGCTGAAAGATGACATAAGAGGATTACCCCTAAAATGGAAAGTCCTATACGCCAATGGTCCCAAGAACCCACGTGCAGCCATTGTCATAAATGCACCATTCAACCCAACAATTATCCTCTCCGAACGGGACCTAATAGCCATCCAAATAGATTTACAACCCAATCCCATAATTGTGATCAGCCTCTATGCGTCACCCTGTGAACTTCTTGATACCAGCCTTCAACTGCTGCAGAACCTTCTTATTAACTATGCAAGCTTTCCAGTGATAATAGGGGGAGACTTCAATGCCCATAATATTCTGTGGGGTTACCCCTCAAATGACCACAGAGACCTTCTTCTTGAAGGCTTCCTGCCACAACACCAACTCAACATCGTAAACGATCAAGACAGCCCACCAACTTTTCAGGGCCCAATGGGAGTTGGATGGCCTGATTTAACGATCACTAATGACTACGCCACACAACGTATACAACAGTGGTCAGTATCGGATGATGTCTCCTGCTCAGATCATAAATATATCATCTTTAACATCTCTTCAACGGCGGCCATCACTTTCAACAGACGGTATAAGACACTCAAGAGACAGCGCAAATTCGTCCAAACAATCAAGCCAAGGCTGCAACATCTGAGAGTAGAACTTAAAGGCACTAACACCACCCAAAAGCTAGAACAGACAACTCTCCGATTCATAGATGTTGTCAAATCTACTGCTAAAGAAGTTTTCGACATCAGAAACCCACATAAAAAATTCAATCTTGCATGGTGGACTCCAGGTTTGCGAACCCAAAAACAAAAAACTAGGGCATTGCGAAGACTTATGAAAAGTGCTCCCACCTCGGCGATAAGGGTCCAAATGCACCAGATGTACAAGCAGCACCTGGCCAGTTATAAAAAGTCAATTCTAGAGGCAAAGCTTAAGAGCTGGTCTCGTTTCTGCACCTTGAGCAACAGTGAGCATGGAATTATACAGCGGATTGCAACTGGTAAGGTTTACCAATCAATGCAATTTCAGGCTTTATCAACTTCCACCAACACCAAGCAAACCACAGAAAGTATACTTAAAGATCTGATGACAGCCATATTCCCCGCTGATGATATCACCACCGATAATCCATATCATAACAACATACGAAATCAATCTTCAACACCCACGGCCACCTCGGACCCACCGTTTGCTTATAATGAGCTAAAGCACATAGTAAAGCATCTGGCGAATTCGAAAGCACCAGGTATGGATGGGATAGATAACGTAATTGTAAAGCTGATTTTTCGAGCTGACTCGGCTTTCCTTCTACAATATTATAACCGCTGTCTCTACCTTAACACATTTCCTCAGCCATTTAAACAGGGCCAAGTTATTTATTTTCTTAAAAAGAACAAGAACCCTAGTTTCCCAACGTCTTATCGGCCAATCTGCTTACTGTCAGCCCTGGGGAAGGTTTTAGAAAGGTTGGTCATAGGAAGGCTTAAGCATCATCTATATAAAACGGACTTCCTCAGCCGGAATCAGTTTGGTTTTAAAAGTAACAGCTCAACTGAACACGCTTTTCAAAGTCTCCGCAACATCATTGAAGAAGCACATCAGAGAGATCAATATGTCGCATTGATCGCGCTTGACATCCAGCAAGCTTTCGATTCACTCTGGTGGCAGGGCTACGCAAGGCACTTCAACAAACAGGGTGCCCAAAAAACATCACTTCTGTCATCTTTAGCTTTCTCGAAAATCGTACGCTAACCACTATATATGACGGAGGACCAGTCACCATTCCCCACACTAGAGGATGCCCACAGGGTTCTGTAGGCGGACCAATTCTTTGGAATGTTTATTTCAATGGGATTCTGACGTCAGCATGGCCAGACCATACCAAAGTTATAGCTTTTGCTGATGACACGCTCCTCATTGTTGAGGGCAAAACAAGGGCAGCACTCCAGGCAAACAGTAACGCATCTCTCCAGCTATTTTCCATGAATTGCACAAATCTGAAACTCAAAATTTCACATCCGAAGTCGCAAATTCTAATCCTTCATAGGAAAACAATGTTTCTGAAATCTAACCCAAGAATAACTCTGGATGGCACTAGTCTAAGACACACCAAGGCGCTAACGTACCTTGGTGTCATAATTGATAAGAAAATGTCCTTTCTACAGCACATCAGAACACTGAAGAAGAAAATGGTCCCGATCGTTCAACGATTCCGATCCATGATAACAAGAGATTGGGGCGTTAAAGGCAAAATTACCAAGGCCATTTATCTCTCTGTCATCGAGAAAATGGCAACATATGGCTCCTCCCTGTGGACTCTTCCCATGACAGTCAGAAAACAGCGACAATTAAACAGCTTGCAACGTTATTTCACCCTGCTTATCACCAGAAGCTATAAGACCACGTCCACCACTGCGCTCAACATCTTGGCAGGATTACCACCTCTCCATCTCACCTGCACTCAGATAGCCCTCAAAACGAAAGTTCTGCAGCTAGGAGAAACAATCACAACTGAAGGGCACACTTTCGTTGCGTCTGACTTTGAACGACCTGTGCACAAAGACTGTGAACATCCATCGAAAAGACTGAAGGGTATTCTCATCTACAACTTACCTTCTCAGCAGTCCTCCAAAATCGGAGGCGAATTAGTGGCAAAACCTACACCTTATAACATCTATACAGATGGCTCACGAATTGAAAGGAAAACATTATCAGCATTTGTAGTCTACCATGACAACCACATGATCTACGAGGCGAAATTCAAATTAAGGGACTGGAACTCTGTTTTCCAAGCCGAAGCTATTGCCATTGCCCAAGCCATCACCACCATAGACCATCAGAACTTCACCCCGGCAACCATCTGGTCAGACAGCGCATCAGTCTTGTATGCACTTCTTGATCCACTACATAAGTCCCCGATCATCCACTCAATTCAAAACAAATTAGCAAATTCACCATCACAAATTAAATTGAGCTGGATAAAAGCCCATCAAGGTGACATTGGTAATGAAAGTGCGGACAAGGCAGCTAAGGAAGCCACGATAATTGATGATACCGAGGCGCTGATTATCCCTTTCCCGAGATCGTCACTCACTGGGCAACTGAAGGAATTCACCATCAGCAACTGGCAGCAACTGTGGGATGATGCTACAACTGGTCGTGTTACCAAAACCTTTCTCCCAAGAGTCACCAATCAACATACACATTGCAATCCTTACCTTAATCAACTCCTCACATTTCACGGCCCATACCCGCAGTACTTCTACAAAATCCAGAGAGCAACTTCCTCCTATTGCATTTGTGGAGCCCAAGGTGACCGACTTCACTATATTTTAGAGTGCTCGGAAACAGCCCCCTATCACCTAAAGAAGCATGCACAACAAAACAACACCGATTTTCTCAAGTTTTGCCTCGGGGATCGCCATCGCAGACAACTTCTCACCAAGCTTATGCTCTATATGACTGGAAGAGGACTGAAGCTCTGCCGTGACCTGAGACTAACTCCCTCTACTAATGTTAATGATGCGGGTAACCAAACCGAGGACTCGGACAATGAATAGCAGGTAGCAACATCTGTCCTATTCATGAAACATCAAAAATAACAACTTACAGGGACAGCCCAAAAGAACTCGCCTCTGTCTGCCTCCAATGTGTTTCCCTCTTTTTTTTTTCTTTTATTATTTATATATATATATATATATATTTACTTTATTATTTTTATATTTATTTTTATTTATTTTATTTTATTTTTTTTATATTTTTTTTATATTATTTTTTTTTATTAAATATTGCAGAGATACAGGTGCTCCCAAGCACCTCTTAGAGGTCTAGGGGGCTCTAGGTGTGGGGAAGACTTTACCCGTTAACCACATGGTACAGTCCGGGGTCTCCCCACACAGTCAATCAATCAATCAATCTTTATGTAGATAAAGATAAAACTTTCACTAAGCAAACAAGAATTTCAATAAAGTTTTTTTTTCTTTTTTTTTTTTTTTTTTTTTTTTTTTTTTACATAAATACTTGTATACAGCTTTCTCATGGATTTCAAATGTTGGAACAATGCTTATATTAGTAAATAGAGAAAAATAAAATTCGTAAAACATTTATCCCGAAAAAAACTATTAAAGAAATATAGCTACTACATTCATCTTTAATTGTATGATTATCGTGTTGGTTGTAATAGAATTCTTATCGCATAGTTTCTTGCCTAAATTTTATTAATAATTAATATTTGAATCTTATTCCAACAAAAATTTCCATTTTTAAAATTTCAAAAAATGTAAATGTCCAAAAAGTTTTAAACATTAGAGATGAGCTTATACATTTGAAATTATTCTTGATTCCTGCTTCAAAATTATAAAGGCACCCTACCGGCTACTTCCATATGCTTGGTAGAACCCAAATCTGCACTGGAAGGTCAACATGTGACCTTATGGCTAATCTAAATTTGAAGCAGACAGTAAAAGATTCTTTTATGGTGTATGGGCATTGTAATCAAATTTAATTTTTATGACATTCGTCATAATATATCTAAAAGCAGAATATCAATCATTCCAAGAAAATTTAAATCTAATATTAATCATAAAATTATAAATGTGTGACATTGAAAAGTAATCTTTAAAGTATAAGGAACACTTCTCTTAATATGTGTTTCTACTTTTTATAAAAAAACGATTAATCAAATTAATAAATTAAAAATATAAATATACTTTAGTATATTTATATTTAAAACTATCCTTACACTTTAACTAAAAGGCAGCAAACAAAACTACTAAGAAAATTTTATAACTACATATAAAAATGAAGCAACTCAGTAATAACAAAATAATTTTTAAAAAATATATTAACAATCTAAGTTTATTTAACATAATATTTTAATATTAATAATAAGAACACGTTGAATTAATTAATTTAAATTAATAAATTAATGTAATTAGTTTAAATATAATCAATAAAATTTTTTATTCTTCTAGCAATTATTTTCAATCCGATATAAGCAATTCTTCAATCATCTCCTTTAATTAATATTACCTATGATCAAAACATCGATTTAGTTTTCATGTTGTGAAGCTAAATTAATATAATTTGAATGATCCATTAATAAATATTGTTATTAGCTCAGATATTTGGTTTCGTAGACCCTCTTATGATTTCTCTACAATTAACTAAAAAATTGGTATAAGTTCAGTATCCCCATATATGATTTCTCGTTAAATCTGGCGCCCTTTGTTTTGATCGTAGTGTTGCCGATTTCAATTTTTGTTTTTATTGTAGTGTTACCAAATTCAATTTTTGTTACTATTCTTTCTTTCTTTTTTTGTTGTTGTTGTTGCCAGTATTCATTTTTCTCGTATTTTATTTCATTTTTACGTTATATATGTTTTTTTAGTGGCAACTGCTATTTAAGTTTTACTTCGAGTTTCTTTGTTCTAGAACTTTCTTTTCTACGTTTCTATTGGAATTGGAAGCCATTTGTCTTCTGTTTGCTGTTGGTGCAATTAGGGGATTTTCCCTCAATTGTGTTTCGTTGTCGCCAGCGTCCAGTCATACTAAATTTTTCTTTTTCACAATTTCTTTAACATTATTTCTTTTTATTTGGTTTGTTTATCTCATATGTATAATTTTATTTATTCATTTATTTTATTTAAATTCTATTGCTTACATGTATTTTTCATTGTATTCGTGTTTCATCTTTTTATTTACTTAAAAAAAGTATACCTTTAAAAAATGCTTTTTCCATGTTTCCTTTTTTTTTTTAAATTTTATAACGTGTATATATATAGAAAATATTTTTTGCATGCTTTTTATAAATTTTATAAAGTGTATATATTTAAAAAAATATTTTTTGCATGCTTTTTTTTTTTTTTTTTTTTTTACTTGTGACAACGAACAAAATGTCGAAATAAATATACCAATCGGCATATTACCTAAGCTTCATATCAAGTAAGTCCATGATTTATATTTATTTCCCTTGTTAAATTTTCTAAAATGCTTATTTTGCAATCGAACTGCGGGAAATTTCCCGTGTTAATAAACGCGTGCTTAGCTTGGCGACGAAAAAAATTCGCCGCGTTCGCCAATATATGGAAACTAGTTCCGAAAATATTAAAATATTTCGAAGTATATCAAATACAGATAGATCCATCTTGTAACTTGAAATTCCTCGAGGGTGCGAGGAAATTCGAAATTTGCTTCAAGTGTTTAAAGGGCCTCTACTGAACAAATTCTTCAATACCTTGGTCTCTCTGGGAGAGATCTGATGGAGAATCAACTCATGGTGCTGGAAGTTTTGAAGGTGTATGTGCTCATGGACCTGGTCTAAAGCTATGATATCAACAACCACAAATAGTAAGATTTCTGTTAGTACATAATTATAAATTAATGTTCTGAATATCTTTGAGCCTTTGTCATAAAAAATAGTATAAAATAACTTAATTTTTATAATCGGAATTCATTTGAATGATCACAATCAAAATTATTATGGTGTTGAATTACAAAAATTTAAGTTAAATTTAGGCGTGGTTAAACAGTCAATTTTAATCATTAAAAATGTATTAAATATAAGAATTTGTATTGTTAGGAATTAATTATTTGGTTTGAATACCATTCTTTTAATGTAAAAGTTATTTGAAAAATAACAAAAATGTTTTAATAATGTTTGTATATATATTATTAATGCGATATATTTATTATTTTTATTGTTTGCTTAAGTATGTCACATTAAAAATTTACAATTATCTAAAACACAAAATTGATTTATCTTTAAAATTTTATTTAATTTAAAAATTAATGGAAAATATGTAATTTTAATATCACTTTATTGATTCTTTTCTGTCATTTTCTCCAAGTGAACCGAAAATTGCACTCCTATGATATTTTTATTATGAAGTAGTAATTTAGTTACTTCATTGTTCCATTTTATCATAGTAATGAGAAATCTGAAGTAAAAAGTACAAACATTTTAAGTATGTTTTAGATTCTTATTCTAAATATTTATTCTGAACAGTATAAAATATGTTTGAATAGTCATATATATTGCAAAAAAATGTGTGTCTAAAAGACACGTATATAAAATAACGTGTCTAAAAGACACGTATAAATATAATATCCTTTTCAACTTAGTGTTCAAATGCAATTTCCATCATTAACTATATCCATTTGTTTTGAATATTTTGAAGGAAAAAAGTCTTTTGATGTATAAGTAGATTAGATAACTAAATCGTAGCGCTCTTACCTTTGGTTAAACTGGTCGTGGTTTCAAATCCTTCCTGGTCGTGGATATTTGTATTGGCTTATATAGAATCCACTTGAAATTAAAATAGATTAATTAGCTATTGGGTGAGTAAAATGACCATGGAGTGACAAACAAACTGAGACAAATTCTTGCTGCAAAAACATACAGTGAATTATTTATTTATTTATTTATTTTTAGCCTTAGAGAAGTGCATTTATTTCAAATTGAAAACCAAACCTTTATTAAAAAAATAGTCATTAATGCAAAGCTAATTTAAATTTTTTACCTAAAAAGTTTGAAATGGTCACTGGAAGTTTCTCATTAAGATATGAATGATAATTAGTTTTAGTGAAATGATGATTCTTATATTGTTACCGCATACTTCAAATAAATTGTAGTTTCTTCTAAAGATTCCAGTTTTTTGAAGTTCAATATGTGTTAGTGAAAACTGCTTTAAGAATTTTTATTTATAATTGCCATTTTAATTTTAAATTTTATCTCATAAGTTAAAATAAATATTATAATCATCATTTTTTGTATCATTGATGAAAATACAAAAATTTTTATTGAAAAAATTTAACTTTTCTATAATTTAGTAGTTAGAAGTTTGCCGTATTTTAAATTTTTCTGCGAAAATGCACCCAGAAATAATTTGAATTACTTTTTTGTGTCTTTTATTGATAGTAGCTGATGGAGTAAATATCCAAATCTTTTTCTGTACCTGCATTTACATTTGTAATTAAAAATAAATTTTGCCTTTTCACAAATTTTTACTGGTCTCCAAGCTGAAATCTTTAATATTCACATTTGCATTACCATTTTTCGGTTAAGAGAGACTCTTATATTTTAGATAATTTAACTTACCTTAAATTTAGAAACTTGAGAATATATTTCAATCGTGTTTGAAAATGATGTGTGCGCGTATTTCTATATAATTATTCATCTATATTAAATAAGCATTTTTCTGCGTAACTATTAAATCAAATATAAAAGGAATTTATTGAGTGAAAAAATTTCTGATGTTTAATTTTGATACGAAATTAAATATTAAGTAAATATTTTCCCTAGTCCTTTTTATGTTGACTTTTTGTGCTCGCTTACAAACTGTGTTAACTTAGAAAAATAATGTAATTGGTGTGAAACATTTTTGAAAGAAAAAGAATATTGCTAATTTACAATTAGAATTTTTCTTTTAGAAATGGATTATTTTTTGAAACGTGTTTTAATCTTCAATAAAGCAGTTCATGTGCTTAAATGGGAATTTCACCTAACTTTCATTCAAAGATAATTTATTAATTATATATTTTTATTAATTTTTCTTTTGAAATAAGTGGTTAATAATTTATTCAAAGATCAATTATTTTGGCATATTTTAAATCATTTTGCTGTTATTCTTGCAGATATTTTTCTCATAATTAGTATCTGAGTAAAATAGAAATGATTAATTTATTATATTGAAAACATACTTATATATAACTTTCCTAGTTTATGAGCAATCCAATTCATTTAAATAATAATATAATTTCTTGTGTTTTGAACTGTAATTTGTAATTTCAGTATGTTTTATGGAAATTGGGAGTAACTGATTTTAAAATGAAAAGCTTTAGTTATTATATGTGGAACATGTAAGCATCAATTTACTTTTATTTATTATATTTCAATTACTTTAAACGTCTCAAAACCTATCTAAATTAATAACATTTAAACTAATAATTTTATCACATTAAGATTATCTATACTTCATATGTAACTTTTATAAAATATAGCTTAGATTCAAAAGTGATTATATTTGGAAAAAATATTAGACTAAGTTATTTTGTTTGGTTGTACTCTCTTTTTATTTTAATACGAACTAATGGCGTAAAAACTATAAAACTTTAATAGTTTAATATATTATAAAAACAAATATTTCTGCAAGAATTATCAATAAAATTTATATATATATATGTATATATATATATATATAAGACCATATAATATGAATTTTACACATCATATTCATTAAGATATGCAGTTTACAAACTTATTGTCAATAGCAGTAATATATATATATGTGATTTAGTAATATTAGCATTAACCATAATATCACCATAGAGTGTCATTTTTTATTCTTACCTATATGGTGTAGTAGTTCATGTTGTTCTCGTGTGCAGCTAGAATGGCAAATTGGGGTGCACTGCCCCACTTTTCCAAGTGAACTGTATTTGGTGATGAATCTGACTTCTTCAGTACACACACATGCCATAGGGACCCGCTTATAAAGTAGGCAACCATTCACACCTCATTCACACAAGAAAAGGACAAAGACAGGATAGATAGAGATAGAAAGTACGTCCATGCCAGAACGAGGATTTGAACCCAGGACCTCCCTATCCGTAGTCAGGCACGCTCACCACTAGACAAGTTAACCGGAATATGTGTGTGATGTAGTATTTAATGAAAGCCAGAGTTTCTAAATAAAATTTACTTTTATAAAGTATAGAAAATTATAAGTGATAAGTAAATATTTAATAATATAATAGAAAAAAAGAAGTGTCAGCAGAGAGTAATATCTTGAGTTGGGAGTTTATAATTTACTTTATTATGCTTTTAACATGGTTCATTTAACCACACAGTTTCACTCTTCTCCAGAATATGTTGTGTATATTCATCTTTATGTTTGCTTATGTTGACGCCAGGAAGCTTCCATAAACAAAGCTCAAAATAGCTCTACCAAGACTCCTCTGCTTAACAGTATTTTGAACCATGATATTTAGTATAGTGGTTTTATGCGGGGTTATTTTCACGCACTTATTATCTTAAAGCGCAAAACTATTTTAAGTTGCCCTCATGTGTAACTGCAGAAATTATAATACTTTATTTTCCAAATGAGCCTTTGCAGAAGATTCTTAAAAATAAATTGGAATTTATGATTGTGCAAGAGCAAATAAGATGACATATGCTTAGATGTAATCGAAACAATTTTTAACTAGTGCTATTGTATAGGTCCCGTGCTATTCAATTAATAACAATTTTCATATGAAAGAGTAGCTAATCTTTATCACGTGTATTATTTAATAAAATCTAGAAGATATGTTATAGGATCTTTAGCGTCACTCCAGGGCTCCCTCTGATGTATTCAAACACATGCGCTCATACAACTACACTTGAGCTTCACTCCACGGGGTCCCTGATGAGGAATCAGACTCGTGAGCTCATTCACAACACTTGAGCTTCACTCCATGGGGTCACTGATGTGGAATCAGACCCGTGAGCTCATGCAACGACACTTGAGCTTCACTCCACGGGGTCCCTGATGTGGATTCAGACCCGTGAGCTCATGCAACGACACTTGAGCTTCACTCCACGGGGTCCCTGATGCGGAATCAGACCCGTGAGCTCATGCAACGACACTTGAGCTTCACTCCACGGGGTCCCTGATGTGGAATCAGACCCGTGAGCTCATGCAACGACACTTGAGCTTCACTCCACGGGGTCCCTTGAGCTCATGCAACGACACTTGAGCTTCACTCCACGGGGTCCCTGATGTGGAATTAGATCCGTGAGCTCATGCAACGACACTTGAGCTTCACTCCACGGGGTCCCTGATGTGGAATTAAACCCTCGAGCTCATGCAACGACACTTGAGCTTCACTCCACGGGGTCCCTGATGTGAAATCAGACCCGGGAGCTCATGCAACGACACTTAAGCATCACTCCACGCGGTCCCTGATGTGGAATTAGACACGTGAGCTCATGTAACGACACTTGAGCATCACTCCACGCGGTCCCTGATGTGGAATTAGACACGTGAGCTCATGTAACGACACTTGAGCTTCACTCCACGGGGTCCCTGATGTGGAATCAGACCCGTGAGCTCGTGTAAATATATTGCTGAACTTCACTCAGTAAATTGCCTGAGTAGTTCACACCTTTACTTGTGAAAAGCTGTTATCCCTAAAAATGTTCCATTGCATTTTGATTTACATTTTATGTATCTGATACTTACCTATTTTCCTATACATTTTTTAGTATTTGTCATTCATACTTAAATTTAAACTTTTAATAATTTTTAAATATCGTTCTATTTTTAGTTTAAGATTTAAATAAAATTGATTAATATTTCAAAGTATATTAATTTTCTCAAGGTTGAATTTCTATATTTAAATAATAAAATAAAATTAAACTTCATCTCTCTCTTCGAAATTTGTTTAAAATCAGATTATTGCTTAAATAAAATGGAACACCCTGCAATCTCTGTCTGAGGATATTTTTGAAATAACTCTGGAAATCTTAAATTTTTCCACTAAGCTAAGTAAATTTAGCAATAACTGTAGATTCTGTAATTTCTGATTTCATGCTGTTGTCTTGTTTAGTTGATGAACGCTGATTTTATACTTCAAAAAAACAGTTTGTCACTTAAAAAAAATTAGTAAAGTTTGAAATTGTATTATAGCAAATGTATTTATTTCTTTCGGTTCTAAAAATACAGAAAATCACTTAAATTGGAAATTATCCTTAAAAATTATTTTTTAAATGTATTATAGCACAATATGCACATGATGTGTCAGAATATTCATTAATTTATGTTTTAAAATGCTGAAGATATTATTCACAAATAAGTTTTTTATTTTCAAATTTATTCACAAATAATTTTTTTTTAAAATAATACTTTTAAAAAAATTAAGTTTCTTTGATATTTTGAATAATTAAAAAGAATTAATATATATTTTTATAACAATTTGCTATTCTATCTAATTCAATTTTACTTACTATCACTTAATATATTGTATAGTTTTGTATTCAGTGGTAAAAAAAGTTTGCTGTAAAAATTTAACTGAATTCAGAATAATGTAAATGTATGCATTAACATAAGATAATTATGGAAAACTCGTGAAGTTAGCTGTATTGGTTATTATACAGTAAAGAGTTTAATTCATGTGCATATATTAAAAACTTAAATCTCGATCTCAGATTTTTTTAAATTAAATTTGAGAGAGATTGATAATTTTGAGTAAGTAATTATCATCCCAGTCAATACAACAAAAATTTTGAATAAAGAATTTGGAAAAAAGAACTGAATAATTATTTATCATTACTTTAGTTTGATCTATCAAGTGTATTATATGTGAAATTAAATATCAATTTTAATACTTTATAATACTACGTTGTTTAATTAATAACTTTTTATACCCTGTTTCATAAATGAGATACCCTGAATTATATTTATTTATCAAATAACTGATAAAATGGAATGAACTGCATATTGCATGCTTTTTTGTTAGTCAATATTTGTACTATTATCGTTTCAATTTTATTTTTATTTATAAAATGACTTTTAATTGTAGCTAAGAACTTATCAATGTTCAGAAAAAAGCCTTAACTTAAAAGCAAAACATTTTATTATAGTTTGTTATTTTATATCAATAAATTCATGTACCCTATTAATAGTCATACTTTTAATTTAATAGGGATAATAATAAGAATTATTATTTTTGTTATTATGTGCGCGTGAGTGATTTGAACCGGTAGTTGTTAAAAGTTCAACGAGTCTGCTGCTTTGCCAGAGCAATTTTTGTGCGAAATATTCCTACATCCACAATGTTAGTTCGTTTTTATTTGTTTCGATCGCTTACTTCATTTAAAGTATTTAACGACTCTCTAATGAAGCTCAAGTATGTATTTTCATCACCAACACAAACTTTCTCTGATATTGCAATTGGAATTATAGAATAAATATATGTAATTCACATAATTTCACAATAGTTATACCCAATGAAATAAGTTGCAGTGATTTTGTGATAAAATAACGCGGTTTCGATAGATGTAGGAGGATTCTAAAACTAATAACTCGCCCATCGTTTGTTGGAGATAAGTGACAGGACTCTCGAATAAGCTTCTAGAACTGCGAAAAATCCGAATTCAAAACTTTTCTGAGAGAAGAAGAGCTTCTTGGTTAAAATAGGATTGGATTGATTCCTCAAACAACCAAGAATTCATCTACTATGTGAGCATTGCTAATTTTTGAAAACACTATAAGCTTTATTTATAAAAATTAAAAAAAAAACCTATGATATATAGAACAAAAACATTTTCCTGGTATTTATAAGTATATAAACTTTTAGATAACATTTTTATATACAATTTCCAATTTTTTTATCTTTCTTAAATTATTTATTCTTAAATTATTAATTAAACATATCTTCAAAATATTGAGACAATTTAAAAATAATTAAAAAAGTTTTAAAACAAATTTCAAACAAAGACAAATTATTCTTCAGAATTATCGAAATTTACAAAAAGTGAAGGTCTAGTCATAATAGAACTTGAGAAATATTTTAAGAAATTTCTCCATATACCCAGCACAATACAGCTTGATTTCTATATGGCTTGGAAATTTAAAAATTAATAATAATGTTAAGGTCACACATTCCTTAATGTCAATTCTTCAAATGTCTCTGATTATTTTGAATCGAGGTAGTAGGACACTGAAATTTTCTGTGTATGATGCCACAGTGCTTACAAAATATTTCACTTCTAAAGTAATTTTCGAAAATGCTATAATCGACTATCTCGTAAATGAAGTTAATACAAAGACGCTTTGCAATAGAAGAACGAACTTCTATTTGTCAGCTCACAATGTCTAAGTTCCATCCATAGGAATGTTTAGAAATAATCACAAAGAATAGAAATGTTGATAAGTTTCACATTGTAAACTTTTCTTGATTAAGTTGCAGACAACAGATACAGTCATTCATGCTGAATTCTTAAAAATGAAGACAAATAAATAAATTTTTAAGTATTCAATATTTGATTTTCAATATTCCAAGGTAATTTTTATTGTGATTTTTTTTTTCTGTTGTAGAATTAAAAAAAACGTTATGGATTTAAAAAAAAATATCTTTTTATATCTATTTATTGTATTTTAAAATAATTTCTTGACAAAATTAAATGGTAAATGATTGAATATGAAGCGGAAAGATTATGTCAAATAAATTCACGCAGGACGAAGGAAAATTTCTTATATTGAAAATGTTATTTCATCGATGTAATAGTAAAAATACCTACGGAATGAAAAACTTATTTATATAAAATGAACAGAAAAAATAACAAAAGGAAATAGTAAGGAAAAAAAGCCGTTTATAAAAAATACTTCATCAAAAAACTCATCAAAAACATCAAAAAACATCATCGAAAAACAGATGAAAAAAAGAATAAAGTATGCTTATATATATATGGTGTGCGACTTATAAAAAAGCAAGTTCTTTGGACATTATTGGTGCCAAAAATAAGTGTGTGTAGGGAGTTTTGTTCAGTTATTAGCTTCATTTTACTTTCACTGGCAACCTTGTAAGACAGTAAACAAAGAGCCAGTTCAAGCGTTCTGAAAGGTTAATTTCTGTTCCATTTGAAAATGCATAACAAAGTCAATGGGGAAATAATAAGCATTGTATTGAAATGAAAATTTTGCTTTTTAACTACACGATGTCTATTTATTAATGATCAAGTGTGTAGGTGTGTAGCCTACACATCCATGTACTTCTTTTCGAATAATTGGAGTTCACGCCTAATATTTGTACATAAGACTTTAGGCTACTCCCAAATACAATCTCTAATGGAGCAATTTTAAAAATAAATGAAATAATTTCGTTTCAAATAGGAAAATTAACGGATTGAAAAATACACAATAAACACCACTTATAAGGCCATATCTGGTTTGGTTTAGACTGAGCTGGCAGTCTACGATTACTGCACTGGTTTTTGCTTCTACAGTTCATGTGTTTGAATCTACTTTGACCGTGGATGGTAATAATTGTCTGGAATGCACTTTAAACTGTAGGTCCTGGTTTAACTTCGTGGGCAAAAATGACCGTTAATGACAAATAAATGTGATTCTAACTAGGATGCAACATAAATCAGAAGCTGAATACATTCTTTCGAGTGCAAAGATTTGAAGTTCGATCCTAATTCCAAGTAAATAGCTGGAGATGCCTGTTATTGACAATTTTCATGAGCTCATCATGCATCTCAGATTTACAAGGCTTAACGAGAAGTTTATGTTTATAGTATGTGATATCAAAATATTACCATATTTTTAAATTTCGAGTTTGAAGAAAATATTTGTTGCATTTTGCTCTGAACTATCAAGAATATTAACTTTTCTTTCATTAAATGCGTAATAATAAATACTGTGTGTTTCTATGTTTTTTATTTTAAATTATTAGATTTATATATCTAATAATTTATTAGATATATAAATCTAATAATATAGAATAATAAAACACTTTAGAAGAATAAAATATTTTTAGATTTTTTCAACCTATTTTTGCATTTACTGAGTTTTTGTCTAATATCTCTGTGAGTGATCCTGTGACTTTGAGAAATTTATAAGAATAATTTTAGTTTTTAATTATCTACACCATAATTCAGGAAAATTGAGAAGCAATTATGCAGCGCTAAAAATTTTTCGTTTCGTTCCAGTTAATGACAAATTATAGAAATTTTGAGCTCAGTAAATTTAGTTTTACATCATATAAATAAATCTTAATTTCAAATCTTAAATTATATAATAGCGTATTGTATGAATTTAGTTATATTTGGGTGTCAAACAAAACTTAGTTTTATTTGTATAAAATGCTTAGAAAATACTTCAAAAAATGATGTTATAATGTTAATAAAATCCTCTGCTTGTTATGAAGTTAATACTAAGACGATTTGCAGTAGAAAAAGGAAACTTTTCTGTGTGCAATCATTCGTCTGTTTAATTGTTGAAGTTATATCCGTGTGGATGATGTTTAAAATGAATCACGAAGGATTTAGAGAAATTATTAGAAAGTTTTATATTGCAATCTTCTCTCGATTGAGATATAATAGTGAAAGATGAACAATTGTAATCCCTTTGGCTCATTATTATATTCTAATATAATTTAAATACTTAATAATATTTTATAATGGTGTTTACAATTCACATTCTGAAAAAAAATAAAATTTTTGAATGTCACTTGAATTCACATCCTCTTCCCCCCACGAAACTATCCATTATATCTGAAAAATATACATTGGATTCAAATTCTTAAAAATTCTTATTTTCTTTCAATTATAATTTACAAATTTAATTCCAAAATTCATTAAAATTTCGAACCTTCTATAATTTCAAATGTATTAAAAAAGATGTTGAATGAAATGCATATTTTCGGATCTTTACTTTTTGACTACGGTTAAAGTTTCGTCAAAAGGTTATTAAAAACACAAAGTGCTTTTCCCCCCCCCCCCTAAGAGCGCCAGTTTTTCGTCTAAAATTTGTTTGATACATTAAGTATTAGTGTAACCCCTATTATTTCAAAAGTTCTTGCAATTCTTTAGTAATATATGTTTTCTTATTTAATACCTCTGAATAGGTTTGGTGCTTATTCAGACATTTTATTTTAAAATGAATTTATTATTTTCAATTAAGCCATATTGTTTTATGTTAGCATAAATCTGTTTATAATTTTTTCTTCTATATCGCAAGTATGATCTATAAATGTCTTGTGTTGTGTCCTCGAGTTTTTGCACAAAAAACTCACTGAATTGCAAGGGATATTATATTGCTTTATGTAGGATCTCAGGACGTGTAGGTCTTGAGGTAACGAGAAGGGATTGATGTAGCTGCTAAGTCTGCGTCCACTCCATTTCAGTCTCTTGATCCTTTCTCTGGTGCGACAAAAGGCATGAAAATCTTTATTCACTTTAGCCGGAATCGTGGAGTATGCAGTTCAACAACAAACTAAATACCACAACTTCATTCCTCATTTCATTTTCAGTTTTACCGGTACGAAGCGTGAAAGTAAAATTAATCCACCTTCGTATAAAACGTTTCACACATTAGTATCTGATTTTAAATGAATTGAAACCTTTGTGTAAAACATGTGATGAACCATATATTGTTTTCGCATTCTGATTTCATGTTCTGATTTTAAACATCATAGTTTTAATTTTTTAAGAGTTAACATTTATCAGAGCGATATTTGCTAGGAGAACTTCATAAAAACGTTTTTGCAATATTTCAAAAGCATCTGTGTTTTATAGATATTATATATAATTTTTTAAATCAAAAATATATATACGTTTAATTATATATTTAGATTATTTTTTTGGGTTTAGCTTTTTCTTTTAGCTGTTTTAAATATAATTTTTTTTGTACATTGGATGTTTTTCTAAACATATTTTAATTTATATTATATGCATATACATGCATGTATCTCGTATATTTTAAAAGGCTTTTAATAAATTGATTGAGTTTTGAATAAAATGATAGAAATAAATCATTATGAATATATTTAGTTTCGGCTCAGCTTGTCTTCATTTGGACCTTGCAAACCCAACCAACCAACTATAAATGCCTTACTCTGTAAAATATATTCTGATTTTTAAAAGTTTTTGAAGCACCAAATTTTCCCTCTTTTAATTTCTTGATATATATATATATATATATATATATATATATATATATATATATATATATAAACCATGAACAAAAATTTTTTTTTTACTTTTAAATATTTTAAAAAACAAAAAATTGGAAAATATAGACACACTTTTATGTATAATGCTCAATTATAAACATTCACAGCAATGGACATTTATTGATTTATTCAATAATGAGAAGAGTCTTTAAAAATCCTTTTCTCATGAGCGTATGCGAAGATGGCGGGAAAAGATAATATTTATAATTAAAACTGACGTTTTGACATTTAGTTCAGGAGTTCGATTTCTATCTCCGATATGGACTTTTTTCTAATGATTCATTAGAAAGATTAGTTCTGAGCAGTAATTTCCACCAGAATTAGTCTTATTATCTAAGAGAAGATTTCTGTAATATACTTAAGAATTTGCCCAGTTTTCTTTCTAGAAAAATTTCCACAGTAATCTGTTTCCATTCATGACAAGGACAAGAACTCTCAATCGCTTACTTCAATAGAAATATAAGAAGAAAGCAAAAGTGCAACATTCGTCTCTTGTTCTTTAACCGTGGGGTAGGTGGAATTAATTCTTAATTGATGCTGAATGCTTGGAAAACCTTAATACCATCTTGTTATTTTTAAACGGCAGCAGTAGGATGTTGTTTCTATGCTTTAAAAGTATGAATATTCAGATAAATCAGACGTGTGAATGCTGTCAATTATTTCCATCATTAGTTCATCTTGAAAGCATAATATGAAGAATTTCAAAATGTTTTATTTTTCAACAATTAGCCGTTGAGCTTATCCATTGTCTGTGTTTAAAAGTTTGTTTCGTGGTGAATCACCATTACATTATGATAGGATACTTAAGAGACATTGTGATACATGCTTTAGTGTGAGAACTCAATGAAAAAAAACATTTATTTTTAAATCGCAATAGATTATAGTTGAATATAAAATGAAAATTTCTGAGATGAGGAGTATATCTATCTCACTTCAATTCATGATTAAAAATGCATTACAATAGCTATTAGATTCTTATTCTCTGCTCTAGAAATTAAAAAAAAGTCATGTCTCTGTTGATGAACGGAAGATCTTCGTTTGAGTTTTATGATTGCAGCTGATAGTTGTTACACAGCTGTCTGTGCGTGGAAAGTTTTAATTATTATTTGACTGAAATTCTGTTTATGAATATTCTTATGGAAAACAACCGCGGCAGATGTTAAGCGTTTTAAGTTCTTTTCATCTGTGCTGAGCTATCAAGTTTCGTTTTACAATGTTAACTTTTTCTCAGAGATATAAAATGCTGTCAATAATAAATTTAATAATTCTTTACTAAATAATCTTTCTATACTGAAATTATTTCTACTCACTTGTGAATGAAATTAATAATGTGTATTCGATAATCATCATAAACATGTGTGTGTTTTTACCTCTTTTGTTTCATGTAAAATTTTTGATCGCAAGAATCGCGAATTATTTATGCTACTAATTAATATTACTTCAATAAATAAATGGTCAAGAACCATTGAACATTTTTGTTAAATAATCCAAAGTATTTACTGTAATTATTGTATTAATCTTACATTCATATTTTTCTAGTGAATGCAATGAAATTGTTATAATTGTTTTTCGCTACCAAATTCCTTAGTGTTATTCCAAAATCAAATTATAATACTACTTAAAAATGATCTTACTCTTTATTTGCAATAGTATAAAAATTATTTTGATGAGAAAGTACATTACAATCCTAAAATTACATCAACTTAAATTAATGAAAAATTTTATTTTATTTAAAATTTTCTTCTGGTTGCTTAGTTTTTTTTTCTATTTAATAAAATACCTTTTTTGAGAGGGAGAATAGGCATTTAAAATTCTAACACAATAAACCAATGTACAATAACCTGTTATTTTTCCGTTACGTCATAAAAATGTATGCTTCAAATATTATTTTAATGGATTGAGAGAGAGAGAGAGAGAGAGATCTTCCTAAACGTATTAAGTAAATAAATTTATGTTGTTCTGCATATTTAAATCACTAATTTTGTTCTAATGTAATGTTATAAATCCTTAATTTAGGAAATTATTTTAACGTTAATTCAAATATTTAATTATATTATACAGCTTTATTGCTGAAAAGTTTTAATATTTTTGGAAAAGAACGTGTGTATTTTAAAAGGGCATTTTGATTAAAAAAAATAATAAATTTTCTTTCTTTAAGTTTTGAGAAATTACAAATATTTGATACTAATTCTGTCTTTTATGTTAATGGATTATCATATTTTCCAATAGGTTTTGGACAAGCTTAATTCCTTAAGCGAATCTTTGAATGATTCGTGTGCGTTTTCACTATTTATCCATTTCATTTAAATATTCGACGATATTCAGCAACTACATGAATTTACGTGTATGCCTTTCTGTGTGTATTTATGGATTCAATGACAACTGATCGTGAATTCCAAATCGGTGCTCTGGCTTTCAGTTAGAGAGTTCGTATGCTCAAACTCTGTCTCGGAATGGGATGCATGAAGTGGTCCTCTAAAAAATGCAAGTCTCAATTGAATTTAAAGATATTAATAATTGCTCGCTCCAAACATCGAAATTTGGCCTTTTGCTAAAATAATTTCTGTTTGATTACCACCCCATGCGAGAATTTCTCTAGTAATTCGAACTCCCCTTTAGGATAAAATAAAATTAGATATTATGTGTAAATATTTTACCCTAAAACTAAAAAACAAACCTAACTACCCATTGAATTTCCTCTATAATTTTTTTCTCATTAATATTAACTCGAAATGCAAATATTTCGAAAAGAGCATTCAATGTGAAAAATTTAATTGTAAATTAATTCTTAAATATTTTCCCGCAAATTTATATTTTAGTAAGGTTAAGGAATTAGGCTTTTATAGTTCACTTATATTCGTTCAAAACAGTCATTAACGTTATCCATTAATTTTTCACATGACGAAATCTATCGTGAATTATTCAACGGTTTATTTTTTATAATTAGAGCTTAATGTTTCATTTGGATCGACATCCAAATGTAACGACTCGGTTGTGCATCTCTTACTTCTTCTCATTAAATCCAAAAATAATCTTAATTTCTGAGAATCTATCTTTTATACATCAGTTCGAAATTGATTGATGTTGCTGTTTTCCTTATTTAAAATATTGTATTTTACATACGAGATTAAAACTAAGTTATTAAACTTAATGTAAACTATTGATTTACTGTGGTATAAATATTTAAATAAAATGTAAATGTAAATTTTATTTAAATATTTGTAAACGTAAATTTTAAAAACACTTATTACAAATAAACGTAATTGTTATATTACTCCATTAAAATTATCCTTATAATTTTAATAAAATCATCTATGAATATAATGGATTTTTAATTCGAATTGTTCGAATTTACTGATCCAAGATTGAATTGATCAAATTTTAGCCATTACAAAGCAACCTTATGAACAAAACATTTACGTTAGATGAAAAAAGTTAGCATAATTAATCATTGTAAATTATATATATATATATATATATATATATATATATACCGTAGTGATTCTTGATCACTATTTGGTATAGCCTTTTGTTAAAAGTATCATTGGAAAATCCTTTCAAACTTTTTTAAAGACGTTTCTTTTATTGCGGTATTATTTTTGTTCATTTTTATTAGAAAATATATTCATTGCTTTTAATTAATAGTAATGTTTAAGTCATGATTAAGAAATATCTGTAATTAAAAAAATTTTTAAAAATTAAAATAATGTTAAATTTGAAGTGTTTTGAATTTACTTTTTTTTCATCCTCATGTACCAGGATTTTACGTTGACTATTTTCATGTTGTGCAATTTTAGCTCCCTATTACCAACTTTCTTTACATAAACAGATATTTTAAGACTGATTAAAAATAAAAATATTAACTAATACCCAATAGACTAAAGCTTTTTTTGAGCATCTGAACGTTAATTGTTTCGTCAAAAGTGCTGTTTAATGGAGTATGTTTGCCGTATTCGTGTGTCATAAAGCATGAATACTCTCAGGTGCTCACCTTGACATAAATGAATACAGAAAACAAAAAGCGAGAAAAATTCCAAGTATTTAACAATAACTGGGATTGAAATTTGTACTTTTCACTCTGAAGATTGCTGTATAACGACTGGGCTACGACAATAAAAGGTTTGGTTTGTTTGTCCCTCAACAGTAATTTTTTTGCACACGAGGGCTAATTAGACCAGGACCTATGGCTTAAAGTGGATTCCGAACCACTACAAACATCCACGCCCAAGGTGAGATTCGAATCCACGAACTGTTGAACTGAAGGCAAGAGCGCTAACCATTCAGATGCCAGCTTGGCACGACAATAAAAAGAGTTTTTTTTTTTTTTAAAAAAAAAAAAAAAATTATTTTAGTCTTTGACATCAAAAATCGGGGAATTCAATTTTTTTTTTTTAATATCTGGAAAGTATCAAGTTAGTGGGAATTTTTATGCTATATAGTGAATTGCCCAACGCGGACAGCTAAGAGATGGTGGTAGACTTTTTGAATACGCATCACATTGTATTACAGGATGATTATTCTTAAACAGTCGATCATATTTCTATGTTATAAGGAAGATAATTGTGAAAACTTTCAAGCATTTACTTCGATAAATGTACGTGTTGAAAACTGAAGCGTCATATCCATTTTCTTAATACTTTTGATCGAACTGTAGTTTTCACTCCGAAATGTACGATTATGACAATTATGGGCCAGAGAAATGGATATTCGACTTTGCGAATTCGACAACGGTCGAAGACAGTTGTAAATCATTTATTCACTGTTGCCTGAGATTCTTAATCGATAATAGATCATTTATTAAAATTCTATCTTTATAGATACTTAGATTTTTTCTGAGTTTTTTTTTTTTTTTTTTTTTAGGAATTTGTGAATTTGATTTGCAAGTTATGAAAATAAATTCATTCTGAAAATTTTTTCTAATTGTTGCTCAACGGTCAGTTATTGAACACGATGGCTAGTTAGATCATGATCAACTGTTAACAGTTGATTTCAAATCAGTACAAACATCCGTGCCAAATAAGGGATACGAACCCACCATATTTTTAACCGAAAGCTAGAGCGCTAACCATTCGACTGCCAAATCAGCAAAATTTTTTTGAAAAGGGTGTTTGCAGTGAATAATTAGATACGTTATGGATGATATATTTAAATATTAACTGTAGTTACAAAGTCAATTACGATACTTGCAGTTTTGTGTAGTCAGTCATAAAACTTTCTTACTCTCTTTAATACAGACAGTAGGCATGAAGGGGATTTGTTAAGAGCTTGAAATAATTTGACTCAAGGGGGAAAAAAAGTTATAAATGTTACATTTATAAAAAAAAATTCGTTAATATGATTTAAATTGTATTAAATTTAAATAATTAAATTTAATCATGTATATCATATATAGTAATTAAATTTAATCATATATATCTCAGTACTTATGTTAAATATTTTTTTCATTTTTTACTTTTTGCAGTTTTTAATAATCAGCTTGCATTTCACTGAATATTTTTTAACTCTAACGGAAATTAATATATGTTAATATGTTAATAAAATACAATTAATGTTAATAAAATACAATTAATGTTAATAAAATACATTTCTCAAAATATCCATTAAGTTTCCTAAAAATATACAAATGTTTGTAAAATCTTAGGTTGGGCAAACTTTTTCGGTCGCGGGCCAAATATCTAGGGGGAGGGACATGTTGGCGTGCCAAGATAAATTTTTCAAAAAACAAAATATAAGTTTTTAAATATGTTAATGAGATGAGTAAAATGGAGATTTTTCTTGTAAAAATGCCTTAGATTGAAGTTCGAAGGGAACTGTACTGATTCTAAAAAACAAAGACAAATGCTTGTCTGTCAGTCTACTTCTGAAATGATTTTTTCTAAGGTTCAAGATTGAAAACATTTTTCGCATATATAAGATAAAGCAAACATAGCACCGATTTTCTTGTCGTGAGATATTGATATAACTATTATTAACAACGAACTTCACTTTTAACATTTTAACTATTACAGCTTGCTTGCAATTTCTGTCAATTTATGTTTTGTAGGATAAAAATAGAGAAAGCCAAAAGATCATTAATTCTTTGATAAAATAAATAAATAAATGAAGAGGAAAATTTTAAAAAAGTAGAAAAAGAGATAAATATATAATATATAAAGATTTTCTTTTAATTTCCGAAGAATCAACAAATTAACATTCTATCCGAGGGCCGCGCATAAAACCTTGCGACGTGCCGGAGTTGGCCCGCGGGCCGTAGTTTGCCCACCCCTACCTTAGACCGTCTCTGGCACGCCAATGACAAGAAGTGCTCCACAATGACGAAGAGGTGCTCCGATCATAATTTCTTTAAGATTACGGGGTGGGCGAGAAGATTGGGTAAGAATTTCAGTGGTGTAAAGATGTTCGCCCTGTTAAATCATAACTAGTGAGTAACCTATAGGATGCCACTGTATCGCGTCGTAGATAATCTGTGAAACCAGCGAAGTCGTTGATTTTCCATCTCTTCGATTCAATTTCGCTTATTATTTTCAAATTGTGTCAATGTCTAACAAAGTATTTTATGTTTAGTTTTATAACGTGGTATGGAATATTTGAATATTTTGTTTGTACAAAAGCGTTGCGCCTTTATGTGCGACAGAATCTGCGTCTCGTTTTCAAAGGTGATACTGTAATCATATAATCACGTTGTACTACAATTTTCTTATTTCATCTGCTGTAGGCGTCGGATATAATTTCACTGAATATTATTCGATGAATAATTCTGCATCACAAAAAAATAAGTCTTGAATAGCAAACAAACAGAAATAATTTGCATCAGTGACATTGCGTTCAATTCAGGTTTAATGCATTTCTGGGGTATATTAGTACACCGTGCCCTGGTACCTTATGGTATTTTATTATGAAACGGTAAGTTAAACTCAGAAAGTTATTATAAAACATTTCAACATCCGTGTTCACTTTTTTCAGAAAGACTTTACATAGGGCAAAAGCTGTATTCACGATCTAGTTGTTTAAGAAGTTGTTCTCATTATCTAAAGATAGTGAATTCGAATCCCAACCTATCTGAAGATCTGTCGTGTTCGCTGAAGACGGCTGGGGCACATTAAAACTGGCCTTGGTGGCAATGTCCTCTAAGTGAAAGGATATCTCTCGGGATAGTAAGCCAGGGAGTCTTCTGCTTGGTTCTTGCTTCAAATTCACTAAAATTTCCCCCGGCTGCTTCTATGAACTGGTGGAACCCAACGCAGGGCTAGGTATGGGGAAGTATGCTGGTGCAACAACAACCATTCGTATGGAGTTATATTGTGAATGTTCTGACGTGGTTGAAGATATCGATTCTTATTGAAAGCTTTAAAATAGCATAAATTATTATAACCATAATATTAAACAAGCAAAATTGATTGAGTGATAATGCGACCATTGATGTTTAACTTTATGCTTATCAAAAATTGTATGTATAAGTCCCGCTGCACACATAGGTGCATTAATCCTAGAAAATTCAATAGTCCAGGAAGCAAAGTTTGCATCATAGAGTGCATGTGGTCAGTTAAAGTTTTTCTATATTTCGCCTCATTTATCCTTCTTTCCAGGTTTCGATTATTTCAGCAGAAAACCATATCATGACTTCCCATGTAATGGATGATACATCTCCATGTTTGGCGGTTGGAAAGAGAATTTCATGAGCAAGCATCCTACAATTGAGTACTCGTCCGGATGTAGGGAGAAATGTGTAAGATGATTTGTCAGATTACTTATAACCTTCTTCCACATTTCAATCGATCAGGTTTTGTGAGAGACCATGGTAGGCGACGTTTGCCATTAACATCTAAGAGTAACTTGGGAATTACTGTTCTGCCGTAAATTGCTCTATTTGTCAAGGTGCTTCTTAACTATAATCATTAACATACGAGAATCCAGATGCTGCTTGGGTTCTGCAGTCACTTTTGCTGCTGCTGTTTGCCTTTTAGACAATATAATCGGCTTCAACACCTGTTGGTATTATAAAACATATTCCATTTTTACTAGATTTTTGCAAGCAAATAAAATAAATATATATATATATATATATATATATATATATATATATATATATATATATACATACATACAGGGTGATCTTTTTTAAAGTGACAGTGTTCGGAGAGCTCTGTCACTTGATCTAATAGCCGAAATGGCACCAAACTTGGTATTTAGACTAATCAAAACACGGAAAAAAAATATTCTATAAAACATTTTTAGTTCCAAAAATCGTTGCTAGGACATTTTATGGCACTTTACAATGTATAAAATGTGGGAACAGAAAAATACTAACACAAACAATCGTATACTTAAATTAATAATGTTTATTTACTACACATTAACTTCTCCGGTGAGGATTAGCCCACATTCAATGTGACATCGTTCGCAGAAATAACACCGTGCATTCTGTGCACAGTGTTCTCCTCAGCCGTGCATAACATGTCTTTGTTGTGTTGTCCTTTAGAATAGACAAGTTTGATACTCCACCAACATAAACGCACGTCCCGGTGATGTGAGAGGCATGGCCACTGGAGCAGGTTTACTTCAGCTGAGATAATTTGTCGGAGCTTTCTACTACTTGCTTTTATAGCCTCTATTACTGGCAATATCAATGCACAACAGTTGCATTTTTCTTCGACACTCTTGTTTTATGCTAATTCTCATCATTATAAACTACAACAGCGCCACAAAATGCCCTAGCGGCACTTTTTTACGAAATTCTTTTTTTTTATGTTTTGGTAAGTCTAAGTACCAAGTTTGGTGTCATTTCGGTTATTAGAATATGCTGCAGGGTGCTCCAAACACTGTCACTTCAAAAAAGATCACCCTGTATGTATATATATATATATATATATATATATATATATATATATATATAAACACACATACACACTTCTATGTATTTTTAAAAATGTTTCACTTTTAGAATAAGTTTATTGAAGATATGTCGTAGTTTTGGCTTCAGACATTAGCAAAAATGATAATATAAAAATAAGAAAGAAATGAGAATAACGAAAATCCTTGAACTTTTTCTGTATTCAATTGTTATGAGTAAATATCTTTATTGTGTATACATTATTTGTATCATGGTCCTCTCTGTTTAAATGTTAGAGTTATGATATTTATTTATCGATTCACTCTTTTAGGTGCTAAAATAGTTGTGACTTTAATATAATGATTCGAAAATTTGGTTTTAAAATTATTTAGGTTCCGTAGGTATGAGTATTAGAATGATAATCATCAATAAAGTTATACGTGAACTTTTAACGGTAAGAAAAAGTTTTTCACTCGCATTGGATTCCAAATTATCTGACAAACGCTCAAAAGTATATTCGTATCCATTGTGTTAGTAAATTTTTATGAAATGCCTCCCATGGGCCTCAAAGATCGGGCATATTTCTACATGAGGGATCAATCTTGGGTCGATGTAATTGAGCCTAAAATAAAATTGCAATCTACTTAATTTCGCATCTGCATTTGATTTTGCATATTTTGCATTTTTTTGATTTTACCTATATAACTTTGCACATTTTTATTTCAGCATATGAAAAAAAAATTATTTACATTGTCAATGGTTTTTGAAGTTTGAAATAGCTGCGACCCATTCAAAACCATTATTTTAGTAGTACCTGAATCTTGATTGAGGTACCACTAAAATATAGGTTTTGAATATCGTAAAATCGTGTTGTTTCGTTGTTGCAGTAGACTTTACAGATGTTTCAAATTCGATAGGGCTAAGTGAGGAGAAAGAATCGCCAAACTTTATCCTAATCTATTTTCATTGCATAGTATGCAAATGTAGACTAATGTTTTCTTTTTAATTGTTTCTGTTAACCCTCCACCCCGCAATCAGTAATGTAAATATAATAATGCGAATCTTTATTCTGCATGAACTTCATTAAGCACATGCATATACCAGTCTTGCCAACTGTGCACAGCGATAAATTTCCCGAGTTCGATCTTAGGCATTGTCAAGCAACGATATAGGTATTGTCAAGCAACGATTATTTCTTAGTTTTCTGAATTCACATCAATTGTATTATTTTTCTCTTTACTTTCTTTGGAAACGTTGTTAATTGTACATGTTAAAATGGTGTTTGGGAGATTGTCAGGTTTCGTCGTGACAGTGAACACGGTCTATTAATTGTGAAATTTTCTTCCAAAAGCAACTTACGCAATAGGTATGAAAATACATTATAACCGTTTAAAGTCTTTTTGTTGACTATGTGTGCATTAAAATGAAATGTATTAAATGTGTGTATTAAAATGAAATCATCAAGAATTAATTCGTAAAAGTTTTAGTCTATCCAAGCTAATTCTCTATTTAAAATTCAAAAAAAGCTCTATTTAATAATAAAAGAATTGGATGTATTGCAGAGTGAGTATATTATCTTCTTGAAAATTCAGTGTTTTTATAATTAAAAAAGCAGAATGAGCTTCGAGGTTCGTGTGGATTGAGAGTTAAATAAAGCAACCACTCAATGAACACAAGACTTTTATTCGTAAAAATTCCACTAGATATACCAGCTGTAACAATCACTATTATACAGTTCCAATTTGTCAGATACAATAAGTAACAGCTTCCAATCTCAGGTCACAAATACCTCAGGCAGAGAACAGCTTCTCTAGAGCAGCAGTCACGACTAATCGTCTACACTCACTGACTGTCTTCACAAAACTAACTCCTTCTATGTCGGGCTGTGGTATTTATACCTGACTTGGCGGGGAAATCTACCAATTTCGCCAAGGTTCTCGAAGCTTCTAGGCTATCTTTCTAAATATTGGTCCTAGAGCTTAGGTAATGGATGTTTCCAGAAGTATCATCTTCTCGCCTGTGGAATCGAAAGTCCCGTGGTCGATCATTGAGTCGTTAAAATGAGTGCGATAGTCTGGAGAAAATTTCCTCCCCCTTCAGATCAAGGACAAAATTGAAGGCGTGGATCCTCTGGTGTCTGAAAGTCGTACTTTCACCTTCGAGGTGCTCTGGTAAAATGAAAGACGCACCTTGCTGACTTAAATTCACATAGCCAACGGCATAGCGAGCTTGACTTTTCCAAGTGTGTCATAAGTATAACAACAACAAAAATATTTTTAATTTCCTCATCATTGTCGGATTCCTTCTTTGCTTGATAAGGAAGAGGTTAATGTGTAATTTGTTGAATCAGCAATTTAAAAAAAAAAAATTTAAAACTGAAATTATTAGAATTTTTTTGCAACATTAATTTTTTATTTTTAAAATAAAATTTTTAAAGATTTTACTCACTATATCATTTAGATTTTAGCTGAACTGAAGCCCTAAGCCATATAGAATGTATATATAATTACATATTTAAATATTTATTATTTCCTTTTAGGATTGTATTGAACGTCGACCGCCCTGTCCAGTGGTCAGAGTGCCTGACTGCGGATAGGGAGGTCCTGGGTTCCGGATCCCGGTTCATACATGGATGTACTTTCTCTCTCTATCTATCCTGTCTTTGTCCTTTCTGTGTATTAATGAGATGTGAATGGTTGCCTACCCTGTAAACGAGTCCCTGTGGGATGCGTGTACTGAAGCAGCGCACGCCCTGTTGCCAACCTAGCTGGCACAAGGCAAAAAAAAATTGTATTGAACATATATTACATGATAGTTCAAGGAGCAGATAATAATTTATCTGTTCGGCAAAAGAATTAAACCCTGAGATATAGTTTATTTATCTGATAAAATTCTCGATTATTCCATTATCATATACTTGTTGTCCAATCAAAATTTAAGTGATTAAAATATGGCCGACTTATATATTTATATAATAATGATTGTAATTATAAAAGTAAATTATTAAGAATTGAGAATGAAAAATTATACACATCCAATAATTTTTTTTCTTATGAAAATTTTTCTAGGTTTTATACTTTCTTTTAGTGATTATTAAAAATGCAAATTTCAAAAACCTTTAAAGGAAATTTTTATACTTGTTTTTAATTATATTTTGACAAGGTTTTATTAATATGTTTCGGTTTATTGCTTTTTAGAGGGTAATTTTATTATTTTAGTTTAGTCAAAATTAGATTGAAACTTCACATATTTTTTTCTTTATAAAAGAAAAAAAAATGTTAACAAAATTTTCCTTGTCAAATAAAATGATTTATAATCCCTATAAGAAAATGATTATCTTGTCAAATAATACTTCAGATCATCAAAATTTCTACAAAAATTTTCTGAATTCTTAAATTATAATTAACATCATGTCAGCTCCAAATTATGTTTTTGTAAGTCGACACAATATTAATAAGATATCATATTTCTTTATTTTGAGTAGAAAAGATTTATTTGCTTAATCAATGTTACAATTCTTCATAGATATGCAACTTGATTTAGATATCTTGTAAAAAATGAGAATTCTAAAGAACATGGTGAATCTTGCTGCATTCACTAAGTTAAATCTGTCACAGATTAGATCATGAGCTTACCTTTTTAAATCTCCCTAAATTATTGATTCATGAATCAAGATATATAACATCAACACATATCATTTGGTAAATAAATTTAAACAAAAATGGTAAACATCTCAAATGCATAAAAAGAAGATTAACCAATATAGTACTTATACAGCATTTTTTATCGGAAAAAATAAACATATTTCCATCATTTGCACAGGTACAAAATTTATTGTACCAAATAATGATAAAGCACCACAAATTTTGAGCAAAGTATAAAATTTTAAGCAAAGTTAATGGAAAACGCAATTAAAAGAACCCAATTTTAATACGAACTAAATTATATTAACTATATAAACTTATATGCTAATAAAAAAATAGGAAAATTTTCATTTATGGCAAGTTGCTCAACATGACGCAATGATTATTAAATTTATATATTCCAAATAAAAATCATACTTCAATTCAAAAAAAGAAAAAGAATTTTTATGAAAAAATTTGCTTGACTCCTATTTGGCACCCGTCTTTTAGCACTGCCCCGGACACGGTAGACCATTTTGCTACCCCTTTCACTGCGCCACTGATTTTACATACCTTTGCCACCATAAATTAATGTGATGGCTTCGACTTGCGGAAATCTTGAATGTGAAGCCCAGTAACTACAACATAACGCCTTAGCCTATTAGGCTGAAAATTATAAAATGGAGAAAATTAACAACAGTTACCTAAAATCTCTTCTATAATAAGTTAGATTGTGTGGCGCACAAGCTCCCAAAAGGACATACTGCGTCATATCTAGGTTTTGAAGAATAAAATTTTTTATGTATTAATTAATCTTGAAAACCCAATCTCAATATTAAAATCATAATAAAATATAAAATTGTTTGTATATCATAAATTTGAAAACTAAATTTAAAATAAAGGAATAAAAAGAACAATTATAAAATTTTATAATATATATCAAAAATTAAATACATTTTATAAGATCTATTGCCTTTAAATAGGTAAAAAAGTTCCTATGGGGAGGTTCTCACAACAAATGAAATAAGTTAAAGTGTCAATATTAAAAAAAGTAAGCGAACCTGACATGATATTAAAATATGATAGTAAATGGTTCATGACACGTTTGACACCATGGATTTAGTTCACTTCAAAATAAGTGCCTGCGTGTAAAGCTTGTGTGTACGATACGAAAGCGAGTCAAACGAACATCAGCGTTTTGTAATGGTAAAACTGATGATGGAATGTGACATATGGAAAAAAATAGCACACAATTTTTTGGAGGCATGCATATTCCATGACTCTTGACAAAGAGAATAAGCATATTTTTAGCAATATTTCTCACGTCTAAAAGAGGGACAGATGTATGAAATACAACCAATTCAGTTTTAATTGCTGCATCAGCCTTATCATTGCCATCAAGACTTACGATCCAACAGACTTTTATATGATATTCCTTGCCAGCAAGGGAATCCAATATTTGAAAAATCTTGGACACAACCTGATGACGGTGGATATTTGAATTTTTCAACTCTTCAAGGACACTCAAACTGTCAATATACACTCAGAATTCAATGGAATTTACATTATTCACAAGCTGAAAAGCTTGACGGTTTCGGTGTAGGATCGGGTGTGGCGATACAGTTTGGCAATAAACTTTAATTTCTGGTATTCGTGGGAACTCTATCTTTATATAGCTTTTGTGTAGCGACCTTGGTACTTTATCTTGCGTCGAATAAATCTCCAAAAAATCAAGAGGTACCCGATTGTAAGCATTCACAACGCTTGCCATATAGCCGAAGTCTCTTCTGTAAAACTGATTATGTTAGAAAGAGGAAAGCAGTTGCTTATATATTAATTTCTGAAACTATCAGATATGGCTGCGCGAATTAAGAAATTGATTATGCAAGTTCAAGGCAATTTACGAGGAATGTTAAAATCATTGCAAACCCCTTTCAGCTGCATACTACGAATGTGTCGAGATGAATCTTGATTTTTTTTTCTCTCTTTCAAAGAGAATTTAAAATTCATCGTCATATTTAAATGAATGAATAAAAATTTTAATTTCTAAAGAAAATGTATGTAGCCTTATTAGTGGGATTGGGAATTTGTTTTTTACATTTTGAAATCTAAGTGGAAATATAATAAGGAATTCCCACAAAATAATAATAATAAATTTTTCTTGAAAGATATTAAGAGTTTTTTACGGAAATGAATAAAGTATGAAATAAGTATATTTATTCCATTCACATCATATATGTTAAGCATGAATGTAATTAACTGACAGTTTAAAAATAGAAATTTAATGTATGTTAATTAAAACGACAATCTTATAAATTGTTTTGTAAGATAAAAAGGCAAATTTTAGGTATCATTTTGAACCAAGAAGTGTTGAAGTATCTATTTTAATATCTAGTTCCTGCGAATAAAAATAGAAGACATAAAAACTGACATTTTGGAATCAGAAATCTTTTTACTTGTGACAAATTGATAAATTCAAATATTGGAAATAGAATTTTTTATTTTATTCTCAAAATGTGTGTGTGTGTGTGTGTGTGTGTGTGTGTAAAAATTGTTTAACTAAAATTGAAACAACAAAAAATGAAAAATAAGGATTTTAAGGCAGGTTATATTAAAGTGGGTATTTTCTGGTTTAATTCACATACATTATGCAATATAAATTGATCACAAAGAAAAGTAATCTTCAAGTATTCGCTTGTTAATGTGTTGAATTATTTGTTCTTTATTTTACACTTTTTTCATAACGTATGCAAAATAAAGTAAAAAAAAATAACTAAAAATTTTTATGACCAAATTGATGTATGAATCTGATGTATAATATACGTTAAATGGAACCAGGAACCATATAGTTTTTTACGGAGTGCCTGGAGTCAAACTCCTACCCCCAGTGTGGGAATTTCTAAGTTAACAGTGGAAATAACCTTCTTGGTGCAAAGTATTTAATTTTCTCCTTTTATTAAGAAAGAAATAATTTTTCATTTATATTTAAATTTCCATTTAGATAGAGAAGATAATAAGTTTTGTATATATAATGAAAGTATAAATAGTGAAACTTATAAGTGCATATAATATAGTGCATATATATATAAGTGCATATAACACATACATATATCTATATATGTGAGTGTATATTTTTTGTTTATATAGACATAGTTTAATCAAATGTTTTATTGATTAAATGATTAATATTAATCTAAATATCTAAGAGAGATTTATATATAAGCATAAATATTTATAAATTTTTATTATTTTAATGTAGTTTTTCTTTTCCTTTTATTTATTATTTTGTAAAAGAAATGAAAAGAGAGAGAGAGTAAAAGTCTTAATAGTTTAAGAGTTGATGCCAAGGTTTTCCTGTTAAGCAGTTTCGCTTTTGGTTTTGTTTTTAGTTTCGTTTCCAGGACCGGACGCTGATTTCAAACAGTGTCTTGTGCGAAAATCTGTACTCCTGCAGCTTAGGGTGCTCCTCCAATCAGAGGCTGGCCTCTGTCTTCGCTCTTCTTCAGTCCGTCCCCCTTTATGTTTTCATCCCGAGTTTTTTTTTCTTTTCTTTCTTTTTCTTATTTATTTATTCACATTTTGATTATATATTTTTTAATATTGCTTTTGGCCTTTTCTTATTAATGCAGTCATGAATGTCGTACTGTAAGAGCTTGTCTATTTCTTTATTTGGGTGGGTTTTAATATTTTCATAGAATTAATTTGTTTGTTTTGACATGTGTTGCATTAGTGTGTTTATTTCTGTTTCGTCCCTAATTTTGTTATTCTTAATGTACCACGGTGTTTTTGTGATGAGTCTGAGTATAATGTTTTGTGTAGTACTTCAATTTTATGGAAGTTAGTTTTTGCAGTAGATCCGTATATTTCTGAGCCATACATTAGAACGGGTCTCAGCATTGTGGTATAGATAAGTTTTTTATTTTTGAAGTTCAATTTAGAGTATCTTCCTAGGAGGGGATATAATTTTGTTTTTATGGCAATGAATTTTTGCCTGACTTTTTCAATAGGTGGAGTCCATGTTAGTCTCCTATCCATGGTAACTCGTAGATATTCCACTTTGGGTTGCCAATTAATTTTTTGGTCTTGAATTGTGACTTCTTTTAATAGTCTGCTTGAGTTAGAAAGAATAATGGCTTGTGTTTTGTCTACGTTTAGTGATAGTTTTCATCGGGTGAACCATTTTGCAATTAGATTTATATACAAATTTAGATTTTCAATAAGGGAGTTATTTAATCTTCTAAGTATGGCTGTATCATCTGCAAAAAGTGCTATTTTATTTTGGTTTGTTTTTGGTTATGTCATTCATATAGAGTAGGAATAGAACTGGCCCAAATTTGCTTCTTTGTGGTACGCGGCTTAAGATATTTTTGGTGGTAGATATTTCCTTTTTAATCTCAACTATAAAATTTCTTTCAGTTAAGTAAGATTTAATTAGTTTTTGATTAGGTAAATTGGAAGCTTGGTACTGACAAGTTTATGTATCAACCCTTCTATCCATACTCTGTCAAAGGCTTTTGCCACCTCCAGCATTACTGCTGCTGTGGCTTAGCCATAAATGAAACCTTCATGTATGAATTCTGTTATTCTTAGTATTTGATGTATTGTAGAGTGTTTTGTCTAGAAACAAATTGTTCATTTATTATGATTTTGTGTTTGTCAAGGAAGTTTTTGATTTGATTTAAAATTTGCTCATCTGTTATTTTCCTTAGCGTTGAAAGAAGACTAATTGGACGGTAATTTTCAGGTTTATTACGATTTTTCCCTGGTTTTGGTATGGGTCTAATTACTGCTGTTTTCCATGTTTTTTTGGGAAGTAGTTTAGTTTTAGTATGCTGTTTATTATGATTGTTAGATTAATTATGTATTTTGGGGTGAAGTGTTTAATCATTTTATTAGTTATTTGGTCTTTTCTTGGGGGTTTTCCATTTTTAATTTTTTGATACTTTCAGTGATATTATTTATTGTGATTTTTCCTTGGAATTTATCATGTTAGTATTTCTCAAGTTTGTCTATTGTGTTCTTAATTACGTTTTCTGTGTTTGCATCTGTTTTGTTGTCATTTTTAAATTGCGTTTGGAATTGTTCTGCTATGATTTCTCTCTCTTTTTTTTTTTTTTTTTTTTTTTGTGTGTGTGTGTGTGTGTTATATAATTTATTCCTTGGTGTTCTATGCAAATTATAGCAAAATCAATAATGTTTTGTGTGTTTTTGCTGTATCTTGTTGGTGTTTGTGGAGATATTAATTGCAGATCTGCATTAATAATAAAGTTGTTTAAAATGTGGCCATTTATGTTTGATTTTGGACATTTCCAGTTAGGTGTTTGTAGTTAAAGTCACATGCTGAAATTATTCTATATATAAGTGAAAGTATGTTTTCAATATCTGTTGTGTAATTTGGGTGTATGCCTGGAGGGATGTAAAGTGAACATATTATGATTGATTTTTCGTTTGGGGGGTAAATTTCAATGATTGTAACTTCACTGTATTGGAGGTTTGGGGGAGCGATCTGTTTATAGGGTAGAGGATTTTTAATGAAGATACCTGTACCACCTGTGGGGAATTTTGGTGAGCAGTTTCTTGGTGTGTGTATAAAGTTGTAATTTGGTAATCTATATTTTTCGTTTAATTTTAGAAAGGTTTCTTGTACATGTAATATTTCTGGGCTCTACACTTGGAGGAAAAGATTTAATTCATGTTTTTTTTATTTCTGATGCTTTGTGCATTCCATGTTATTATTGTGAGTTTATTTTGTAATTTATTCATGTGTTGTGTTTGCGAAAAGAAAAGTAATTTGTAAAAAGAAGGATTTATGTAACTCTCTCTTATTGATGATCAATGGCAAACAGATTTAGTATTTATGAAACCTTTTAGTAATTATAATGATGGTATCAATTACATATTAACTGTTATAGATATATTAAGTAAATATGTTTGGGCTGTTTCAATTAAAAGAAAAACAGGTGAAGAGGTATCAAATGGTTTTAAAAAGATATTCAAAGGGAGAAAACTATTAAATATCCAATCTGATTATGGTTTGGAGTTCTTATCTTCTTTAACACTAAAATTGTTTTCAGAAAATATTAAGTGGGTTTGGTAGTAATAATACAGAAACTAAATGCCCAGTAGTTAAACGATTCAATAGAACTTTAAATGTAAAAATAAGAAAATATTTAGCAGCTAGGTATGCAAGAAGGTTTATGCAAGAAGGTATATAGATGTATTAGATAAACTAGTTTACAATTATAATAACTCTAATCATATATCTATTAAAATGACAGCAACAGAAGCAAGTAAAAAAAAAATGAAAATAATGTATATAATAGTTTGTATGTTAGAAAGATAATCAAAAAACCAAAATTTAAAGAAGGTGATAAAGTTAGATTTTCAAAATATAAAGAAACGTTTACAAGAGGTTATCATCCTACATTTACAGATGAAATTTTTATAATATCTGATGTGTCAAAAATAGATCCATTACTTACAGAATAAGAGAGTTAAACAATGAAGAAATTACAGGCCCTTATTATGAGAATGAATTAGTTAAATATGATAAAAAAAATAATGTATGTAAAATTTAAAAAATAATAAAAAAAGAAAGGAAACAAGTTATAAGTGAAGTGATTAAATTATCGAGAAGAATATAATAGTTGGATAGATAAAAAAAAAAAAAAAAAAAAAAGATTTAATTCAAAATTAAGGTATGGATAAATCTCCCGCTTCTATAAAATGATAATTTTTGGGTAGGGAGAATTCTCACCCACAAAGAATTGTTATAAAAAGATAAAAAATCATTCTAATTTCATACATTTTTTGGTGGCTCAAATCCCAGCTACCATAATTTTTATCTAATTCATTTCTTTTACCTCTTATTTTAGACAGCCCGAACTCGGGCTCTCTAAGATTTTGATGAAATATGAAATTAACTCTTTAATTTGTTTTTCCCTTTAACTTCTTTTACAAGAGGTTGACTCGAATTGAAGCCAAGCACATTTTGTGAGCGAATAAAAGTTAATTAATTTCCTAGTTCTTTATTAGTCCATACCAATAATTATCAATAATTTGTTCATAAAAAAAGGGGGATCGTTTTGTATCCCTCCTTTATGAAATCAAAAATATATATTAAATTTTAAAATAATCTAATTTTTAGAAGGCCCAAATCAAAGTTCTATAGAATATGGACTGCCGAGAAATTACTCTTTTGCATAATTTAGTAGCATTGAAGAAAGCATTTTTTATCGCCTCAAAATGGGGGGTTAGAAAATATTAAAAAATTTACATTTTTATATTAATTTATTAAGAGGACATTATTTTATATTTAAATAAATATGTTTGAAAAATATAACAAATATATTTCTATTGAATATAAATCTATTTACATTTAGAATAGAATATGATAATTTAAGACAAATCATCACATAGTTGTATTTTATGTGGGAAGGCCAGATTTTAAATTAGATAGTTATGATAATATATGAGAATAATGGAATTACATATAAAAAGAATATTAAAATTACATTGTTTCAAACAATATTTAAAGATATATTTGAAGAGTTTGAAGATAATTGTGATTTGTTAGATGTTTGGGTTTACAGATTAAGAGAAACTTAGCGCATTAAAAAATTATAAGGAAAGAAAAAGATTTATATATATTTATATTTTAATTACTTGAAAAATATTTAATGAGTATATTAACAATTTAAAATCAGTTACTTTAAAAATATATTTGACAAATAAATATTAATGTATTTAATAATTTTTAATATATTTAATTAATAAATTTAGAAAAAAAATAGTAAAACGGCCTTTTCAGTATGGTTGATTATAACTTGAAATTATAATACTTATTTTGGGGGGTGCCATCACCCCCCAGAGGCCATACAGTCCACCATACTTTTTACATCTGAGACCCAATTTTTCATTTCCTGGTTTTATGTAAAAATCCCTATCTCAATTGCATCAACTCATTCTAACTTTTTATTTATTTGAAAGATAGAGCTTGGGATCGAACTCAGGACTTATTCATGCTATTCTGTTATTCTAACCACTACACTATCGGGACACGAGAGAAACTCTTTTTTTTTTTTAGGTTTATCTAATAAACTTTGTTCGCACAACTGATAACAGTCTTTCAATGAATCCTATATCTATAATCCTTCCATCTATATTTTAAAATTAGAAAATATATAAATGGATGATTTTATTCAAGCTGAAAAAATATATAATAGTACTTCATCACTAGAATATAGTGATGAAGAAAATCATATTTCTGTACCAAATCAGTATTTAAAAGTTTTTTTAAAAATATTCAAAAGAAAGAAATTACTTATTTGAAGTTCAGAAGATGAAAATTATTATAACATAAATATACAATCATTTTTTGAAACAGAGATATGTAAGTAGGATAAATTTTTTCAAACTGTTTCTTTTTCGTGAAATTAAAAAGAAACATAATTTAAATTTTACAATGCAAGCTGATGAAATGTTTTACAAATTTTTAGATTCTAATTATTTCAAAAAAATTATAAAATATTTGTATATCATAAAAACGATTTGTGAATATTTTGGAATAGAAAATAATTTAAAAGTTAAAGAAAATAAAAATGAATGGAATAAGATTTTAGAATTTTTAAATAATTTGACTTTTTTAATTATCAGAACTTACAAGAAATATTTCGATTTAAAAAAAAAAAAACCATTATAAATGGATATGTTTGTAAAGATTGTAAAATAAGAAATAATGAAGAATTTTACGTGCACATAAAGAAAAGAATGACTCGTGGTATCAAATAGGAATATTCACAACATGCGATGAGTGAATGCGGAGTTTATTATACAAAATGGCATAAAGCTAGACATCAAAAATCAAATAAACGTGAAAGATCATTAGCAGCTGTTACAGCTACTAATAAAGTTTTAAATATTAAATTTTAATGTCTTTAAAATTATTTCGTCTTTTCAAAAGCCGTTATAAAAATACTTTGAAAATAAATTAATAACAATTTTTAAAATTCTATTTTTTGAAAACACTTTATAAAAGTTACTCGCTAATAAATAGAAATAAAAAAACTCTTCCTTTTTTATTTCTATAGAATTATGGCTTTTGCTCATATTGAAAATGCTTTGAATATTCAAAAGTTGAAAAATGTTATAAAAGATTTAAAATTAAAAAGTAAATCTAAGAATGATATAATTAAATCTGTAACATCTTATATTAGTACTTGTTTATAATTTTCTGTTTTTCTAACAGATATATTAGATTTAGATACGTCTGATTACCTAGATCGTAAAAAGAAAATATTAAATATCCAAAGAGAAAAGAAAGCATTAAAAAATTGTTTGATTCAAATAATTTAAAATTCAAAGATGGTAAGTTCATACCTAAAGAAAAAAATATTATAGTTGAAACTAATTTGAATGCTTTATACAAACCTCAAAAAATAAATAATAAGATAAAAGCAGAAGTTAATCTTAAAAAAATATTTTATTCCAGATTACAAAATTATTGAATCCAAGGGTGATATACTAAAAACAAATAAAGTATATAGCAAGCAATTTAAAGTTTCAGGATCTAATATTTTACCTGAAAATTATTATGATATTTTAAGAAAAATATTTAAAACAGCTATTCGAATATAAATGGAGAAGTTGATATAATTGTTTACAATCCTAAATTAAGTGCTCCTATTCATCCTGCAATAATGAATACTAAATATGCTTATGATGTATATTTAGAAACATTAAATAATAAAAGTGTATACAAAGAGTTTTATATAACTGAATTACCTCAAGGTGGTAGATATTTAAAATTATATTCTGAAACTGATTCAGTTAGAAAAGTATTTTACAAATTAAAAATAATGATAAGGTATATTTAGCTAAATCAATAATAGTAGCTTTAGCCATTCAAAATCCTGTATTATTGAGAAATTAGGTATTGAAAAGTTAACAAATAACGAAATTTTGTACATTAAAAAAGGTCGTGTGTTACAGAAAAATCTAACTATAAAATTGCATAGTTTATGTAACATGACATTAGGAATTTGTACTCTTGAAGAGGTTAAAATATATGAAAATTTTTTAGGTATTCAAATTAGATACGCAGAGAAAATGGTAATCAGATTATATAGAGTTGTAAATATATACGTAAATGTACTTATATTTTCATTTACAAAGATAGGAATGATTTCAATGTAATTGCATCAAAATAAAAATAACACCAATAATAATAAATAAATAAATAAACAAAAGTGCTCTTTAAAATGGGATAGATGTTTTATTAGAGAATCTGATTGTAAAGAACATGATATTATTTTGTAAAGATTGCCTTAGAAAATTTAAAGGACAAAATTGCTTTAATAATCATAAGCAAATAAATAACAAAGGACTGAGTGTTTTTAAGGTAATTCGAAAATGTTTAAAATGTAAGCGTATATTAAAAACATACGAAAGAGAATTAAAACGTCACAAATATGGTGAATACGAATATAAAAATCGTTGGAAATGAGTTAACAAAGATCACAAATGTTTTTATGAAGAAAATATTGTAAAGGATGTGTGTGTAAAAAGTAAAGATAATTGTGTTAAAAATATAAAAAATACAAAAGGATTGGTGTGTCCAATGCAAACATGATTAAACTGAAAAATATT
This sequence comes from Latrodectus elegans, assembly GCA_030067965.1. Lineage (NCBI taxonomy): Eukaryota > Metazoa > Arthropoda > Arachnida > Araneae > Theridiidae > Latrodectus > Latrodectus elegans. The sequence goes on from CM057816.1 coordinate 11,265,054, forward strand.
TTTTGATGTTGAAACAACACAATATTCAGGAACTCTAAGTTAATCTAGTTATATGTCATGATTTTGATGGTAATGAAAAATATTCAATTACAAAAATGACTTTTGTGAATGGTTATTTTATGATCATTATGGGTATACAATTATAGCTCTCGCTCTCTCTCTCTCTCTCATTATGGAAAGAATTTTGATTTCAAATTTTTAGCGAAATATTGTTTCAAAAATCATATCAAAGTATATACAATTTATCAAGGTAATAAGCTTAATTTTATGAATGCTGAAGATTATAAAATTGAATTTGTAGATTCAATTTTACAATGTGTGCGCTTAAAAAATTTCATAAGCCTTTTAAATTAACTGAATTAGCAAAATGTTATTTTCATTTATTTGACACTGAAAATAACCAAAAATATGTAGGTAATATCCTAAAAAATATTACTATGGATATGATAACATGATTAAAGAAGAAAGGGAAAAAATTAATAAATGGTATGATTCAGGAAAGGATGAAAAATTTGATTTTAAAAAAAGAATTCATTAAATATTGTAGATCTGATGTAGCTATTTTGAGAAAAGGATATTTAGAATTAAGATTATTCTTAGAAATTATGAGCGTTGATCCTTTTAAATATGTAACTTTAGCTGGTTTATGTATGGCAGTTTATGTAAATTCTTGAAAGAATTGCTGTTGATGAAGACGTAATTCAAAAAGATCAATACAGTAAAAAATCAACTGCTTGGTTTGATTATATATCTCAAAAAGAAAATATTAATATACAACATGCTTTGAATGGTAAAGAGAAAAAAATTAAAATTAGGTTAAAAAATATTATAAGGTTGATGGATTTTATGATAATACAGAGTTCCAACTTCAAGGATGCTTTTGGCATGGATATCCTAAATGCTTCACAAAAACAAATATTGTGAATCAAATGCCGATGAATTATTTATATAAAAAAACTAAAAAGTTAAACAAAAAGATAATTAAAACAGGATATGAATAAATCAATATTTGGGAATGGGATTTTGATAATAAGGGAATAAAGAAATATATGAAAAAGGAATGGAAAAGAGATTTCATTGAACCTTTAAATCCTGGATATCCTTTTTATGGAGGAAAATGTGAACCAACTAAATTAAAATATGAAATGAAAGATAATATGAAAGGCAGTTATATTGATGTGTGTTCTTTATATCCGACAGTTAATTACTTTGATTATTATCCTAATGGGCATCCCTCAAAAGATTTTTAATAATAAAAAATATGATACAAAATGGTATGGATTATAAAATGTAAAGTGCTTCCATCTAGAAAATTATTTCCTCCAGTTTCACCTTGTAAAGCTGAAAAGTTAATGCTTTTTTTCTTTTGTATAAAAAAAGTTCGGAAACAATAAAATGTAACAATTTCAAAACAGTTTTAGAAAAGAAAAAATGGGAAATCTGTTACAAGAAAAGGAATTATGAATGTCAACACAATGATAAGGAGAGATGTATGATTGGAACTTGGACCTTTTTTGATAAATAAAATTAGCTATCAAAAAATGATACAAAATATTGAATATTTATAAAGTGTGGCATTTTGAAAATAAAACGAAAAAATTATTTAAAGAGTATGTTAAAATATTGTTAAAAAAAATTTAGAAACATGTGATAAATGGAAAAGCAATTTCAAAAATGAAAAACAATATAGGTAAATTGTTAAAGAAAAATTAGATATAAAATTAGATAAAATCATAGGAAATCCTGGCTTAAGATTTGTGGCCAAGATATGTTCGAATTCCTTATGGGATAAGTTTGGTCAAAGAATTAATATGAAAAAAAAACTGAATATGTGATAGAAATAAAAGATTTTTATAAAATCCTCTTAGATGATTTTTAAAAATTTAAATTTATTAAAGATTTAAATATGAATTTTTTTAATGATGACTGTGTTGAAATGCCAATAAACATAAATTTGAAAAGAATAACTTCAATACCAATGTATATATAGCAGCTCTTTTACAACCAGTTCTGCTAGAATTAGATTATATAAAATGCTATCTAAGTTACAAGATAAAGTGATTTACTATGATACGGATAGTATTGTTTATATAGAGGGAACTAACAAATTGAAACTGGGTGCATGTTAGGAGAATGGACTGATGAATTGGAAAATGATAAATATATAAAATCTTGAATAGCTGGAGCAAGTAAAGATTAAGGGTGTATATTAAATAATGGTGATATATGTGGTAAAGTAAAAGGATTTTAAAATGTCGTATCAAAGTGAAACGATATTAGATTTTGATAATAGAATGAAAATAACTGGTGAAACAGATTATTTAGATGGAGAAATCAACCACTTTTAAATCGAAGAGGATAGAAATATTTCAAGTATAAAAACAAATAAAAGATATACATTTTGATTTGATAAATGTAGAATCTTGGATCATTATAACACAGTCCCTTTTGGAAATTAATATCTTCAATATTTTATATTCTCAACTTTTATATATTTTTAAAATTTTTCAAAAAAGCTTTATAAGAATGCATTTAAAATAAAATTACTAATATAACATTGATATTCAATATTCAAGGATTTATCCTTCCAGATAAAAAAGTATATATCAGAGAAATTAGTTAGATACATTTAACAGAACCAATTGCTGAAACAATTCAAGTATTTACACCCAATTGTGAATTAACAGAACAAGAAATGAACATCATTCGTATATGCATTCATGAAATTCACGGTCTAAGATTTAAAAGATAGTGATTAAAGTTTATGGATTAGTATTGAAAATGTTAAAAATTATATTCAGTTTTTACATGATGAATAATGTTGATACATTTACTTATAAAGGAGGTATAATTGAAAAAGAAACATTCGAGGAATTAAATATACCAGCCAGCTATTGATATTGATGTGCTTAAATGTCTTAGAATATTAGGTCCTATGCGCACTCTATATAAATGTTTTCAGTATAAGAAATCTATTCAAAAAAATAGTTTGTACATAAATGGAAGAACTAAAATACTTAGATATTAGTGAAGAAATAAGAGAATTCCAAATTAATTAATGAGCTAATTGAAACCAATAAAATACATAACAGATATGGAATTCATGATTTAATAATGAAATATATTGATCAAATAATAGAATTAATTTTAAAAGTTGAAAATAAGGATATAAGAGAAAAAGCACTTCACCTATATAGTAGATGAAACATCTTATTATAATAAATATCTTCAGCTAATATTTTTGTAAACGTAAAATCATTTAATAAAATGAAATATCATAAATGGAAGAATTCAACATCAAAATGACTATATATCCTGAAACTGTTAAATTGAAATATTTAGAAGTTGGAAAATACAATTTGATATCTTTGAAAAAATAAAACCAAAATTTTGATCTTCATTAATTGCAAAGTTAGAAGTAAACGATGAAAAAGAATTTTGCTTAAGTTGCTTAATTTTGCCATGCTGATTTAACTTAAAAAGCAATTAAAATAAATATAATTATCTATTCAATTATAAAGGTAAAATAAATGATAAATATTATGATTACGAGATGGAAGAAGCTTAAATCAACCTATTTAAAAAAATACATAATAATGGCTTTTATCTTACCTCTTCAAAAAACTTACTAAAATCTTTATTATTTTAATATCTTTTGTATTTATTTTTTAAAATCGTGAGTTTGAATATCTACATTTTAATATCATAATTTGAGTTAAAAATAACACTTTTTTAATTAAAAAAGTAAAACATTGAATTCGAAGAATATCTGAACATTAAAAGTTGAAAAAATAATGCAAATTGATATTTTTAAGTCGTATTTTGATATGTTAAAAAAACGATGCTAATTTTTGATTAAAACGTTTAAATTTTAAGGTATATACATGCAAAAATGCTTAAGAATTACTCATTTAAGACAGAAAATTGAGTGTCCTGAAGATCATACATATACAAACTTTTATAATTATCTACACTGAGAAAAGGCATTGATAAAAATATCTGTTGGAGCATACCAAGGCCGACTTACTTTAAACATCACATAGGTCTGAAAGCCATATACAGGATTTTGGTTGGGCGACAAAAGATAGGATTCTCGATGGAGACTTTTAATAAAATGGAAACCATGTTGTGCAATTTCGTCATTATGTCAAACTTATTTCATTAGAAAAACATTTTAAACATTTAATGAATAACCACTCAGTTACCACATTCTTCTCATGATGAATAATTAAAACTAGACAGATATTTTTAAGTGATTCAAAACAAACTCCTGAATGAGCTGTTGAAATAAAAGAAAAATAATTACAATTTTATAAAAAGACATTTAGTTAAACTATAGAATATTGATTCCTATAATTCATTTAAATGATAAAATTATTTTACTTTAATACTCAGTTTAGTGTTTGTTATAGTAAAATATAATGAACTCAGTATTATCAAATTATGATACTGAACAAAAGTTTCTTTTACACATATTTCTTGTACATACATATCTGAAAAAAAAATTTTTTTAAGAAAGAATATTTAGATTTTGTATTTCATGGTTAAAAATTATTGTCTCTGTGTGTATTCATTTCTAATTACGAAATTAAAAAACTTTAACACAATAATTTTTAATTGTCAAAACACTATAGACATTTGCATTTATATAAGGAAAATAACACATACATATATTTATATATACATAGATATTTGCATTTATTATATATATACAGACATTTATATTCTACAAATATACATTTATTTACAGAAACATTTTACATCTACTTATGTAAGTACAAAAATAAGAAAACAAACAAGAGCAATTAATTGATTTTATTAATATTTAATTTATATAATCAGATTTCTCAACTTGAAACCCATCGTTCATTATGCTAGATAATTTACAAACTTGCCATTAAAAAAAAATATTCCAAAAAAATAATGTGCATGTTTTTATGGAATATTGCTATCCATGGATTTTGCTTTCTCTACACATGAAATTGTGTATGTTGTTTGATTTGTCACCAGAACGTTGAACATGCTGTCGTATCAAGAATATAGGAATGTCTAATTTTGCTGGATTGAGGAGAAAATGTGCGAATGAAGTTTGCTCTCTATTAATCTACACTATTGATGTGGCTTGCTGTACAATTGTATTTATCATTACTATTGATGGTTTATCAGTAAAAATGTGAATTTGCTTCCTGGTATTGCACTAACTACATTTGTCTATTAAATTTGTATTCTCTAACCATTTTAAATTACGGACTAAAAACTTTAGTAGTTTTTTAGTCCAATTATTATGAATGCATGAATTTGAAAATTTTAAATCCATATATGTTTTCAATAATTTTGTAAAAGATTTTTTTAGTGGAAATAAATATATAAACGAGTTATAAATCAACAAAATTATTATTTTACAAAAACAATCGATTTAACATCACTTATTCAAAAACAATTTAATGCAGTGAAAATAGCTTAAGAACATAAAATTTAAATAAAACTTCTGCAAAATAGCTTTGAGACAGAAGCAGAAAGGATAGGAAAGTAAGAAATTTCTTTAATGTTAGTAAATAGAGAAAAGTTGTCACAAAGCTATGTTACAAATGTTTTTCAATTTTAGGCACAGTTTAAAATTCCTATTTGGATTCAAAATCTGTTTTTCCATTGTTTGAACAATTAAGAAAAGTAAAATTTTAAAAATTTATATACTTAACAAATCCTTCTATTGAAGAAAGTTGTTTAAAAATAACTTGTGAGCTAAAACGAAAACATTCATTTTGAACCAAGATATAGATAACATTTAACAATGAAATTCAGCTAAGATTAGGTTGCATATATTTATGCATTGTTTTAAGTTCTCAAACAATTATTTTATAAATTTGATAAGGAAAATATTTGATATATTTATCACAAACGTTTTAACTATTTTTTTTAATTTGAGTTAAACTTTATTATGAAACAAAAATAATTTTAAACATATTTTCATTATATAATCTTTTGTTTTCAATATCATTTAGAATACAAAATAATCAGAATTTAATTAGACACTTAATACAATTTTTAAAAATGCATTGGTAATACATTGATGACATTAACAAATTTGCATAAACAAATTCATAATCATATTTAAATAAAGACTTTCTAATGTAAGAATGCAATTTTGTTTCACTTAACAAACTAAGTTATTATAATAAAAGCTGTGCTCATAAAAACATTTCATTACTTGTGTTGATTCTAATTTCAAAATTATAAAAATATGAAAATAAGTTTTCTATAATGTCACATTTTTCAGTCTAAAAACTGTAATTCACATTTTATACTACAGCACACTTTTTAATTTTATATTATATAAGCATTTATTACAAAATATCATTTAGAAAATCATTAATTATTGTATAGTTAAAATATAAGGCATAACATAAATCTACATATTTAACATCTCAGTACTTTTTCGGGTAAAAAACAGACTTCTTTATGCACTATTTCATTAAGCTCACATTCATATGTTACCATTGAACATTGTCAAAAATTTAACATTTAATCTGACAAAACAAAGATGATAGTAATTAAAATTGATTAACTAAATACAATGTTTTTAAAGCAACAATGACATTTAATAGCATAAATTTTAAACTTTAAAATGTTTGCAATGCTTTAATTAATATATTTTTATCTCAAATCAGTGATATAACTTTTTTTTTTTTTTTTTTTTTTTTTTTTTTTTTTTTTGACGATAGGCATATTCCAATACTGAGCTTTATCATAACGAAGATTATATTTTGATGACATTTTGAAAATAGTGTTTTAGACAACTTAGACTATGAGCTTTGTTTGGCAAAAAAAATTTTGTAAGTGCAAGCTGGGGTGATAAAAATCTTAAAGTGAATCAGAAACACATCAATGTACACTTTCCCCATAATATAAGTCAAAAAGGGATTTCTTATATCAGCAATACCAATAATTATGGTGAAAAAGGTTAGTTTACATAATTATACAACATTTGAAAAGACTGAAAGCATTGATGCTTTTGCCTTCATTCTTTAAAAATATTCTGCAGATTGAAAAAAATAACTTTAAATAGGGTATTTTGTTTCTGTCATACAACTTAAAAAATATATCAAAAATATTTGGAGTGGCAAAGATTATGGATATGTAATAGATATATATCATTAAATAATTTCTTAAAGATATGATTTTACACATTCATAGTTCAAAAATTACACGATTTGTTTAGATCAAACTAAATTTAAAATAATGAACGTTTTTTTAAGTTTCAAAAAGTAATTTAAAGTAATCTTACAGTTGAACCTACTCCAAGTGTAATGATATTGGGACAAACTTTTTACTAATGTCATTAAAAACACTGATTTTTTTTAAGTATAAAATAATGTGAATTTGAAACTCACATCAAAAAGCTAATAAACATATTAAGAAAAAGATGTACAATGCTATGTACGAAAGTAAAGAAAAATCAATAAATAAAGGATGAAGTAAACTATTATTAATCTACAAAAAATACTAAAAGGTATTGAAATTTATATAAAAAAAAGTTGCTTATTCATCCTAATAAATAATTCATTGTAATATTAAGAAGCCAATTTTTCATATATTAGAAATTTTATGTTTTTGATTAAAACGGTAAAAATTTAAAAATGGAATAGCAATCAGTTCAGTGGTTCTCTGTAAAAATACTATTCCTTAGTTTTAAAAATTTTCAAATCCAGTCTAAAAAATGCTGAGTATAAGTTATATTATTTCTTAATAAATAATAAACATATTTAATACCTATTTATTCCTCTAAGTAAAACACTATTTTAATTTCGTGATCATTCATTGTCTATAGAAAAATTACAAATCACATTTTCTAAAGTTAAATTCCTTCCCAATCCTTTGATAAACAGTAATTCGTTTACGCATATTTAGTTACAAAGTTCATAGTTATTAATAAAACTATCAAATTGATCGTTAGTATATCCGGATCACTGTATAATTTAACAAATTCCGGCAAATTAGATTACTGTTTAATCTTTTGACAACCATAAAATGTATTCATATACATTATATATCAATTATTGATAACTATATTATTCAAAGATGCATAATATTCTTGAAAATCAATAATTAATTAAAATATATGCTCAGGAATGTCTGTGTTTTTAACTGTAAGAAATTTCTGATGAGAAACAATTCATCAAATGTATCAACAAATCAGCATTGGTGAGGAAATTATCTAGCTTTATTTGCGGACATTTTACTAACAAGTTAGTTTTGTTTTGATTTTTTCCTTTGCATAAGGTGAATTAGTTATAATAGAAATTTCCTAAAGTTATCAAGATAGATATTATTATTGAGTGAGTTTCAGTTTGATTTTTATTCTCAATGATTAATTTTTGCACAAGGCGGCGAATTACTCAAGTGAAAACAGTTTAAATGGATTGGAAAATCGACTATCATGAAAAACAGGAACGAGGATCAAACTTACTTGTTGCTGACCCTCACAAAATCCTATTCTGTAACCTCAAAGTGGTATGAGGGTGTACACAGGTAGCTCAGAAAATGTACGTCTGGAACCTAAACTTGGTTTAGATTCCTGGTAGGATCACCCATGGCGAGAGGGCAGTGCTAATACAGAAAGGTAACCCAATCCAAGGTGTTAGGCTCTGTGAATATTGATGAATGGCACCAGGGTTACGGTGTCGCTAATAGGCAAAACATTATTGTATGTCTGCCTTCCACCTGTACAAGGTGGCTATGCAGGTGGTGACCTTGTATTTCCTCCCAGATCCCAAGTCACTAAATGGATGACCAATATAAAAGAAAAAAATACAAATGATAAAAAGGATTGGATGAAACTCCTGCTGTTATTCTATCAGTCGGCGAAACGGTTCCTAAGGAACAGAATTCCGGCACAAAGGATAGCACTGGTAATCTTGCTGCCGATTAAAGTGGAGTTGCCACAAAGCAGCACACATGCACTACAGTAGGAGAGCCAGGAGTTCTCACAAAAACACAATCTTAGGTGTCACAACAAAGCAAGGTAGCAGGTGGAGACTGCTAAGAAGGTGGGTGGTACCAAAAGACTTAAGTCTGAGGTATCAACCTCTTCTCCCAGTAACACTGTTGCCAAGAAGCACAGGGTCGATCATCAACCTGGGACTTTTGCTCAGGCTGTTATATGCCATAAAACAACCATTGTAAAGGATGGATTCTCAACCATCAAACTCAACAAGAAAGATATTGATCCCATACAGCTGGACATTCTGACCAACATAATGTTGCTGCCGATTAACATAACATCACATAGGAATTCATCTGCCTCGGATTCGTGGCTCCAGCTTAGTGTCAAGGGCACGAATTCTCCTATGTGATAATCTTGAAACTGTGGAATGGAACAAAAAATCCTTCCATGGTAACAAGAGTCTTTTTGGTGAGGGACTCATTGTTCTGGATCCCTGTGATCTGTCTTAAAGACCACCTTTACCGGTAAAGGACACTCACGCCAAGGATTCTGCCATCTTTCTGAAACTCCTTAATAGACTTAACTTGGAGTTGAAGTCTTGGGATTGGCGAGCTCTGCAAAAATCTGTAGAGACACATTCTACTAGATCGATCTTTAAGGTTGATATTGAAACCTCAGAAGTTATTAAAGAGGCAAATTATGGTGCATACACTGATTTGGATTGGGGAACCTTCGAAATTCTCCGGGATTCAAACCAGAAGGATGTGCAGAGCATTGAAGAGATGGAAGTAGAACAAGAAGGTGCAACTTTCTCTCAAATAAGTAAATCCTCTCCTACTTCTAGTAAGGAAAGAGAATTACCTAACATTGAAAAACTGGAGTTAGATTTTGGTTCTGATATAACCCTGCAACCTAGCTCTCCTCTATCTGAGAGTGAGTTAGAGGAGAGCTAAGTTGGAGGGATTTGCAGGAAACTCAAATCCCCTACTAATGGAAACTTGGGAAGCAGTGCTTCTTAGCTTCTTTGGATGCCACAATGGTAAGTATCAAAGTAGCACAGATCAGCCTTCATCATAGGCGATCAGCTTCAGATATTCTTAGCAAGAAAATGATTAGAGGGGAGGCTGACATTGTTTTAATTCAAGAGCCATGGACTTGTAAGCCCAAAGCAGAACTATTATATGTTCAGGGTTTTAACATATTTTACGATAAATGTTGTTTGAGACAAATAGCATGTATTGTTATTAGCAACAAATTAAATGCCCTCATTCTGATTAATTACCTAAATGGGGATAATGTTGCTGTAAAAGTATTCTGTTTATTGCAATCATCTTCATGTTTCATATATTCCCTTTGAAGATAAAAGACACATTCAATGTGCAAGTTGTTATTCTAGATTATAAAAATTTAATTAAGAAACTCATCATATGATGTGATGAAAATGCTCACCACACTATTTGGGGAAGTAGTGATTGCCACACATGTGATGAGTATCTTTTAGAATACATTTTGTATTATAATTTATTCATAATTAATAGAGGTATAATGAACCCTCCTTTATTACTATAAATAGAAGAAAAGTCATTGACATCACTTTATGTAGCAGTTAGTGTGCTGACTTTATTAAAGATTGGATAGTGTCTGATGAAATAAGCTTATCTGACCACCCATACATTAGCTTTTCTGTTTTAGAAGCAAACAGGTTGGAAGTGGTAGGTAGGAACCTAAAAAAGTACCAACTAGGGTTCCCACAAAAAACAGATCTAGAGAATGTGATCAAGGAGGACTTCGGTAGCAGATTAAGAGTTGGCCGTTGATCACATGCAACTTGAATTTCTCCAAGCATACTATCAAAATTGTGATGTCAGCAATACTTGCTTGCGAAGGTTAATTCCTTGGTACTCTAGAGAGAAGAGTAAATTGTGAAAATGTAGAAAGCTCTTTAATAGAGACAAAAAGAATGGCGAGTGGCAGAAATATAAACTAGCACTTACCACAAATAATAAAGCTATCAGGAATTCTAAAAAAAATTCTTGGCAAAATTACTGCACTGACATTAAAACTGTCCACTACTGTGCAACACTTGTTAAAATATCTAGATACATGAACTGCTGTCTAAACACTATTAAATTGCTGAATGGTAAGTTTTCAGAATCTGGGAGAAAGACCCTGGTTAAACTGTTCAGAGTCCACTTTCCAGGTTCCAAAGAAATAAATGGAACTCCTCTAGCTTTACACTCTCGATACCAAATTGTGGTAGGAGTAAATGGGATATTGCCAAAAATATAATTTATGATCGAACAAAATGAGCCATAATGTCCTTTAAATCTTTTGAATCACAGGGAATAGCTGAAATTGTACTGGCCCTGCTTATTGAGGGATTCCAGAGTGCATTGCTCCAATTCTCTGTAGAATTTATAGAGCAAATATAGGCTTCGGCTATATTCCTATTGCCTGGATGCATACGAAAGTAATTTTTATTATTAAAATAGGGAAAGATAATAACTACAAAGCTAAATCTTATAGAACTATTAGCTTAACATCTTTTCTTCTAACGGCAATCGAAAACCTGATAGATATATTAGAGAAGTTTATTTAGTGGAAAAACCACTTTGACTATCAATATGCATATCAACCTAGTAAATCCACCGATATTGCGATTTACAATCTATCCATCATTTTGGAGAACTTTAAGGTACCTATTGAAACCATTTTATAATCTCTTGCTAGAAAGGGAATTAATGACACAATATGTTCTGCGATAAAAAAATAAATAAAAAAATTCTGCTCAATAACAAATTTGTCAGTGCCTCATTTTTAGGTGAAAACATAATGATCCAAGCCAAAGCTGGTTGTCCACAGGGAGGGGTTCTTTCACCCATCTTATGGTGTTGTGTTGGAAATTCCCTTTTAGAGGTGCTAGAAAAACCAGGCATAACCACCATCGGGTATGCAGATGATTCAGTTATATTCGTCAGAGGTTGGTGAAACAATCTCTAACGTCATGTCCAACATCCTCAAACAAGTTGAGACTTGGTACAGTTAAAAAACCTTTCTGTGTAACCACAAAAGCTACACTGATTGTTTTCACAAAGAAAAAGAATCAATCTAAAGAAGATAAAATTTTTTGGTCAAGAATTAACTTGCTGCAAAGAAATTAAATTCTTAGCAGCATTTTATAACGTGAACTTAAGTTGGAACAAGCACTTCAACTTTCGTATTGAAAAAAAGCTCATGTAGAAATGCATTTGGAAGAACTTGGGGCTTAAATCCCAAAGCTATTCATTGGATTTACACTATAATAATTAATCCCATTATTACCTATGGCTCAGTGATCAGGTGGCCTAAAATCAAAAATGAAACTACTAAGGCAGAATTAAAAAAACTTCAAAGGATGCTTTGTGTAGCTATCTCTGGGAGATTAGAACTACTCCGACATCTACTCTGGAACTTATGCTTGGTATGCATCCTCTTTACATGCGTATTGAAGCATGTAAAGCAATACTTATCATGAAAAGGCTTAAAAAATGCGGGTCAGGGGAAGGACTACTCTAAATTTTTATCTTGGGGGAACCTCAATGCTGATGTAACTAGCAATCCTTTTACAAGTATGCCTACTGATTACACAATAGTTAGATATGCTTTTGATAAGGCATATCAAATCAAATTTCCCTTGAGAAAAGACTGTAAAAATTTTGCTATCAGTGAAAATGTATTTAATGGTATACTAATGGCTCAAAAATGAATTCCAACACTAGGGCTGGTATTTGTTATCAGCTGATGGCATGAAGTAATTCCCTTTGGGTAAACATACAACTGTATTCCAAGCATAAGTCTTTGCCATTCGTATGTGCAGTAGAATAAGCTTGGACAGAAACTATTCTTGTAAAAGAATAATTATCTGTTCTGACAGTTAAGCTGCATTACTAGCTTTACTGAAGTCTACTGTAATTTCTGCTCTCGTCTGAAAATGCTATCTCACTTTCTGTAGATTGGCCAATAATAACCCTATTACTTTAATATACCTGGGGACTCTGTTGTTTCTGGTAATTAATTAGTTGATGAGTTGGAAAGGACTGGATCAACAACTGACTTTTTTGGTCTTGAACCAGCACTAGGTATTTCAAAAGAATTGATCAAAAAGAACATCTTTGATCTCTTCAGAAAACAGTTTATGAACTGGAACAATGCCAATGATCAAAGACAAGCAAGGCTATTAAATAGCTCATACCCTAGTAAAAGGCAAAAAGAATTATTAAAGCTCAATAGAAGAAGTCTAAGGAAAGCAGTGGTACTACTTACAGGAAACTGACACCTCAAAAGACATCTCATCTTAATGAGAATTTCAGATGAGCCCAGTTGTAAAGGTTGTCATTATATGGAAAACTTCAATACACATCTTATTTGAATTTAAAACTTTTCTGCACATAGATTTGAACACCTGGGTCAGCACTTGATTGAACCTTAGATGTTGTAGGAAATTTCTGTAAAATGTCTGCTGAATTTTGCTTCAGCCACTGGTCTCTTCAAATAGGTCTTTCTGAGAAATATAGTACAATAAACCTATAGTAGCAGTGCTATGCTCTTTTGGAACCACTCTACCTTAAATCTACATATTGTTGATGTGTGAAGGATAGTATAGGATAATCATTTGACAGCCACAACTAAACATTTTCCAGCTTAGTAATCTTATATAGTTTCCTGGAAGGCATTAAGGATTTAAAAACAATTTTTTATTTCAAGAAATTTTTTCTCTCATTACTCTTGAGTGCTTGCCATTATTATTCTCACCACCTGTATGAATCAAGATATATTAAAGATATAATATTTAAAGCACACATTACAGAATTTTTCTTCACATTACAAGGTGTTGAATGGTATTAATGTACCCAATGTAATTCGGTATATTTGTCTCTCAATGATAGTTTTTGCATACTAAGGCTAAATTAGACCTGGATCTACAGTATAAAGTTCACCATGAACCACTACAAACACCAAAAACCGATGGTGGGAAACAAATACACAGATGTTTGAACATAAGGCATATGTGCTTGCTATTTGGCTACCAAATAGGCATAGTCACTGTGTAAATTACCTTTGGAGGAGTAACTGGTTGGTAAGGTTTTTTATGATGCAAGATTTAAGGCGAGAAATACTGTATCAAAATTTGAATGAAACAATATTTCTATATAACACAGACAAAGCTTATAAGGAAAATAAACATTTGAATGCAATAATATATTAAAAACCACAGATAAATACACACACACACACATATACACAAACACACACACATTATATATATATATATATATATATATATATTATTATTATTTTTATTAAAAGTTTTTATGACATATAAATTTTAGGAATTAAATAATAATTAATAAAATCAACGGCTCTTAAAAGAAGTGATTATGAGATGGTTCTTTAATACACTAAAGAGGCTTAAAATATTATTAAAAGAATCTGAAACGCAATGAAAATTGAAACCTTTGCATACAATTATAATTGAAAGATTATATAAGTTCATCAAACGTTTCAAAGGATAGATTAATTCATTTAGAAAAAAAAATGCCAGTGAAATATCCATGTTATACTCCTTCTAGAGGATATTTTTAAAAATAGGGAGCTGTGCTTTCATGTGGCAAAGAGAAAATTCAAAAATTATATAAGCGTTTAAGTATTACAGTTTGTAAAATTTTATAAAACTAATACAGATAAAATATGTAAACATAATTCGATTGCAGATATTACTTCCAAAGCACTCCATGGTCCCACAGGAGTGTGTTAAAAATCATTTTGTGTTATATTTTGAATTTGAACAGTAGGTCTGGAAATAATTATGACAAACAAGTAAATGAAAAACCAACATGTATTTTTATAGATACTAAGAATCTGTTACATATGATATGAACATATATATATATATATAGAGTATTGATGAGTATCATTTGATTGAATGTCAAACTGATCAAGATTGTTTTAGTGTTTATGAGAATCTTATAGGATGCTCAAGAATTTTCTCAGATGTTTTGAATTTTTCAAAAGAAATACTGGATTTGCATTATTTCATAACACACCAGATAGTTCTGTACAACAGATGATGTTCTAGAATGTTGTAGGATGTCCTAAAATTTACTCTAAAGAAATTAAATTATCATTCTAGTGGAGATATATTTCTATTACGATATGATTTACTTCTTTGATTTCCTTATGCAATAATTATTTTAGAAATTCACTAGACTTGATTAAGGGAAAGTATGAAACATCTTACACAATGTAAATTTCAGTGAAAATGATAATAACCTCAATAAATAAAAGTGAAAGAGTAAGAAAGAATTGTATTAAGTACAATATTAAATAATTTCAGTAGTTTAATCTATATTATGATTTAGCAGTATTTCGAACAGTATCTTTCAATGGGGAACCAAATCTGAAAAAATTAATTGAACATATAAGGGTGAAGTAGGAAGTGAAACAAATTCATAAATTGATTCAATCATTGCTCCAAGGGAAAAATTTTTTTATTAAATATTTCAAATGATTTTGCACTTTGAATGAAAAACAGGGTCTTGTTTACATTATTTATTAAATTACAAGAGATATACCAACTGTACTGCTGTTTCCTGGCAAATTCAGGTCAATGTGGCAAATTTGCAGAACTTACTTCATAAATTTATGGAATTGAAAGTTATGTCAAAAAATGTTAATTTAATGCATTAAACAATTTTTAAAATCAATATATTTCATACAAATTAAAGATAAACACGTTAATAACTTAACAAATAAGCAAGTGAGATGTAGGTAGCATGAAATCATCCTTTAATTTCAAAAGTTCAATTATCTGAACTCCATCTATCTTAATTCCTTTCAGAAAAATAAATCAGACTGCAGAGAAAAAAAAATGAGAAAAAAAGAAAAAAGTCCAAGAAAAGGAAAGGTAAGAGAAGGGAGGGAGAGACATGTGAAGGATGAAAATGATTTGATTCGGAAACATTCTTCCACATACAAAATGATGAGTTTAGGGATTCAAGAACATTCTTTTGAAAATAGTCAGACTTTGAATAGTAAATTTGCAAATGATCAACTTATTGGAAGTGTTGAGAAACAATACGACTAATGTCCAAGTTGAAGCTGGCACTGTACTGTCAGCTAGCAAAGCATTTTCCAACTTTGAAGTGTATGGAGCATCAGCCCCTATGTGACCACATTCAAATTCTCACCTAAAGTGGATGACGACATAGCTGCCCAAAAATAGATGCAGACATGTGAAATAGCTTACTCGGGCGAGATGTTTAGTAAGCAAATGACTGTACATAATAATTACAGCACTTGTAATTTTCTTAACATGAAAAATTGTTGCCTTTTCATTAAATTCTTTTTGTTCGAAAATTGTAGTTTTTCTCCCATTTTCAATATACAAACATTAATTTAAATAAACCTTTTACAAAAAATCCAATTAAGTAAACTTTTATTATCTGAAAGGTGCCCAGTCCCAATTGATTTGAATAATAGGAGCTCTACTGAGTAGAATTCTGGGTTATTTTCATTCATAAATAAAGTGGACTTCTGAAACACAACAATTACAAATTAGTGTCAATTAATGTCTTCAATATTTACAAACACTGCAATAAGAAATCAGAAATATACGATAGCTTTAAAGTTATTGGGGTTCTAATATTTTGATAAATATTTCTTTTCATTCCATGCAAATCTTAACCAGAATCAAATTTTTTTAATACATGGGGTAAGTCTGCATCTTATTGATAACTGAAGTATCATAAAATAATAGCTTAGGAAATTTTTGTCTAGGCTCAGATTTCATGCTTAGCAGGAGTTTTCCACTTTTATTATCTGAGCATTTCTACACACAAATATCAATTTACTTGTACAAGTCTATAATGCCCAAATATATATATATATATATAAATATATATATATATATATATATATATATATATATATATATATATATATATATATATATATATATATGACACATTTTCTATGGTCAATCGTCATTTTTAAGCTGTTTTTATTTTCTGAATAATTTGTGTGTGTGTGTGTGGGGAAGACATTTTTACAAAAATTTGTAAATTCAAAAACACACTTAAAGTACTCATAAACTGGAGAGTAAAATTAATTCACTTATGACGCTGAAAGTTCAAACTACACACTATTAGTACTTTGCATGTAGTATAAAAACATGGATAAACTTACCATCATAAAACAATACTTACCATCTAACTTAATTAGATACAGTAAAAGTACTCCCTATACATAAATACCTGATGCCAGAGAACTGACTGAGAACACTTACCGATTCACACCACATATGTGCAGTACAAAAGATAGAAACTTACCTCCACAAAACATAGCATCATAAGCATTACTCTTACCTTATACCTTATATTCTAGGAACTCTAAAAGAATTTACTATATATACATACCTAACGCCAGCGAACTGATAGAGAACAATTACATTTATTTATTTATTTTTACAAGATATTTCTGAATGTATGGTTTCATCTTAAATGATAAAGCCCTGATAATATTGAAAAAATTTAATTAAAGAAAAAAATATCTGTTTTCTCTCCAGTCATGAGATACTTTAAGAAAAGAGATTACTTATGCTATTTACAATGTGGATGTTCATATTCATGTAAAAAGCTTTTTAACAAAAATAAAATTATAAAAATGTTTTTTAAAATTACACCAATATTAAATCATTCCTAAGTTAATGACCTTCGAATTTTGAAGTAAATTAGACTAAGAAAAATCATTTTTTTTCCCTGCAGGTGCATCAATCGTATATTTATGAAACATTTTTCATTGATAAGAAGTACATAAGAATGCCTTTTCTAATTTTGAATTAGTAAATTACAGAAAAGATTTCTGTGAAGGAAATTTACAGAACTTGTGGCCATATAGTAATTTTCTAGCAAGACTTATTCTTAAGTTTTACAGATCTTTTTCTTGACACAAAAACGAAGTGCCTTATTTCAGTGAGATTATTTTATAAATTAGAATTTTTTCTAATCTGTGTTTGATATTTAAATATTTTTATTTTCTTATTGCAAATGCATTCTTTTTATTTTATATTTTTAAAATTTTCTATTACAGCAACTTTCCCTATCCCAAAAATTACTAAAGTCTTATTCTCAGTGAAAATGTAACCATATTTGTGTGGCTACATTTCCAATGAAAAATTTCCATGTCACCCTCCATACTAACAAATTAAAATAATTCACACAGAATGGCTACTGTAAATGCGAAATATGTAATCTAAAAGCATTTAAAACAATTTAACATTTAAAATAATTTAATATTTCAAATAACCACAGCAGTTTCAGATATTCGTGGAAACATCTCTTGAGTCTATACATTAGACATTTGAATATATATATTAACAATGGAAATGATTGAAAATTTATTTTTCAAATATTATCAGATAAATGGTATGATTTTGAAAGAAATTTTCTTTAATAAGTTGATATTTTAAGAAATAAAAGTCATTTCTCATTTATGAATAAATAATCCTACATTAATACAAATATGAGGTCAAGCATGGCATAGAATATTTCTGACATAGTTTCAACCAAATCTAGAGCAAAAATAACTTTTAAAAAATTAAGTATGAAAGTATATTATATAAAATTCCTATTAAAAGTATTGGAATATTTTTAAATGAGAATAATTTTACCTATTTGAGTATCAGATTAGTATAATTACGAAAAGTCATTTTTATTTGAATAGAAAATTTAAGACACTTGTTCATAAACTACATTTATTATCATATCATCCAAAATTAATATGCTTTTTCTTCAAATTCTAAAAAAAGCAAATAACAGAAAAAATTCAAAAATTACTCACTTAGTATTTTAAAACATGTAATTTTGCTTTATTTACTTTTTCCATAAACGCTAATTTTAAAGGAAAAACCTATCTTAAATGAAATAGCAATGCAGTAGGTATAGCTTGCATATTATAAAGTAAATCCTATTTTTAATGTAAAGCTCTTTTTTCATTTGAAGTATTTGACAAAAATCAGAAACAATGACTGAATCAATTAACGCCTATTTCAGCTTTGATTCAAGAAATTGAAAAATAATCTTTTGAAATTAAAAACTAATCATATTATTGAAACTATATAATAATATATTTAACACAATTTTAACACTTTTATTTGTGTTTATTTTTTTTCATTGCAATTTATATTTTGTGTGTTACACTGATTTATACCTTCGATTTAACACCAGGTTAAGGAATTTCCAAAACAATAAATATCGTATCTGGAACCAAGGAAGTATTCATAGCACAATTGAAACATAACCCCACTCTACAGGAATAATTTAATTTTTCTACTAAATTCTAGAACATTCTGGAACATTTTTTCACTGTACAGATCTGGTGTGAAATCAAAGATTGCAAACCTAGTATTTCCTTTAAAAATTCAAAATTTCCCAGAAATTCTTGAACATTCTATAAGATTCATAGAAACACTAAGACATTCTAGATAAATTTCACTTCCTAGACACCAAATTACATTCAGCAATAGTGTGGCGATTTTTACACATTCATATTTAGTATATTTTAAAACTCTATAGAAGAGCTCATTGACCTAACTTACTTGTTTGTCATAATATACTCCAAACCCACTACACTAGCAATTTGAAAAGTTATGCCAAATGATTTTTCTTACCCCACACACCTCAGTGTTTTGTATGTACACTTGGGTGTTTCTATGGGGTTGTTTTTAAAATCATAACTGCAATTACACAAATTATGTTTACATATATATATATATGCATATATATATATATACACACACACACACACACACACACACAAACACACATACATATACACATACACATATACATACACATACATATATACATACACATACATATATACATACACATACATATATACATACACATACATATATACATACACATACATATATACATATATATATATATGCACAAACACACACAAACATAAATTTATTTATGATTTTTAGTATATAGTTGCATTCAAATTTTATTTTCCTTTATTAACTTTGTCTGGGTTACAAAAAAAGTTATTTTATTAAAATCTGAATTTTGATGCTGCATTTCCCTCCTTAAATTTTGCATCACAAAACCTTATCAACCAGTTACTCCTCGGAAGGTCATTTACACAGGGAATATGCCTATCTGGCAACCATTTAGCAAGCACATTTGCCTTTCGTTCAATAATTTGTAAATTTGTTTTCCACCATCAGTTTTGGATGTTTGTAATGGATCATGGTCAATTTTACATTGTAGATGCAGGTCTAATTTAGCCTTAGTATGCAAAAACTTTCATTAAAAGACAAACAAAGTTATCTACATTGTGGATATTATAATAGCATTCAACTACTTTAACACCTCAGGAATTGAAAAGGATCATTACACAATGTAAAATTTCAGCTGTGCTCATTTTAATTATAGTTTAATTCCTTTCAGAATATTTACCTGACAAATTTGCTTAAAGAGTTCTGAAAAAAGGCTTTTCATTTAGGCAAAGAATTTTGTTCTGTGCATTCAACACAAACATCAAACATACTTAGGTTTGTTTGGTTTGTTGGTTGCTCAACGGTCATTTTTTGCACACGAGGGCTAATCAGACCGGGACCTACTGCTTAAAGTGGATTCCGAACCACTACAAACATCCATGCCCAAGGTGGGATTCAAACCCATGAATTGTTGAACCGAAAGCAAGAGCACAAACCATTCGGCTGCCAGCTCAGTTCAAACATACTTAGGTTCATGTCCAGAAAACATATTGGCTATTCAGTTCATATGATTCTTTCCTCCAAATGTAAATTCATTCACCAATTTTTTACAATGTGGCCAACAAATTATCTTCCAATGACAGGAAGTCCTCCCCCAATTGTTGCAGTATAAGGTACTACATTAAGTCTATGGATCTCATCCATTTATCAGGACCAATCAGGTCATTTGATATATGATCCATTTCGAACACTATGGAAATCAGTGTACCTCTCAGTAGAGATGCCAGTATAGGCTATCATCCTCCCACTACCAAATTAGACACTCATGTACGAACGAGAATTGTTTCTAGTGCCAAATTCCCTTCAAATGAAAATATGCCTATTATCAGGATGAAGAAAAATATTGAATTTATTAGGGTAAAGAATAGTGCTTCGTTCACTTCTCCTCTAGTTCACATGTTGTTCACTTTGAGGATTTGACGATGGCTTGGTGTTGATATGAAATATATCTTTAGCACACAACCCCACAGCATGAAATTAGTTTTGAACAGTGTGTCGAAACTGTGGTATCAGTAACCAAAAGAAAGCATTGTTGAGAAACTTACATATTTCAACATTTCTTAACCATTGGCATTAAATAATGGTCTTGCACGACTACAACTTAGCCTTGATCTTCAGCAAACACATTTGCAGTCACCAGAAAAATGGCACCAGATCCTCAAAAATATTAAATTCAATTAGTGAAAGTCTGATTGTTTTACAAATACAGGAGGGAAAGTAAACACAATCTTCTGCTAATAGACTTCATTAAGACATCAAACTTATCGAAAAAATGGGCTTACTGAATTTGATTATTCTTTTCCTCTCTAACTTTCATTAAATTGAAAGCCAGGTCTCACTGCAGCCAAAGCATTATCTTCGACTTCAAATTGAAACAAATCAAATTTTTTAAAATTTCTTTTTTAATCTTAAAATTGTCCATGAAATTTTAATTTATTTCTAAATCGCCATTATTTCTGTTTAGTTTCTGAAGCTAAAGTTTATTAAATTTCTAAAATATAGCTTTTCATTTAATTATTAGCAGGAAAAATTTGCTTCTTTCAATGAATTCATTTTTTTTCATCACTAATTATGATTGAACTATTTTCAAACACAACAGGTTTTAGTATTCTGCTATGCTTAGGTGAAACTTTTTCTAATTCATGAAAATTTGGAATATTTCTTGAAATATGCTTCATAAAGTTAGTAAAATACAAAAATATCAAGATATATCTCAAAATGAAAGCAAAACATTAAATTTGATGTACATCTTCAGTCTAAAGAATATATATCAAGAGGTTTTTTTATTCATTTGGTTTATTCAATATGTTCATTTGGGGTGAATTAATATAGTTATTTTGTAATTAATTTTCAATTTGATTTTATAAGAAGGCATAATTCCATAATTCTATGTCATTAAATATGAGACACTTAGCCATAAATATGTCTATTCTAGAATTTCATAAATAGATAATGAACATTATAAGAAAATAATATCTAGTATCTTTTTCAACACTTAAAAAGGCAACGGCATCAGGATTATAGTTTCATATTTTACTTAGGTTATTTTGTGAAAAGTATACATCAATATGTTTTATTGTTATACTAAAAAGAATATTGATATTTTTTTAGGACTTCTGCTCAAGCTGGTTATCTTTAAAATTAAAGAAGTACTTGTTAAAGTATTGCATGAATTTCATTTAGATGTAAGAAAATTTATTGGAAAAAATTTTTGGTGATATTAGGAGAGTTTAATTTACATTAGTATCGCAATGATAAATGTTATTTTAATTTACCATCTCCCCAAATATTTGAAAAACTAATCTTTCTCTGTAATTTCAATAAAAACTGTTAAATTTAAAATCAGATCCTGAATTTGATTCATGCCTGTGAACATTTTTCCTTACAAATTTTATAGAGAATTACTTTTGAACCACCATTGAGTAATAATAAAGGCAGATAAAGCACCTATTGGTCAACATCGAAGACAATTCAACACACCAAAGATAGATGAAGTGGCAATTATCAAAGTTGGTGAAGAGTATAATTTTTGCGATATAATTCTATATTGTAGAAATAATGGCATCGAGTAAGTATCAGAAATGCATCATTCATATGATGCATTAAAATCTCTCATTCTATTGTTGCAAGGAAAGGAGGATATCATTTTAATGTTAATATGAGAAATGCTACAACTAATGTGGACATTAACAAAAGTTCAGTGCTATGAATTATTATGCATATTGAACGAGGATTCATGAAAGGGCTGATAATCATATATTGGACTGAAGAAAATTATTTCATCAATACAATGTTGACATGTATGCAAAAATAGAAAGTGAAAGACTCCTCTACATACAACTAAATCAAATCAAATTACGTTCTGAAGAGTACATCCATTTATGTGATGCAGTTGTATATATATATATATTGATATCTTCAAGTTTTATTGAATATAACTCTTTAGCTGAGAAATTTTTAAAGTAAAATTGAAGATGATAATTTTTTTAAAAATTTTCATCAGGTTTCATTTAAATTTTATCATAAAATAAAAACGCCAGAACTTTTATTTAAAATTTTAATTTGAATAAAATGCTTAATAGCTTATTTATTGAATACTATAAGGTTTATGGTTGTCAAAATGAAAAGTCAGTAATCTTATTATTTATATATTTTAAAGAGCTAATAAAAAAGTAAATTATTGGTAGCTATACATGAAATAATTTTTCACACAACATAATTAAGTTTTTTATAAAACATATGAGGAATTTAAAATTTAATAAGAGCCCCTAAATTAAAAAAAAAAGGAAATATTTCTGATGGTACATAAACTTAAATTTTAGGCAAAATGTTAAAATTCAGACTTATCAATATTTATTACATGTGATAATTAAATACAAGAATCTGTTGCAAATTTAGAAAAATTTTCCCTTGCTTAGCTTCAAGTTTTATTGCTGATAAATCATTTTGTACTGGATTAAATAGTTTTGACTGAATATCAATGCCAATTTCTTTAAAAGTATAAGGAATTAACACAAATAACAAATACTTAAGTCAGAACAGACTCATTTAGTATATTAATATGAGTAAAAAATTTATAATAATTTCATTTCCATTTTCATTTAAAATAATTGACCGCCAATCCTTGCTTATATACAGATTAAAAATTAAGGACTAACATCAAACCAAAGTTTAAGTTTCAAATTTTACAAATATTCTAAATTATATAATGAATTCTCTAAAATTAATTATTTACAAAAGAAATATTTGTGGAAACATATTGCATTCTATATCAATGTCTTATGTTAATGTAATGAGCCAAGATTATTCTCACATGAACTTTTTGTTAATATATCCATGAATTTAATGATGGGGACCAACCTATTTTTTTTAAATCTAACCTTTAAATAGAAGTCAAAAATTGGTACTGCTGATTACTAATGAACTTTCAGTAACTTGGTCAACATAGGTAAATTAAACATTTTCAATTGTAAGTTCCAAGTGTGGCTGACATCAATTGAAATAATTTGAAAATTTTAATCTTCTTATTAACTAAGAAATTCAATAATTGAGAAAGAAATTTTTTAGACTAAAATATTTATAGTGATTGCAGTTATAGATGGATGCAACAAGAGGTTAAACAGAAATTAAAATTTGCCTGCTTATCACTCTAGCAAATGATTTTAAAAATATATATTTGATCCAAGACATTAAAAATCATAATATTAATATAATAAGGATTAAAATAATAATGCAGTTGTTCCATATGAATGTGAGCTTAAATGAAACATAAACTACATAAAATTTTAGACCAATATTTTGTTTTTGCTTGTATGCCACTATTGTTGTTGCTATTATATTTAGTTATTAAAAATCCTTATCAATTTGTCTTTGTACCTGATTCATAACATTTTTGTTTTCATCTCTCTGGAATAATTTTATTTATAAATATTTGTGACCGAAAATGACCGATAGAAAAGAGGCAATCCTGCAGTAAGCAGCTCCAACCGTGTTCTTCTCCTTCTAACTTTTGGGCATGGTGGCTGCCGTACTTTGTTCTCTTCTGAAAATGTTTTTAAAGATTTAAAAAATATCAATTACAAACAAATCCTATATAAGTCAATACACTATAATCAGTATAGAAATTCTTCAACTAATCAAAATAGAAACTTACCTCTTGCAAACCTGCCTAGGTTATCTCTTAATCGGTTGCAAGGTTGCTTTCTAGGACGACCTCTTTTTCCCCCAAGGACTGTCCCATGTTGCCTTACTGAAGCTATTGTTTTTGGTGTTTCTGGAGGGCTGCTGGGTTCAGAAATGGGTGATAATACTATTTTGGTTTGAAAATAGGGAGGCAAACCAACTTTTAGGAGTTCGAGTTCGCTCCTCTTTTTTTTCCTGCAACGTTTTTGTTTCGATGGCTGTGCAGTCTCTTGTTGAAGATCTGAAAGATAGTGTTGATGAAAATATTTAATTTAGAATTTAATTTTTCATGAAAAAAATTCTAATATAATTTTAATATTTAATAAAGTTTTGATTTATTTACATTTACTGTTATCAACTAAAGAAATAATGAAACCGAGGTTTGCACTTTTAAGAAGTAATTGAAAATGATGTAGAATTAGTGCATTTTAAAAATTTGCCCTTCATTGAAATCATTCATTCATGTCAGAAACATGTCTAAACCTGAAAAAGTGACAGCACCATCACAAGAATGAATTTGCTGTATTTTTTAAAAAATACATTTACTGGGAAAGTTTTGAAACTGAATGCTATATAAGAAATAAACAAACACAAAACAATATATATTGATATCAACCAGTATTTTGAAAACTGGTTACACTCATTGTTATAATTTTATGAAAGTCATATGAAAGCGAAATTTTTCCTAACTAATGATATTTTAAACTTTTGAAAATTCAGAAGCAATTTAGAAGCTGAATGTTTTTGAAAGACAATTTATTCTGCACAATTTTTTAACTGCGCAGAAACTTCTTCACATGCAATTAGCAAAAGAAAAACCTATGTAAAATCCAAATCATCCACAATGAAATTCTTTATGCCTCTGCAAAGAATGTTCTGTAAGCATATGGAAATGAAACTTACATTATGACCTTTAACTGATCCGCATTAGAACTGAAAGAGTAATCTATCATTACAAAACTTTTAAGTAGGGTGACAAATTTCAGACATGTATACAAATGCATAACATATCATTAGATACTTTCTATTTGTATATTAATAAACAAGGCTTGGTTCTTGAAAGCAAATATTTCACATTCTATTATAAAGATTTAAATGTATTCTATGGATAATGCTTAATGAAAACAGTTAAAATAGTTTTAGAATAATTCTGAACATTGAAAAGAACTTTCAATATTTATCATAGAGGTATCATCAATTACTGTAATTAAAAAAAATTCATGAATACATAAATATTTTTAAATTGTAAAAGAGCTAAATAAAAAATAAATCCTTATGAATTAAAGGTAATCATATTTATACTTTAATTTACACTTTATTTTGAACTACATTTGGCAACAATTATTTCAGAATAAAAGATATTTCAAAATACAAAAATAAATGTGCAGAAAAAATTTTACCACTCAGTATTGACTTCCTTACTTTATATCTTTAAAACATTTAAGCAAGTTTCATTTTCTAATTAAAATGCTGAGAAGACTGGAAATCTGATGAACTATCATGAATGTTGTTCACTAACCTCTGGCGATAAAAGGCAGCCAACTTTTCCATTTTTCAGGGGAAAACTTGTACCATATTTTTGATGAGAATATTTTGAGTTGGAATTTTACTATTTTTAATTGTTTATTTACTTTGTTTTCAGCAAGAGGCTGCTTTATATCATGAAATGAAATCTCACATATAAAATAAAATTAAATAATAAATGTACTGCTAAGTTTTATTTCATGTTTTTTTTTTCCCTCTTTTAATGAACAAGTTGGATTATCGCAATGAAACAAGCACTAATTAGATTCAAAACCAGTACAAACATCCCAGGCCGAAATCAGAATCTAACTCTGGAACTTTTAAACAGTTTGGTTAAGCTTATATTTAAAAGATATTATAGGTACATACTGGTTCTATTAAAGGAATAGTTAAAATGCGTGCTGTTATGATGAAAATGTTAGAAAAACTGATGTAAGAAAAAATAGACTAATGAATGCAAAGATGGATGATAATAGATGAGTAAAAGCTGTAATATGAGTTTGCTTCTACAGAGACAACTTATCATGGTTGAAGTGACTTTAAATGTTTCAATAGAGTCGATTTAGGACAGATAGCATATAGAGTAGTTGCCTACTCATAGTTTATTCCAAGGTACCTGAAACATGGTTCTTCAACCCTTGTCTGTAGCGTTGAATGGTGAAATGACTAACTGAATCTGAGTGACATATCATTTTTATAGTTTACATGGGGGTCAAGGCTTAGTATCAAATTTAGCCAAGAGAAATTTAGTTAATATTTTAGGTTTAAAAATTAATTATTTTTAGTTACACTATTTTAATTTAAAATTCACAGTTATTAATAGAATTTTAATATTAACTTAGAATAAATTATGCTATTTTAAGTAGTATAATTGAGTTTAAAAGTATGAAGCTAGTTTAAATAGTTTATCAGAAATAAGATTTCTCTAAATAATTTAAGTATATCTCTTAGAGGGGATACATTTAAAAATTTGGTTAAAAAAGAAATCATTTTCTAATTTAGTGATTACATTTTAAGTATTACGCTTTGTGTCTCATATACTTCAACATCTAACAGCTTTGCACAAAAGATTATACTTTTACATTCTTGAAACAGAATATTTTAAATAAGCACTATGTTATGACTTTTTTATTCCTTTAGTATATTTTCGAAAATAAAGTTCAATGACCTAATTCTAATATTAAAGCTAAATAATTTGATCTTCAATCAGATGTTTCTAACATAAGAAATTTTATTTTTGTGATAAATTAATAAATTATGATATTTATTTTTTTATCAGGTTAAACTTTCTGTAAAATTAATACTTTCGAACTAGACAAAGTATTGCTGATTTCTGGTTAGTGAATTTATTTTTACAAAAATTAATTATGAGAATATTTACTTCTTTAATCAAAATTATTTAAAAATATTTGATTAACCAAATCAAAAGTAGCTAAATATTTTCATTTATAACCATCAAAAGAAGAATGAAGTTAAATAATTGTACTAAAAAGTACTTTAAAAAAATATTTCTCTAAATTTATAACTTATAATGATTTGCATGTCAAAGCAGTTATAATTCTGTGAATGCAAAAAATATTTAATGTAGGGCTAATTTGAATATGTGAAAAAATGTGATGTTGACAAGTTCTATATTAAATATTCAATTATTAGAATGTAATTGTAAACAATAATGTTAAGGCGTGTCCATATTTTTATATTCTTGATATTTTTCTCCTTTCGAAAATCAAATATTTATACGAGAGCTGCATTAATTTTACTATTTGTCTAAAACAATTTAAGAAATACTGAAAGATACATAATATGGGTTATTGTATGGAGTGATATTTTTTACATAACTAGAAATGGAAATCTTTCAGTACGAGGAATATGAAAAATTTACTTTCAAAATTTTCACCAAAATTTCATGTTTGCAGTAGTTTAGTAGCTTACTATATACTATAAAATCTATTGTTAGCTTTAGTTGCTAAAATCTATTGTTAGCTTTTATTAAGTTAGCATTTTATTTTTTTTTAAATTATTAAAAATATACAATAGATAAATTCTTCAATCTGTACGTATTAAAGCAACAGAGACGTTTCTTTTAATGATTTTGAAAACTATTTTATGATTTTAAAAATATAATATTGATTTTGAAAAGTATCTGCAAGGATTACCAATTACAAATAAATAGCAAATTAACTAATAATTATAGCTATTTAAAATCAATACATTTTTAACTATCTGGGAAATTAAAAACATTTTTATGATTATTAATAAAAATTAATTATTGAAATCATTTTTATATGACATTTAAAAATTATAATACGATATTCATTGTGATGGCTATCTTGTATATTTTTATTGTTTAAGGTTTTTTTTTTTTTTTTTTTTTTTTTGGAATACAAAAACTGCTTGGAAATAAATTAAATTTCTTTATAATAAATTACAAAATAATTACATAAAAATTCATATTTAGTGTAATAAGAAATTTTAATAAGAATTTAAAGAAATTTTCGAGCAGAACATTCACACCAAGCAAACTGCGAGCACATGTGGGTTTCTACAGATGACAGCAATTGATGAGCTTCCCCACTGAAAGTCATTAAAATGTGATTATTGTGAGGTGGTCCAGGATACAACGGAGATACATCCCATCAAGTATTAGAGACTTTTGTATTCTTGACAGGTGCTAAAGGCGGAAAAACTTGCATTGAAGTGAAAGTCAAAGCTATGTTGCCACCGCGAAGCAAAAATGATGCATTTTCTTCACAGAACCCCAGATGGTTAAGGGGTTAAAGTAGTTTTACTGCATTAAAAGGAATTGTCTAGATTTGAAATAAAGTTTTTATTTACCAATGGGTCCTCTTTCTAAAGATTTTGATGGGGAAATTGAAGCTATTACAGTGGCTATCCAACAGCTATCGATTTGCAGTCACATTTTTTATAAGAGTGGTTATTTTGTCAGATTCTAAGAGTGTGCTTCAAACTCTTTTGAATAATCAAAATAGTTCCCAAAAAGTTTTAGAATGTAGACCTTTGCTTAAAGCTCTGGCACACAGAATTTCTTTCCAGTGGATCCCTGCCGATTGTGGTAAATCAACACATGAATCGCCCTCTTTCATTTCATTCAACTGAATTGTTTTTTAACCTGCCTCTCAAGAAGACTCTTAAGCAAGATATGGTTCAATGTGCGGCGCACAAGAGATGGAAAATTTTGGGGGAGGAAAGAGCTGTTCCCGTTTTTCCAAGAAAGACTGTGGTGGCCGTTTTTAGAGGTCTAACTTGACATGATTGTTTGCGGGGGACCATCTCTATAGGATTGGAGTGGTGGATTACCCGGACTGTGTTTTGTGTGACTTTGGTCAACCAATGACTTTTGAACATTTAAATAGTTGTGTGTTTCTTTCTTAGTATGAGGGCATTGTTGAAAAGTATTGGAGAGCCTGTGAACTAATGGCTTAAGCGCTAATTTTCGGCATTTGTAAATAATAGTTTCGAAATAAATATTTTTGTGAATTAAAACTTTTATTTTCTAATTATATTTTTCGAGTAATTTGCATTCTCCATCATGTGTACAATATTAATATTACACTCTTTGTTTACAAATTTTTACTTCGTAATATTGGAGTTGGATCCATGTGTGAAGTAATAAATTGAATGAGGAAAGAGAATTAACAAAATTATAATTTAAATTGCTGTTAAATCTTCTGTAATGATGTTGGTAAGAGCAAAAAAATTTTTTTAATTATTATTATTATTATTGCTTAATGTTCATTACTTGTTAGTGTATTTTGTGAAACAGGTTTTTAGGAATAAACATTTTAAAACCACCATCAACTGCCAGAATTTTTTTTTTTTTTTTTTTTTTTATAGTTTTAAAAACAGAAGTGTGTATTTGAAAATATTGTAATTTGAATTTAAAAATAATGTATGTTGTTGTATTATTAATTTTGAATCTTAAAATTTTAAAGAAATTTTGTTTTTTATTTATTGGAGGTGTATCTTATTTTTGCAATATAAATGTGTATTATTCTTAAAACAAACGTAATTTACTTTTGGACTAATAAAATGCAAATACTTGTTTATTTTGCTATCAATGTATTTGTTGACTGATTGGCAATATTTAATTTCATACAAAGTTTTTGTTTTTTTTTTTTTTTATTTTACACTTTAGAATTTATTTTTAGATTGACATTTAATAGTGACATTACATTTAAGTTTTTTAATGTAATAGCTGATAGATTTAGATAAATTTTGACGTTAACTATTTCTGACTTTTATGTAATTAATTATTGGCTCGTATTATATCACAGGAAAAAATTTAAAATAATGTAACCTCTATTAAGGTTGGCAATTATCAACTTTGAAACAGTTGTTTTGTGAAAACTAAGATAATGCTCTGTTTATAAAAGTTAGCAATTTCCTTTTTTTATTTTAATTCTCAAAAATGTATTTTGAATATTAATTACGTTTTAATTTACAAGTTCTTTATAAATAAATGATTATTGTAGATTTTTATGAAATGACCTCATTGTATATTTTTATTAAGTGTCCTTATTGTTAAAAATTTGGATTGCAAAATATAATTTTTACTCTCAGTTCAGTTTGAAAGTCAAATTTGGAATACTATAAAAGAGCATTTTACAATTAGTTTGCAGCACTTTATAAGAGAAACATGCCCCTTTAAAAGGGTGCCAAATTTCAATTTGAACAAGGGCGCCTAATAAACATGGGGCTACCGTGCATTTAGTAGTCCATTTTTAGTTCAAATTCTCTGTGAAAATTACTGTAAGAAAAAACAGACTATTTTTTGCTGTTTTTTTATTTTAGAAAATATGCATTTTACTACAGTAATTCTACTGATGAGTTAAAAAATATGCCAAATATAATAGACAGTATAAATAAAAGAAACCGAAGAATATGCTAATCAAAGTGCAAGGGAGCCAATTTAAAAAATTGGCAAGTAAAATATTTATTAATACTTTCATGCAGCTTTACATATAGTTACATAAATTTAAATAACTTGGTTTTTAAAAAATCATTTAATTGAGATAAATTAATTACATTTGCACTGCTATTTTTTAATATATAGAATTGATATTTTTTCCCTTATATTTTCCAGTTCACCAATAATTTATATTAATATCTATAATAAAAGATTTTGATGTTAAAGAACTTTGTTGACTAGAAAATTTTCTTCCTTTTCTTTAGGTGTAGTACCATGAAATCGGGGTTAATTTTCTCTTGTGGAGATGCTTGGTAATTTTTATTTACTATGATGTTTGTGGTTTTCATGTTTTGACATCAAAATAATTCTGGATTGTTCCAATACATTCTTTCACAATTTTGTGAAATTGAAATTTTTTGTGAAATTTTGAGAGAAAAATTGTGAAAAAATTTTTTTGTGAAATTGTTCTCATTTCAACACTGGATAAACCTTCATTGTATTAATAAAGCCATGATTAGAATTACATAGATAAAGCAGTAAATTATTATTTTTTGATTATCTAAAGCACTACTTAATAAAAAATTCATTATTCGAAGCTTTAATTATTGATATGTTTGAATTAAAATTATCAGAGATTCAATGTTTTGGTGTGTTAAAAAGATATTAGGCTGTTAACAAAGCCTAATATCTTTTTCAATCAGACAAACTCAACTATCTAATTTTGGTGATAAAAGTATTATCTACATACTTTCATAATGAAAAACTTATTCTCTTTTAAGGGAAATTTTTTCAAAAAAGGTTATAATTTAATCAAAGTTATTTAACGATACCAAACATTAGCGCATAAGCCATTATTACTTCATGGGCTCTCCAATATTTTTCAACAATGCCCTCATATTGAAGAAGAACCACACAACTGTTTAAATGTTCAAAAGTCATTGGTTGACCAGAATCACACAAAACACAGTGTGGGGAATCTACCTATCCAATCCTATAGAGATGGTCCCCCGCAAACAATCATGTCAAGTTAGACCTCTAAAAAGGGCTACCGCAGTTTTTCTTGGAAAAACGGGAACAGTTCTTTCCTCCTTCAAAATCTTTCATCTCTTGTGCACGAGATCATTTAATCAAAGTTAATCCTATTGGTCTACAATAAGTATTATCTATGGCAGTTTATGAAGTTTACTGATTCGTTATTATAGTTGAAAATTTTCTTAAGTATGAAAAAAAGTTATAAAATGTTTCTTTAAATGACTAAAATTAATTAACTCTGATATGAAAAAAAGGAGACTTACTTTCAACTTGGGCCTGCCTTTTTTTTGGTGGCTCACAGTGTTCCTCCTTTTCTTCATCTGGTATTTCAGGACCTACAGTTAAATAATTTATTAGAAGTAATTATGAATTTAACATACAATATTTATTTTAAATTTCAGATGCCATGAATTTAGCATTTAACTGAATAAAATAGTGCATATCTAAAAAAAGAAGTTCATTAAAAATTCAATTTATATTGAATGAAACTAACACTGAACATGTTCAATACCTTTAACTTTCTCAAAATCAATATAATGGTATATTTGATATGGGGTGTTATGCTGAATGTATAGTATATTGACCCCCTTAAAGCACTTATTTTTTAACACATTATTCAGAGCTCTTGATTGAATTGATGTCTCCATATTAAATGATTAATATACATCATAAAATCTTTATTGAGTCATTCTTCTCCCAGAAACATACCTGTCAACTTTCGAAAAAGTATTTCAGTAAAACTTTTTCTTTTCAAAATTACATCTTAGATACATATTTTCGTACTTTAATTAACTAATTTATTACTTGACAATTAATTTTATGTTAATTAAAAGTAAATTATTAACTAATGAAAATGCAGATGCTAAGAATTTAATTCATCTAAAGATTTAATAATTAAAAGCTATAGATTCCAAAATGCATTCATAATACACTACAATTTTTGTGCTTTCTGAATATTAAAATAATACTTACAAGGAAATACTTTGCATTCCACAATGACACTAAACTGTACTCTGTTGAAATATTTATTTCAATCATTTATTAACAAAAATAAATTATCTGGGCATGATTCTGCTAAACACAATCGCCTTTAAATCAATTAAAGTTTATAAAATAAATATTCTGGGTTAAAGGTTAAAAAACTCCATACAAAATTTTCTTGAGTAAATACATTTCTTTAATATTTTATACACTGGAAGAATTCAATGGATGTAACAGTGGCTTTTTTAGCCTTTTCTAACAAACTCTTACTGAACTCTTGCTCATAACAAAATCCATCTCTTAAAGATTTCACAATAAGCAAATTTTCTAAATTATTATTTGATAGCGAGTTTCCAAATTCATTTCGATTCTTTTTAACTAAACTAAAAATTCTTTCACACTCTGCATTGCTATGGGGTATCACTAATAAAGATAACATGAATTTAGATATTCTATCATATTTGTCACTTTTAACTACACTCTTTATTTCCCCAATTTGTAACCACAGAGAATCAATCTTTTCATTCTCATTTTTCAACTTGGATAAGTCTTCAGTTTGCTATGAAGAAAACTGATTTTCTAGCTCATTGAAAATTTGGCTTCATCTAGTTTATCCACATCTGGCAACTGCAAATGATGCAAAAGATCCTGTTTCATTGGAAATTTGTTTAAAATATAACCAAAAGAAGTTGTTAAATACTTCCGAACATCAGAAAAAAATTGCTTTTTTCCTTCATCAGATAATATTGCCACAACATCAGATGTACTACTTCCAATGATTAAATCACAATATTCTTTTTGATTATCAAAAGAATGATAATCCACTTCAAACAAAGGTACATTTTGAATCATGGATGGAATAAGAAACTTAGTTAATAGTTCTTTGAACATGCTATGCATAATATCTTCAAGTTTATGAATTTGTGGATGACTGGGCTGTAATAAAATATTATATTTTTTTAAATATCTTTACAGTGTAAAGCTAAAACAGACTATAAGCTTTATTTAAGGAAGATGATAAGAAAAGAAAAAGCTACTCTTCTCTAAACATATTTTGAGATTTCAATTTATTATCTTTACCAAAAGATTTCTTTGTACTATTCTCTGACTCCATTTCATATCTTTTTTGTTTTAAATTTGGTTTGATGCATCGTATATCCACTTCAGAATTTTTTGCTGCTATTTCTGGTATGCTGTAAGATTTTCAGAATAAGTACATTTTTTCCACTTTAACAATACCATGAAAATATTTAAAAAGAGGATCCCATTGATCTATCAGTCTTTGAAGACTTTTTTGTAATGAAAGCCAACGTGTGCAAACATGTTTAAGAATTTTTTGTGTATCTTTGTCACACAATTCTTGAAAAAGGCTTTCTTTTCTTTTCGAGCTCTAATTTAAATAATAATAAATGTCAATTACGATTTCATCGACTTTAATTGGCAAGCTTCCTTTCTCAGAGACAAGATTTATCAAGTGATAAGAGCAACCAATAGATATTAAATTTTCTTGCTTTGTTCTTAAATAGGTTATCATACCTTTTTTCTTCCCTGGTGCATTATCAGCACCTGCAACGCTTAAAAGGAATATTTAATCATTTAAATTCGTTTAAAATTAATGTTCTTATATGTTGCATCCCCTGATAAACTTGGAAGAGACAATAAGCAGCTTTAAATAGTTTTACGAATGGGATTGCAAAAAGTTTACAATATTTGGATATAATTTTGAATCATTATCATTACTGTCATCACATGCAGATGAAAAGGGTGAATTTTGTAGGAGTTTAACGACGTTTTCCTTTTTGTCTGATGCTAATTCATTTACAATAGCAGAAGTTTTGGTTCGAGCACATCCATAATGCTTTGCAGTTTCACATTTAGGAAACATTTTCCTGAAAAAAGGACCAGCATAATCAGAAACGCTGGGTGGTATGTTGTGCTCAATCAAGAAAGCAGTGAAATATAATTTGGACCGAGTGACTTCTTGAGTATCATTTTTAAAATAAGCATCCATTTTAGAAGTGCTTGCTGTACTTTTTGCTTCCTGCACGTTTTGGGCCTTTGACATGACGAGAAATATCAAAACGACCACTGTGAGATAAATTAAAATCACAGTTGCAAACTATGCAATGAGCAAACTTAACTCCTTTTCCTGATGCTTTAATGCATGGAAATTTGACACTATAACTATTTTTAAAAGATAGAAAATAAGATTTATTAGGTTTACTCACAGCCATTTACACAAATTATCAACAACCATGTGAGTCACAGTACAGCGCAAATGTTTGCTTTCACCCAAGAGAGGCTCAGAGTTAACTCCTCCCATGTGCAACAGTCCACCAATCACAGTAATAAAAATGAATGGCACTGAGTTTTGATCTGTGTGACTAATAAACAAGATTATACCTCTACAATTTCTTATACCCATCTATAGATTTTAAAGCTGGAGCCTTCCTCTCCTCCACCCCGATAGATTTGACATGCGCATTTTCAGACCACTTGGAGCCTCTGCGACCACAGTCTGGAAAGTCAGTTTTTTCTTTCCACAAATGGGTTGAATGGGGTGCAAATTTCCGTTTATCATCATGGCTAGTGAGAAAAAATCACCATTACGTTTTAAGATATAAATTTTTTTTCTTTTTTTAAACTTTGCCCAGTAGAATCGAACACGTAAAATAATTCATGCTATCAGTAAAAGCGTAAAACCTGGCGATTTTGCGTAAAATTTACGCATGATGCATAAAAGTTAGCAGGTATGCAGAAATAGACAGTTGCTCTTGATAGAATACACAGCCTGTCCATTCTTTGCATACTATGCTGCTAGTTGATTTATAGCCATTTGCAGTGGTCTGTTAAATGCACATTTTACTCCTTACAAGACAGTTACACACACACACACAAGTAGTTAACATACAAGATAACATATAATATAGCAGGTAATACGTGATATAGAATATCATTTATATGAAATTTAAATTTGAATTATGTTTCCAGATTAAATAAAAATGTATCATATCAAGTTGAGAAAATATCCATTTTAAGAACATGAAAGCATAGAAAACTTTGAAAGTACATTACAAAATAATTATGAAAACTAGTCCTACATACTACTGTGAGTGAAATTTTGTATGTTTATTTACAGCATAATTAAAATGCTGCACCAAGTGCAAACAAATTTTGACATTTTGCTAGTTATGATTTAATTAAAAATAAATTTTTCTTGGGCAATGCATTTTGTATAATATTTTTTTCAATATACACTAAAAACATTTACTTGTTGAGGAATATTTTTTATTTAAAAATATAGGTCATAAAAAAACTAATTTTATGTATGAAATGATCAGTAAAAAGATATAAAATTTTGCGAAGGACAATATCTATATTTTATTTCTGTTCATAACATTATATATGTAATAAGAATAATTAGAAAAAATATTATGAAGTTTGCAATAAATTTGTTGAACATGAAGTAATTTGAGATTACTTAAATGATTGAAAGAAGAAAGCATTTTTTAAGCAAAGTTTTACTTATTTACTTATAATTAAAAATTCACTATAATTGAAATTATTTTTCTGAAACAGCAGAAGAATGTGATGCAATAGTAAATAATATAATTGAAAAATTGATATTTTGTCCAAACTTGGTGATCCCTGCAAACGTGCTTCCTAACATGTAAAAGAAATTGAAATACAAAATATAAAAGATGTATTAAGAGAAATTTGATAGCAATATTATTATATGAAATATACCATGAGCCAAATCTTAAGAGCACTTTCATGGTCATTTGCTTTTTTAAAGTATAAAAAAAAAAAAAAAAATTCTTTATACAAAAGTATTGCAGATTTATCCTTTTAAACATAAGGTGATGAAAATTTTAACTTTTTTTAAACCGAAACTACTCTGATAAACAGGAATGCATTTTTTATATAAAGCAAGCAAAACTAGAATTGAACAAGAACCTTACTGAAGCAAAACATCAGAATTATTGGCTGAGCTCTAAGAATGATATCACAATAGCTTGATTCTAAATTTTTTTAAATACACTTGAGCCAAAAGTATAAGTTAAATAAAGTAAATTAAATAGGACGTCCGAAATTAAATGCGAAGGCTTTTCATAGAGGATTCCATCTGACATAACACTAACATCTAAAAATCTAAGATATGTGAATTTTTATCTGTAGTGAAAAAGAATGAGTTTTCATTTGGAACGACTCTTCCTTTTCAAGATAAGACTAAGAATCAAAGCTTCAAAGCTTTATGCACTAGCAAAAACTAATGATATTAGCAATATCAATAAGTGAAGTATATAAAGCAACTGTAAATTTTTAATAAAAATACAAATTCTTTTGTTAAATTCATTAGTGATTTTATTTTTCTTTACAACTGTTAGCTTGATAAATATATTATTGAAAATACATTGTGAGAAAACCACTTTTGATTTCAATGTGAGTTTTTCTATAATGCAAACATATTTTCTAACAAAAAAAATGTGAGATTTTTTGTTGACGGGTAGCTCCTTAAAATAAACTCTAAATCTTGTAAATATCTCAGAGTTTAAGTCTCTAGAATGTTTTACACATAATTTGGACAACTGTTTGAGGCAACTGTTTTACACACAACTGTTTGAGGCTCTTGCATCTACAGTTTTTATGATTGCTTCAGTGAATTTTTAAATGCTTCATTAATATTCTCTGTCATAATTGTCAGTTGCATGAATAATATAAAATCTTTCCAGGTGCACAATTAAATAGGTCGTCTTTGCTACACATTACCTATAGTTTTAAAGATGTGAGAATGGCAATTTGTGTAGACAAATGAAATGAAACAGAGGCAAAAGTAATACAGAATAAAATCCTCTCACGACCATGAGAATTGGCATGATTTTTTCGCAAAGAACTAATGGTTATTGGAATCAAACAAAAATGAACTGGACAAATGATAAATTAAATAATCAATTTCCTCTTGGTATATGTTATGTGAAGGCATATTCAAACAAAAACTCATGATCATGCTCTGTGAATTCTGATAATTGTAGACTGCAATGCAAAACCACAGGAAAGTTTGAAAAGCAATGGATGTGGTGTCATCAGCTGAAATTATAGACTTGATGTCATGAAATATGAGAATGGCTACAATGGCAGCCTTATTAAAAATAAATTTAAATTAAAAAACTCCATTTGTTCAGCTCAATGACAAGTATACCAAAGAGTGGACAGTTTAATAGTCTTAGACCATTGTACCATCCAACACATCAATTGCATTTTGGAAGAAGTTTTCATGGATAAGTGAATTACATTTTTTCATGTCAAAAGGGAAGATAATCAGAAAATTACCAAGCACTCCTGACAAACTTGAAAGCAGATGGAAGTGCAGCAGAAAAGTGTAAGTTTTGATTTTCAACAGTGGTTGGAATAGGACCCAAGAACTTGTGCTTTGAAAAATGCTATCTACTACTACAGCATGATGAAGTCAAAATAGCACATAGCACTTTTATAGTTATTTGCTGGATTTCCTCCATTTCAATGCATGAATACAACAGACTATGAAAAGTCCTCTCAGAAGGCATTGTGTGAGTTGGACACTAACATTTCTCAATAATCTTAGGCAGTCATAACTTATTTTTTCTAATATTTATAATAACTACTTAGTTACAATAGCTTATTATACACCAAATTCTTATATTCATTTACTTTAAATAATAAACTAAGTTTTGCTTTCCTGTAAAATTAATAGAGATTTCAGAAGAAAGAAAATAAGTTTATCAATTTTATTTAATGCATGTTTATTAATCATTTGATAATTACTTTAACATTTTATACATTTAATATTAATGTATAAGTTAATAAAAATATCAAAGAGAAGACACGCATGTTTAAATATTTACTTAAAATAGATTATGCTAGCACATTTTTTCTTGGTGAAACAAATCATTAAACTAGAGTACATAAAATTTTATGATGTTGATAAAAATATATTTCTTTACATAGGAGTTTAAAACTTACTAGGAAATACTCTGCCAGGTGAATGTTTCCTCTTTCTTTCTGGTGTACCTGAAATCAGAAATAATTAAAATTTTACTTTACAAATATGATATGTGCTTAACAAAGAACAGTATGAAAATAAACTTTGTATATTTAAGATTCTCAGAATTTGAACAAAACTTAACAAAGCCCATAAAATGTTTTCATAGTAAAGTTTCTAACATAAAACAATAATCAGCTATTTATAATTAGAAGTTCATAATGTTAAAGAAAAATGATAATATAGTATATAAGCAATTTCAAAAATTAATTCACCTGTAGTATATAAGCAATTTCAAAAATTAATTCACCTGTCATTTCTTTCTTCATGTATTAAACACATTCATAGCAAAATTAGAGGATTTATTTATCAGAATAATATAACCACACAAGAGAAAATTATTCAAATAAACATCTAATTCACATAAATATTCAAGATTTTTAAATTTCTTTTAATAATAACTCAGTTTTCTTACAAATATTCAATTATTTCTGCAAATGTTGTTAAATTGCAGAAATAATTAAGAGATATAATTGCAAAAGTAAAATTAAACAGCATAAATTAATCTAAAATTATACACAGCTGTGATTTTTAAAACATGGAACTAATTTCTTAAACATGAAACAATTTCAACAAGAAACTAAATTTCCATACAATAAATGTTCTTCACATTTCTTAAAAAATATATATATATAATTAGTCAGCTGGAAAAATATTTCAGTAAATGCAGATCGGGTTAGTTGTTCAATAATTATTTTATGCACACAAAAATTACTTAGATCTGGACCTACAGTTTTAAAAATGATATCGAACAACAATCAATATCCAAGTTCATAGCCTTCTTCAAAACACAAAACACTTTTCACTTCTTACCCAAAATACCTTTCTGAAAAAAAGCTTTATAGTATATATGAGGTAAAAATAAATTAAGAGAGATGTTAATGACTTGAAATATTCCTTTTAGTATTATTGATGTTGGTCTACTTTCTAGCAAATTTCAATACATTTCCTAACCAAAAAATATTGGGAAAAGTATCAAACATACGCTAAGTATTACAAACAATATTTTCACAAAACCCATAACTTTATTTTTTTTTTAAAATTTTCCCATGCAAACATAAATGGATGGGTTATTTAATGTCATAATTAGTATTGATAATCTCAGATGTTATCGCATAACATAAATTCTTAGATGTTATCGCATAACATAAATTCTTAGATGTTATCTCATAGCATAAATGCATGAAAAAAATGCAACTTAGTTCTTATTAAAGATTTCAGAATCTTATTTTGAATTAAGATTTCTTTAAAGTTTTTAGCGGCTGTTATTTAATAATATCAGAGATTATAATAAATTCATAAAAGTTACTTGAGTTTTTACTAACACAAAAATAGAATTTATAAAATTTGAATGTTATACAGGAAGCAATACTTATGTAGAAGGAACAGGTATCACATTTTAGACTGTCTTTGATTGGACAGGAAGTTTATTTGTCACTCAATGGTCATTTTTTGTACATGAGGGCTAATAAGACTGGGACCTACAGGATTGGATAGGAAGAGTATATATAATTGTCCACTCATATCAGACTTCATTAAAGTCAATGGTTTTATTGACTCTCTCATTAAAATGATAAGTAGCTCTGTCAGACCAGTTGTGAGATACGAAACAACAACAAATCTTACATAGATATTGCTGTAATAAAACCAGAGCACAACATCCTGGCAAAAACACCTTACAAATGACACATTCTGATAACAGTTATCCCCCACATATAATTCTACAGAAGAAAGAATAGAAAGATAGAATCAGACATATCATAAATGAACATGAAAAACCCATGGATGGTGTTGAATGTGAAAAAGTTACCAAACTCTTTTGAGCTTCAAATGTCAATACAATTCACTTTCAAAATATTCCCAAAATTTTCATAAATATAAATAAATGATTAATATATTGATTTTGTTAATGGTGTGTATACTCTTCATTTTATTTCTTATATAATTCTATTAGCATGAAACATCTTTTTCAAGGAATGCAACTTAAGGATATTTTGATAGAAATGACGCTTAATGTAATTTCTATGGTTGGCCTGAAATTGGATAATGTTGCATCATTAATTTCAATGATTCATTATTTCAGTCAGGAACTATTATCACTTCACATACAGAAATATGACTTACTCTTAAATCCTTTCAAATCCTCAGCTAAACATAACTACAGGAAAGAGGGAAAATGTACATGCCTTCAGTAAGCCTACAATTATGTATTTTCTACCTTTATATATATTTTATTTTTTAAAAACAAAGGTATTTTCTACTTTGGATACTTATCAATCAGTAAAAACAAATTATTTCTTTATGTTTAGGGCAGTGCATGAATTTATATTGTTCATAACTCTATGATGATAGGAAACTCACTAGACACAAGAATGGAAGGAGATCCAAATTTTAACTTTATATTAGATAACTACATAAATAAAGGAACGTTTCAAGTGTTCAACACCAATTTCGACTTTTTTTTAGGTTATCTATATATAGGACTTCATTTTCAGGTGAAAAAAGGTTTTTGAATAGGGATATATGAATAATTGTAAATCATTATAAAATAACAAATATCATTTATTTTTAAATTTTTTTCTTAAAAAATACATACTTTCTCACAAGTCACTATATGAGCTCCTCATTTGTATGCAAGTTTTCAGTGACAAATTGTATTGTCAAAAGAGTTGATGTATTTTTTACAAAAATTAATATAAAACTTTAATTAAAACAATAATTGGAAATAAAGGACTTGATAGCTCACTTGATTACCAATTTACAATAAACTATTTTATAATTTAATGTCTGACGTACCTTTGGAGATATTGACAATTTAAAAAAATTAAATATGGAAATAACTTATTAAGTAAAACTCATAAACATTTGCCATTCTTCACTAAAAATGTGATTGCTTGATCTAAAATTTAAAAAAACCTTAACTTCAATAAAAAAAATTTGATACAACATAGTTTTAATATTGCAAACATAAAGGTTAGAATTGTTTGTATTACCAGAGTATGTGGCAACGTCATTTGCATTATTGTTATCATTGTACACTGGCATAATTCCTTCCTAGAATGAAAAGTATAGATAAGAAATCAATAAAACTTGCAAAAACATGAATAATAGAGATTTATCATAAATATTTAATACTTCATTGATTACATAAAAACTTTAACTTAAGACCCTATTCACAATAGCATATTTAATACCTTGTATTAAATGACTGATAGTAATATATCATTGTATAAGCAATATTTGTCATCTGACTGTACTGATCAATGAATCAAATTACCATTGATTCATTGATCAATGGTAATTTTTTAAATATGAGGGTTAGCTAAACAAGCACATAGAAATACAATATAAAGTGGTTTCTGAATCACTAGAGACATCGAAGCAGTACCACTACAAATATTATACTAAGATGGGATTCAAACCCACGAATTGTTGAGTCGTGGGCTAGAGGGAAAAATTGTTAGCTAGAAATCATACAACATGGATGGAAAAATGAAATATTTAGCAACTCTTCAAAAGTGAATTCATTACTTTAAAATCAACAATTTAGTTGAAAATTTATGAATTTCCAACAAATTAGAGTATAAATATTTTGAATTTGGTTTACAAATCCAAAGAAAATTGAACATAACTTATTTATAAGGAAACTGGAATAACAAAACTCTCTCTCTCATACACAGAGAGAGAGAGAGAGAGAAACTATATTTATATAAAAATAAGAATATTTTTAATAAACTCCATTCTAAGATGTCCTATTGCTTCTTTGCGGTAGTTATGTGTCATGAGGAAGGGGATCAATATGCATATTTCAAACAGATTTACATAAAGAAATATCAGAAGATTAACAGCCATCTCCAATTGTTAAGTAACTTTGGGTATCGAATGCAGGAACTTCAATTTTGAAGAGCTTGTTTCTGTCATTCAATGGTCATTTAACATGCATTTTTTGCACACGAGGGCTAATTAGACTGGAACCTACTGTTTAAAGTGGATTCCAAGCCACTGCAAACATCCATGCACAAGGTGGAAATTATGAAGAGCAATCACTTTTCCAATCTACTGTTAACACTTATGGATCCAGTTTAACGTCAAGAATTATAGCAATTGTTTTGAGAATCAATGAATATCAATGATAAATATTTAAAACTATAAATTTTTACATTAAATTCACTAAATTACAGAAATTAATTTCTCTTTAGGACTATTACAAAATCATTAAAATACAGAAATGTAAAAGGAAATCATTTACTCCTTTTCCATAAAAATCATGGGACTTAAATATAGGATCACATTTTATGCATGAGAATGTCCTAAATTGAATCCCTGTTGTCTTTAAATAATTGAAGATAAATATTGTACATCCTTTTCATGCATAGCTATTTGTTTGACCTCAGGTAATGACAGATATGACTGTTATATATTTTAACATTGACTTTTTAACTTGCATTTTGTGCAAACTTTTCATGGGTAGAATATTAACATACAATTAGGAAGTAAACAAGGCAACTGCAAAATGAGGAAGCAAGACAGTTGATGACAAGGATTCAATATTGACCTGCCATTGTTCAACAGTAACAGTAATAGAACTTTATTCTTTCTGTTCTGAAGACAGTTATGAGATTTATCCATTTTCTAACTTGAAACATGAATATGGTTTACTGTTAATAAAAAAAAAAACTTAGTTTTACAAGTACCAAATAACACAAGATTAATATATACATATATATTTTATAATTTTCTTTATTGGATTGATACTTTATAGTTGT
This sequence comes from Latrodectus elegans, assembly GCA_030067965.1. Lineage (NCBI taxonomy): Eukaryota > Metazoa > Arthropoda > Arachnida > Araneae > Theridiidae > Latrodectus > Latrodectus elegans. The sequence continues at coordinate 11,309,316 of CM057816.1, forward strand.
CAGTTTCTCTGACTTTCAAAATATTTAAAAATTTTAGACTGATTTTATATATTATACTTAATTTTGTAAAGTGTGCAAGTTCATTTAGGAAATTATACATTAGTCACTGTACAATATAAATTTTTTTTTCAATTTTTAAACATAATAAAAAAATTTTAAAATATGAGAAATTGTTTAATCACTATTAGTTTTCATGAGGATGAATTGTGTTCCAAAAGAATATATTTTTAAATTATTCCCATGATTGGTTAAGTTTTGGGAACATGGGCTTCTCTAAACCATGCTCATGTGTGAAAGACTATGGTATTGGTAGACCAACCTGAGAGACTTCTGTTTGGTACCTGCCTGTAACTTCTTGTAGTGGACAGAGCTACTACAATTTTTCATCAATTGATCATGATTTTATTTAAATGCAAGGAAATCTAATATTTTGAATCATTTTGTAAGATTTATATCACTAAACTCACAAAACTTGATATTTTACTTGTATATAAAAATCCCTTATCCTCAGTTTCATTATACTAAAAATATTGCAGTATTTTGTATTATTTTATTTTTATGATATTTCATTTTTTTTTTAAAATATGTAAAGAAAATTTTATTTGAAGATATCAAGAATAGAAATAAGAAAACAATCTATGGAAACAGTTAGGAAATTTTAAAAATATAAATAAAGAAATATGTCTTGGCTTTTTTGTAGTCATTCAATTGTGATTGTTTTTACCCAAGTTTTGGCTGGGATCAACAGTTTAAAAATTGGATTTTGAACTACTATAAATATTCATTCCTAAGATTGGTTTTGAACTAGAGAACAGCTGCATCAGAAACCAGAGTACTAGCTACTGGGCTGAAATCTTGGTCACTGGTGGTATAGAGAGCAATAACTTCTTGACACAAATTAAATGCAAATGCTTCAGTAAATTGTTAATTGCAGTTAGTAAACAGAAGTAAATAGTTCCAACAGACTCCAAAGTCAGAAACTAAAATAGGTAAAAGTATAATAACTGTAAAAAAAAATTTAGAAATACTGAGAAGATTTAAGATAGTATTGTCTTTTGGAAGTTTAATTTCCTTCATTAAAGACAGGAAAACAGTATATTCAGATAAGAAGTGATTATAGTAGTATATCATAGATTTTTCAGAGATTAAGCTTACTTTTTATCAAATGTTTTATATGCCAAACCAATAACAGTACAGTGGTTGGATTAATTTAATTTGTTGTAAACGGTCATTTTTTTGCACTAAAAATATTGCAGTATTTTGTGAGATATTATTTGAAAGGGCTAAAAAAAATCACATAATTTAAAATCAATTCTGAACCCCTACAATCATTCATGTCCAGGGTAAGATACAACCTGTCCATCTGAAGGCCATAACACTAACCGTGTGGCTACAGCTTGTTGGCATTGGTCAACACTGTGCAACATCACTAATAAGCATCACTCTAAGCCTAAGAAGAGGTTTCCAGAGTGAAATGTATCAGATTCAGTTTCAACCACAATCAGCATGAGAGGGTTGCTAAGATTAAGCCTTCCACATGCATGTTTGTCGTAATTGTCATTTGGACTTTGGTTCATTTTATTCTTCACTAAATGGTCATCCTTTGAACACAAGGCCTAATTAGATTGTACATTTTGAAGTAGATTTCAAATACCTAAAAATATCTATACCCAAGGTGGGAATAGAACCCACAATCTGTATCATAACACTGGATTTATTCGCTGATATCTACTTTCAATACAGGAATAATGTCTGTTATGAGGAATTCTGCTAGAAGGCAATTAAGGCAGTTAACTTCAAAATGTTAGAGTAGCCTCAAGCTCTCCTATAAGCAATTTTATGACATTACTCATAAGCTCCATACAGCAATCAGAAACAGGATCATGGTTTATTGAGATCAATTTTATGATTCAGAATTTATTTTTACTATTATCCTGAATGCTGAATATAGCTACTTATCAGAGGCATCACATAAAAAATTGTGAAGAACAAAATATTAAATATTATTGATTTAGTCTCATTCTACTTACTGATTTCAGTAGTTTTTGCCAGCATAATGACATTTAGAATCTGTTGCAGAAGAATATATGTAATTTCCTCCCATTAATATTAAGAAACAAAACTATGAAGGCAGTTTTGGAATGCTTGTGCGTGAATGCATTTTGAATGAAGGAAGGAAGGGAGCTTCATATTTCTGAAACCAACTAATATCATTACTGTATAGATATTATCTTCCCTCTTGTGAGATATTTCCCATGTGCCTAATATTAGTACAAATTTTATTATTTTATTTTATTTGCCAATCTTTTACCATTTTCTGCTAATTAATAATTGATAGGAATTGAAGATATTTGAAGGATGGATTATCAGTTTACTATTCTGATTTCAATATAACAGAATAATATTTTTCATTTGCATATAACATAATATTTGACATTGAGTTATATTCAAATCAGTATAGCGTACTATTCTGATTTGAAGATAATGTCTTGTAATATGCATTAGGAGATGCAATGCAACAGGACCTTATCCTCAAAATAACAGCCATTTTGATGAACTCTCATATACTCTCATGCTGTATAATTTGGTATTAAGTAGGAATAGCAGTCTTAAAGAATTTCTGATATGGATTATAACATTTGTACATGTAGAATCGTGTGGATTATTGTTCCATGCAGTGTGATTTTTACCAATATTGTTATGTAAATAAAACTTCTCTTTGTATCATAATGTATGAGTAAAATTCATTTTTAAGATTTCCCCAACTTTTGGGAAATGCATTACACCTTTGCAGTGTGAGTTTTGCGTCATATTAAGAATTTCAGAATTAGAAACCACCTGAATAATTGCTTATGTTTAGCACAAACAAGTGAATATTTTATCGATTACACTTTTTAAAAACATTATGCATGTTTATAAATTTAACTGTATCATTTCTAATAATTATACATACATCTGAAGAGCTTCTACCATAGCGTCTTGAACAATAAAAGGACAGTTCGTTGTCCAAGCTAGTCATAAGTTCCTCATCATCATGAGGATTTGCTTGGTAGAAGCGGTTCAAAGATACAAGAAGATCTGGAGGGAACCGTTTCATTCCGCGAAGAAGCATGCGGGAATATTTCCCACAGCTCTCCGTGCACATTTCTTCTAAAATGTGCCGCAACCTCTGTAATAAAAAATAACACATTTCATGTAAAAATCTAATAGCAATTCTACATTCAAACATCAGCAAAGCAATATGGTAAAAACTTATAATTTATAATTTCCAAACAATTTTAGAAAACAGTAAAATTTGTTTAACATTATTACATATACAGTTCACTGTAAAATACATTATATTACTTGAGATAAAATGAAGGTAGATGCATAAATAATGTCAATTTACTTGCTTTGTTTACATAAAATGCTTTGCTTTAGTACAATGTTCAAATTTTTAATATACACACATGTCCATAAATTAAAGATAATACAAAAGGACATGGAAATGTAAAGTGAATAGAAAAATGCCACCCATAGAAATATCACACACATGGTCAAGCATTATATGCAAATTATCAGAAGGTACATGGTGACACTCATATTTCACCACACTTTTCTTGTGTGCACCCTTGTAGCATTTAATGAGTAATTTTATTTGTTTACAATCTAAGAATTTTTAAGTTAATGTTCCCATTATTAGTATAACTTCAAAAAAAATTAGAAGTCAATCTCAAATTTTTGGCAGATATATTATTATTTTTAAAATATTGTTTCCAATTTTTAAAAACTATACTGTTAAGAATTTTTTTTAAGTTATATTATTTTGACTTTTTGTTTGGTCAGCCAATAAAACATATGTACAGGGTACTTATCAAATGCCTTGCCAGTTTTATTCATACATGGCAGAGTATGTATGGTGGTTGAAAACAAAGAAAATACAGTAGGAGATTTCTTTGAAGCCCTTAAAACCATTCTTTCTCAGCCGTGTGAGTTATTTTATTCTTCATTAAAATTTCATTCAGAGGGATTATTAGAAACCTAATTTTTTTTATAAAAATGGATGTTTACATATGTAAATTATCTTAAAATAAGCTTTACTTTAAATAAATTATCTTTCACGTTAATGTTAGATTGTGCAATACTAACATTGTTTGAAAGTGGGCGTCACATTCACAGTTAATTAAAATGCGATTTGCTTATGTTAAAAATTAACAATTACTGCCCAGTTATCATTTTAGTAGATAGCGCTACACCTATGTATTTTTTAAGATGGTTGTCACTGCTTGGTATTTTAAAATTCAAGTTTTAATAAAAAAAAATGCTACTTGTGTTAACATTAGAAACTTAGCTTTATTGCTCAGTTATTGCAGCTCCAGGTGGAGCTCTACACTTTTTTTTTTTTTTAAGTGGGCACTATTGTCCAGTACATTAAAATTCTGAGTTTTAATGAAAAAATTGTTTCTAGTCATTAGAACTTGATAATATTTTTATAGTACACAATTATAATGAAATAATGGAAATTTTGATATTTGGAATTCGAAATAGCGCATGACTGCAAAATTGGAGGTTTGAACATGATCTGGTATTTAAGAGGATAATTACATTTAGTGATGTAATTTAGATTGGCTAGATATCTGTGTTGTGCTTTATGCAAAAACAGGAAATTGCACCATCCCTGTACAGTTTCATCATCTTTTACTTTATCTATGCATATAAGGTTTTAATCTAAAAAATCTCAGTATATCAAAGGTATTTATTTCTTATGAGTGTAGTCAAAAACACAATAAAGAGTACAGAAATGGTTTGTTACAAAACAATTTGGAAAAAATACCAGAAAATTTTTCAGGATGTATTTAAAAGATTAGAGCAATTATACAAATAAAATTCAGCATTAAATATTTAAAATCTGTTTTAGAAAAATTAAATTCTTAAAAAAATATTGCTTTAATAATTTTTATTATTAATAAATTAATATTAGTTATTAGTTCAATATTAAATTTTTCATCATTAAGCTCATTCAAGTAATATGTTGCGAAAATGTAAGTAACATGAGAGAGAGAATGAGATGGTGTGTTGTTCAATGGTCATTTTTTGTACATGGGGGCTAATTAGACCGGGACCTATGGTTTAAAGTGGATTCCGAAGCACTACAAACTAGCCCAAGGTGGGATTCGAACTTATGAACTGTTGAACAAAAGGCAAGAGTGCTAATCATTTGGCAGCCAGCACAGCGAAAGAGAGAGAGAGAAAGGAGAGAAAGAGAATGAAAGAAAGTGTGTGTGTTCAGGGCTGGTTCCAGGGTAGGGCGATACAGACAGTCGTCTAGAGCACGATGATTTAGAAGCACCAAAATCATGGAAATAAACTGATAAAAAATTAAGTTACAGGCTTTTATAAAATGCACTAAAAAGTAAAGAATATTTTTTATCCTTCTGATATCATATCAGTGAACAATTTTTCATAATATTGCATTGTCATCGGACCCTTGTATTGTAAGTATACCAAATATCATTGCAACCAGTTCACAGAAATTTTCTCAAAATTGACACTGCAAGACTTGACTGATAATTTTGATTTTGAAACCAAGTGAAGATCTAAAAGCCCTTTTTAATTGCATTTAAAAAGGAAGTTGACTTATAACAATGCATTACTTGCCAGTAGACTTCGGCTGGTGTGAAATAAAATAATTTAAATTGTTAGTACAAAAAAAAACTTTAACAAAAGTGCGTTTGGTTTCTGTGAAAGTCTTTTAGTTTTTGTTTTCATTTTTAAAATCCATCAGACAGAAGCAAAAAAAAAAAGGGTGGGGGTGGATTTCAAAAATTAGAGTTTAGATCAAAACATAGTTTGTGTGGTATAAATTAAAAGGTAATTGAGTCTGGAATTGAAAAAATGCATTTTATTTTTTTTAAGTCGGTGGCGCACAAGGGGGGATTTCAAAAATAAGAGTTTACATCAAAAAATATCTTGTCTGCTATCTTTTGTTTGCCAGTGGAGGTACCTACAATGAACGTGGATTTGTTGTTAATTGTATGACCTTAGGTGCCCACAAACTGGCAGAGTATTTTTCATTTTTGTTTGTTTTAGTTTGTCCTTCGTATTAAAAAAATTGGGTAGTTATATATTACAATTATAAAAATAAAATGTAGGAAATAGGGACCCTTAAAATTATATAACGTAGGGTCACATAAATAGTAAATCCGTTGCTGCATCGTGTGACTTGGTTGTTATGGTGTGACCATTCTTTTGAGGGCAATAGTAGTTAATAAAAATGTCAAAAAGCAAGCTGTTTTATACAAGCAGTTTTCAGAGTACAGTGGAGCAAGTGCTTATGGGTAGAGAGTAGTATAAAATAGCGTAGTTTTGTCACGAGTTTTAAATATTTTATCTTGATCAAAAATTTCTAAAAAATTAAAAACATGCCGCAGGCGTAATTTCTAACAAAAATATATTTTATACAAAACTACCAATATTATATTTTTTATATCAGTATTATTTTTTATTTTAAATAATTTGTTCCAGAAACTAAAATGTCCAATGTTAAGAGAAAACCCTCTGGGAGCAAATTTAAAAATCGGAGATTGAACAAGCAAACACAGCTTCAAAAACACAGTCAGATGTGCTGCAGAACTTCTTGAAAGAAGATAGTTTCAATGCTCCCACAACTGACCAACATTTGAACAATGCCCAGTACCTAGATACTGACTTTTCAGATATGGATCTCCCTTTGGACACAACTGTCAGCATTACTGAGCTGGATAAGTCATCTCAAACGAGTTTGGCGAGTAGTGATGCAATTTCGTGCAGTTCCAAAAATCAAAATTCGCAAGTAGTGTGCAGAACTCAGAGAAACATTTAGAAAAGGCTACCATCCAAAGTATCTCTTCTGACCCAGGATTATGGCCCTAAATCATGCTTGCAGCAGATAGTTTTTTTGGTTAAACGTTGTCCAGCTGCACCTTGGTATAATTTTGATTTTTCTTTTGATGATCAGCATAGAAGATTCTCACCAAAACATGACTAGAAAAAGCTTAGAAATGGAGAAAACGTATGTAATGAAGAGGTGTAAAATGTTTTGCACCTTTTCCAAGTCGACATTTTGCTGCACCATCTAGCTTGAGCACTCTTGGCAAACAGGGATATAAAGACTAGACTTAAAGGACTCTTTGGCACATCCTGAAAATACTAAAACTCATATACATTGTTTGAAATCATGGCTTCAATTGAAGCAAAGATTGAAAATATGTGAAACAATAGATGCAGTTTCTCAGAAACTCATTGATTCTGAGTTAAATCACTCGTCTGAAGTTCTTTGATCCATTATATCAGTCATTGAAATGCTAGACAAGAGCTCTCTAGCTTTTCGAGAAACAAGCGATAAACTGTATGAACACAATAATGGAAACATTTTTAATTTAATTCATTTATTGGCTGAGTTTGATCCAAAAATGGAGAAACATGTTCGCAGAGTCCTCAATAAAGGAATAAAACCTATATAACTAAGGAAAACTATGCAAAATGAAATAATTGAATTATTGCATGACAACATGAAGCACCACATCAATGAGCCAGTTCAAAAGGCTAAGTATTATTACGTGATTCTTGACTGTAATCCCAATGCAAGTAAAGTAGAACAGATGACATTTGTGGCAAGATGTGACTTCATACAGGAATCAGAGTCTGAAGTTCAAGTTAATACCAACGAACATTTTTTGGATTTTCTATCCATTCAGAGATCAACAGCTAAAGAATTGTCAGAGGTTTTACTAGAAGAGCTAGAGAAAACTGGCTTAAAGTAGAAAACATGCACAGTCAAGGGTATGACAATGGTTCCAATATGTGAGGGAAAAAATATCAGGAGAGTGCAAACAAGAATCAGAAATATAAACCCCAGAGCATTTAATGTTCCATGTAGCAGCCATTCGCTAAATTTGGTTGTAAACAATATGGCAAAATCCTCGTTTGATGCAGCCAACTTCTTCATTATTGCTAAAAAGTTATATACATTTTTCTTCATCTTTTCATTGGGCAATATTACTGAAATATATTGATACTTACACAATATAACCATGGAGTAATACATGATGGGAAAGTCAACTCATTAAATGCTCTACGATTTCAAATTGGTCCAATTTACGATGCTTTGTACAGCATATATGAAGATTCAAAAATCAATAATATGATCAGAGATGACGCTAGCCGATTATTAAATTGGAAGCTGTTCAAATTTATATTCTCTGTTGTGATCTGGTACAAAATTTTGAGTCATATTAATCCCATCAGTTAACTTTTTCAAACCGTAAATTTTGATATGTCACAAGCTATTGATATGCTTAACAACTACAAACTCTTCTTTGAAAACTTGAGATCAAATAAAACATTTGAAAACATCATTTTAGAAGCAACCGAGCTTGCTTCACAGATTGACCTGGAAGCTAATTTCGAAACCACCATACCACATCATGTCAGAAGCAAAACAAGAATGTCTTTGTATGACGGCCAGGATGAAAAACTTCAAACAAAAATATAAAATAGATTTTTTTCACACAACAGATTAAGCAATAAATGCCTTAGAAACCAGATATAATTTGCTAAATACTCACAGTAATTATTTCAGTTTTTTATATAAAATTTTTGGTCTAAAAGACATGCCCAGAAATGAGCTACTGGCTTATAGCAAAGATTTGGAAGTAGTTTTAACTGATGGAAGTTCAAGCTATCTTAACGCCTGTAACTAGCCGATGAAATAAGCGTTGTTTTCTCATTAACCAAAAAGGAAAACACTGCTGAAGTTTGCCACACTGTCTACTCACATTGACAGTCACCGTGCCTTCAGAGGAAAGAAGCTTTTCACACAAAACAAAAATATATAAAAAATTATCAGAACAATGCATATGCAAAATCGTCCCAATGGATTGGCAATGATAGATAGAACACCTAATTAGTGACAAATATGACTTGAAATCACTGGTTTGTGAGTTCGTCAAAAGAAAAGTTAAAAAAAAGGGCATTGTAATTACTTTGGTTAGTTAGAATTTATTTATGATATAAGATTAGTTTAGTTTGCATTACTACATTTTAATTTTTGCTATTTTGCCTTAAGTGCTAAATTGCTTATCTTGTTATCTGATGCTTGAGTTTAATAAAACGTTTTTTTTTTTTTTCCTCCAATGTTTTTTTGACTTCCTAATATGCTTGCATGAGATTTACTTGGAAAAAAAAAACAGGTGGGGAGCACAAAACTAGGGAGCCAGGAGCGTCAAAATATCGGACTGGCCTGTATGTGTGTGATTAATAATATATTACTTAAATAAACTTAACGCAGATAAAATTCACCCACTAATGAGCAGTCAGTCAAAGATTAAAACCATTTAAAACGGCATGGGAACCAAGTCTTAAATGAGGAATAGTAGATAAAGAAATTAATATGTGGATAACCTGGAATCCACATATTGCATAAAAAGTAAATTTAAATTTATACTTAGGAATTAAAAAAATTCCATTAAGCATTTTATTATGAATAAATATAAGCTATAGTAAACATAAAGGAAAAAAAATTTTCTAACACAAATTCATTTGCTATGCCCAAGTAAACAATATGTATGGGTACTTAATTCCGACAATAATTTCTTTAATAATTATTAATTTCTGTCAGTAAATAATAACATAAAATAACAGAAGAAAAAGGGACAAGACTGACACAAAGAATTTGGTTGTTATAATTTCAACTTGTTAAAGTACTTCACTAATTGGGATTTCCTAACGTGATTCAAAGGAGGAAGATCTACAAAAATCATAATGCTTCATATTTGGATCAAAAATGCATTTTGAACAATGTGAAAATGCAAAACCATTTAAATTTATAGTCACTCTATAATCGCTTCAGATGACATCACTGGTATACAGCGAATGAAAGATGTTAAATGAGGAAAATATTTAACAGGAATCAACACTGTGCCTTGTATGAATTGAACTATGAACTTAAAAAAGAAAACATATTCTAGAGGCATAATTTACATTTCAAAGATTGAAAAATGCTTCATCACAGATTCAAATGTATTATGTGCAACTGGCAGAGTTTGAAAGAGTTTTAAAAATTGGTTTGAAACAAGCAGATTGGGGAAATCGGAAAATCACTTGTGTTATGGGTCAAAACAATGTGATAAAAAAGAACATGCTGTCAAGAATGGGGCCAAGGTGGCACAGTAATTGTCTCATCTGTTTTTGGTTTGGTTTATTTGTCGCTCAACGGTCATTTTTTGCACAGAAAGGCTAATTAGACCAGGACCTACGATTTAAAGTGGATTTTGAACCACTACAGACATCCATACCGAAGGTGGGATTCAAACCCACCAACTGTTGAACCGTAGGCAAGAGCAATCTGTTATTACAGATCCAATTCATCTCCATCAACTATCAGACATGCAATCAATACACAAATGTCCACCGTAACCATTGATATATAGATGACAGAGCAAAATCTAAGCTCGTACAAATAATTATGCCACCTCACACCAGCAAACAATCCTACTAAATTACAATGGTGCTTGACTCAATCAGGCTTAAATGGTGTTAATAGAGGATGTACTATCTTTAGTGACGAATCTTACTTCCAACTGTGTTTAGGTGGCCATCAAAGATGTATCTACAGACATCCAGGCAGCATGTTGATCTTGATTCTGCTGTTGCATGCCATACAGGTCCTCAACCAAGAATTATAGCGAAGGGTGCAATTTTCTTTAATAGCAGGACTCCTTTCAGTCATCATTAGAGGGGTACTTACATCAGATCCTTACATCAACATTTTAAGCCATGTTTCGCTACTGTTCTTTTTGCAGTACCTTAGCCTAATTTTTCAGCAAGATAATACCAGATCATAAATGGCATGTGCTGTTATGAATTGTTTTACTGTTTATCAAACACTTTCTTAGACAGTTAGTTTTGCTCACTTCAGTTCAAACACATCAGGAATATGAAAGGAAAATGATTGCATTTGTAGGAAAATGTTGATTAGATAGGCCAACAATTGGAGCGAATTAGGCAAGAAATATTGCCGGAGTTTATCAGTCTATGCCACCCCATGCAGCAGCTTCCAAGCTAGAGATGAATCAACACTGTACTTGAGCTCATTACTTATGTGTGTGCGTACATAACTGGAATAACTCATTCAACCGTTCTGAAATTTTAATCATATTTTATTTTGAGCACAATCTTTCTATCCATCAATTTTTACTTTATAGAGTGTAGTATTGACCTTGGATAACTAATCATTCATCTGCTCAAAGGGACGAATAGCCTCCCATTTGAACAGATGAAAAGTTAGTTCCCCACGTCTTTCTTCTTGACTTCTGTAATTTAGATAAACATCAATAAAAAATAATCAAAAATTGATTAAATTTTTTTGTTGATATTAACGTTTCAAAATGTGTAATCTGCAAGATGAATGCATAATTATAATTTATCTGTGAATTGAACTTAGTTATGCAAAGTTAAAATAAAATTGAACCTATAGAAAATTTCAGGAACAAGGTTTAATATAAAAAATATTTTCCCCCTCTAATACACTTTTTAAATAATTGCAAATTTCAGGAGTATCAGGATGATTCCAATTCCAGCAAAAATTCATAATTATCAAGAATTGTCTATTATGGAGTGACAAAAATTTTGAGCTAAAATTAGAAAATTTAATAGAAAATAATGAAAAATATAATTAAATAAAATAATTATACTAACAAAATTTTAATTTCTCATTAAAACATCAGAATTTTAATTTACAAATATTGCTCTTCCGATTTGAGTAATAATTTTTTAAACAAGCTTTTCAAACATTTAATATTTTAACATTATCTTAGTCCAGTAGTAATACTTCAAAACAAATTCATCCTTTTCGGCATTAAAAGTTAAAGAAATCTAATGAGAAAATGTTCTTGAAAATTATATCGAAACTTTCATTACTGTATGGATAAACTACTGTAAATGTTATCAACAGAAATGTTTTATCAATTGTACATAAAGTAAAATGTATATAAAGATGAAACATTTTTATTAACATTTCTTTGAACAAAAATTAAAACGAAAAATTAAATATAAAATTTTCTTAACGGACATTCTGAATACCTTCACTATCATTTTGTCACATATTCATCATAAAAAAATTTCACATATTATAACTTACATTTTTAAGGTAGTCCAGGGATCTTTCTAGCAGAAACCTTTCTAACTTAAAAATGGGTTCAGCTGCAAGAAAAAAGCAAAATTATTCTGTTTAATTATGATAATAACATAATCAAGCATATACATTCAATTCTTATTGCAAAATAGGATGAAAACTATCAGTGTTCTTCTCTTCTTAATTTTGGCATCAATATAGCTTAATGCATATAAATAATAAAGTGAACTCATCAAGTAATAAAAATTTTGTTTTAATCTACCTTATTTTCCTGTATATGATTTGCAGGTTATGAGTTTAAAAAGTTCCAAATTTCATAGTGTGTATTATACGATGCCGCAGAAAATCTAAGAAAAAATTTCATCAGAAAAGCTTACAGTAAAATTTTGAAAGAAATGCTGTTAATAACAAAATAACAGATGAGGCCATGATTCTGCTGACTTATTTTTAATTATAATCAAGATTGCCCAATTACGTTTCAGAACAAATTCGGATCCTCAGAACGGAATAATATTACCTCTTACTTTATGCCGCCTTCTGCCTTAAGCTGATGAGATGTTCAAATTCGTATATCGTCATGTGGAAGCGAAAAAGTTTAAATTACACAGCAAATTTTAAACTAAAAGCTAATAGCAAATAAAAAAATAACGATATACATCTTAATAAAAGAAAAACATGCACATTACAAAAGAAATTATGTTAGCATAATAAATAAAAAAATTTATACATGAAATATTTCTTTACATATCATAGATATTAAGCACATGTGATTATTTGCTATCTAATATACTACACTATTTGCATTATCAAATTTGATCATTTCAAAGTTTTCTTTTTCTATACTTAAAATTGTTAAATCACAATTGTTAGTTTTGATGCATGGTGGATTATAAATAAGTCAAAATTAATTTTATATTGCTGAATGATCAGCTTGCAATTAAAATAATTAAAAGTACTTGAATGTAACCTATTCTATCTTGACCGTATGAGATAAGGCATGTTGGAAGTTCTAATGGGGATTTAGATTTAATTTCTTTTCTACTACTGAGTAACATCTTTCACTCACACATTCCTCTAAAGACTTCTGTTCCATGGAAATCTGTATGACAAAATCCACCTAAACTTTTATATTTGTTAAACATAGTGACTTAGCAATGCCAAGACTCAGGTCTGAGGTTCGATTATCAGGCTAGATGAACTCAACCTTTCTGTGTGTTGATTAACTGAATACCAAGCATGCCTTGGAACTAAACATTGGGAATTTCACTTTGGGATGACCACATAACTGGGATATATGCTACACATCCCATCAGCCGTCGGTTAGGAAAACATATGGGCATTGTAGGCCTTGATCCAGTTATTACAAATTTAAAGTAGGGATATTTGTTTATAAATTAATTTTCACTTTTAAGAAAATTAATTTTAATATGATTTAACATTTCCATAACAATGTCTTAAAAAATTTTCAATTTATTTTTTGTAGCTTGTTAACCAATTGAAGCAATTAAATATTTTTATTCCTTATTAATTGTGCACATCCTTATTTATGAAAGTTTCTACAGATTGTTGATCATTAGGTGCTGAATGTATGCTATAACTTATCTTAACAAATTTTCAAAAATTCTATAATATTACTAGCTTTACAAACTTTAGCTATTTATTGCAAAATAACAATTGGGTAAGACTTCACACTCCTAATTTAGGATCAACTCACCTGATTTTTCACAATGATATCTTTTTAAGCATTTCATTAACTACAGATTAAACAGAAAATTGTATTTCATTTTTTTACTAGAAAGAAATTCCATTAAAAAACAACTTAATGGAAAATTTCGTATTTTATATAGTTTTTTAAATTGCATAATTCAGACCATTAATTTAAAGCAAAATTATTTTTATTGTAAAAATTTAAATCACAAAAAGTAATATTGATAATTTATAAGTATTTCTTTTTATATCATAGAATCAATTTTCCTGATTTCAAAATTAGATAAACTTTGTTAATAAGTCTTCCTCTTATTTCAGTTTAGATAACTAAACTATGGCATAGCATTATAAAAGCATTGCAAATTTCAGATGAGCAATGGAACGCTAATACAAACAAAAATATTTTCCAAATTTTTTAAATCACAAATTAAAATTAATTTCTTTCAAAACACACAAATTCAAGTAAAATTATATATATTTAATATAAACAGAAATTTTCAGCCAAACAATATACATTAAATTTTTCTCTATTGTTCTTTCAAGCTTTTCATTGATTCAAATTATCAAGAATTATAAGTGTGAGATGAAAATAATTATATTTTTACTGTTACATGACTTATTTTATATGTAAAGAAATTTTCTTAATCAGTTATCATAGTAGTGAAAATTTTCTTATTTTCAAAGCATTTAATGAAACTTTTAAGATATTAAAATATATTTTATTAAAATAAGGGCTAATTTTTATTAAAATCAAAATTTATTTCTTTTACGAATCATTTTGGAAGTGCTGTCCATGGACAGGCATGAAATTTTTTTCTTTCAATAAATTTATATCCTTTTAAAACGATCTTATTTTTGAAATTTTGCAATGTAGAATGAGAAATATATGTGACTTCTTTATAAGTTTCTCAAAACAAATTTTTCAAGTTAAAATATTTGTTTTTATATAAATTTAACTCTTTAATTAAGAAATATATTCTGTATGTTTAAGCATATAAAAAGAAGAAAAATATTTAAAAGAAATGCATTTAAAAAGAGAGAAAAAAACATAGATTTTTAAATTCCTACTATTTGAAAAAAAAATTTTCAATAAAAGAAGCTTATGTAAAGCCAGCTAAATTACGAATCAAATAAAAATTCTTTCCCCAAGCAAAAACATTTAAACATTAAATAAATTACTTTCAAATATGTTTTTAGCTAAAAAAAGTAATTTAATATTTAATTTTCAAAAATCTGCAAGCATATGTTAGTAAATATTTATATGAGCAAAAATATAAAATGAATATTCAAACAGAAAAATACATAGTAGACAGAAAATACAACTTATGACAATAATATTTTAAATGTCAAAATTCCAGGTTTTCAAATGTTAACATTTTTGTTTCCGACGAAGTGATGGTTGGGAAGAAACGAAATACTAACCGTGTGAACAATGAAAAGGAAGGAAAGTTTATGTGTTTTCATAGAATTCGGAGGTAATTAATTCTTTATCCCCTCCATTTTGATTCTAGGAAGACAATTCCCTATGGGGCATACTGTAGTGCTATTTTACGAAAAATTTCCCCCTTTCTTTGAAGGTCAGTCTGATACCGGACACAACATTTTGAACAAAGGTAACGGCTAATATGAAACACGTTTCAGCAGGTATTCTCTCACCAGTGCAATGCGACACTAGACTGAAAGGCAACAGTAAAGCCTGAGATAAAAAAAAAAAAATAATAATAATAAAGAAAAAAATACAAACATTTTATTTTGAGTCAATGGATAATATAATTTTACAAATCGCACTACCAACTGAAACTATTATCTTTCTATATCAATTCTTGACAACTAAATCTAAATTTTCTGTTATTACCCCATTCAAATTTTTGAAAGTTTCCATTAAGATTTCAGTTATACTAAATTCTCTTTTTTTTTAATAATTTTTATTACGTTATTATAATCAAACTAAGATTAAATGTTTACATTTTTATCATACAAGAAACTGAAAAATATTAACGAAATACTTCTTGTAAAATAAAATTATTTCATCCTTTATGTGAAATTACAAATAGCAAATTAAAATACACTACTGGCCATTAAAAATGCTACACCAAGAAGGCGACATGCTACAGACATGAAATTTATACGAAAGGAAGAAGATGCTGTGATATGCAAATGATTAGCTTTTCAGCACATTCAGACAAAGTAGGCACCAGTAGCGACACCTACATTGTGCTTAAATGAGGAAATTGTTCAGCCAGTTCCTCATACACAAATTGCATTTGAACGTTGCTGCCTGGTGAAAAGTTGTTGTGATGCCTCGTGTAAGAAGGAGAAATGCGTACCAGCACGTTTTTGACTTTGATAAAGGTCGAATTGTAGTGTACCGGGATTGCGGTGTATCTTATCGCAGTATTGCTGCTCGCGCCGGTCGAGATCCAATGACTGTTAGCAGAATATGGAATCGATGGGTTCAGGACGGTAATACGGAACGCCATGCGGGATCGAACGGCCACCTATCACTAGCAGCCGAGAAGACAGGCATATTATCCGCATGGCCATAATGGATCGTGCAATCACGTCACGAGCCGTGAGTCAAGAAATGGGGTCGTTTGGAAGACAACAACTGTCTGCGCAAACAGTTCGACGACGTTTGCAGCAGCATGGACTCTCAGCTCGAAGACAATGGCTGCGGCTTCCTTTGACGCTGCGTCATAGACAAGAGCGCCTTCAATGGTGTGATCAACGATGAACCTGAGCGCACGAATGACGAGACGTCATCTTTTCAGATGAATCTAGGTTCCGTGTACAGCATCAAGATGGTCGCATCCGTGTTTGGCGGCATCGTGGCAGCGTGGCAGTGGCAGCGTGCACACTGGCAGCGTGCATTCGTCATCGTCATACTGCCCCATCACCTGGCGTGATGGTATGGTGTGCAATTGGATACACGTCTCGGTCACCTCTTATTCACATTGACGGTGCTTTGAACAGTGCACGTTACATTTCTGGTGTGTTACGACCCGTGGCTCTACCCTTTATTCGAGCCCTGCAAAACCCTACGTTTCAGCAGGATAATGCCCGACCACATGTTGCCGGTATTGTACGGACCTTCCTTGATACGGAACATGTTCGGCTGTTGCCCTGGCCAGCACGTTCTCCAGATCTTTCGCCAATAGAAAACGTCTGGTCAATGGTTGCCGATCGACTAGCTCGTCACCAAACGCCAGACACTACGGTTGATGAACTGTGGCATCGTGTTGAAGCTACATGGGCATCTGTACTTGTACATGCAATCCAATTTCTATTTGACTCAATGCCCAGGCGTATAACTGCTGTTATTACTGCCAGAGGTGGTTGTTCTGGGTACTGATTTCTCAGGATCTATCCAGCCAAATGTTTTGTAAAATTTAATCACTATTTATTTCTAGTATAATATATTTGTCCAATAAATATCATTTCGTTATCTGCATTTCTTCTGGTGTAGCAATTTTAATGGCCAGTAGTGTATTTATAACACTAAAATGTCGAAAAAAATTTTTAAGTTTTAAATTTTTTAATAATTATGACTTCCAGAAGGGTCCACTGGAAGTAATATTCATTGAATTTTTTTATATTGATTAAAACAAACTTATTCGACTTGTTAATATTTTTATGATTTTTTAGTACATAACAAGAGTTAGATAACCTTTATAACAATTACGAGTCATAAAGGGCACAATGAATTTTGGCACATTCACAAAATTGAATAGGTGTCTTTCATGAGCTTACTCTTCTGTGATCTTCCTAAGTTAATAGATGCAAGAATTACCATATAACATTAGCACAATTAATTTGGTAAGTAATTTTATACTAAAATGAATTCATCTCAATCATTAAAATGGAACTGACCAATCTAATGTTTCAAAAACTTTATAAGAAAAAAATTAGGATATTTTCTTATTTACACATTTACAAGATTTGTAGTACAAAACAATAGTATCAAACTTTAAGCAAAGTATGAAACTTAAAAAGGAAAGGATTAAAAGAATGAAAACCAATAATCTAACTAATTAAGAATTGAAAGTCGAGAGCATGGTTAAAAGAATACAATTTTTAAGAGGAGTTAAACCATGCAAAATTATTATTAATAAGGTAAGGTAAGAGTAATAGTTTCGTATATGGCATGCTCCTGCCCCTCTTCTCTTTTCCAAATCTAATTCCTCCCTGGAGCTTTTTTTTTTTTTTTTTTTTTTTTTTTTAAATATTTTTCTCTGGACAAGACACAATAGTTATAAAATGCAAAGTTTATTTCTCCAAATAAAACAGATATAATGAAACTAAAATTGAAATTTTCTAAAAAATTTTGTTTAAATTTGAAATGATTTGGCGCCATTCTGCAAATTGCGCCAGGCATGTTAGTTTCCTACACATCGTAGAGACACAATGTGTTTTCCTTTACTAAAAATGAATTATGTAGGAATAATAATTAATGTGAAGGTTGAGGTTGCTTCTGATGACACAATTTTGAAAAGTCAAGCTCAATACTTGACAACTGGAGACGGATATCAGGTTCAGCATCTAGACAGCTTCGGTACTTAGTTTTGGTGGCAGCATAGATCGAGAATCCAGATTCGAACATGTATGTTGTGGCAAATGAAAGTATAACATGTTTTGATTTTTCAACAAAAGGGTAGAAATTTTTGTTTTCCAAACGTATCCAAAAATTTGAGTAACCATTACTATCGAAGGTAGATTTCAAGATTGAGTGTGGAAATTTCTATCATTAATTCATATTTATTCCACATTAGAATATTCACCTTTTTGGACACAATGAATGGGTTGACCACCCATTCGTATTTCTGCAGCTTCTACACTCGAGCTGTTCTGAAATAATGCTCCAACGATGATGTCAAGCTTCGGAGGTGTTCGAGGATTTCCTGAAAAAAATTGTTCCTAATCTGCAATATCTTGTCTTTCAAAAAATAGTTGAGGTAAGGGAAACACTCAACCTTCCCCTCCTCCACACTCTCTGCCAAAAATTGATTTTCCTCTTGAACGCTCGAACTTCGTCGTTTGCAGTAACTGCTGTCATAGTTTTCCCTTATAGTGAAGTATTCATTTCATTCAATTAGGAGAAAATATCTGCCAAATATGTATACATTGCCAGTTTTCATCGTTAATAATCTCTGCTAATTTGGTATTTTGGTAGTCTAAAAGTAAATCTAGGACTTCTGAACGTAATTCATATGAATAAGATAGTGCATTCCCAACTGAGAGCCACCTCACTTCTGTATGGAGAAGCAGAGAATGATGAAGGCTTCCCATATCTTCAAACAGTATTTTGAAAAA
This sequence comes from Latrodectus elegans, assembly GCA_030067965.1. NCBI lineage: Eukaryota > Metazoa > Arthropoda > Arachnida > Araneae > Theridiidae > Latrodectus > Latrodectus elegans. The sequence goes on from CM057816.1 coordinate 11,328,484, forward strand.
TTTTGACTTCAACGACAGTGATTTTATGTAATTAATAATTCGGATAGATTTATCTAAAACTTTCTTGAAAGATGCAGGTATTTTTTTCGCAGCTAAAACAAGTCTGTTGAGAACAATGACTACTACCACAATCCTTCGAGCTCTTATTTTTGCTACCGCACCGACCATTGAACCGTCATAGCTTTTGCACCATCTGTGCACACATCGATGCAATTAGACCATGAAATTTCGTTGGTTTTTAAAAAATCATTCAACAAACGGAATATTACAGTACTTGTTGTATGGGTAGTTAGTGGTTTGCACAATAAGAAGTCCTCTTCGAAACATACCGAGAATGCATATAACGAACAAAAGCTAATAAAATAGCCAATTCCGCAACGTCAGTAGATTCATCTATTTGGAGAGAAAATGAATTGTATTGGATGCGAGAAACCAGAGATTCTTTCACGTCATTTGACACCTATCATTCTCATAACAGTACTGTTTGATAGTGGCACTGAAGACATAAGTTTTATTGCCTTCTCGTCTAACATACAAGAAACAATATCGTTAACACACTGTTTTATGAAGGTTTCTGCAATGATATGAGAATTGCCTATCTTTGCCACCCGATAACTTACCAAGAAAGAAGCTTTTAGTGAGTTTTCATTGTTTTTGCATGAGTTTTTATGCAGTGATAAGCAGCTAATTCAGCTCTCTTCCTCTTGAAAAAAATCAATATCTTTAGTATGGAGGTCCGGATGAATACCCGCAAAATGACGACGCATTTTAACTGGAATCATCGAACTGTATGGAAGTATCGTGCGCAAATTATGCACTGAGCTTTACCTTCCTCGGTCTCGATAAAACCCATTTTTAAGTAACTTTCGTTTTACTTAATTATTGTACTTCCGCAGGATACTGCAACTAATCGATAACTTGCGGAGTTTTCGCATAGTAAATTTGGCTGTGGCACTTCATGTGACTGTTCATTTGGCCGTACTCTATCAATTTCAACCAGGAACTTTCCTTGCTGTGAAGGCGGTGGAAAAAACTGCTAGCTTTTTCAATGATCCTGGCTTTAGCCGTTGCTTCATGGTCGAAGTAATAAACTAGACGAAAAGCAAATGGTGCACTCACGAAAACTCAACATTGAATGAAGTCTCGAGAAAAACATGAAAAAGCGGGCGACAATCCGCCGCACTTAAAGCGAGGAGAGCACTCTGTTGGTCGGCTGAGTTCACACCATTTCCGAAGATCATGAGTATAAAGTTTTTACGCGTCACATTGTCGTGTCGTTCAAGGTCGTGAGCGCGCCCACGAGCACTCAACCTCCGGAGTTTACGAAAAGTCGAGCAGGGAGGCCACATCCATACACGCTGTTCAAAGGTAACCCGGACTCCCTAGAAAACGCAGGCGGAACCCTAAGGGGTCCGCGGACCACACATTGGGAAACCCTGCCCAAGAGCAAAATTAAAATGTAGGTCAATTAATGGGTCATTTTTACTGCAATGGTAAAAAAGGAATTCCTTGAACTATGTTATAGAAAGGTAAATTTTGTGTATATATGGAGTAAGTTGAAAACTGGTTAATTTGAAAATCGATTGAATGGAAAAAGAATTTTGGGTGCTCTAGAAAACAATATCCTACAAAAAAAAATCTTCAGATGAGGGAATCTCAGAACTTAAAGGCATCTCTCCAAACCCATTGTGAATGTCAGATGAAGCACTAAACATTTATCTTAGGAAAATACATTTTCACATGAAGCATAAAAATCCCCCCGACCTATAATAAGCAAGGTAACATGCAGCCTTTCTTCACAACTGTCATTCAAGATTCATTAATATGAAATACTTTACAATGACTAATAAATTTACAGTGACAGAATTGAGAACTTACATGGAATGAATGTATTGTTAGAATGATGGTCTCAGGGTAATTTAAATTGATCGGGGTGTTTCCACATATTGCAGTGTTATTTTATTGACTTAGAAGTTGTTAACACTGATTTGAATTTACTCAAAATCAGTTTTCGCCACTATCCGGAAATGGAGGATCAGAGGATCCATTTTTCCCATTTCATTATTTTTTTATCTGTGACTAACTATTGAGAACAAGGAAAAAGTACGTGCGGAATTGAACTTCTCCTATTTTCTACATTTCCAAACAATAATTTATTTAAAAAAGAAATGCTATTTATTGTGGAATTTTTTTTTCTATTTTGTTTGAAAAAGTTATAACCAAAGCACTTTATCTTTTTGCAGTATTATTAATTGACGCAAAGTCTCAGTGATTGTGTTTCACGCTCCTAAGGAACAGGTCAATAATCGGCCTGGTCAAAGTCGACTTAGTTTTTCATCCCTTTAGTGGGTTGATTAAACAACTTCCTTCGGAACTGTCCGTAAGGGGTTTTTGCGTTAGGATGACCACATGACCAGGATATATGCTTCGCCTGCCAGGACGCTCGGTCAGGGAAACATATTCTGTAAATAAAATCACTATTTTGAAAAATCTGATTTATAAAATTCGAGGGAATTTATAGAATTTAAGAATTAATCACAAGAGGTTTTGCATTGTATTTCTTTCTCAACGCAATAATCATTTAAATAACGATATCAAGCACAAATGACTTGAGTACGGAACACTGAGCCTGGCATAGCGGTTGTCGGTTGTGACAATCGGGATACGCGATTGGGCTGTTAGATATGTAAAATTACCGGAAATTTTGAACCGTGGGAATATACTCGGGAATAAACTCAACTAATCATCTTTTGTTTAATAGATAGTTTTGCCTTACGTATATGAAGAGTTGTAAACTGCGGAAAAATGAAAAAAAAATTTCCGTCTTCTAGTACAAAAGTTAGCTGCGTACTGGAAAAAATATTATAAATAATAAAAATAAGGAATTAATATTTAATTAAAAGATAAGATATATTTCTCAATGCTAATATTAATGTTGACATTTCCATATCCCTATCGTAACAACTTCATACCTGTATACAGAAAACAAAAAAAAAAAAAATATTTCTCAACATTAATTTTAGAAGTTATTCTAAATTGGTCAATAACAAATTTTTTATTATTTTTTCTGGAAAAATTTCCTTTACTATAATTAGTAAAAGAAATCATAAAATAAGTGGATTTTATTTTAAGAAATGTCTAATAAAGAAGATTTCAAAAATTTCTAAATGCTCTGAAGATTTTCAAAACCTTTGAAGACTTAAAATTCATGGGAATTTTTAAAATTCCCAATTAAATAAACCCGAATAGAACCTCCTTTACAGTACCAGCTGTTGTACCCACTGGTTTAGTTTATTTTTACTAATTCGACGTTCAGAGGATATTTAACAAGAAATTTAATTTCAAATGAAGTGAAGGCACATTTCCTGTTTTTCCCAATTAATGCTCATGAAGTATAGTCTAAACAGTTTTAAAAAAATAAAAATCTCAATTTGTAAATTTATATTTAAAATAGATTTCATTGAGTTATTCATCACTAAACAATCCTTTTTTCACGTCCTTTTTGAACCCAAAGAAATGGGTGTACCGAGCCTGAAGTGCATTCTGATCTAGTAAACACATTGAAGCCTGAAAGGGGGGGGGGGACTCGAACCAGTAGAATAATTCAATCGAAGTCATTAGGCTCACAGTTCGGTTTATCATCATTGAGAGAAGAATTTCAATAATTGAAGCAAAGAAGCAACTGCTGAAGCAAAGAAATACTTTAAAATTTTCAAATTAAAAAGTGTTTTTTTTTTTTTTTGCACTATTTTATGACAATTTATTTACACCCAGCTTACAGCTAAATCGTTAAAATAAAATCACAGAAAAATGTATTTAATGTTGTAAAAGTTTTTCCTTACAGCTTTCAGTTTAACACAATATAGACGAGTGTTCTTTAGTAAAAGAATTTTCAAAATTTTCATGTGCGAGTATATGTCTGATACTAATACAAAGCAACCATATAAAAGATAAGTTTTATTACTGTCAGAACTAGAAAGCTACTTAAATTTTAAAACAAGAAATGAGTAAGAATGGATCCTTAAAATATTTATCGTCATATACACTTCAGAAATAAAACCAATATTACAATATTTGAATAATACACATCAATTTCTATTCATGATGTAATTAATAGATTTTCAATGTACAAAACAGTTTTCATCAAGGGTAGCGTGCATGTCTTCAGTACTAATACTGCACATACAAGATCAGAATTTTACTTTTTGAGAGAAAAATAATGGCAATATTTCATCGTTGTTCAATATACCATATCCGATTTATTATTATTATTATTTTTTTAATCTATCCAGGAATTCGAACATGAACTGAACAGAAAGCCAAGAAATAGTCTGAGAAAACTTATTTTATTTTCAACGAAAATGGGAACTGAACCGAAAAAAAAGAATGGTTTATTTCGGTTCAATAGGTTTTCCGTAATTTTGCAACCATATAATTATTATTCCATGTACATTGCTTCTTGACCCGGCCGATGACTGAGTGGTTAGGGTTCTTGTTGGTCCCGGGTTCGAATCCCAGTTCGGGCATGGATGTTGCTTTCTCTGCTTCCTTGTCCTTTTTTCTTAGATGACGATGAACGTAGTCCACCTTATAAACGGGTTTGGGGTGGCGCGACGGGGGTAATGTTATTCACCTCCAGAACTTTGTTCTTCCGGAGGTCGATAAATGAGTAGAAGTTTGCGGCCTAGTTGTGGCGAAGGTTTAGTTACCCAGTGCCCACTGTTAGAAAAAAAACAATGCTTCTTTATTTTCTGTTTTGATGTTCATTAGTACTTTTCTGTTTTAAGTTTCACAAGAAAATATTTGAAGGCAGATTTATTTAGTTGAATGTACTAGTGTGTGTGAGGCATAAATAATTTTTTTTTTTTTTTTTTTAAATTATAATCACACCTTTTTCGCATCTCAATACGAGATCTTCTCGGGATGTTGAACTTTTAGATAGACAAAACAATTTAACAGCAGGAAGTATCGAATACACCCTAACTAAGAAAGGGATTGTGATGAAAGCCTGATGTCTCAGTCTAATTCGTCAGAAGACGTAAAAAGGCTGTCAGTCGGAATTCACTCATGATGAGTAGAAATGGTCAATTAAAAGTAAAGAATGAATCCCACGCTTCACCCTGAACTGCTCTTTGTTGTGTTTAACGCCAAAACTCAGTTGAATCCCTGACATTGCAATGAATGCAGACTTCATCAATAAGTAATTTCGATTATTTGGCAGACAGCAAAAATAAAATTTCGATACCGCGCAATCTCTAACGGTAATAACTTTTAAACTACAAAGTGAAAAACTGAATGAAGTAAAGCATTTTTTGCGGACCCATTGCAAAATAAAATGACGAAATTGAAAATTTCTCAGCAGCAGATATTTTATATACTCCAGTTATCTAACAGAAACATTATTAATAAAATGAGACAGTTTAATTAGGAGCAGTTTATTCAAATCCCAGTTATCAAAATTTTTAATTCATTTTTCCCGTCACAATAAATACAGGCTGTGTAACATTTAAAGAGTATTTGGAACAAACTACAATTTTTAGAAAAAATGCATTTTAATCGTGTGTATTTCAGGAAACACAATCTCCTACTGAAGCGATTTTTCCCGTCACAATAAATACAGGCTGTGTAACATTTAAAGAGTATTTGGAACAAACTACAATTTTTAGAAAAAATGCATTTTAATCGTGTGTATTTCAGGAAACACAATCTCCTACTGAAGCGATGAAAATGATGATGCATAAACTTCTTTACAAAGTAAAGAAAAAATTGGCGATAAAACATATCAATCCCCTCTTCTTCTACATAGAATTCATTTTAAATATAATGAATCAAGGCTTTAATGTTTTAGTTTTCTTGGAAGGGAATAAAGTTACTTATCCATACTTGACTAAGATAGTATTGGTAGTTTTGGTAGTTCCAGTAACAAACGTTGAAAGAGCATTTTCAGGTTTGATATTTAATCAACGAGACAACAGCAGTAATTTTAAGAGGCAGTTTTCAAGAGGTTTAATTAAATAAACATATCTTATACAATCATTGGAAAGTCAGGAATAGCACGTGAGCGTCAAGCGACGACAATACACATAGCGGACTTATCATGAACCCACCTGTGGAATGCGATTTTGATAATGGATCACGATGACTATTCTCACCGTATTCTCTTGACCGCTTTTATTGTACATGCTAGTTGATTGTATCAATTCTCGTAGTATACCAATTAAAAAAGGAATAAAAACGATAAAATTTTGATAGAATTACATTTTTTTATGCCAAAATGTTATTTTTAGCACAAAAGATAAAATTATTCATTCAGACCTGAACCGAAAACCTTTATTTTTGAAGGAACGAAAACTGGAACTAAACCGATATATTTTATTATGGTCCAAAGTCTTGAAACTATCGTCAAGATTTAAAACGTTCGACACCTATCAATCATTGATCATGGGGTGCCAATATGGCAATAATCGTCATCACACTATCATTTGCACAACATAATGTGCACATTCTTGTAAAGGTACTTCAAAGAACTTTTTCATGAAAAGATATTTTAGAAACAAAATGTATAAATGTGAAGCAAGAGCGGACGAAAAGGAAATAATGACATTATAACCTATTTTTGTCTCAAGTAGACATATTTGAAAAGTGACGGCATATTTGCTACAAAGCACGTCATTTTTAATCACCTTGAGTATCGTTTGATAAGCTCATCAGTAAGTTTACTGCATCCAATGACCTGTGCTTTCTCAATACTCTTTTCGTGGCATACAATATTAATAACATTTTCCAAAAGAATAATAGACATCAATACATCGATGCTGTACATTGTTTTTATGTTGGCCATATTCTTCCTTAGCTAGCATGATTCCCAGACAAAAGTGACGTTCAAAATTCTATTGGAATATTTGATTGTCATAGGACTGTCACGTGAGAATGTGTGGCCACTTAAGCACTTCTTACTGAGAAGGAGGAACAAAAAAAAAAAAAAAAAAAAAAAAAAAAAAAAATGAAAGATAAAATTTGCACCACCACTATCATCTTTCTATTTGTTATGCCAATCATTATGCATTGTTAGATATTTATTAAAGAGAATGGACTGCCTGGTTTGATCGGTTGAACTAATATTAGTTACATTTTGCACATTAAGTCTGATACGAGTTGAAATGGTTTCTGAATGACTAAATGTAACACATCTAACGTAAATCCAAATCCTGAACTTACGAGTTTACATTCAGACCACTTTCGAATTAATATTTTAACTGATAGTTACCAGTCTCAATTTTTACTTACTGTCTCATACCTGATTACCAGGTAAAACGTGACGCAATTCAATAGGCCCTTATGGATAATATGCTCCAAAAATATTGTAATTGTTAACTTTGTACATACTACGATAAATATTTTTATGGCAAACCGTTTTCTTCCCTCCTCCCAGAAAAGCGTGCACAATTTTCGAAACTGAGAATCTTGATCAAACTTGCTATTACCAACTCAGAATCTTTGAAATTTACAAAGATAGGAAACAGAACTCTTATAAAATGTTTAAGATAGAATGTTTTGTTTTGAACTTACTGCGTGAGCACTCTTTCTTTTTAATCCACTGCACGATATTGTTTGCAGTCACTTCTCCATGAACTAATTTGTAACATGGAAGGCAGGAATCCAGTTGTTTAATGGTTTTTCTACCGCAACCATATTGGCAATCCATTATGTATCCACTGAAAGACACAAGTATCATAAATTTTGATACATGGCATGATAGTCAGAGCAGAAAAATCTAACTGGTATCAGTACAGTGGCGTAGTGAGCATAATTGGCACCCAGGTACAATACCTTTTTAGCGCCCCCCTTGACAAAATAGTAATATAATATAAATATGGGAATAAAATGTATTAAGTAATAAAAGATATAACAATATAACTATGTATAATACATTATAATAAATGAAGTATAACTGTAATAAGAATGCAATATAAATAATAACATATTGTACTTACTACACAATAATCGAAAATATCTTAATTTAAAGTCTCGGGCTAAGTTTTAAACTTAAGCAAATTCCATTCTAATTAAAAGAAAACTTTTATTGGATTCGAAAAAGTGTCATTGGATTAATCGGACTTATGTAATTTAGAATTAATTATAAAAAGATATTGATTTTATATACTAATACAATTGTTTTTAAAAACACTAGAAATTTTTATGTGAAATAATTCATTACATATAGATATAAGCAGATGTAATTATTTGCAACCTAATATACTGCACTATTTACATTTTTCTTGCCTTTACTGAAGCGAATTGATCAATTACTTTATCAAATCTGATCATTTCAAAATTTTCTTTTTCTATATTTAAAATATTTCAATCACTTAGACGGTTTTGACCCTCATTGATGGTTAATAAATAAGTCGAAATTAATTTTATTTTGCTGAATGAACATTCACAGCTTGAAATTAAAATAGCTAAAAGTATTTGAATGTAACCTATTCTATCTTAATCATATGAGAAGGCATGTTGGAAGTTCTAATGGGGATTTAGGTTTAATTCCTTTTCTACTGCTGAGTAACACTTTTTACTCCCACATTCCTCTAAAGTTCCATGGAAATCTGTATGACAAAATTCACCCAAACTTTTATATTTGTTAAGCAAAACTTAGCGTTCCTCAGACACAGGTCCAAGGTTCGATTCTCAGGCTAGATCAACCTTTCTGTGTGTTGATTAACTAAGTACCAATCATGCTTGGGAACTGAACACCAAGGATTTCGCTTTGGGCTGACTACCTAACTGGGATATATGCTTCGCATCCCATGGGCCCTCGGTTAGAAAACAGATATGAGCACTGTAGGCCTTGATCCGGTTATTACAAATTTGATGTAGGGATATTTATTTGTTTATCAATTAATTTTCAACTTCTAAGAAAATTCATTTTAATATGTCTTGATATTTCCATAACAAGGTCTTAAAAACTTAAAATGTATTTTTTCTAGTTTGTTAACCAATTGAAGTACTTCAACATTTTTATTCCCTTTTAAATATTGCATTATCTTATTTATGAAAGTTTCTACATATTGTTGATCAATTAGGTGTTGAATGTATGCTATAATTTATCTTAACAAATTTTCAAAAATTCTATAATATTACTAACTTTACAAACTTTAGTTGTTTAGCAAAAAAATATTGGATAAGATTTCCTAACCCCCCCCCCCCATTTAGGATAAAGTCACCTGATTTCACTATTATATCTTTTTAAACATTTCATTTACCGCAGATTAAACTGAAAATCTTATTTCATTTTTTGATTTCAAAAAAATCCCAGTAAAAAACAACTTTAACTTAATGGGAAATTTGTATTTAAAATAGCTTTTTAAATTATATATTTTTCAGACCATTAATTTAAACCAAAATTATTCTTATTGTATTAAAATTAAAATCAGAAAATGTAATATTGACAATTTATAAATATTTCACTTTTATACCATAAATCCAATTTTTCTGATTCTAAAATTAGACAACCTTTGTTAATAAGTCTTTATCTGATTTCAGTTTAGATAACTAAACTATGCCATAGCATTATCAATGCATTGCAAATTTCAGATGAGCAATAGAACCCTAATACAGACAACAAAAATATTTTGTAAATTTCTTAAATCAAAGCACGCATAAATTCAAGTAAAATTATATATATTTTATAAAATCAGAAATTTTCAGCCAAACAATATACATTATACTATTAAAAATAATTTTTTTCAAACTGATACATTCTATATCTTACCTCCAAGTTTTTCATTGAATCAAATTATCAAGAATTACAAGTGATGAGATAAAAAAAAAATATTTTAACTTATATCGCCTGATTTAATTTAAAGAAATTTTCTCCATCAGTTATCATAGTAGTGAAAATTTTCTTCGTATTTTTAAGCCATTTAATAAAACTTTTTTTTACGGTATTAAAATATATTTTATTAAAATAAGGGCTAATTTTTATTAAAATCCAAATTCATTTCTATTAATAAAAATTTTGGAAGTCCTGTTCGTACAAATGCAAAAAAAAATTTTCTTTCAATAAATTTATATTTTAAAGACGATTTTATTTTTAAAATTTACAATGTAGAATGAGGAATGTACACGATTTTGCTATAAATTTCTTAAAGGAATTTTTGAAGTTTTATATAATTTAAAATATTTTAAATATTTCTTTTTATATAAATTGAATCAATTAAGACACATAGTGTATATTTAAACAAATTAAAAAGAAAAAAATATCTTTGAAAAGAAAAAGAAAACAGACTTAACTCCTACCATTTGAATCTACAATTGCAATTTCTCAATATATGGTGCTCATGTAAGCCAACAAAATTACGAGTCAAATAAAAATTCTTTCCCAAACAAAAACTTAAATATTAAATAAATTACTTTTAAATGAATAGTTTTAACTAATAAGTAATTTAATGTTTAATTTACAAAACTCTGCAAGCATATTTTAATAAATATTTATAACAACAAAAATATGAAAAAATTCAAATCGTAAAAATACATAGTAGACGGAAAATACAACTTATTGCAATAATATTTTAAATGTCAAAATTCCAGATTTTCAAATGTTTACATTTTTGTTGTCGATGAAGCAATGCTTGGGAAGAAATGAAATACTAGCCGTGTGAACAATAAAAAGGAAAGAAAGTTTGTGTTTTCCCAAGAATTTCAAGGTATTTAGTTCTTGATCCCCTCATTTCCTTTCCAGGAAGACAATTCCCTAAGCGGTATACTGTAGTACTATTTTATGAAAAATTCCTCCCCTTTCTTTGAAGGTCAGTCTGGTGCAGGACACAATCAGGGCTAGGGAAAGAGAAGAGCTAGCTCAAATGCTCCCCAAAACTGACACCGGAAATAGCCGGGGATGACGTAGTCAGGCATCGAAGGAGAATAAGCAGCCCGGAGTTTCTAAGCAAAATACTTATATTTTATTTTTAAGTTCATTTTGTTTTTAATCAGAATGAAAAAAACTACAAATGCCTCTCAAATATTTAGTGAATTTGCAATTATTATTTAATAAACCTAAAAAAATTATAATTCTTTTTAATATTGAAATATAATTATTTTTAATATTGAAATTTAAAATTGTATAACCAATACAAAAATATATTTACCTATTAGTTTCAGTTTATCTTGATTTTTTGACTATTGACCCATTTCTTGTTTTTTTGTTGAGCTTTATTATGAGATACTATCGCTGCATTTCTATTTAAATACCTAATTCGTATAAATGTTCTCAAGCGACAAAAAAGTTTAGTTGTCTTTCGATTTACAGTAGAAAAAGAAGACTGTGTTCCATTTATGGATGTTGCTATGACATTTTTCCCTTTAACAATGTGTCGGCATGAAATTTGTGAAACATTATGTCCGTTTGTTTCATAGTTTCAATCCATTCTTCAATCCATTGTTGGAACAGTAAGTCCCCCAGCAGAAATTAAATTAATCCACTCGGAATGATTGGGCATATCGACTGAATTTCTTGATATAGTTCCAAGTAAATTATCTTTAATTTTATAAACAATATAGCCTGCCACATAAGCCATAGCTTCTTTTTCAAATGGAGATATATCACAATTTGGATTGGAAGAGGCAAGTTCATTTTCCCAAGATAAAGGTAAGGGATTAATTAAGAGAGAGAGAGAGAGAGAGAGAATTCACTATTTAATTCATCATCTTAAGAATCAAAAGAATTGATATAATTTCTTGATGTTCAGTAGATTTTAAGTCTTCATATAATAATCCACAAGGAGAATGAATTGAAATAATAATCCCTTTCTGAAAAGACAAAACCAATTTTTTTCCAAATACACACACGTATATTGAAAACTTCCTCCTTGATTGCGTTTTAAGTTTCTTTTTGAGTATCACAAAGTATTTTTGCACTCCAAAAGCAGCTTTTAAAGGTCTGTTATTGTGAGGTATTGGTACGGAACTGTTCATAATATCAAATGAATTATCGATTAATGCAAAAAATGCAGCCGCTTTAGTATTTCCACTGAAATGTATTATAGCTTTAGCAGTATTTTCTGAAAATAAAAGTCTTTGCAGGTGTAATCTTTTGTCTTTCATTTCCTTTAACAGTTAGAAATTGGGACTTCAGTTTATGGCAAATTTTTATTTCCCAGACAACTTTATTCAATATATCATATAATATTCTAGAATTTATTATTGTACCATCACTCAAAACTAAACCACTATCTAAAAAATGGTTCCTCAATAACTTGATATAATGAGGCATATCAGCGAAAACCCATATCTTCTTTGAATCTTTTGAAGAATAAAGAATACACGATACGTCAATAGTTATTTCGAGTTCTTTCCATAAGGCATAGCACCCACCAAGATCTGAAATTATTGCTCGAACTTGAACACCAGTGAATTCAACTTCTTCTATTACAGAAAATAGAATTTTTTTATACGTTTTACAGTCGAAATAAAAAAAATACTGGCTGTTTCCACGGGAAAATTAATCCTCTCAATAAAATAACTTGAACTTTACAAAATGGGCCTAATATTTCATCCACTGAAGAGTCGTAACACAATTTCGAATCTATATGCATTTCGTCAAAGCTCAAAGAACATATCTTTTCCATATCACTCAAAGTTTCGCATTTTTTTTTCCATCAATAACATTACATCTTTAAGAATTCCAGGCATTCAACTAAACTTAGAACACCATCTTTTCAAAGTAATTGCACTTGGCATACTTAATCCCATTTTATTTCGCCAAAAATCTTAAGATTTTGAAGATAATGACGTAATTAAAATACATTTTGAAATAGTGTTAGATGACCATTTAGCTCTTAATTTATTTTCTTCATCTTCACGCTTATAAGGGAATAAATCATTTATCCTCATCTTCCTAAGTTTAACGTTCTCCTTTTGAAGTCATTTATTTTCATTTTTAATTTTTGTATTTCATTTAAAAGCAATTTTTTTGATTTCAATCTCGTTAATTATTCTTAGTGTTGAAGTTTGATTTCTTTTTTGTTCATTTCTAAGGAATTTCACTGTATTTTCTCCGCATAATATTCTTTTTTTCAATTCTTCTATATTTTTTAAATATTCATTGCATTTAAGGCATTTAATGTCATCATCGCATTGATTTTTTGTATCACATAATTTATGTGGAGACTCCAACACCAATTCTTTTAATAGCTTCTACTAATCTTCTTTTCGTTTGAATCTGCTCTCTTGGAGTATTTCGAATTATGTTTAAAGTCGGTAATTTAATATTAGGCAGAGCCGTCGGATTTAATATTTTTCTCTCTGGCAAACAAAGTAGTCGATTTTGCATGTCGTCCATATGTTCATTCAAATCAAAATGCTCACTGCACACTCTACCATTCTTGATGTTGATTTTGTCACTTCTTCGACATCTTTGGACCCCACTATTTCGAAAGCATTTGATTTTCTTATGGAAATCGATGAAATATTAATTATTTTCCTTTTGTATTTTGATACGTATTTCAACACGTAGCATCAGCACACGATGTCATGTTTTCCTCTTTAAAAATACTCTAGCTTAAAATGAAAACATGAAACAAGCCAAAATGAATGAAAAAGCTGCGATCAGACACAAGCTAGCATGGAGAATGCCAGCCAGTCGATGCCCAGTGACGTCACGCTCTTCCCCTCTCCGGTGACGAGGCGGCATGCGACACCTCAAAGCGATGAGCCAGCCCTTATATTTTCCCTAGCCCTGGGACACAATATTTTTGACAAAGGTAACCGCTAATATCAAACACGTTTCAGCCGGAATTTTCTCACGAGTGAAACGCGTCAACAGACTGAATGGCTACAGAAGTAAAGGCTAAGATAAAAAAAAAATGAGTAAATAAATAAGATGGTTTTATTTTGGGATAATGGATAATACAATTTTACAATGTCGCAATACCTACTGAAACTGTGTGTGTGATCTTTCTATATCGCTCTTTGATAAATTCATAAAATAAATTGTTATTAGCACCTTTAAATTCTTGCAAATTTCCATTAATAATAATTCAGTTATATGAAATTTTCTTCTTTTGAGAATAATTTTATTATAGTCAAAATAAGATTAAATTTTCACATTTTTTTTATGATAAAAGGAAATTACAAAAATATTAACGCAAGACTTCTTGTAATATAAAATGATTTCATCTCTTATGTGAAATTACAAATAGCAAATTAAAATATTTATAACACTGAAATGTCGAACAAAATTTTTAAGTTTTAAATTTTTTAATAATTACGACTTTCAGAAGAGTCCACTGGAAGTAATATTCATTGAAAAAAATTTTTTAATTGATTAAAACAAACTTAATTTATTTGTTAATATTGTTATGATTTTTTAGTACATAACTTGACTTAGATAACCCGTATAACAATTAGGAGTCATAAAGGACTCTGTGAATCTTGGCGTATTCACGAAATTAAATAGATGTCTTTCATGAGCTTACTCTTCTGTGATCTTCCTAAGTTAATAAATGCAAGAATTACCATATAACATTAGCACAAATAATTTGTTAAGTAACTTTATACTAAAATGAATTCATCTCAATCATTAAAATGGAACTAACCAATCTAATGTTTCAGAAACTTTATAAAAAAAAAAAATTAGGATATTTTCTTATTTACACATTTACAAGATTTGAAGTACAAAATAATAGTATCCCAAACTTTAAGCAAAGTATAAAACTTAAAAAGCACAGAATTAAAAGAATGAAAACCGATAATATAACTGATTAAGAAATTAAAGTCGAAAGCATGGTAAAAAGAACACAATTTTTAAAATGAACTACACCATTCAAAATTATTATTAATAAAGAAATAGAAGAGTAAGAGTTTCGTAAATGGCAAGCTCCTGCTGCTCTTCACTTTTCAACAACCTTTTTTCTTTTCCAAATCTGATTCCTCCCTGGAGCTTTTTTTCTTTTTGTATTTTTCCCTGGACATGACACAATAGTCATAAAATGCGAAGTTTATATCTCGAATAAAATAGGTATAATGAAACTAAGATCGAAATTTTGAAAAATTTTGTTTATCATTGAAATGTTTGTTTGTCGCTCAACGGTTTTTTTTTTTTTTTTTTTTTTTTTTTGCACACGAGGGCTAATTAGAACGGGAAATACAGTTTAAAGTGGATTCCAAACCCCTAAAAACATCCATGCCCAAGGTGGGATTCGAACCCACAAATTGTTGAACCGAAGGCAAGAGCGCTAATCATTCGGCTGCCAGTTCGGCTATCATTGAAATAATTTGGCGCCCCTCTGTAAGTTGCGCACGGGGCATGATAGCCCCCTTTGCCGTTCCCCACGCCTCTGTATCAGTAAGGCCACTTAACACAGACAATTTGTCAGACTACAGCGAATGAGATTAAAGTAAGAAACAGACAATGAAACTGCGACCGAAAGATGGGGTGAACGCGTGACAGGCAGATTTGCACACAGGAACGCTGAATCAGCTCCATATTGAAGAACAATTTAATATACATCACATTCAAGGGAAGTCACTGAGAAATGTAAAATCATATGATGCATATGGGATCTCGAAGGTCCGACTCTTGATTTTGGGGGTGATAATCAAATTCGGAAAGTGCTGCAAAATATTTCCGAAGAATGGATTTCTTACAGCATTTGAAATAAATTTTTAAAGTATCTTGATCTTTCTGCTTATTAAATGGAAGGTATAATTGCATTAAGTTCGAAATTTTAAATGTAAAATTCCAAACATCACGCATTTGGTTTATTTACTTATATTTAGGTGATATTTTTCTTGTGAATTTTTTTTAAAAAGATGATTTAAGCAATTTAAATGTATACATATATTAATAAAATATTGAATTCGATGATTCCGACAGAAAGTATTACAAATGGGATTTACATTCCACCAATATTTATTGTCTGCGAATGTTATCACTGTATTGTTTTCTGTATAAAAATAACACATAGTAAACAAAATTCTCAAAGGGAATGAGAAATCTTTGCAGTTTAAGGATTTGAATTCAAATGTAAGTTCAACTCTTAATTTTTATGAAATATCTAAAAAAATATATTCTGAAATTCCTATTCCTTTTGAAAAATTTTTAATAACAGAAAAATTTTTAATATATATAACGAAAAACTTCATTTTGAAAACTTATTTTGATAATAATAAGACACATTTTATCTATGAATTGACTCACAGTTGTGTCTTTGAAAGAGATCGTAAAAAATTTAACTTTCACGAGAAGTATAAAAATAAAATTAAATATATAAACAGTATGAGTTATTCATAAAAAATGTATTTTCCTAGTTTGAAAATGTAACTAAAATATGTTCATAAAACTAAATGTTCTTTTAACTCTTGCTCCGTTAAAAACTTATACATTAATTACAATACTTATGAATATTCAAGAGAGTCCAATTCACAATACTTAGGAAAAGTATGTGTAAAATACACTACACAAACAATAGCAATTCTTACACACATACGCATATACATGCGTGAGTTTCGTTTATTTCACTTTTGAAATGAAGGAATATAGGGTTTTGAGCCATTTGATCGGGAGATTCTTATGAAATGTAGGTTTGGTTTGTTGGTCAATAAATGGTAAATTTTTGCTCATGAGTACCAAAAAAGATCGATACCTGTAGTTTTAAGTTTTGTTCCAAGCAACATCAGAGCTCATGCCTAACTGTTAAAATGAAGCAAAGAGGATACGAGAGATTATTAAATCAGGATTCCCTATATATGAATAGGATTCCGAACCACAAGCAACCAAATTGAAAGTGTGAACTGAACCCACGAATTATGAATCGTTAATTATCATGCTGTGGACTACGTTCTCTGTGAGCTTTCAAATTTTAACAGACATTAAAAGTAAAATCTATAATGTCTGTTAAAATTTTGTTTGGAATTGAATAGAAAACATTTGAATGGGATGAATCCAGACTTTGCTCGAGGGCAGAGCACACACTTCCTGGCGATTTAAAGCAAAATTAAAAAAAAAAAGTCACCCATCTCAATTATGATTAGCTTGACACTTAACATAGACTTGAAACCAGCTTATAAAGTTGCTTATGCAGCCATACAATTAATTTCTGCAACGAAGCATTCCGCTCTGATACCCTTCTCTCCATAAAGTATCACGTGATACTTTGCAGATTTTGAAAGTAACTGCGTTACTGATAAAACTAGATAAAATAATTAACTATTGCAATGAATCCCTCTTGCTTTCGACACTTCCAAATATTTTTAAATAATGATATTTGTAATTTTATATTATTTATCAGATTTTAACTTATTTTTATCAATTATTGTATCGTATTATATAGATACATACATACACACACATATATACATACATACACACACATATATACATACATACACACACATATACATACATACACACACATATACATACATACACACACATATACATACATACACACACATATACATACATACACACACATATACATACATACACACACATATACATACATACACACACATATACATACATACACACACATATACATACATACACACACACGTGTGTGTGTGTTTCATTTATTTCACTTTGGAAATTAAGGAATACAGGGCTTTGAGCCATTTGATTGAGGTAACATCCTACATAACCATTTATTAAACCCCATTAATTTTTAAAATTATCTCAAGATATATTTTCTGCAAATGTTCCCCGGGGGGTTAGAATGTTTAGCAAAGTTTCCAAAATCCTTCTCAACTACCTAAAATGCTATTTTCGTATCAACATATGATCTTTCAAAAAAAAAATCCATAACACCCTATATAAAATTTTAAGTGTTAATATAAATATTATACGCTAATTAAAAATAAGTATTTTACAGGGGTTGGCAAGGTAATTTCCTTATTTCGAATTGAAATAAAACGAAAGGTGCTAAATATAATAAGATATGCGTGATCTCGTGAGGAGGTCATAAAGTTGTGTGACATGGTGGTTCATTCTGTCGCCATCATGTACTGCAGTACTGCATACCGTACATTTGTCGTAGAGGCCTTTTGTTCCGGTGCGTCATTTCAATGCGAAACGATCTGGAGTAGAAAGCGCGTTCTTCCGATTGGGTCCTCAAATTTTTTGTGGAGGTATTTCAAGTCACGTGCCTACACTGGCCACCAGCAAATTTTGGAAAATCTGAAAAGAAACATTTAAAGAGAAACGGAGAACTTACCTGCCAGTGTGCTGGAGAGAGTGATGAGAAGAGCAGAATTCGGTTAACTCAGTGTATCGGAAAATGTCGGACGTCACTTCCCCATTATGATACTTAAAATTGTGGAAACTAAAACTTTAAACACGAACTTTTGTATCCAAAAATAAGAATGCACCTTTAATTCTTTTTGTGTTATTGCAATATGAAATCATCTTGCCTCATCTCATGTATTTTAATGTAATGCTTGAGAACTTATATCAATGGTTAATATTAGATTCATGTGCATCTTTTGTGTGTCTAAGAACAAATATCAATTAGACAACACATGAACGAATGCATATATTTAAAGCAAAATCGCCTTAGAAAGCAGAAGGAGAATGCGCGAAAAAATATAACCTAACTACTTTAAAAAACGGAAATATGAGATATATTCAAGGAACGTTTTCATTATTCAACATTTTTGAAAATCAAAAACATTGGAGGGATTTTCACTGCACAGACAATCTCCTATTCCATTACTGTTGCAGTTTTGCACAGATAAGACTAAGTTGCTAAAAACTTCATCACGTGTCAAAGTAAGATATATCTGCAGTGATAGTTACGTCACATACAGAATTCCAATATTTCAAAACACATAGGAAGGAAAAAACTGCAATATAAATAAATTTACACAGTGCTATGGATAAAAGTCGCAGGGTTGGAAGACAAATGGTTAATGATATTGACTTCGGTTTAACAGCTCGTGTGTTCGAATCCCACCTTCAGCATGGATGACTGCAATGATTCAAAATCCACTTTAAATCGAAAGTTCCGGTCTAATTAGTCCTTGTGTGCAAAAAATGACAGTTGAGAAAAAGACCAAACCTCTGGGTTGAAGTCTGTACTCGAAATGAAAAAAGGCGATCGGTTTTTGTAACTCACATGCAGATATTTACAATTCGTCAAAATTTCCCCCAATGTTAACCTTTTTACCGGCTTTTGGGACCCAATGAGGAAGCACCTTTCTTTATTGTTTTGTTTACATATAAGAACTTTATTCGAGTTACATATATACACGATAAGATTATGTTATTTTATATTTACTAATGATTTTTATTCCCATGTTAATCATAATTTCACACATTCAAGAAAAAATTTTTCTTCCATTACATTAAATTTTCCTAATATATAAATCAAAAAATAACATCTGGTGGCTACAAAATTGGAAAGCCAGTTAAATGTAAATTGTATTTAAAATTTATTTTCATTTTCCGCAAGAAATATACATCTGATACATTGCTTTTTGATGTTGCTAATTCTTTGAAGCAAGGAAAGCCAACATAAAACAAATCCCATTCCAACACATTTTATGGCTTTTAATCAATTAAAAATTAAATTTATTAGTATTGATAAAATTTACCCAAAATTTTTCTTACTGTACCTTTCCTGGCTTTAATTATGAATTAAGTCAAAGACACTCAGATTCATCTGATTACTCCCCTCAGAGAGTAAAACCCTTGGGTTTTAGTGAGTGATATGAAATTGTAATTCAACAAACTGAGAGGCATATCTACAAGGTTACAAAAATCTTGTCAATTAGCAGCCAGCAACTCTACTTATTTGTTGATTTATTCTTTAAAGAAATTTAATATTGAATATAATAACAATTGTGATGTAAAATATAAATAATATTATAATTATAAAAATAGTATTTTTTAAAAATTTTGATAAGTATGCCATGTGATATTAAACTCAAATAAAAATGGAGACAAAATATTTTTAATCAAATAAAAATATTTTTTAGATATTATTTCTATCCTGTGAAAATAATTTAATTTTTTAAGTTTATTTTTAAAGTTCGTGTAAACATTAAGTATTAACTTTGTTTTACATGATGTAAGAATAATTAAATTATGGTAAATATTCCTTTCAAAAATTTATACTAGTTTTAAAACAAATCAGATTTATAATAAATTTAATTTATAAAACTATTCAACACTGTTATGCAGAAAGATAAGTGGATTTTATTGATATTTCAAAGGCACATTAAAAGTTTTAGGTAAGAAAATAGTAATAGCTCATACTTTTCAGAAGATATTCTTTTGAAAATATGTATCAAGGATCTGTTGAAATCATATTTATGTTAGCTAAATCGAAAGAATTGAGCTTTAAGCAAACAGTAAGGTAGTTATTACTATCTGAAAAAAGTCCGAAAACGATCTTGTATTAGATGTAAGAGAAAATCGAGTGATTAATAATTAGATATGAGAAAAAATCGAATAATTTTAGAGAAATTCTGGTTAGAAAATAATTATCATAACTACTTCATTAGTCTTTTTTAAATACAAAATTAATCTCTTTGGTTAATTTTAACATAGGGATACTTTTAGTACATTAATGATTTTGTTATTCAAATCTAAAAAAATAATGATCAGCATATTAAAAATTTCAAATTAGTTTCTTTCTGAAGAATAAATCTAATAAAAACAAAGAACATACATTTCTGAATAAAATAATAGATTAATCAGAAGTCACACAGAATGTTTAAAATTAGCTTTGTTATTTCAGTCTGACTTAATACAAAGATAAATCAAAAAATAAGATAAAATTGACGGAATTTGCTATAGAAATTACAAAAACGAAATGTATCTAAAAATAAATTATAATGCTTACTTATTAATCATTTTCATAATCCGGATAACTAATTATTTCCTGTTTTCTTAAAATACGAATGATTAAGAGCTATTGCAGTGTGGGAAAACATTTATTAATATACTAAGCTCAAATACTAAAAGAATTAAACACGATATTAATTCTTACAGTATTTGAGCTTAGCAGGTTTGCTAGGGTTGGAAGTTACTTGTTTAAATAAAATAGATTGAAAAAGGCGACTCTTGTCCATGGAAATTGTGTAATGCTATAGTTATGAAATCCAAAATTTGATATTAAAAAAAGAGATTCGATACTATATGTGATTGAAATTTGTAAAACTGTAGTATAGAGTTGGAGGTAAATTTGAATTTTTAATAAAAATTAGTATAAAATTTTCACTAACAAAACATCACTTCTCCAGCTAAATATGTTTGTAATAATTTAAAACACTAAAGTTTTCAATAAGCTAATATTTTTTAAACATTTATAGCACAGGAAAGCTAAAGCTTATAAACAGTGATTTTTTTTAACTTACGATAAATTTTAAAAAATCATCCAGTAAATTTAAAATAATATCATGAACTCTTAAACTTAACATTTTTCCTTTCTTACAGATAAATTCCTGTGATGTTCTTCATCATTAACTTATTTTGTCTCACACATATTTTTTTAAGTAAAATTTACAGGAAAACTTAATAAATTAATCAAAATTCTTGGATAATTTTTGTACAGAAATTCCTTTGTATATTAACATTTCAAAATAATTTTTACAAAAAGTTATCTACAAACTAATTCAAATTTTCGGATTTAAAGCCTGATTTAGATAAGTAATGCGAAGTCAATAAATATTTAAGGAAAATGATAGACATTTTGAAAAACAAATAAAATTACTCCTATATAATCTCTTCAAAAAGTGATTTTTTAAAATGTTTGAAAAACATTGCGCGAGACTTTTGTCAAAACATTTCAATTAACATATAAGAAATTTTTTATTAATTTCCATTCTATCCATTTCTTCATCAAAGAGAGAGAGAGAACTTTAAAATAAATTGACTTAAATGTAAGCTTTAGCAAAAATGTTTACTCTTATGCAAGTCTCTTCAATAAAAGTTGTGCTAAAAGCAATTTATTTTAAAAGAAAAATATCAATGTAACATACTTTTGGATTGGATAAAGTTTAGAGACTCGAGTATTCAGACACGATCACCGATTTTTCTAAAATCCATAAAAACTTTAGCTTATTTAAATGAACTTTAAGGTTTTATATTTTATGAATTTGAGCATTTTTATTTAAAATTTGTAATGAGGAATGGGATAAACATTTTAAATTCAACAGCAAAATTCAATGCATGCAAAATTGACTTTAAAATTATTATGTTTTTTATGACCAGTAATTTCGTTGCAAATTTTAATATTTAAAATGAAAAACGTATTTGTAACAAATAAAAAGTGTAACATTAAAGTATTTGCATTAAATTACTATTTATTCCAATTAAAATATATAATTATAAAAAATTGAATTGTTCGATAAATTATTATTATTAAACGTATTTAATTTTTCATTTAAAATTTTCTTTCATGTTAAGGCATGTCTTATAATTTTTCATTATATTTTACTATTTTTCAACAAAAAGTCTGATATTTATACAAAATTTAGGTACTCAGGATTGCTTACTTGATAACTTTTTACAATGAATAATAAAGTACGATAAGATGTGAGAGATTGCGAATACTTTAATATTAACAACTATTGATTCATTAGGATTATTGTAAATTTTCAGTAAATTAAAAAATTTTATTCGCAATATAAATTTTTCGTATTAAAAGTAAAGCAATTAAAAGTTTTCTGTGTAGATATTTCAAGTATCATCCTTAATATGCTATAAATTGTTACAATCAACATTGCAAAATGTACCTAATTTTTTCAAGTATATTCTATAGATATAAATAAATATAATATATTCATTTGTAAAATAAATATTACAATATTTTAAAAAGATCACCGATTCGATTACTAAATGCGAAGTTAGATGCAAATATTTAAAATGTTTAGCATTGTTTGTTTGTTTGTCGCTCAACGGTCATTTTTGCACACGATGGCTAATTAGACAGGAACCTATGGCTTAAAGTGGTTTCCGAACCACTACAAACACCCATGCCCAAGGTGGGATTGGAACCCACGAACTGTTGAACCGAAGGCAAGAGCGCTAACCATTCGGCTACCAGCTTGGCTGTTGAGCATTGAGCAAGTACTTTATTTAAAGCAATAGAACTAAGAATGATACTTCTGTATTAATCGGTCGAACATATCTGCGAAAAAATATACGGTTAGTCAATAAAGTCTGCGTACATCAAGAAAAAGTAATATCAAATCCAAATTTAAGGTGCGAAAAGTGTAGTTTCTTAAAGTTTTATTTTTTAAATATTTACTTTCAATAAGGGACTATGAAATTATTTAACTGTAATATTTTCATATTTATTAATTTATACGCACTAGTTTTTAAAAGCTAATTGGCCAGAAATCAAAGCCAACAAAGTTTGCGTACAACGAAAAGGAGGCGGGGGATTCCTTATCTAACTTTTAAACTTCAAGCTTGAGAATGCAAAGAAGGTTACACTTTCAAGGTCATTGGCTTCCAAGGCAAATTTCGTGTTGATTAGAAGTTGATATTTCTATTTTCTTTGACGAAAATAGACAACCAATAAAGAAACTCCTTTAGTTACGAGACAACTAATTATAAAATTGAGAGATGAAGGTAACTCTTCCTGATATTGGTAAAACCATTGGAAAACGATTTTCTAGTGTACGAACAGTTATTCAAAACTACCTTAGCACTGGTAGTCTTTCTGTAAAACCAAGATGTGGGAGACCGAAGAAGCTAATGCACAGAGAGAAGAAAAAAATACTTATTACAAATTAAACAAAATCATAAACTTTTCTGTGGTAAGCATTGCAATAGACATTTTTGTAACAAGCGACAAATTTCTCCTGAAACTGTACGAAAAGCGCTGCGAAAGGCCGATTACCATGGACGCAAACCTAGGTCTAAGGCATACTTTTAATAGACAAATAGAAAGAAAAGAATTGCTTTTGGCAAAACATATTTAAATTCTTTTCAGGACTTCTGGAACAATGTAATTTGGTCAGATAAAAGTAAATTTACAATATTTAAAGTTAATGGCCACCTTAACGATGGAGAAAACCAGGAACAGAACTGAATCTGAGAAATTTAAATCCAACTGTCAAACATGGAGCTGGGGGTGTGATGGTATGGGGGTGTCTGTTGATGAAATGAGTTGGAAATCTTCACATTATTAATAAAATCATGGATAAGAGTGCTTATCTGGATATTTAAATAAAAATCTACGAGGCAGGTGCCCAAAATTTAAACCTTTCTAATGCCTTTATTTTCCAACAAGATGACGACCCAAAACATACAGCTGAAATTATGAATTAATACCTCCTCTATCACACTCTAAGGCAGTTGCGTACTCCTCCACAGTCACCAGACCTGAATCCAATCGAAAATTTGTGGTCAAAACTGGAGAAACGAATTCGAAAACAAAATATTACGTCGCGAAATGAGCTAATAAGTAAATTGCAGGAAGAATGGACGAAATCTACATCGGATGACACTGAAAAATCAGTTCAGTCAATGCCCAGACGTCTGCAAGCTGTTTTGAAGGATAAAGGACATGCTACAACGTATTGAAATAATTTAAGAAGCTCATATTTTGCTTTTTTTTTTTTTTTTTTTTTTTTTTTAAAAGTGTACGCATACACTTTATTGGAGAGAATTTCTGAGTTTTTATGACAAAATATATCTCTGTAAAAAAAATGTTTTAAAAAAAGTATTACACTTAAATTATTTACTTATTATTTAAGCTTACAATTGTAGCTAATGGAGGAAAAAATGCAATGATTAAAATACATTTTTCAATGCTTTAAGTGTTTTTTTTAACTTAAAATTTAGTCTGTAGGCAGACTTCTGTGACTAAATGTATATCGCTAAATGATGTGATCTAGCACCATACAAATAATAAAAAAAAGTTTTTATCTAATTATTAAAATGAAGTAACTGTAAACTGTTCTACTTTTGCCTTATAATTTGAAAAAATTATTAAATTTTTAAAATTCGGCATTATATTATTTTTATGGCTAAAAACGTCGACAGGATAATACGTAAGTACCCTAAGAGTTATACATTATTGCAAATAATTCATTAAAATTTTTAAATCTCTTTATTTTAAATTATATTACGGATTTAAATTAATCTAAATAGATTTCCTTAAAATTAATCTAATAATTTCTATCATAGTATCTAGTTTTGAAATGATTAAGAATCTACTATGCGCAATCTGTTAGATGTTTGAAAAGATTCTTTTATAGATAAAACATAAATACAGCAAAAAAAAAAATCTTACCTATGAAATTTAAATTCTTGTGATAAATTTTGATCCAATTCTAAAAGTCAAATAATGTGTAGAAAGTGATTTGATCACCACGTGTTATTGAACGAGATTAATAATTATATTTTATTCAGTTTTAGTGACTCGGGTATTTTTAGCTTTCATAAAATGCAGATATTTTAATAATATTTCTGCACTTAAAATTATTTTCGAACGTTAAACCTTTTAAAAAATAAGTTTCTAAAAATAAAACAAAAAGAATTGTTTTCTCAGAAGGAAATTTCAATTTTCAGATAAAAAGGAAAATGTATTTAATACAATGCAGAGGGCTATGTACTCGAAATAAGCAAAGCAATAAGTAAATATATTAAAAATATGACAAATTTGATCAATCATTTTTAGTAACACTATAATATTTGGTTCGTTTTTATTTTAGCAATTTCAAAAAATATTAAAACTAAATAGTTTTTAACGAATAACTATTTTTTACAATGAATTTAACCAGGATGTTAAATTCATTGTAAAAAAAAAAAAAAAAAAAACTCTAAAAACATCCATTCCAAAATAAGGTAATTCAGATTAACTGACAGCAAATTGAGTCCATCCATCCTGTTGTGAGACTCTCAATCTTTTAGAGTTTTGAAGAAAGTGGTGTGAAAACGAGAATTACACGTGAACTAGCTTTGTGTATAACAAAGCTTTCATGGATTCTTATGATATTTTCTCACTCTTTGACAACAGAAGTAATAAACGATGATGAAACTGAAAACTGATATTTATATGCACTTTTAGTAATACTTAAAATTTATTCAAAACTGCTGCACATCACATATAAATCAGCTAAAGTCGCGAATTAGTTTTAAAAACCAAAGAAAAATTCTGCTCAGTTTCAAAATTGTTAGGTATTAAATTCGTAACTCTTTCCTTTCATATTACAACGAACTTTCCTAAGTTAATGTATTGAGATAAGCGTAAGGTGGTTAAATAATGTTTCTCGAAAAAGAAATATCGTTATTTCTTTAAAGAAAGTTGCAATGTGGTGGTACAGTAAAATATTAGATGCCGTACGAGTTTTTAGTCTGCTCCAAGCAATCTTTAATCTGTTCCGTTATTTACAAATCTGTAAATGAAGGTTCGGAAAAAAAAATGTTGACTAAGCTATGACTCCTAGACGTTTCTCTGCGATTATGCCATTTTGTGAAGTCGGCAAAATAATGTGAAACAAGATATCGCCCCTTTTATAAAGATCACAAGTTGACAGTGAGTTTAAATCAATATCTTTTAATCTTTCACGAATTGCAAGCGCTCTCATCTATATTTTAAAATAATTTTTAGCTCATTAACAGTAATAGACGAATAATTTGACATAATTTTCATTCTATTTTATTCCATGCAGTCCATCCATTTTTATCCTTTACAGCAATCTGGATTCAAATAGATTAAGAATTTTATTTAAATAAATCTCCTCTTTTAAAACCATTCTTTTATATATTAAATGCTTCACCGATTGAATATTTGTTTCTCATTTAGTATATTAAGCACAGTTCAGAATAAGTATTTTTCAGTACAATATGATGCAGTTCAGATTACGGTTGAAAGGAGTTTATTAATTTATTCCTAATTACCGATCTGTCAACTTTTGCAGGACTTAAAATCAAACATGATTTTCCGTTGCATGTTTTCAAATCATGAAGTAACATTTTTAGTAGGTGACTTCAAAAGAAACACGCGATTACTTATGATGAAAAACTAAAATAAAACATAAACAAATCACTATCAAAAGTTTAATAAATCTCAAATTTCACAAATTGTAATTAAAATGAGTAATTATATACTTGTCACATTAATCGCTTTTTGTACAAGGTTAATTAGACCGACAGTTTAAAGTGGCTTCCGAGGCATTATCAGCCAAGAGCGGGATTCAAACCCACAAAACTAGAACTTCAATCATTCGGTTGCAATTTCGGTAATTAGTAGTTATGAAAAAATATTTAAAAAATTTCTTATAAGTGAAGCCTTTCAATCATATGTTTACAATTGTGTACATCAATTTCACCTTATTTTTCATATTCGAAAGTGATTTTTTTTTTTATATTTTAGAATTTTAATAGAACCTCCTTTTTATACAGAACATCGCAAATTGTATATTTTTAAAAAAACCACTTTGTTATTTATATCATACGGAGTATATTCAGAGAGAATTAAGGATTATAAATTTAAAATAAGCAATTAAAACAAAATTTGCCCTAAAAGCTATATTAGAGTTAAAATGAGAAAACAAATTATTGGCATGATAAAAACTTGTGATATTTGTCTAAATTAGTTGTAACTTCAGATCAAATTCTGTATAAAATTGAATTAGGAATTTTATATACTAATGATAAAAGTATTCCAAAAAAAATAACAGTGGATATATAAATGACGGTAGATATATTTTAATAGATAATTCTCGTAAATAAAATGCAGAAAAATTAATGTATAATTTTACGATTTGCTACTTAGCTACGATTCTACTTTAGGGAAATTCATAATTTTAATACATTATTAATTTTAGTTCACTTGCAACTTCAATTTTACATGAATTTTCATATTTACAGTATACTAAAAAGGTTTAAATAAATGTTAAGCTTATAAATTCTTAAATTAAGAGAACAAAATTTCAGTATAAATCGCTTTATTTTTTGCTGAATTTTGAAGCTTCATTTTTGCTAAATTTTGAAATACTGAAGCAGTGAAAAAGGTAATTATTTAAAATTTCGACAGAGTAACATTGAAAATTTTCCATTATATTCGTATCATTAATTATAAGTGGTGCAAAAATAACATTTCTGAAATATTAAATTCCCAATTGTTTTAATATATTAATAGTTAATGTATATATTTTCAAATAAAATCATGAAACTTATTATAAATCTAGGTAAAAATAAAATAATTTTTCAAACAATAAATTTCTAGTCTTAACATTTGTTTATTACGAAAAAAATATTTTAAAATGAGAATATTCGATGCACTAGAGCAATAGCTTTCTACACTGAAGTACATTTAACAATAAAAAATTCCCTTAGTGGTGTTTAGTATCGAACCTACAAACTCCAGATCACAAAAGTACTGGGTATCTGCAAAAGGCTACCGCAAGCTTCCCCTGAACTTATCAGTTGTATAAAGTTTAAATTCGTTAAAGATGCTTTATAGCCCAGAAAAACAAAACACCAAAATACTACGTTTGTAAGATTTGTATTAAAAAAAATATTCTTTCTAAAGAGCTTTTTCCATTAAACTTCGAAAATATTGGGTATATCGAACAAACAAGAATTACATGCACAGAGGAATGAATTTCTGCATATCAAATTTCACTACACGATATATCCTACAACAAATATTCTGTTTTTCCTAACAACTTAAATTTTTATTAAAAAAAAATTTTTTTTTTTTCGATTCAAAAAGTATACTGTACAACAAATGTAAAAATTATATTCATAGTTAAAAATAGCTTTAAAGCATAAGGTTGTACAACAATGAAATTTAAATGCGAGAGACCTGGAAAATTGCAGCATGAAATATTTGTTCTCTTCTGCTGAATAAAATAAAGTTTCCAATAATTCATCCAATATCTATTTTAATTTTCATTTAATTCTTCGCAGGTAATTTTACTATAATGGATGTATTTTGTAATTTACGTAATATTATCCTCTATCAGCAAGCTCATGCATTCATTTTGAATTAATAATGCTTTTCTTTGTTTAAATAAGATCTTTTATTAAATTTAAACAATTTAGTTGCGTGATTATTACGCATATTTTTAGCGTTTAGTTATTAAGATTTTAATTATATTATTCGTCTTAATGAACAAGTGTTAAAAAAAAAGACATGTAAAGAAAAATGAATGCTTTTCAAATATACAAATGAAAAATAAAATTGTCGAGTATACATAGATCTTATCAAATATGAAATTGAAATCAATAATATTCGTACAATAAAAGCAAAGTTCAATAAAAGTTGTTTAAAATTAATTTTTTATATTTAGAAGGGCTTAACATTAAAATAGGAAAATAAATGTACTTACAGAGGAAATTTTAGCAAATTATTCAACTATTAGAACAGTTAAATTATACGATATTTAGAAACACTGAGAAAAAGTTGGAGTTCGCTACTGCAACAATCAAAGTTAAACTTGAAATAAATGAGTATTAAGCGAATTTTTAAACACTTCGATTCCTCATCGACCAATTAGGCGTGACTTCAGCATTTTCAGTCATGGTGACAGAGGCAGATGTTTTTAAAGTCCAAAGTTTTTCCATCTTTGTAGACACTACATTGTTTATCATTTTAATTATACGGTCTCAATATTTCCAAACTATCTTCCACTTTTACATTTCTCTATGTGAGAATGTAATATTAAGCGATTATGCTTGTTTAAAATTTCAAATGAGATAATAAAAGGCGATTAACTGAACTCTGTTTTTGAGAAACTCACGTGTTTGACAAAACCTCATTTGTTTTTTTTTTTTTTTTTTTTTTTTTTTTTTTTACACGAAACAAACGAGAAATTGATAAGCTTATGAAAAATACTTTTTTAACAAATGAAAATCTATGAAATGTGTCAAAATCTCCAATTTTAGTTTTAGAAAAAAAATGTAATATAACACAGACATTATATCGTCATAATAGTCAAAACTAAACAAAGAATTTTTATTTCTAGAAAGAATTAATCAGATTCGCAAATAAAGATCATCGATGACCATTCACAATCATTTTTTAAATTCATTTCTGAATTTAATTTAAATTATTGAAAATATAATCTCCTTTTTAGTATTCTTAAAAAATTAGTAACACAATAAATGTTCATTTCTTTGCAATTCGTATCAATTATACAGAATCAGGAAAATTTGTGTAAAATTGTTGACAAGATAAATTGAAAAAAAAAACCTTAATGACAAAATTTTATCTTTTAGTTTAGTTAGAACTTGAGTAAAATGCTTCAATGTAATGACAGTTTGTTTCAATTATGAGACCATCAATTTTTAAATAATTTTTTGACATAAATTAATGATTTACGAAATTTTTGCAGACCAAGTTGACTGAACTAATAAACCCATTTTTTTATTTGTCTCCTTACAGTTAACTTTTGCTCATAGCGAGCATTCATACCGCCAGGGCTTACGAAATGAAAAAATGTGATCTTAAACGAACAAAAACAATTCCGTCTAACGGTGTGACTATGTGCCACTTTTTGACGTTTTCGTGTCTTATTTCCTCTAATTTTTCACCTTTCGGGTTGATAATTCAATGCAACATAATTACAAATCTTAGTTTTCAATTCATATATTAAAAATGATTCTAAGATATCGTAGAATAAAGAAGGGATACATATGGAAAAATACTATTTATTAAAGAAACTGTTCAAAATGTTTTTCAAAATAACGTAATTTATTAAACGAAACACAAAATATAAAAAAAAACAACAAAATGTATCACTTAAAACCTAAAAAAAAGAAAGAATCAAACTAAACAAACCAATAAAATATATTATCATCGTAAAATAGAAATTCTCTCTTTAGTCAATCTGAATTTAGAATAAACTTGTCTCTACTTGGTAGAGATTCGGGATGACAAATCTTTAGGATTTGTTTCTCTTTGCACCACATAACATCTGTGGTGTCAGGCCACTTCCAGAATTGTCCACTTTTCTCCAGGCATTTCACACATGCCTCGTTGCTTCTGTCAAAATTAGAAAACATTTGACCCTGTTATATTTTTCCTTTATATTTTACTGTAACAAAGTCACATTGCACAGGGCCAGTGTTTTTTGCGTCATTGACTGACCCACTGCTTGTCTACGGTTGACCAGAGGCTGTTGAAGAAAGGTGGTCCACATGTAGGACATCAATAACATGCTCTCCACTTGACAACAAACTGTCACAGGTGGAGGAGGTGGATCGTCAGACGAGCTATGAATTCCCAAGACTGTTGTTTATTGAAGTGAAGTTATTTTCACTTTCGGCATTCGAGATAGCACTTTCAATCATATCTTTATCGCTGGAATCAGTTGATTCACACACTACCACGTTCGTTTGATTCCTTTTGTATTTAACTTCCTTCCCTTGTTGTTGATGATTCCGTTAGGGCCAGAAGTACAAGGCAGAGGATCCTTGTTTGAGGGCACCGTCAGGTCTTCCACTGCGATCCCTTTTCCTGGAGCCACTTTTAATTTGTTGTTTGGTCTGCCTGGAATATTCTCAGTTACGACTTTCCTGTGATTCTTGAGTTCTTCCAAAAATACTGCAGGTATATTGTAAGCATGCTGACCCTGATTTACCTCTTCAAAAACTGGGTTGCACAATTTATTCAGCACAACTTCACAATTTAATGGAAATAATTCACAACCTGTAAAACTTCCTTTCAAACGATCATTAAGCTTGTCAATCAGCCGGGCTGATGGCTAGTCTTACGTAAACTCAGTTTTCGGGAGAGCAGAGAATGATTCAAGAGTCTCTTTCCTTCCACGCAAAATATCTTACCAAAATCGTTGTATAGGCAGGCATCGAGCGGCTGTAATAAATGAGTCGCATTGGGTGGAAGGGAGGTGAACTTAATATTATATTTTGCACAGAGAGACAAGACGTGTATACTGAAATAGGAGTGGAATTTCTTTTATCTCATGCCAAACGGCAAATGACCCATGTTTATTAGAATATTGAATAAAACACACAGCATTATTTAACAAAATATTGTATCCGACATTATTGACAGAGTTTTTATTTTGCGAAATATTTAAATATATTAGCATTTGTTATTCCTGATAAAGATGACGCATTGGAATTACCAGTATTCTGGCCTATGTGCCATCTGTAAAACCAGAAATCCTAAAAAATTAACCAGAATTCCTAAAAAATTAACCAGAATTCCTTTGGACATAGCTGTGCTCTTGTGGGGAAAAAAGCACCGTTGAACTAATCAATCTGTAAAAGTTAAGTTTTAGAAATTTTACAGTTTGTGAAATGTCTCTCTTTCATGCGAGCACGCGCTTATTCTTCATAAAAATATTGTTATTGTATAATCATATTTATAAGAAAATATTACATAATCTTCCTATTTATAAAGTAACTAGAAATTAAAAAAAAACTTATTTCTAATGCTTATAAAAATACAACCGAAAGAGTTTGCTAAATAAATATTAGATATTATTATGCTTGACTTTCACACTCGTCTAAAATACATTACTCGATTTTAATGTGTTTGCCGAAACTGAAATAAAAGTGAGACATCTCTTCGAACTAATAAATATATAGAGAGATCTAAAAGATAGATATTAAAGTTAAGAGATTCCCGAATAAATATTGAAATCAATTCATATTTTTTATATATTTGTTTTATTCTGAAGGATATTAAACATTAGTTCTCAAGAAAAGTTAAGACTGATCATTCAAATACTTCGTTAAGTTTTACTAAATAGAAATTTTTCTTATAATTGAAATAATAAGTCTAATAAAATAAAAATTACTTTCATGAGAAAAGATTTGTCATGACACAAAAAACTTATTTTGTAACAATATTTTATATAAAAAATTCTATGTTTCTTAATATTAAGCAAATTATTTATAAAAATTTTAGTGTAGCTGCTACAGTACTAGAGATTAGCTTTGTAGTAAAAATCATTATGTTCTCTGAACAATGTGTGTGTGTGTGTGTGTGTGTGTGTGTGTGTGTGTGTGTGTGTGTGTGTGTGTGTGTGTGTGTGTGTGTGTGTGTGTGTGTGTGTGTGTGAGTGAGTGAGTGAGTGAGTGAGTGAGTGAGTGAGTGAGAGAGACAGAGAGAGAGAGAATTATTCGGTTAGTCCCAACCCAAATGAAAACATTACGTTTTATCTACCGCGTAGAGAAATCATTCGGGAATATCGTGCGACCAATAAATTCCGTTTCGTCTTTGATGTTTCTGTAAAGTCGTGTAATTCTCTTTCCTTGACTAACTGTTTGCATGCTGGTCCAAATCTGTGTCAAGAAATTTTTGATATTTTTTTGAGATTTAAACCTAAGCCTATAACTTTTACAACTGACATATGACAAGTCGCTTGCCTGAGACTACCGGTAGCCTGATTGATTGGGGTGTTGTTCTCATTATCGGAAAGTAGATAGTTCAAATCCCTGCTTAAACGAAGTTATATCGTGTTCGTTAAAGGTGGCTGAGACACGTTAAAACTGTGCTTGGTAGCAATGTCCTCAAAGTGAAATGATACTTCTGGGGTTAACAGGCGAAATTCTGGGGACCACCTGCTACAAAACCATTAAGAAAAAAATCCAATGGGCAATTCTAAACCACAAATAGTTTACAGATCCACTATAATTTTCTTCGGGATAAAAAGCAGCCCTTTTTCAGTGGAAGAGGCGAATAAATATCACTTGGGGAAGTATGTTGAAAAGTGTCCTGAAACTGTTTCGTTCTTAAAAGATGATATCTGCTTTGTCGATGTAATCAGAAGTCATGAAACTTTAGGACAAGCTTTGCTTTATCCATTATAAAAGAATCCAAAGAAATTTTCAATGAAGCAAGTTTACAGTGTAGATAATATAGAACTAATTTTGAAGATTCATAAAAATTATGGAAAATAAAACAATATAATTTCATTTGAAGATTACGAAAGGATAAGAAAAAGAAAATCTTCCTTACAAAGTTTTGGACATAATATAATATGTCTTAATTTTTATTCTCAATGGTAATACTAGGAATGAAGAATTGAATACACTCACATTAGATTTGTTACTTTATATAGTCTGTATATGAGAAGACTTTCACGTATGTTTTAAAACAAATTTAGACAAATTTTAAACAGATTTTAGAACACTTGAATGCGATTTCTGACAAAAGGTAGAATGTATGAAGATTTAAAATTTACAACAATTATTCTCTTTAACTTTTTTACAAATAATATAGAAAACGTGAGTCAATTATAAAAGTTTTCCATAAGGAATGTTTGACACTAAAAATAATTTATTAACTTTTAAACTATGGTTTTTTACAAAAAATTAAAAAAATTCTAAATTCGATGAAATAAATTACATTTATTTATTTTTCATTTAATTGTAACAACGTAAGATTACTTAAATTAAAGGGAACTAATAATGGACAAATTTAGTGCAATTCATTTTAACTGAGTTTTAGTGTTTTAATATCATGGAAATCAAACAGTTTTAAGCGTTTCTTATATTTCCTAGTAATATTTCATTCCATGAGCATATAATAGACATAACAAATTTTTATTCCAATTTTTTGTTGTTCATTGTAACAATTTTTTATCAAGTTATAAATATCTTATAATTTTTCTTATCTTTTCTTAAGAAGTGGTTCACGATACCGTGTGAACGGCAGAATATTATTAAAGAAGGGTTCATCAATAAGAAATTGGAATCACCTTAACGAAATATGAAAAAATGTAACAAAAAATATCATTTATACTTAAATTATTTTCTATAAAACTGTAATGAAATATTTGTTTAAATAAAATTTATATCTAATTTATTATTAATTCTACATGTACTTACAGGTATAATTTTTCCCTTGCTTGCGTTTTTACAACAGTATCATCGATTTTTTTTCCAGAGATTATTTTGTTCCAACTGACTAGAAAGGAGGCTTAATAAAAGTATTAGATTGAAATCGATTGGTAGAAGGTTGATTGAAGTAGATGCTACTTAGACGGAAGCATTTATATGCATTCAATGAAATATTTCTAGGTTAACACAAAACGTGTAGATTTTTCTGTATTTACAATCAAAACATTTTGAAAGTTAGCTAAAATATTACAGGTTTCTCTGTATTTATATTTTTAATTTCTTTACGATTGATGATAAATATTCCTAGAAATTTCAGGAAGAATAAATATCAATATTTTTTAAAAATTTCAAAAATATCGTTATTTTACTTGTTACGCAAATTTTTAAGAAATTCAATTATATTAATTTTAACTTCGGATTTTTTTTATGGGCTTACAAGATAATAAATAATAATTAAGAATATCACTATCTTCATTTTTGAATGTCAGAGAATTAAAATGTACTTTCCCTCCTTTTTCTTTTCTATAATTAATAAAGGTTCTCTTAAAAAGTTCCTGGAATTTTTTTAATAATATTGTGTGGGGGGGGCTTCTTATTTACTACAATTATAAATTACTTAATTTGTGTTCAAGAATAAAGCAGTTCTATCCGTGTTTCTATCCTATACCCCTTGAATCATTTATGTTATGCTAATCATTATAGAAGTAACCTCATATTAATTTATTCCTTTTTTTTTCTTCAAATCTTTTTTTAAATTTCTTTTTATTTTTTAATGTTTATTTTTGCAAATTGTGAAGATATGCGTAATTTATTTTCGCATATTATAGCCAATATGCAAACAAATCGAATCACTTACATGTGGTATTACATTCTTTTTATATATAGATTTTTATATATATTTAGAACTTTATATATATTTAGAATTAAAAAATAAAAAGAACTTTTACATATGGATTCTACATCAAGTATTATTTTGTTCTCTTTTTGGTTTACATTTAACCCGTAACTGAAAAATGAATAGAAAAGAAATTATCCTTTCCTTCTAAAATGTATTTTGCACACGTATCACTTGCCCCTGACACTCCTCAGTTGAAGACCACATGGCCTGAGGGGGATGAGGGAGGGGGGCTTATCTTTCTTGCTATTTACGAGGGCCATGAGTTCAAGATCAAGACCTCGCTTCTTTTAAGAAATGCTCAAAGATAAAGCAGAATATAGCGTTGTCACTCCCCCTCCCTCACAGGCCCACAAACTTGTGAAAGGAACCCGACTCGAGAAAAGGATTAAAGGGAATGTAAAAAAGCAATCAAATGCAGGAAGTCCTTCTGTTTATCCCCACAGCAGAAGAGGGTGGCATCCTGCAGGTAGACAATAATTCACATTTCTCTTCAAAACTGTCAGATGTGCCTTTTTGTCAGATTCCAGATGCGACAGGGAGGGTATTCTTCTCTCCCCCGTAAAGCATGTTGAGTCATTAGGACACGGACTACAAAATCAGAAATATTGAAGCCCACCTAAACAACCTTCTAAAAGACTTTGTTTCTAACTTGCAATATTATTTTAAAAATGAGCATAATAGAGCCAACTTGGGGATGCCTGCATAACCCACTACATAAAATTTTCGACCTTCCATTTTTATAATAACATATTCTAAATAAATAACTCTGAAGAAATTAAAGCATTAATACACCTTCGAACAAAAAAATTTCTATAAATCGAGGAAGTCCTTGGAATAAAACCAATTACCAATATCTGAACAATTTGATTTAATAACTTGTGATTAAAATTCTATAACTAACAACTAAAATGTTGTAGCTTATAATAAAAATAGTTATAAGGTTAACTAAATTTATAATATGGTCATAAATGCTTTGATTAATTGTGTGTGCTTATATTTTAATTATCTAATTAGTTTGGTCCTATCTTCAAAACCCATATTGTTTATTTTCTATTTATTACTAGGTACTAATAACTTGTGCACCTTATTTTCCTTGTATATATGTAAGGGTGATTATTATTAATAAATGAAGAATGTGTAAATTTAGTTATATTAGAATCATTGTACCTAGTGAGATACCCCCAGTTAATATTATTTTTGCCTTGATATTTAGTTATGAATCTATTGTTGACTCAAATTTCGATTAAACAATGAAGATATTATTATAATCTCTACTAAAATTGAAATTAATTTCAAGCAAATTTTTTAATTGTATAAATATTTTATATCTTATAAGTTGTATTTAAGTACATATAATATAAAGTACCAGCCTCCCTCGCCATCTAGTAGTCAGTATACCTGACTGTTGATAGGGAGATCCTGGGTTCGAATTCTGGTTCGGGATAGATGTACTTTCTCTCTCTCCTGTCTTTGTCCTTTCGTTGTATGAATAGGTTGCGAATGGTTACCTACCCTATAAACGGGTGACTATGGAATCTGTGTACAGAGGAAGTCTGACTCCTTACCCAATTACGGGTTCAGTTGGAAAATTGGAGTTGCACACCCTAATATAACTGGTACAAGACAACTACAGTAAAGTCACCATGGTAAAGACTCGTGAGAGTACCTAAACTGTAATCCCGGTTCGGGTGTGAATGTTACTTTTTTTCTCTGTCCTTTCTTTTGTGAGGATGCGTAAATGTGACCCATCCTATAAACGGGTTTGTGGTGGTATGGCGCGGGTAATGCTACTCGCCTCCGTGACTTGGTTCACAGGTGCTAGTAACGACAAATGAGTAGCAGTTTCTGGACATGTTGCGGCAAAGTTTTTATTTTTTTAAAATTTATATCAAGCTCAAGTGAATGATCTTTTTTGTTTACACTTTTGATTTCTGTATGCTTTAAAATGTCTTCGTTTCTGGCTAAAAAGAGAGAAAAAAGATAGATTTAATTAATATAGCTACTGAATTGGTAAAGTAGTAGAATTAAAGAATATTATTTATATTCTAAGATTTACGACGAAGATTTTGTTAAAGTTTTATTTGAAAGTATTATTGAAGATAGCTTACTTCAAAAACTACGGTTTAAAGCAGAAAGAGTAGCTCGCGAATATGAGCTGAGGAAAATTACGCTTGCAAAATAAAAGCTTATTAGGAAATGCTAGTAATGCGAATATTTCTAATTCAGAAAAGCGTGATGCTTGCAATTTGTAATAGCTTATGCAAAAATATGCTGTAAATTGAGGCGCGTGCGCAGTTTAGATGGAGCTCATTGGGTATTCCATCTTCTAGAACTTTCACCTATGAAATAAGTCATTGTATTGCTCATGAATCGAACTCTAAAGCAAATTATTACTAACACATCAAGGAACTTTTAGTAAAAAAAATTTTATAATTAAGTACAGAACGATTTCTTAGAAGTTTTATGAAAATTTAAGATTAATTAAAAATTTTTTGGAAAGATTTTACTTAAGAGTTACGATATTATTTTAATGAGTGGGGGTAGACGGTCTTAAAATTGCAGACTTCGAAGAAGTTAAAGATTTGATTATTATAAAATTATTGAAGAAAAGTATTCCCTCCACCACTCCTAATCATTACATAGTATTAATTGAACTAATCTTGAAAAATTAGCAGAGAAATTAGATTCTACGATAATCTTATTCGGAATAAAATCTTGAGTTGAAAACTCAAAAACGCGAATTTTATTGAGAAGAGATTTTATTTTGATAATTATGTGAGCAAAGTTAATGATCGCTGAAAAGAAATTAATTTCAAAAATGAAGTAAGAGGAAACCGCAAATATAAAGGGTTTCCCCGGCCCAGAATGTTTTCATTCGAATGAAAAACGAAACTCAAAATTTTGCTCTAGTAGTGATAAAAATTACATTAAATGCTTTAACTGTACTGAATATGGGCATATTTCTGAAGACTATCTAAAAGAATGAAAAAGCTATTTGTTTGTGTATGTGGTGGGAATGGACCTACCTAACGGCATGGTACGAGAAACAAAGATAAAAACAGTGAGCCAGTGAACGTTGAAAACCTTTCCTCTTAAAAAGTGCTTATGAAAGAGGCGAAAATATATAATACTAAGTTTGTGTCAGTCGCTCAACGGTTATCTTTATCAGTCGCGTACTAATTAGAACGAGGCAAACGATTAAAAAATTTAATTCCGTTAATGAGAAAATTGTTTGGATTTGGCTGTAGCATCTGTTTTCACTCTTGGAAAAAGTTACGTGGAATTAAAGATCAACTGACTTCGCTCAAAGTATGAGGGTATTTATCGTTTGTAAACGACACACAATGTTATGGCGGTTGACCTAACCTTCTAGACCAGGGTGGACAAACTTTTTCGGTCGTGGACCGAAGTGCCGAAAAAAAGTTTGTGGCGGGTCAAGATAAATTTTCTAAAATTTTAGAAACAATATACAAGTTTTACAATTTAATTATGTTAATGAGATGAGGGAAATATCGATTTCTGTTGTAAAAGTTCCTTATATTGAAGTTCGAAGTGAGATGTATTGATTCTAAGGAACGATGCTAAACACTTATCTGTCAGTCTACCTCTGAATTTTTAAGGTCCATAGTTGAAAATACTTGTTCACATGTATAAGATGAATCAAACATAGCACTGATTTTCTTGCTGACAGGAGCTTAAAATGCGCAGTCTCTACGTGCGAGGTTTAATTCACCTACATTGGATTCCCATATGTCTGCTCCCTGAAAAAGCGATAATGATTGTTAGCACCAGTCTACAACTATAACTAACAAAGAATTTCCGCTTTTAATATTTTAACGATTGCAATGTTTGGGCTTGCTATTTCTGTCGATTAATTTTTGGTAGAACAAAAAATAGAGAAAGTAAAAAAAATCATCAGTCGGTTGAAAAAAAAGAAAGAAAGAAAATAACATTTAAACAAAATAGAAAAGGTGATGGATGTACAATATATAAATTATATATATATACATATATATATATATATATATATATATATATATATATATATATATATATATATATACATATATATATTTGCTTAATATTCGTTGGACCGACAAATTAAAATTCTATCCGCGGGCCGAATTAAACTTTTCGGCGGGCCGTACTTTGTTTTGTTCTAGACAAATCAAAACAAAGAAACTTTCTAGACAAAGCAGAAATGGCGCCATAATTGGACACCTGCTATTCGAAAAGTATACCGTTTTCTGAAGCGGAAGTCGAATCTTAAAACACTTAACAATTAAAGCTCAAAACAGAAAAGTAATTTATAACAGGGGGAAAAAAAGCTTACATTTTATTCAGAGAGGAAAATGTAAGGTAGGAAAATGCATTAATAGAGGGAAAATTTTTAATAGAATTAAAAGTGGCAGTAAGGTAATTCCTATTATGAATAATGGCTCTTGTGACATTAAAGTGAAAATAAAATCAATGTTTTTGAGTACCTACCTAGTAGGGTAACTGATTTATCGAAGGATTGGGATATAAATTCTGAAAATATTCTTCCATTTAAAAATGTTTGCAAGGCAACTAGAGATACAGTCAGTATACACTGTAAATTAAGATAAATGCGCGATTAAAATAGATGATATTAAAATTGATTAAACTATTTTGTATGATAAAAGGTTGGAAATTGTGACATTAATTAATAATCATAGGAATTGTTTTGTATTGTATATAATAAGTGTGCGTGTTTGAGTTAGGATATACTACATTAACTAAGATGGAAATTAATGAAGTTCCAGGAAGTAAACCAGTTTGTTTACTCTCCTATAAAACAAATGCAACAGAGATGAGCGCTATTAAGAATATTGCAAAAGAATGGAAAGAAAGCTAGTTTCCGAAACAAGATAATTTTAAGCAAAGCCAACAGATTTTTAAAATTTTCAACCAGGACACCAAGAATACTAGCCCCCTTCCCGCAGCGTCACATCAAGGTTGCACATCCTCGGCGACTTTGTAGACTGTTTTATAGAGTAGTTTGTGTGCTGTGAATAAATGATTGCTGATTATAAACTTATAGAAAAGAGGTAATATAATGAATGACAATCGTATAAATTTAAATATTTTATTTCTGACACGTTATTATTTCTGAGTTACTTAAGTAAGAGGAAACATTTTGAATGAGGAATAAAAATTTGAGTAAAAAAAAAAAAAGGATATTTACATGTATTACTCACCCATAGCCAGAAGTTTTTTTGAGAAAGTATTTTTTTAATTTTTGTTTTAATCTTGTAGAAATCTTTACCTCTTGTAGCCAAGCTAATATACTAATCGTAGATTCCTTCATCAAATATCATAAATCTATACCATAAACTTTTATCATGAGTTCATGGCTCATTCATTGAAAAAAAAATATGTGCTGTTGCTCCAAGTAAGCAGAAGGCATACTCAACGATTTTGATCAAATGCTATGTAATTATTCTTGACTTGATCAAACAGCTTGAGTCATTTTTCTTCACTTAAAATAATAATACTTTTGGTGGCCTTTTCTTGCTTTTACTGTTCGCAATTTGATTGCAAATACTCTTAGCAAACAATACTTCGCGCATGCCCACGAGACAAGACAATGCGATGACAATATTATTTATTAGCAGATCATTACTTTTCTTTATGGTTTTTCTTTTTACACAGTACAGAAATAAGCAACATTATTCTAAGTAAAATACGTAAGAATTAATTACTTTTTTTCTGTTTTGGTAATATATGAAAACAAATTTTATTTTTACAGGGACATGAAGTAAACATGGTTGGACACCGGGGTTTTGTCACTTATGCCTGTCCTATTGAGTTAATTCGTAAAACAATTGGTGACAATAGACTTCTTGTAGATTGCAGATAATTAAATAATCAGACAACTAAAGATAAATTCCCTTTGCCTAGAACTGATGATTTTTTAAAATGTCTTGTTGAATGCAATATTTTCACAGTTCCTAGTTATTTAATACCATTAACAGAGGAAGCTAAGATAAAAACTGTTCTTATTACAATAGATGAAACAGATTAGTTTAAACCATGGATTCTCAAACTTTTTTTTTCTCGGGGACCACTTACAAAGTTTCACTACTTTCGGTAGAATTCCTGCGCTGCTATATTTCTACCGTATTCCCAAAACTCCTAAAAAATATCACCCTAAATTGAGGGTGTTAAGAGCAATAATAAAATATAACACATTTTATTTTTTCTGTACTATTTATTAAAATAATATCTGTACTATTATCTATTGTTTTATTCAATTCTGTGTTTGAACTGAGTTTCGTATATTTTTGAGTACCTACCTAGTGGATGATCCTATCTGTCTACGTTGATAGGTAAATCCAAACCAAAAATTTGTTCTTTATTATGAAAACCAGAAAATATTTCGTGGATCCCCACTTACAACTTGTGAACCCCTGTTTTCTTTTCACGTCTACGTGGATCCCCGTGTGATCTCCTATGGACCCCTAAGGGTCCACATGGACTACTTTGGGAACCAATGGTTTAGAGTTATGATTTTTGGTTTCACAAGTGCACCTTCAGATATTTATGTATCAAATATTGGGACGTTAAATAAGAAAGTTTTGTATTATTTGGATGATATTTTGATACCTGCACTAAGAATTGGGTTGATATAGTTGAACGTATAAAAAATGTCTTTGTGTGACTTAAATCTGGTAATTTGACTTTAAAATTGTCAAAAATAATTTTTTTTATAACGGCGAGCACTGGGTGATTAGCTCTTCACCCCAAGAAGGCCGGAAATTTCTATTCATTTATCGTTACCGGTGGGCTTCTGTAAACTAAGTCACTGAGACGAGTAGTGATCCACGTCACTCCACCACAAATCCATTTATAGTCACATTCATTCTCCATCTCAAAAGGAAGGACAAAGAAATACAGAAACATTCCTTCCCGAACCGGGATTTAAACCTGTTACCAATAGTCTTAGAGTCAGTAACGCTAACCATACAGCCATCGACTGGCATTGCCGAAATGTGAATTCGGTAAAAATGGAGTACACTTGTTAAGGATTTATTATTAATCGCAAAGAAATAAAACTAGAGGGATGAAAAAAATTAGATCAGTGAAAGAATTTCCAGCTGCTTACAATATTCACGACATCCGTAGATTTTTAAGTTTAACTGGCTATTTGCGGGGATTGACAAGGAAATATGCTAAAAACGCCGAACATGTATCACGGCTTTTACAAAAGAACGAATCGTTCAAGTGTGAAGAGAATCAACAGCCATCCTTTCAATTACTGAAAAATAACCCTACAGACAAAACTGTATAAGCTCATTCTGACCAACACCCCCTAAAGGGGTGTTGTTCTGACCCTCAACGTAAAAGGGAAATACATTAAGATAGTGATGAAAGCTCTATCAATTTAGCTGGGATGTTTCTA
The DNA here is from genome assembly GCA_030067965.1 of Latrodectus elegans. NCBI lineage: Eukaryota > Metazoa > Arthropoda > Arachnida > Araneae > Theridiidae > Latrodectus > Latrodectus elegans. The sequence continues at coordinate 11,371,585 of CM057816.1, forward strand.
CAACAAAAGTCGGGCAATAAATGGCATTTAGTTTATTGTGTCAGCAAAAAGACAACTGAAATTGAAAAGAAGTATCATTCAAGCAAGCTCAAATTAAGGGCCATTGTGTATACTCTCCGGAGGTTAAGATAATATTATATTAAGCATATAATTCAAAATAATGATAGAATGTCAAGCATTAATGAACATGAATTCAAAGAAAACAAACAAATTCTAGACTTACAGGATAATGCGCTTTAATTCAAAAACTCGATAGTGATGTGGAAATAGACCTGGAAACAGAGAAAATGACTCATATAGATAGAATGAGCGGCCCACATCTGAGGCACATGAATGGATTCATAAAGAATGAAAGCATTAAACAAAAAACTTCACTTTTCCTCTCTTCTGTATTCTTAAATACAAGAGTTTCTGCCTGCTGTATAAATGGACATTTTCCCACAGCGAAGTCGGAAAATTAATTTCGCTAGCTTATATGACTTCATTTGTAATATGTTCCATGCATTAATTTTAAAAAAGCCTACATTCTTTAGGAGAAATTATATAAAATTTGCCACGGTTGAGGATCGAACTCACAAGCGGCATATTGCCAATTCTCCTTAGTTATGGGACTGACGTACTGCCAACAGCGGTTCCGACGCCCATCTCTCCGGAACAAAAATGTACCCATAAAAGATGAAAGCATTAAAGAAAAAATTTCACTTTTCCTTCCTACTGGATTCTTAATGCAAGATTGTACTAATACGTGTGTACTAAATTATTAGATATTTTATTACACACACATCAGATAATAAAATTACAAAAAATTTGAATTAGAAGAAATTTTCAAATCTGGTGCATTTTTTTTAATATTTCAAAATTATTCGCATCCTTTAAATAAATTTTACTTTATAATATTCCTAAGAAAAATGGAGAATCCTAAATCTTGTGTTTAAAGCTCAAAATCAATGATTCATTAGGTAATGGAAAATGCTTAATCCAAAGCGGGTATCTCACGGATAAAGAAATTAACGGAAGCCATCGTAGCCCAAAATATTTATTAACAACAGACACAGAAAAACATGCAAAACAGAAGTAAGGAGCGCCGTCGCCGCCGATACACTGCGCTTGCGTGGGAGGAGGAGGCGAAAACTCCTGCTTTTGCCGCTCTCAGCAGCAATGAACGACATTAGTCATGAAGTCATTCACTACTAAGTTTTTCCAAACAATCGTTGCTTATGTTGCTACAACATGGGAATTCCCGTAACCAATATATTTTGAGGATATCCCTAATAAGCTTTCTGAAACTCGTTATCCTGAAATATTAAGTTTTAAATAAGAAATAGCAATTTAAATATCTATCACTCAAAGCAATGGCGATTCAACGATAATTGGCCCTTCACAATGACGGCTTAGAAACTGTTGTTAGATTTTGACATCACACTAAAGTGTCGTCCATATACAAACTATAATCATATATTCAAATTTTAAAGTACTGATTGTGCAATGAATTAAATATAAAATTACGTGAATATCACTGTTCATTGGGACTGGGTGAGTTGAAAAAAATCTGTCACGTTTGTCTACTTTGTCTTACAGTTAAATTGTGCACCGAAATCCAATTATTAACGTCATCACGACTCTCAGTATATATTAAATTGTTAATTATAACACGTCGTAAATTATTTTTGATTTCTTACATCAGCCATTCTGGAATAACTCTCATATGAGATAATAAAAACAAGAAAGCAAAACCATATAAACACCCGCGTATGCGTGTACGCATTTTTTAATCATCTAAAATGAACTGTGGAAATCATAATGCAAAACTATTTTTAAATTTCTATTTTGTTTAAGTTTTTAACGATTTAAATAAACAGAAATATGGTGTGCATATTTTTTATTTAAAGGGAAAATATTCTTAAGGAATATATAAATGTAAAGATATAAAAGTGCCAAAATTTAAACCGAACGCAAAAATAGTAAGTACATTTTTATTTAACAGTACAATATTCTTTATATATATATATATATATATATATATATATATATATATATATATATATATATATATATATATATATATATATATATATATATATATATATATATATATATATATAAGATATATTTTTAAAATTAAATCACTTTGAGAATTATTTAATGTGTGAATTGATTTTAAGAAGCTTTCACGTTTTCAGACACCCATTTAAGTAACTCATCTATGTACAGACAGAATAGAACACGCATCTTTTTCAGTGCGTTAATAATATTAGTATTTTGGAACTCTAGAGTCGGGAAACATAAATTACAATACATATTAATATAAAAAAATTAACTACCAAAAATTATAAATCACCTGAAATCGCTAAACTGATTTTTAATTATTTGTAAGTAAGAATTCAAAAATTCGACATGTTTTATAAATATTTTCAGATTTTATTTACAATCATAATTGCAGTTATCCGAAAAAATTGTAATGTGGGTGGAAGATTTATCTTACGACACCAAATGTGGAGCAATAGGGAAATGAACTATTTCATTTTCAAAAGTAAGATGCTTATTCTAAAAAAACTTTCTAAAAGAATTCCCTCTATTCTGGAAAAGCTTCCGCAATTATGAGTTCACCGTTTTTTAAGCAACATAAGACCCTCCCTCCCTAAAGAAACAAGTTCAGTGTAGATTTCAAGTAATATCATCAGTGATACTTGAACGACGAGGTGTGTCTGGTTAGCACCATCTAGGTTATCACCCACGTACACACACAATATCTAGCTTGCTGGTTTTCACTTCGTGCCAGCCAACTTGTCTAGTGGTCAGCATACCTGACTACAGATAAGGAGGTCCTTGATTCAAGTCTCGGTTCAGGCATGGATGTACTTTCTCTCTCTATCCTGTCTTTGTCCTTTCCTTGTGCATGTGAATGAAGTATGAATATGCCTACCCTATAAAAGTGTCCCTATGGCATGCGTGAGGATGTTATGGTGGCCCAAACCCTGTGGTGCACCCGGGGCAACGCCTCGGCGACAAAGAGGTCGTTGATTCTGGCTGGTTCCTCGGGTATAAGGGGACGATACATCCCGATATACCTCGACCATTGGAAAAAAAATGGTTTTCACTTCTAAATGAAGTATCATTCTCAGGCCTCAGAAGTTATTCTGTAGTTAATAATTTAATTATGTTATGTAAAAGCGTTATTTGGGCACATACTAACATTATTTATAATAAAAAATGATATTTTTTAAACGCAAGGGAATTGATTAAATTAATATAATATTTCAGCAATTTTTTTCATCGAATTTGTTATTATTTAATTTTTTCTGCATTGCTATGAATGGATCTAACAGTCACATCTTCTCTTTAACATTTCTTTAAAATGTACAAAAATCGATCATTTGAGAAAAAAATATTAACATAATTTTTTTTTCTTTTTTTTTTCTTTTTTTTTTCTTCTTTTTTTTCATTTTTTATATTTTTTTCTAGTTTTTATTCTTCTACCGAGTCCGAAAAATATGCAGATATATTTTTATACATTAGTTCAATATTTATTGTTTTTATCATAAATAAAATTACAAATATATTATGAGTTATGAACTATAATCTTTTTAATGTGATTCCTTCTTTTCCAAAATTATTTATGCATATGTTACTGTTAAGGTGTAGAAATCAGTTATTCTGATGATTCTTTAGATAATGTGACAATTAGACTAGTGAGAGATCTAATTATGTGCAATCAATTAATTAATTGTTAAAATTATCAATGTATTCTCCAAATTACTTAGATAATCTACAAATTATCGCGATAATTTAAACATCACCCTTAAGATATTCATTAAAGTGAAAATAAGAATGTTCTGTACCCTTAAACTAGTGCATAAGGTTATTTATGTGCTTTTAACATCAAAAAAATTAAGTTAATACAATCATCCAATTAACAAATTTGTTGATAAAAATCAGTCACACATCAATCAATAAATAAGGATTAAGCTAATAACTTTCAAATATTCTTCTAATAACTTTCATATGTAACTTTTATCATAAGGATTCTACTAATAACTTTCAAAATTCGTTATTTGATGTATATTCCTCTGCTGCTAGGATTTTTCACTTTTCCCCACTACAAGGGGGTGAGGAGGAATTGATGGCACCATATATAAAGGAGCACCCAGTGTGTGAGTGTGCCATCGTAGCCTTGAAAGTGCATATTTGTAATTTAGAAGCAGGTACCAAGCAGAAAATGTGCAGGGTTAGCCTGCTACCCCAGAGGTATCATTTCACACTGAGGACGTTACGACCATGACATATTTAATGCGCTCCAGCCGCCACTAGAAGCCACGACAAAGCTTTGAAATGGTCGAGATTCTTATCCAGTAATAAACGAACCCAATAAATACAACGAACGCCCTAACTAACTGGCTAATTGCGGCTTTTTCTTTTAAAAATCGTTATAAATATCGGTTAACAAATTTCTATCCCATCAATGCCCCTTTATGCTACTGCTCTTAATAAATCATACTACGAAAAATCTGAGGCATTAAAATAGTCTCGTTTTTACTTAAAATTACTTCCCTCTTTCACGTTTAAACAAAACGTCTATCCGCAGAGTGAATGAGAATATGGAAGGCGTTTTGAGGAATAACTCTCCTATCAACCATTTGCGAAAGTGCGTCTTCTGAAGAAGTTTGCAAATGCGGTTCAATCATATCCCAGACGTGTTCGATTAGGGTAAGATCTGGCGGGCACGGATACCAAGAAAGCAGCTGTACGTTTTGCAGGGCATGTTGGCTGATGCGAGCAATGTGCGGTCGGGAGTTATCCAGCTCATGATGGGTATTTGGCACCCCATCATGGTGGGGAAGTGTCACCAACCGCAGCATATCATCCACGTAATATTGGTCTGGCATAATGCCGTGAATGCGAACTAGAGGTGACCTGGAATCGTACGCAGTGGTTCCCCAAACCATGACGTCACGAGGTGGGGCGTTCCACAATTGCTGCAGGATTGAAGCTGTCGACGCCACATTCTTACCTTGCGATGCCTATCACTGAAGAACAGAAACGTGTTTCACCTGAGAAGATGATCCCGAGCCACTCCGTCGTCGACATCGCTCTCATCTCATACCATTCCAAACGTTGGAGTATATACTGTGGGGTTAAAGGCAGGTTTTTTTTAACGGACTCCATGAGCTCAGACCACTAGCGCCCACTCGACGGCAAATGGTTCTGCTCGATTAGGAAGCAGATGAGCAGAGTTTCGGTATAGGTGCTTTGCGGGACCACCACCGCCTCTTCTCGGTCGCGTATTTATGTCACTGTAGCTTCACTAGCTCCCCGCAAACGCCCCACAGTTCCTTGTTCCAACCATTTTCGTGCACTCAAGGACGCGTCTAGGTGGCTGTCAGCTGCGATTTGAAGTATACGCATCGCTCTGAAATGCGTATTCGTTGTAATTAAAAATTAACATGAATTTAAAACATAAATTAAATCATTCAGATTTCCGATAAACTTAATAGTATTTGCGTTTCACAACTTAAAATTCATTCATATAATTGTAGCATTAACGGTCCTCACACATTGTAGCAGAAATAAAAAAAATATAAGAAACTTTGCATGTGAATTCGCGTAAGAAACAAAAAAATACACGTTCAATAACCAATTCAGGTCATAAGCAATTTTTATTCATCAGTAATATGAAGAAATATTTTATTTATAAGATTACATAACTTAATGCTGAATAATACTGCTATAATATCAACAAATTAACAACCCTAGTAAGCTTAAATACAAAACTCTATCGTGCCTTCAGAAAACCTAACATAATCAAATACATAAAAATACAAAGTAATTAAATCAGCTGGTTACTTTTCTGTTATTATTTATGACACATGGACAAGCCAAGCTCGTTCTGCCGTGGGCTATGTGAATTTATGCCAGTGAGGTGCTTCTTTCGTTTAACCAGAACATCACGAAGGTGAAAGTACGATTTTGCTCTAAATTCCTTCAATAGAGTGCACCAATAGAGGATCCACTCCCTCCATTTTGACATTGATCTGAAAGGAGAGGAAATTTACTTCAGACAATTACACCCATGGTAATTGCTCAACGACAGACCACAGAAATTTCGATTTAACTATCCATGTACATGTACTCCGTGAGTCTTTGTTGGCATTAGGAACTGAACCCAATCCTTCCGGATGGAAATCCCAATGCCATCCGGAAGGATCATAAAGTAATTTGTTTCAAAAGCAGAGAGAGAAAATCTGGAGGGAAAAATCATAGTCACGTGATGGAAATTAGCAACTAATAACACATGTAAATAAAATCTCAGCGGAAACAATTAAAATTTGCATTTCGTAGCAGTTGTGTACTATATTTTTATTGTTTTCGATATTTTATGTCATACCTACAATATTTCAACAAATAAAAGAATCTTTACATTTTTATAAATTTCTACCTTGAAAGCAGTTCCTTTGGTTAGGACCGTTATAAAAATTGCAGGAGAAATGAAAAGCTGCGCGGCCCATCTCTCAAGAAATCCGAAATGGAACATTTAAAATCAAATGTTCTGCCTAGAAAAGATTATCATATTATTCAATTGCCGACCAACTTGCCTAGTGGTCAGCGTGCCTGGCTACAGTTAAGGAGATCCTGGGTTCGAATCCCAGTTCGTGCATGGATGTACTTTCTTTCTCTGTCTATCCTGTCTTTGTCCTCTCTTTGTATGAATGGGTTGTGAATGCTTACCTACACTATAAACGGGTCCCCATGGCATGTGTGTACTGAGGAAGTCTACGCCAAAATATGATTCAGTTGGAAAAGTGGAGCAGCGCACCCCATAATGCCAGCCTAGCTGGCACAAGACAACAATAACAATATGTTTTATATTACAGAATGTAAAGTTAGTGGAAAGAGCAAACCATTTCAAAATTGAAGTCTTTGATTTCAATGAAGTGATCAGTCTTAAATGCAAGAAAAACTCTTCGAAGCGTTTTGTAGATTATATGAAATTAAATTCGAATCACTGCCAAAGCTTAATAAACGAATTTTCCAAGGAAATTTCCTTTGAATATTAAAATTTTTTCAAATTATTTCTGTCAGTTTTGAAACTTTTTTGATCTAGTATTTATTTAGAAATTAAATATTTAGAAATACAAAAAAGAATAAACTTGCTGATTTTCACAAAAATACTATGAAAACTTTTTAATACTTTTCCAATAAATTATTAATATCAAAAAGATTATAATATGTTTTTTTTATTATTCAAGATGCCCACTACAGTCCCTTGCCACTCTCTTTATTTCGGAACTGCTGCCGCTATTTTATAAACGTTGTATCTAAGGTATAGTAAATTGGATATGCGCTACCGAATGAAATCACTCACACCACCCACCAGGCGAAAAATTGCACAGTTCGCGCTTATCTCGAAAATGGTATGAGCTGGGGGGAAAAAGTGAATCACAAAGTTGTAGGGTGTTATCGGGTTAGTACGAAATGACATCTCGTTGATATCGATGTGAAAAATAGAATGATTAAAACATGCATTTGGAAAACTAATCAGCGTTAGTAACAGATGCAAACTCATTTTATTCATTATTTCATTGTTGAAATTGCACCATCAACACATAGGCGCATATTGATACTGCGCATGACCTCCTTTTTTTTTTTTTTTTTTTGATTATGTTAGAAAGGAAAATTAGAACCGATGCAACACTAAACAACAACAATTACACTGTCAAATGTTTTTTCTTGGTGATACAAAAAATGTAAAGCGGTATTAATTAGATGCATGCAATGACTTCAAACTATTTACAGAATCATTGACGTTTTTTTTTTTTTTATAAATAGCTAAGCTTGTTTGATTATTTATTGTAAATTGAAAGCAACATAATTCCTTTAAAAATATTTTATTACCCTATAATACACAATATTAGCAATATATTTAATGCTACAGTCGAACGAAAAATAAAATAACATTATTTCTAAGTAAAATATTTTGAATCCTAAATCTGCGGAAGCATTTTTACTACAATACGGTATTTACATTTCTTGAATTATATTTCATGAATCTAATTTTGATTGTACAACTTATAAATGCTCTTCCTAGATCAATAAAGAATTATTCTTGTTAACGGTAACTGTATAATATTTTTAATTTGTGTGCATATAAACCTAATGCATACAATGAAATATATGTTTACATTGATTTAAAATCTAAACAAAAAATAACATGAAATTAAATGGTACGCATAATATATAGAAGAATTAAACGAAATACGATATAAATGCGATTATCATTATACAAAAAAATACATACGAAAAGAAAAAAGTGGTACTTTTTTCTTTTGTAGATATTGTTTTGTACAAAATAAGTTAAATTTGGTTGTTATATTATTATATTATTTAAATTAAATAATATTCTGCTTTTTTCTGTGTGAAAAATTTATTATTTTCGCCAAATGTGTTAAAAAAAATGGACAAAGAAAAAAAAGTAAAAAATCTACATTTTCAGATATATATTTGTCAGCAAAAATAATAATTTTCAAAGGTTTTAGATATCGGTGAAATTTAGCATGCTATTTTGTATATTTTTGCTCAAACCTATTATTATTCCCACAATATTAAAGCTAACATTAAATATTTTTATTCAAGACAAAATATATAAAAATTTAATTACCAGATAAAATTAAAACCATATAAGTATTTATTTATTGAAATAATCCAATAAATCTTTTGGAAAAATATTATGGAATTCTTAATAGAAATCCATTTATTACTCAAAAGCGCCAAGTAAACAAGACAGTTCCTGCCGCTTTTAATGACCCAAAGTAACGTAACCTGCAGAAAATGTAGCCTTTTGTTAGTCCTCGAGGTAATCGGCATCCGGCCCCTTCTGCCAACGTGTCTCCATTGCGCCAATCCCCTTTTGATAAAACTCGAGATTTTTGGGCGCAAAGAAGTCTGTGAGTGCTTGGCACAAATCTTCTCCATCGCTAAAGGATTGTCCACGAAGGTGATTGCTCTGGGAATGAAAAAGGTGCTAATCTGATAGTGCAAAGTCAAGTGAGTAAGAAGGATGGCTCTAAGTTTTCCAACCAAGTCACAGTGTGGTATTCTTGGCCACGAAAATGACATGCTGCCTCGAGTTATCGGCCAATAATGGTACACCTTTGCGATTACGTAGTGCTGGCTCCTGCTGTTGAAATGCCTGTTGCTCACGTTCCAAGTGTTATGACTACATGCCCGCAATGACCGTTTGCCCCGTTGACAACAGCTTATAATGAACTATTTGACAACTAGTCCGCCAGATACCAGATTCATCACAGAGGGATAAATTTCCTTATCTAAATTTGGGCAACCAATGCCATTCCGAACATACCCAAACATTTGCCATATTCGGCAACTTCATACAGCAGCTAATAAGCACTTTGAAGTCGTAAAGTAAACAATCACTGAACCTTCGACACGTTCATTTCTCTTTGCTACAGTATGAGTTACGATTGATGAAAGTGCGCGGTGGACCTGCTTTTATAACGACTGATATTCCTTCTCTCGACTGGTGATTCAACTACGTCATATACTTATTTGCATACTTATATTCACTTCCTTCAATGATAACGATCAAATGGCAGTAACTTTCTTGTTTACCTCATTAATCATGAATATTTTTACTTTTTTACGTATATTTTAAATAACATGGCTGAGTTCCAAAGGACATTTTCTATATTCTGTAAAAAGCTTGCTGTGAGTTTTCTTAAATGGTTTCCTTGGGTCTGACAAAGGTGAATGTGTTTGGCTTTATAAATTATTAGCTGTATATAATTATAAAGCCGAAGTGTAATATACAAACAATATATAATTTTTAAATGCAATTATTTTTCCGCTCATTCCTATTGAAAAAAGGATTAAAAATTATGGTGTATTTCAGTAAAGAAGGGATCAAAACACTATTATTGCTTTATGTATTTCTGATTCTATATTTTTACTTGCATCCATGGTACAATATAGATACAAAAAGAGATCAAGCAAATGCAAGTATGAAAATCATACACATTTATTAATCTAAACTGTGGCTGATACAAATAAAGCAATGCAAAGCTTATAACTAATATGCTATAGTATGGACATTATGATATTGTGTGTGTTGTAAAGTCGAGAAAATAAAAATGCTTCTTATATTTAAAAGAATAACTAAAAAAAACGCATTTTAAATAATGATATATTTTGCTTTGAACGCACGATTAATTTTTCAATTTAATTATCTATAGTAAAACTAACACGAAATAGTCTTAAATTATCAAGTCTAACTGCAATCAAAAATCAATACACTTAGCTTGCAGAAGTCCACAGATTACAAATATTCATATTATTCTGTCTGCTTTGACATTTTTTTATTCATTTATGAATAGAATAAGAATTTCATTTGCTAATTCAAAAATACTTCTGCAAGCTATTGGTGTAATATGTGTTACAAATTAAGAAGAAATATAAAAAGCGAAATTCAAAGCGGATCATAAAAGTAGAGATAAGAATAAGGAAAAGAAGGATATTTGTGATTTATAATTATATATTATTTTTCAAATTATTAAGAAAATGATTCCCATCTCTAAAAATAATGGTAAAACCGTGATTTGTGGGTTAAATCTGGTAGATACAACTCCAAAGCTATTACACAATATTTAGAAGCAATTATTGTATAATATAAACAGTTCAAATGAATCTCCTGTATTTATCGAGAAATTTATATCCTCAGTGATAACAAAAAATATTTTAAATTAAAGGAGTTCACAAAATTCTTATTTTTTTATTAGTGAATATTCTTAAAAATGTTTCATAGGAATAAAATATATAACATACTTGTAAATATTTTAATAACTCAAAATAATAACGTATTCATTGAGCTGTTACCATGGGTGCAATAGCCTGTAGAAAATTTCCTCCCCCATCAGTTCAATGTCAAAACTGAGAGAGTGGGTTCTCTGGTGGTGCCATCTATCCGAGGATTTAAAAAGATCAAAGACGTACTTTCACTTTTGTATTGCTCTTTTGAAAACGAAAGACGCATTAACTTAAATTTGCATAGCCAAGGCATAGCAAGCTTGGCTTGTCCAAGTGTCATAAGCAACAACAACGTATGAAAAAAATCCAATCCGTCTTTCAGATCTAAATCTGGCGTTGTGTGAATGAGAACCACAATACTTATAGAAAATTTTCAATCTGAGAGTTAATCAACATCATATTTAGAAATAGCAGTTCACTAAAGGCGATTTCACTAAAACTTACAAAGTAAAAGCTAATCACAAAACATATTCACGTAATAGTTTTTGACTTACTGATGCTTACAGGGATACGATTAAATTACTATTGATCACCAGCTACTATTTACATTTATTTATCAGAAACTATTTAATAGCACTTTATTACATTGAAACAACATTAGAAATACATATTTATAAAAAAGGCATTTTTCTAGAAAAATGTTTTCAAAAGAAATACATTATATCATTAAATAGTTACGGATTGAATATTATATCTAATTGGAGGTTTTATTAGGTGTCCAATTTTAATCATGGAATTTTAATCAAAAATCACAACAGTCAGTAACAAATTAATAGATAGAAAATATATAAAACAAAAGTTTAACATCTCTTCATGTTTATTAAATAGAATTCATTTACTTTTATTAATTTAAAATACTGAAATAATTAGTTTTTTTCTACTCGGAAAAAAAATTGATGCTGATTTATCCAGTCAACTCTCGTTTTTCTTTCAGATTTATCGAAGCATTTCATCAAAATACATACTTGAAGGGAAAATATTTTTTAGTTACTGTTAAAACTACTACTTCTGAACGGGTAGACATTTGCCTTTGATTAAGCAATGCGTGGGTATAATTCCAAACTCGGATGATGATACATAATTATTGAAATTAGGATGATACATAATTATTGATACATAATTTTTAAACTTAGACAGTCGGATTCAATCGCTTCCCAAATAGATTTTCCCCCAATGACCGGCTGATTTTCAGGATGAATCCTTTTAACTCTGCAAGGAGCGAAAGTGATGGCAACTTATACATACATACACGACTGTGTGGGGAGACCCCGGACTGTACCTTAAGGTTAATGTCTGTACCTTAAGGTTAACGGGTGTTTACGAGATGCCTGAGGGCGCCACTAACGCAGCATTTATAAAGGCAATCAAATTGTGTTTACAAATTGGTAGCAAGTAGCAACATTACATTTTAAATCCTATTAAACATCATCATAAAAACAAAATTTGACATGATGAAACAATGAAGAAAGTTAACGATTTGTAGAGTAATTGTGGCATGAAATACATTATATACATTGAAGTCAATTTTATAGATAGTATGAACACTTAGTTATGAAAAGGAAAAATATCGCATGATATGAAACATGATAACTATATACAGGTGAGGAATTTATATCAGTTTAATCAACAAACAATATATATATAGCTTTTAAAGGCATCTTAGGTTTAAACATTTTAAAAGGTTTCTAAGATTCTAAAAATATATACGATTTAAAAAGTTCGTAAGATTAAAAAATGGGCTCATAATATTCGAAAAGTTCATACGATGCGAAACATATAGTTCATAAATTTCAATAAGTTCATAAAAATTAATACGCCATAACTAGCTTTGGAAAAGTGTTAACTTTAAAGAATAGTTTTCTGATTCGTCTGTGGAAAGTTCTAGGTCGTCTGCTTCTGTATCCCGACGAAGTTCCGGTCCTCGGTTATTTTAGATGAATCATCAGCTTCGTGAGGAGTAATCTACGGTGACGATCCGTCATGCAAAATCTCAGGAATTCCATGTTGACCTGAACTCTCAGAGAAAGAACTCTCTAGAGTTCTTTCTCAGTATATACAGTATTAATAGTGATAAACTCTATTAAGCTATATTGGAATTGGGAATCCTCTAAAAATTGGTTAATCTAATCAAAATGACACCCAATAGAGTGAAATGTAAAGTTGGGATTAAAGCTATCAGATGCGTTCTGTTATGAAAGTAAGGAGAATCTTCCCCCTCCTCATATCATCTGTTTGATATAGCTCCCTAGTGAAGGCAATTACAGACTTTGATATTCAAACTACTGAGACAATCTTTGCTAAATCCGTACAATTGCTAGCCTTTGCAGACGATATCGATATCGTGGGAAGAACTGAAGCGGCTTCAGTGGAAACCTTCTGCGCACTTGAGACAACAGCAAAAAACATAGGATAAAAAGTGAACGAAGAAAAAGCCAAATTCATGGCGGTGACAAACAGAATCTCAAATCTACAACCACTGAAAATTAATGAATACGAATTTAAAGTAACTCAGTTTAAATACCTGGGCGTTATTGTTAACATAAATACTAACATAATTAACTATATACACAGGAGAGGAGTTTATATAAAATTAATCAACACCTTAATAAACATATATAAGTTTAATCATCAATTAAAGTAATGGCATAAAAATTGAAATTAAAGAGGGAATCAACATAGCGAATAAATGGTATCATGGGTTACGAAATCAGTTTAAATCTAAATAAATAAACCGAAAACGAAAGTACAACTATATAAAAAAAGTAGGAAGACTAATGTGGCAGTGATTACTGAACAATTAACAACGAAGACAAAAAACTGATGACTTATGGGAGAAAGATTTTGAGAAAATATTTTAGAGCAATTAGAGAAATAGGAATAAGGAGAATCCGATAATATCACGTTCTCCAATTAAAATACAGAGAACCCAATCTAGTCAAAGTTATTTATTTAGTAGTCCATGTTAGGCCACCCAAGTAGGGTGGGGAGGGCAGATTTATCGGTATGGCGATAAAAATCCCGTAACAAAAGTAACTTTCCAAACGCCAGAGGGAAAGAGAGGAAGAATTTCTCGTGATAGATCACATAGAAGAAAATTTTTCTCACCTAAACTCTTAGTTTAAATAAAATTTTCATAATTTTCAGAAAAATTGTTTCAATATAAATGTAAGTTGTTTTTTTTTTTTTTTCATTAAAATTAAAATTTAGCTGCTCAATAAAATTAAATAAAGCGTTTTGCGGTTTTAACATTTTTTTCAAATTATAATGCATAATAAATTATATTAAAGTAAAAATAAGTTTCAGCCGTTGAATCAACGAATATAAACGAGAATTCCATAAAGCATAAAAGAATTATCCTGTTTAATGAAATCAAAAAGTTAAAATTAATAATTTATCTAAAAATAAAAAATACATGGAAAAAGATATTGTAAAAAATGCTTCTTATTTTAGGTAGTTCTATCATTAATTACTATTAGGATCTATTCTTTATAATAACTGTGATTAACAAATTTTAATGTAGCGGTTTGTGAAAAATAAGAATTATATATGAAAGTACTGTATTCTATATATTAATATAAATATACTCTCTCGCACACAGTGATATTTGACATAGATTGCTATTCAAAACCGAAAATGTGCATAGCTGACGCAAAAGCTCAAGCACATTTATAAGAAATATAAATGTGATTCACTCCCGTGATTATGAAACTTTTATAAAAATTTCATTTAAATTTCTAAAATAAATTTCCACGCATTTTTTAAATATTATTTTGACGTTCGAACACTTAGACTTTATACCAAATGTAATAATAACCAATTTATAGCCAATTTCGCTGCACGCAATTTTAAAAATACCTATGTTTAAATTGAAGAATTTGCAACCAGAAATGCTTGTGTTAGAATGTGAACTATTTTGAATATCTGGACATATTTAGAATGTTCCAGACACCAATAACTTTGGAGATGTGTTAGACAATCTGATTGAATGATTTTGGAATAGAGAGCTCGGCAGCTCGATTCCCAACTGTGAACGTATTATGAAGGCGTTTAGAATCCCTTGGAAACGTAGATAATACCCTTCGCAAGAGGAAGGTAATATTACAGCCCCGTGCTTTAAATTGATTCCTTCGCAATTGCTTACATTATATTTAAAAATAATTTTATTTATTTATTTATCATGTAAAAACATGCAATAATTTTTTTTCAGGAAAACAATACCTTTGCTCAATGAAGATTATTTCAATATATTTACTAGATAGTACTGACAGATTGAACAAGAAAAATTGTGAAAAACAATTTAATAAAATTTATTTAAGTTTAAATCTTTTAATATTATTTCAAAATTTTTAATTTTTTAAAAATCTTAAATAAAATTTTTCCAGTGATAAAAATATCATTCTACTGAATCATATATATATATAGATATATATATATATATATCATTCTACTGAATCATATATATATATATATATATATATATATATATATATATATATATATATATATATATATATATATATATATATATATATATATATATATATATATATATATATATATATATAATATCCATTTTTTTATTAAACTAGAAAACCATATTAAAATGAGGATTTCGTTTAAATGCTTATAAAAAGCATTAAACAAAAACTGTTTCCATTAGTATCAATTAAAGATACCCACAAAGCAGTTTTCGTTTGAAAAAAAAAAAATAGAAATAAAAATTTATCTCAAGTCTCACTTGTAGAAAATTTTACAAAACAATCCCACAATTATCAATGAATTATAAAATAAAAATTCTCTTATAAACAAAGCTTCTCCGCAGAGAGACTGAGGTAGCTTCTCTCATTCATTCAATAACAATGTACCGTTGTTTTGAAAAAGTCTTTAAAAGATCTTTTTAAATCTAAAGTCAAATAGTGGTGATGCATCGTATTATTGTATACTGTAATTTTCAGTTGAAAAGCTTACCCCTACGATCGACATTTGAATTCTTATTCAATAACACGTGAATTGAATTACAAATAAAACTTAATATTTATTTTTTGATGCATTTCCTCCAATTAAATTTGTTTTTTATTTTAAATAAAAAATATTGTTTTTAAGAAAGACGTTCAAAGATTACATTTTTCGGGTATTATATATTTCCCGAGCCATTCCGTAATCCCTATTTTAAGTCTAAAAATCAATCAACAAAGTAAAATTATTAACCCGTTATTTTTTTGGAAAAAAGATTTATCAGTAACTTTCAGAGTTACATAAAAAATTAGCTTAATCAACCAGAGAAATTAAAGGGTTATTTTGCTGGAATTTTTTGGTGGATTACAATCGTTTCATTTTAAAGTTCTATTTGTTTGTGTAATGTAATACATTATGTAGAGTTTTCGCTGATTTACTTATTGTTTCGCAGAAATAAAACAATATATAAATCATTTTCCTTCCAAAATCCAAAATTCCTTCGAATAACATTTTGTAATAAATTATTAATTATTAATTACATAATAAAATATAAATTGACATGAAGAAAAAATTAAATATAAAAAAACATCTAAAATTTATATTGTTCTATGCATGTCATAATTGAGAAATATTATTCCTTAAAACACAAAGAGTGCACTTTAATACATACATATATATATATATATATATATATATATATATATATATATATATATATATATATATATATATATATATATATATATATATATATATATATATATATATAATATAATATAATATAATATAATATAATATAATATAATATAATATAATATATACATACACACACACAACATGGCAACATGAATGTAATTTCAAGAAAGAACCACAGAAAATAAAGTAAAATTTACATTAGTTATCTAAATAAAGAAATACGAAGATAGTGATTGATAATATCCAGTGTTTATTCCAGATAATATCTTGTAATTTAGATAGAAAGTTAATTCATCTCGTATCAATTTGTACAATATTTTAAATATATATCATGTAAAATATGATAAAGATTTTTCATTTTTATATGATAGAAAATAATTAATATTGTGATTACATGATAAATGTAATTGTTTTTTTAATTATTTTGAGTGATTACTGTTCATATTTTGAAAAAATTGTATAATTAGGAAACTTTAAAAAATATTTTTGATGTTAACTAGAATTTATAGTGTTTTATATTTTTTAAAATCATTCATATCCAAGAAAATAAAATGAAATAAATCAAATTATAAATTCTATCCTTTTTTAATGTGTTATCATCCACCTATACTTCTAAATTAAAAAAAATCTGATTAAACAGACTTTAAATATGAAAACAAATACTGATACTTCCTATTTTATTAAGTAAAAGTAAAATTTATCTATAGTACAAAACAATTATTTAAACAGTTTATATAATTTGCTTATTGATGTTATCATTAATATTTCCAAAAACATTCTGAAATAACAAGTTCCAAGAGGATCTGCGAGATTGTTTTATAAAATCTAATTAACACGGCGGACACACAACTAATGGCATCTTACTAAGTTGTGTCATTGTCTTTTCTTTCGTAGTGCCAATCCCTAATCCTTTTCTTAAGAAATAATCAAAGAAACGCGATAAAATTAATATCGAAATGTAAATCTTATCAGCGTTTAATCAAAATTAATGCTAAAAATCTAGTCATTACATTGTTAGTAGAAAATATTAATTAGAAAATGAAATGATTTTAGTAAATTTTTATAGTTTTAATTTAAATTTTTCATTAACTGCCATTTTTTTACGTGAAAAAAATTTACATTAAATAAGGGAAACAATGCAAGAAATTAAGTCCTCACTCAGATAAGCTTTTTATACTCACATATATAGATTTATGAGATTTTAAACATGTTCAATTGAAGAGTATAATGTAAAAAGAAAAAAATATTAAAAGGGAGCTGATAATATGACCAGCCCCCACATTTATCGTTGGGAACATACCTAAGTTTAATCTTATTTATTTGACTCGGTTGGTTGGTTGGTTGGTTGGTTGGTTTTTATGGCGCAAGGTCCAGACAAGGACAAGCTGCGCCATATTTGACTCGGAACAACACCAAATGTGTGTTTGTCGAATGGACAATTGAATAATTGACACTGTGTGGTCTTGAATTCAACAGATCCTGATCGCAATTAATAATAACGCCTATTATTTCTACATATTATTATATAACACTAATTATATTAATTATGAAAATTTTCTTTCAAAGCATAATAATAAAATTTTTGTGAAGGGTACATTATTAAACCAATTATTTATACATTTGAAAATAATTAAAATGTGAAGAATAATTACCCAACATTGTTAACAGAAACAACCATGTACATTGTAACTATGATCATCAGTTTTGAGTATTTAGATATAAATAATAGATTAAAGATTTATAAAGGAAATTATCGAAGCTTGTGAACTTAGTAAAAAAGGGCAGTGAATACAGCAAATATCCACTGGATATTTATGATTCAAATTTACAAAATTTAATAATAGTATTTATATAAAGGCAATTACGATAAGAATTTCTTTTAATTTGATTAAACTTACACTGTGAACAAAAATAAAAGTATTAATAAATATTATTCAACAATTTTGTTGTTAACATTCCATTAACAAATGTACAAAAGTTATCTTTTTACATAACAGTTTCTTAGATTTTACGATAAAAATTTCAAACAAAGTATCATTTGCACTTATATACCCATTAAAATTGTTTTTAAAATAATTCATTATATCATCGTTTAAATTTTCAATATTTTAAACTGTTTTTGTTAAAAATGGAAAATATGCGATCCTGAAATCTGAAAATTCCTTTCAGAAAATCATTAATAATTTAAAATATATAGATAGGAATTAAATAAATAGAGAAAATTGAATTCATTTTAAGAAAATTAAAATATTCTAGAGTAAGAGAGAGAAATAATATATGATTTACATATTTTTATCCATATATTTGCTTCCTTTACTATGCAAATAAAATGTTGATGTGTTTTCAACATTGAATTGAGACTTCAATTATAAATGTTTAGAACAATAATTTTGCATCGAAATCGTATGATTTTATATTTATTTAAATTCTTATTTTTAAAAACTGTATGAAATTTAAAGCCAAAGAAACCGCATTTGAGAAATAATAACTTTCTTGAAAAGAAATTAAATATACTAACAAAAATTTTTAAAAATGTTAAAAAAAAAGAAAGAAAAAATAACGCAGAATCTGAAGGTCAAACATATTATTTATTTAAAATTCAATCTCATCTCTAATACATAAAGTACACATTCATGACAGACGATACCATTGCACTTGAAATTGTACTCATTTCATTCGTTGATTCTGGTTCTTCTGGTTTTTGTAGACAATATTTTACCTTCTGGTAACCAACATATATGAAAACGCTAAGTACGGAAGCCGCTACAAGTAAGACGATGTACTTCGCTACAATAAAGGAGATATCGTAATGTACTATGAACCCAACTGTGAGGGATATTATAACAGTTAAAACAAACGCAAAATACAGCGCTGTCGTCAAATGTCGTATTCTGCTCGACAGGTTCCTAATAAAATAAAGACAAGTATATTAATGTTATGAATTTAGACAATCATGAAATTCATTTACAAATGTGCAAGAAAAATGCACCCAGCAAAAATTGAATTTAAGATTATAACTTGTATGCAATGGAATTACTTAAATTATGAACTAGATATATACCTAAATTTTGATGTATTTACCAAGAAAAAAATTTAGCTAGGACATATAATTTCAAATGCAGCTTTTGGTAAATATATTTGACCAGAGCATAGAGCATGATAAAGCCCAGTTGCTTAGTGGCAGCGTTTCACTCTCCAAAGGCACACGTCAGTGGTTCGATCCTCGGCCTGGGCAAGGTCGACTCAGCCTCTCATCCCTTTAGTGGGTAGATAAACTGAATACCAAGCATGCTTGGGAACTAAACATTAGGGGTTACACGTTATACAGACCATTTAACTGTGACTTATACTTTGTACCTCAGGGCTCTCGGTAATGAAAACTGAAATGGGCAATGTATACCTTGCCCCACACGGGCTGTCGTGCCATGGAGTTGAGTTTAGTGTATAACATGTTTCTTCGGAAGACACGAAACTCTTTCCAATTTTCTGCCTCAATCATTTTAGGATTATAGTTTTTTTTTTCCATCAAGGATAATTTATTATAAAAGGAATGCTGAATGGTTACAAATGGTACATAAATCAAAATAGTGAGAAAATGTTGTTGTTTTTAATCTCAAGATTTTCTAGCAAAGCTAGACAATCCCCATGAATACAAAAACACTTAAAAAGTCTAATAAAAGAAGAAGCTTCCACGGAATCTCGTAATTGATATAATGTAGTCATGTCACCATATGATCAGGGGAAGCTATGTCAGTTGTGCATTAATGGTACCCCGGGTATATATTTTTGACCCTGATTAAAAATGAGGACTCATATGTGACCACTCAAGAAGCCCAAAAAGTAGTTTGGTGGGATCTCAGTCTAAGTTGGAAAGATCCTCCTGGATAATTTGCAAAGTACCATAAGTGGTTGAAAGGGGTTTTCGAAAGATTATTTAATTTTGTTTTAGCTAGGGAAAGGATCTCACAGAAGGTGACCGTCTCACAGTGCCTGACCTCCTCCTCAGCAGCGGAATAGTGAGAAATAAGTTACATAAAAAAAACTATATTCAAGATTTAATCACTTAGTAATAAATTATCCTGTGGTGAATTAGGACACAACTTAGAATTGTAGTCTATATTATGTAGATAAATTCGATATTGCTAATTACATCTAGAATTTGACGCAGTTTCATTTGTGCCGTAAAAAATTAAAACAGATTTCGCTATTCATTTTTTTTTATTCATCTTTATTATACTCATAGTTGTTGTCAAATACTTCCTGAAGAGCATAAAAATGTTATTGAATTTATTAAATCTTTCATAAATAAAGAAACTTAAAATTAAAAAATGTCAACAAGTATTTGTGGAAGGCTTTATGAATCGTTTTTAAAGTGAGGCTAATAAATAGAAATAGTTGAGTAGTGCAAAATCTTAATAAGATCTTCATGAAAACTTGAAAAATGGTCTTCAGAAATAAATAAAAAAATTTAAAATATTAAATTAACTTAATTATACTTTTTTATCCTACAGATTTTGTAATATGTACTACGAGATTGCTTAGTTTAAAAGCCGATAGTTGGTTAAAATAAACTCGAGGATATGAGGTAATATTGCAATATGAAGGAAAATAACTTCTTTAAATTTAGAAAGTGACTTCTACACTCAGTTTTAAACATTAAAATAAAGCAATTATTTCATCGGTCTATTTGTTACTATAATAAATAGTTGAAGATATAGTTCGTTACAAATTACAATTTTGTAAATAATTGTAATTTCTAAGTTAAATGATTTCAAACCTTACAGATTAACTAACTGTAAGCTCAAAAAAGGCTTTCCAAAAAATATGACGGGATACAATTCTTACAGCATAAAATTTTTTACAAATAATTCTGCGAATTAAAAACAAAAATTAGATATTGTAGTTGTTAAGCCTTAAGCTAAAACTTATCTTTCCTAAATTATTTTTTATCATTCGGGTCTCACTATTTAAAAAAACAGAGTAAATGAATGTCTTGTTGTTAAGCCTATTATCCTGAAAATACACTTCGGAAATGTTTTACTGTTCATTTCTTAAAAACTGTTTACGAAAGAAATGATGATACAAGTATTGTACTTATTATTGCAAATGCTAAGAAATCAAAACAAAAGGCAATCTTTAAAATAAATATAATTAATGGATCTTAATGTGAATCAGTATATTAAATCGATTGAATTGTCTAGATAACATTTATATTTTAATAATATGACTCATATAGAACTCCTTGGAGTTATGTACCTCTTTTTATCTGTTGCCTTAGGTTTAGTTCCTGCAAGCACTTGATTACTCTCCATATTTTGACAGTTGACAAAATTTTTGTTAGGAAAGGTTGTAATGTCTTCAGAATATTCAGTTTCAATCTTTACAGAAATTTCCTCAGATGCAACATTTTGCTTGTCGATAATGATTTCTTGAAGTGTCTGGGTTCTAGCATTGGGTTTTGTTACGAGAGGAGTAGCAAATCTGACACTTTTCTTTTTACTTGTGCCCTTTCCACAAACAGACTTCTCAGGAGAAGATATCACAGATTCCATATTATATTTAGATAATAACCTTTATCTTCAGCCCAAAAGATAAAAATCTAAAAATTGAAAGAAAAAGACATTACCAATAGGAAAACTTGTTATCACATAATCGTTATTTCTTTTATCTAAGAGTTATTTCAAAATATAGAGAAAACTTTTATTTTTTATAGATTTTCATAAAATATGTTAGTATGTATTTTAAAAAAATAGAGTTGGAAAAGGTAGAATTTGCAAGCTGAGTCAATTTTTTTTCAAATATCTAAAATTTTTGAATAATATAATTTTAATAATGAATCATTTTGATAATTAAATGGATGGCAATGTTATTAATATTCGTTTATTGACTGAAAAGTTTTGCGAAAACAGGTAAAATAATCGTAAGATTATTTAGAGAGAATATTTTTATATATGTAGCGCAGTCAATAAATGAGGTTGGACTTGAACTGCTATCAAATGATGGACTGGTATTCTTGACTTATACTATGCTCTAGATACTATAGGTCATGCACATCATTAATAGACTTTCTGCATCTAGTCCTTACCTGAGTCATTAAAAAATTCTCGGCACAGATGCCGTATAATCCATCAGGCGAAATTCTGAATTTTTGGCCACGAAGAAATGTTGTCAAGATGACGTATTGTGACGTCTTGCGATAACGTATATAATAGGATTGCCAAAGTATTTTTCAACACTATTCTCCACAACATTATATAACACGGTCTCCATCTCTATGGCGCAATAAAAACCTGGTTGGCAGATAAACCAGAAAATCCGCCAAAAGATCACCAAACTCAGAATTTAATATGCTGAGACATCTGTGCCGAATTCTCATGACTTTAACATCATTGAGTAAAATGATTTTACTCATTGTGTGTCAGGTATGATTTAATGGAAAGTTATCACGTAAAAAAAGTAAGTAAAATTATCAGGATTTAATTTTTGTGATGCAAAACAAACAATTAAACAAACAGACAAAAAAAAATACCAGACACTTAATATTTCAGACTTTGTGGTAACTTATTCCTATTTTTTTTTACTTCTCTCTGTTCACTTCTTTAATATTCTTAAAACGAATTAAAATAAAATCAATATAAAATTGCTACGCACATTTTTCTCACTATTTTCATTAAAAAATTGGAACAATCAGACCTGGCTTTGAAATTGATTATATAAATCAGTTTTGTTTGTTTATTTGCTTTTCTTTTTTTAAGGCAATGATGAATGAAAGAAAATTTAGCAATATTCATTTTTTTTAAATATTCAGTTTAAATTACTTTAAGTGTCATGTTATATTGAAATTTCAGATTTACATAATTTCTTGAGAAAAAAAACATTTAATAAATGGAAGGAATTCATATACATAAAACAGTCGTAAAACAGCATTAGGGTCTCGTAGGTACCAAAGATCCTTAACTAACTTTAGTTAAAAATGAATATAAAAAAAACTGAGCATTATTAAAACAGTAATTATTAATTCACAAACTATAATGAAAATTAAAATCTATTAATCAAGATATTTCCTATAATTAATAAAGCAGTAGTTTCTAATTTTTTAAATGTTTCATTTATTACCCAACGGTCGTGATAAAATCAGTCCATAATTACAAAAAGAAAGTTTAATATTTACAGGATAATAAAACTAAGAGTTATTCTTTCAATTTTTAAAGATACAATTTTGTTGAAGTTTTAAAATAAGCCATTTAATAAAAATGATGAAAGAATTTTGGTTTTGAAAATCAAATGATAAAAATATTCTCTATTTAAAAGACTGTTATGGTTTTACGGAAAATAATTAAGCTTTGCATTTGATCTAGTCTTTCAATGCTTGGAAAACTAGAATAATTAATGGGTATTAAATTAAATTAAATTAAATCTCATCTTTTGAATAATTTGAATTATCTCATCTTTTGAATAAGTATTCTTTTATTCAAAACATAAGATAATTTATAACAAATTAACCCATTGTATGTACCACCAAAAAAGAAACAATTCATTCACTGCAATATATGCAAATTATTTCATTATATATATAAAACAATTGCAAAAACGTCACAGCTAGATGTATCTGACCCATTTGAATTATTTTTTATTTATAATATGTAAAGATTATTTTTTATTAAGTTGAAAATCATATTTTTTTTATTACTGAATTCTTTCCTATTTCCTCATTAAGATCTCGGTATCTCATTTTTTATCAACTTTCAGAAGCATTATTAACATTTTTGGCGCCAATACGGTGGTCAATAATTTTTAATTGCAGTTTTAGTTAAGAAGAATAATCTCAAATTTGAATGAAAGGAATATTTTTAGAAAATGTTTATTTTGCTATCTATCCAACCGGTAAACATATAAAACTCTATCATTTTTCTTAGTGAAAGAAAATTAAAACTAATTTTTATCAGCAAAGTATGTATTTCCTTACCTTGTTATTGACAAAAAAAAATAATAAATGCATACATTTTGAAGAAAATGATTTGTAAATTTTATCAATATACCTTGCTATGTAAATTATCGAAAACCTTTCTAAATTAAAAAAAATGCGAAATGTATTCCATAGAATACAAATTTTTATCTCTTAAATGTTATTTACTAAGATATTATTTTTAAAATTTTGATTTGGAATCATCACCAGGAAATTTACAATATATATATTTTTTTTACTTTTCAACTATTTGAAACTAAATTATCTTTATAAAAATGTTTCAGATCATTGTAAAATACATTTATATTAATTTTGAATATTATGTGTCTCTAAATTTTAATTTTTTCATTTATTGTAAAAAGAATTAAATGATCTGAATTGATATATATATATATATATATATATATATATATATATATATATGTATGTATGTATGTGTGTATGTATGTATTTATGTATGTATATATATATATGTATATATATATATATATATATATATATATGTATGTATGTATGTATGTATGTATATATATATATATATATATATATACATACATACATACATACATACATACATACATACATACATACATACATACATACATACACACACCACACACACACACACACATATATATATATATACGTAATTTCACGTTCGTGGTGCTCTGATTAAAACGAATAACGCTCCCTATTGACTTAAATTCGCATTGCAAAGGCATAGCAAGCATAACAACAACTTCACATTTACTTAAATCATATTTTAATAAATTTCTGACGAATTACGTTACTATAAATAAAATATTACCTGTATATCTACATTTACTATTTAATAAATTGCCAGAGAAAAGATTGTTTACACTGAAAGAAACGCAACATCCATCTGCAACCACTCATTTGCGATTGGAACATTCTGAAGAATACTGGACAACGAATGAGACATGAGAGAAATTCAGTTGACGAGTTGGCGTTGTTATGAAACCTGCGGAAGTTCTCATCTATATAAAATATCTTTAGATGAACTTATTAACACTTTTGGATTAGGAATATTGTACCTTGGGATTGTAATTAGCTACACTTTTAGAATATTATAGATGCTTTTCAATTTATTATAAGTAAAATACTGGAAAAATCCAGGAATCATACTTGCTATTATTGAATGAAAGAGAAATTAACATAAATCTAAATTTTTTTAACTATAAATTTAGATTTATGTTATTTTCTCTTTCTTACTTTTTATAAATAATACTTTTTACTTAGGGAAAAAATTATTAGTAAAAAATATATTTAGCTATATATGTATTTAAAAGGAATTTATGAATTTTGCGTTGTATATACTTAAATAAATAAGCATAATATTTATTACGCTTTAGCATAATATTAATAAGCATAATATTTATTACGCTTTAGCATAATATTTATTACTTAATAAGTTTTCCACAAATTAAAAACAATTTATAATATGAAATGTCTACCACAGTTACTTCTCTTTTAATTAAATAGAATTTTTTTCATGGAAAATAAATCAATCCTTTACAATTAAAATAAAACTGAATTAAATAAGAAAAGAAAAGTGGGATCGAAGGCAAAAACAGAGCGAGTAATTAAACTTTGTAAATTAACACTCAAAGCAAAAAAATAAAAAATAATTTTTTGAATATTTTAAATAATGTAAAACATTGAATTTGAAATTATCTGTCCTCATGATGGGAACTTTTTAAGTTATTATTTTAATGTTATAGATAATTATGTTTATGTTAATATATTTTATTAAATTAAACAATTATTCTATAAATAGAATGATCATTTGTAACGATGAGATAATACTAATCTTAAGCTAGAAAATTTTAAAAATGAAGTTTAAAATGATTAAAAATCCAATTCGATCGGAAAATAAAAGCTTTTTCTAAACATAGGATTTTTATTTTTAAGGGGAATAAAAAATACTCTGAATAGATAACGCTGCATATTTTATTGAAAATAAGGTGTCAAAAACATATGCTCTATAATAATGGAAAACAGTGATCAAATGGTGAATAAATATCCAAATAAATATTCAGTACAAATTATATCAGAACAGATTAATTTTTGTTAAATATTTACTATTTCACACAATACATAAAAATATCCTTTTACTTAATCATGCATTATTAATATATTCATGATATATTTATGCATTTCTGTTGGAAACAACATGCACAAAAGAATTAATATGAATTACTACATCAAAACTTAAATAAACAAACAATAAAATGAACTTACTTTTCAAATACAGAGGCAAATCAGTTTGTTAGCGCAAGCTCTAAAATGAATTCGTTATAATAAAGGGAGAATTCCGGTCAGACGAACCGATAAAATTCGAACTAAAGACCAGAGCCTCAAACTGTCGAATGTCCGTTTAACGTGGTTGTTCCGAGTCACATATGCGTACACCTCCAAAAATGTATCTTTCAAAGCGAATCGCCAAATGGTATTTCTTTGGCCGAATCACCGAGAAATAAATCAACTCTATTTGTGTGTGGTCACAACAATTTTTGATTGTGAAGATGAGCGGAGGTGCGCTCCATTCCTCCGTGAGGTGGATTCTTTAGGGGACATTGATCGATACATTCTGAATGTAGGGCGTGTTATCTGTTTCTTTTCGAAATTTTCTGGGTACTTTTTCATTATATCTTAGTTTATAATCCTATAGAAATGTTTCTACTGAGAAGCGAAAATAATTCAATGTAGATAGGATTTCAATATCTCAAAATTTTATTGTAATTTAAATATATTCAATCTATTATTTTTATTTTTAAAAAGAAATTGAGTGAAGAGAGATAAACAAGGCTAAAGATAATTGGTGCGAACGATGGTTTAATGTTAATTTTGTTCATTAAAGTGCATTACGAGAGTAGAAAACCAAGAGCTAAAAACTAGAGTAAGAAAACAGCTAAATACAGCAAAATTTAATTTTATGTCATTGAAAAAAAAAGATACTATTTCATTATACACACATTGTCTAACATCCATGCGATTGTTAAGCAGTTTTCACCAGAAATAAACATTGGCGTTTACATATGCTTTGTCAATAAGTGACAGTTTTTTAAAGTATAAAATGTACATAAAATGTCTGTATTATTTTTAATAACTTCTAAAAATGTAAACAGTGAGCATTTTTAAACAATACATGATGAAAATGGAATATTTACAATAGTAATTTGCTATTTTTTTCCCTGTTACATAGATTGTGATATATAAGAAAAGTGTACAATTTTCTCCTTTATTCGTCTCAATTTGACATGCTTGAAATCCCATAAATGTATGCATGTTGACTTAAAACAAATAAAGAGCCTATCTTAAAAAAATTTGTTTCCTCTATTGATTTTCTCATTTAGTGACAACTTTTTCATTTTTCTTAAAACACACAATTTAAAAATTTTACACATTTCCTAAAAATTTCATTATTTTAATTAATATTTGCTAATATTAAAGTTTTCGCTCATTGAATCACTGATGAGGATTTTACTCCAAATTTCGGTTTTTATTTCCTTTAATTCGTGCTTTTAATTTCAAGCAAAAGATCAAACGAGCCTTACGCTGGCAGACTCCAGTAGCTGTGTCCGCAATGATATACGGGAATTGTGTGTGCAAATCGTCTTAAAACTTTAAAAAAGTTTACTTAACAAGCAAATGAAAATGCTTTTTACTTCAGAAAATTTCTCGAATTATTAATAAGAGCAATATGTGCAAACTGGAAATAATTAGACTAAAACTTCTACTTAAAGATTGATCCACTAATTTTTTTTTTCTTTTTTTTTGCACATTTGTTATATTTATGCTATAATATCTACATTTTCACATTTGTTATATATATGCTATAGTTACTTGATGTATTTTTAAAACATTGTACAATTATTTAAAATGTAAATTAATTATACTGTCTAAATTTAGAGACACCTTCTTGCAAAACATTCCCATATAAAAGAATTGATTCTATCAGTCATTATATTCGAATTTTGTATAATTAGATCATTAAGGTTATTTTAATTTTATTTTTCTATCCCTTAAAATGGTAAGCACATGTACATATATTGAGCTAGGAGAGATGCATGTTCCGCTTCTATTTTCTACATCCACGTCTGTTTAGGTGGGTGCGAGGGACATTTTTGGATTTATTCCCTTACGACAGGCTAACATATCTATTTTATAATTAATATGAATGATTTAAAATTCTATAATTCTATCTACCTATTTTATGATCTATCTGTCTATTCTATAATTTATTTTATATAAAAAAAAAGTAAAAATAAAAATAAAAAACTTGTTCTTAAGCGAATAAACTACGGTGAACAATATACTTAAAATATTTTTCACCGTAGTTCATTTGTTTGGAAAAAGCTTAAAATACACTGCCGCCGACATTCAAAATCTAACAGCAAGAAAGAGTGGACAGAAAACTATGCCAATTTCAGGTAGACACACTTTATCATATTATGGACATGATGTGAAATACGCAGCTTTCCATTGCACGTAGGATAAAATATATGGTGAAGAACAGGCAAAGTGGTCAATATTCACGTCGTTATTGCTGCATGATGGTTTGGGGGGTCATTGTGTACGGTTCCAAGTCACTTCTAGTTTATATTCTATGTACTATGACAGCTCAATACGTGAATGATGTGCTGCGGGAGGTGACTGTCTCCTACCTTTAGAGGAACCCAATGCTCTTTATCAGCAGGATAACGCCTGACTGTACATTGCTTGCATCAGCTTCATGCCCTGTCAGCTGTACAGCTGCTTCTCTGGCCACCATGCTCGCCAGATCTCTCACCAATCGAACACATTTGAGATAAGATTGGATGCCATTTGCAGACTCTGCCACTGCATCATTCAGAAGACACACTTTGACAAATGGTTGACAGGGAATGGAGAGCCAATCTTCATGATTCTTTTTGACTCTGACCCTAGGTGTGTTGCTTCGTGTATCTCCCCGTCCACTGTAGCTAACAACTTACTGACCCTATTCTCACTCAGTAATATGCATATCATTTCGAAATACAGATAACTTATTGTCCATTTCTGTCTCTCTCTGCTTGCCGTGTTTCGTCTTCTTATCGCTACTCTTTCTTGGAGTCGCATTTTCGATGTCGGGCAGTGTTTCTTCTTCTTATCGCAACTCTTTCTTGGTGTCGCATTTTCGATGTCGGGCAGTGTGTTTTAACATTTTTCACATGTATTTCTTAAATATTTATACTATCATTAAATGTAGAATTCAATGTCTTAATTTAAGTAATTTTTAATTAATTTTTTGCAGGAGGAAACTATTTTAAAAGAAACATATAAATCTAAATTTGTTTATCATTTAATTTTTTAGATATTTTATTTTTGAAGTTTAAAGCATGGAGTCGTATACAATTGAAATAAATAAACGCAATAAAAACAAAAATTAAAGGAAAATATTCTTAAGCTATTCAGAGCTAAACATAAATTGAAGATATTGGTAAAATAAGAGGGGGAAAAAATTTTCTTTCTCACATTACCAAACATCAGAGTATTTTTCTTTGACCGAAGCAACTCATCAACAAGTGGTTTTCTACGAAGTTTGAAATAGCTGGTTTAATGAAAAAGTAGCAATAACTTCTTACAATAACGGATTTTATAAATACATTATTCACATAGTATATTTCACTTCATCCCTATGATTTTATCTATCGTAATATATACATAAATACTTTTCAATTACAATAGAAAAAAGTGAATTTCTTATAATTGTAATAATTAATTATTTCTAATAATTAAGTAAAACTTTATTATAGAATCCATTCTTAAATACATAATTTTTGTAAATCATATCTTTCAACAATCCTGAGTAATGTCTAAACAACACAATTTCTAAAAATAAAATATTGTATATTTAATCATTTTTTTAAAATATGCCCCTCTTTGCTTAATCCTCCTTTTATTAATGTCTATAATACTTTAAATAACTCATAATTCCTTATATTTTAAAATATTCTGACCTTTCTTGCAAAAAAAAGGATGCCTGTCGTTTTTATCACATGTCACCGGTCAATTTGCTTTATAAACTTTAAAAAAAAAAATCGTTTTAGAATCGTATTTTTTTCCTTAAATATTTGATCGTAAAAAGTACATTTTTCATTGGCATATGCACAAAAGAAGAAATTCTTAACAAAATTAAATATGTAAGGAATTTAGTGATTAAAAAATTAGAAGGAAAATTTGTTGACAATGATAAACACGAGGCGTCCATAATGTTATACTTACACCCTAGCTTCAGGAAAAATTTCAAGAAAATATGCACGAGTCCGCTTAGTGGATAACTTAATGGCAAAAAAGCCATTGTGAGGGAGTTTAGCATCCACCATGTAAACTGCCATCTGGAAGATGATTTCAAAGATTTCCGACACCGGAAAATGATCCTTTATCATTTTCCGGTATCGGAAAGGAGGAAACCCGGAAAGCACTCCAGCACCCGCTCTAGCAAGCAAACGTGCATGCAATAGGCAGAGGCGCAATATCCATTTCTGGCTATTCAACAGCATTGGTTCGGAATTCGAACCCCGAAGAATGAAGATCTACCATCAGGGAACGCTGAAAGCAAGAAAAAATGTTATCATGAAGATAACTGTATTTTAAAAAAAATTTTTCAGACTATAAATCTAAACGTAACATGTAAATAGCATTTTGGATATATATATATTATATATATATATATATATATATATATATATATATATATATATATATATATATATATATATATATATATATATATATATATACATATTATATATCTATATATTATATATATTATATATATATATATATTATATATATATTATATATATATATATATATATATGTAGTTTATTATATCGTCTGCTTTCTATGTATTTTTCTCCTGGCGGAATTTTTTTTATTCATAAAGTTTTGTTTCTAGAAATGCTGTTGTGGCGACGCAAAGTGTGCTTTCAACATTTTGGCTTTGTTTTGATAACAACGGTTTTGTTCGAATTTCCAATAGTCTGGGGTTGGATTCAACATTGTGGTGTTGAATTTTACTCGTCCAGGTTTCTTCACTGAAAACCGATTTTGTCGATGTCCTCTCCCTGATAATTTTTTGCTTTCAATTTTTCTTGTTTTTATTCCTTTTTTTCTTTCAGAGAGGTCTCCAAGCCGTTTTTCTCTGCAAATTGTGTCAAAAATGAAATCTGAATGTTAATATACGATCTTCATAAAACTTCAAATTTTTAATCCAATAAATCGTGTCTTCATTAAGTATGCGTGAGTAAATGCTTTTCTCTTCACAGGAGTTTGATGAAGCCAGAGCGATTCACTGTTATT
The DNA here is from genome assembly GCA_030067965.1 of Latrodectus elegans. Classification (NCBI taxonomy): domain Eukaryota; kingdom Metazoa; phylum Arthropoda; class Arachnida; order Araneae; family Theridiidae; genus Latrodectus; species Latrodectus elegans. The sequence continues at coordinate 11,403,365 of CM057816.1, forward strand.
GGATACGCTATTGTACGATCACAACTTATTCCTTTATTCTGGGAAAACATTTTTCTCACAAGTTTAATTTAAATAATTGTTAATTGTTAGAATTTTTTTTGGATTAAATGATTTAGGATTTTTTTCTTTTCATTTTGTTCGCATTTACATTTTTTATTCGTAAAAATGTTCTACATTAAATAATAGTTAGGCATTGCATTATTTTTAAGCAATTTCGAAATCTTTAATTTCACCAGATAACAGTATATGCACTGTGAATATCCACAAGTATTGAAAGCATAATATATACATACATACGTATATATATATATATATATATATATATATATAGATATAGATATATTCAAAATGTCATAAATATTTAAAAAGAAAATTAACATGATTGGTATTCTGTATCACTATGATATTATTAACAGAATGATTGGAATTTCTGTAAAGCACTGTGAAACAGAAGATAATAATATTATCACTATAATATTAAGAATTTTATTTTATAAATAAAAATTGTAATTCTTGTTGACAGTGGAAAACGAATAAACTAATCATCTTATATTATTTTCTATCAAATCCACGAGATGACGCCTCTGTCGCGTTTTCGATAATCGCTTCAAAGAAGGGATTTCCCTTCCTTCATTAAGAAAAACGATTTGCGTACGGAAGACCTTATTTTGGCTGGATTACGTTTATTGATTTAAAGTTAAAGTTACTCCTTTAAGCTGAATATCATTAGGATACTTCAAACGATAAAATTAGATGTATTTTAAATTGGGGAATTGAAAACTTTAATCATTTGGAATTAAATCATTTTGATTCAGTTCTCTTAACTACTAACTTGAGACGATCATCATGGTTTCTAGTTATTCAATTCGTTCCAATAACTTCAGCCAATAGCAAAGTTAGATGTTCCATTGTTAGATATTCATATGAATAGTTGTAAAGGGGATTGTAATTCAAACCACATAAATTCATGCCACCATGTATCATGCCGTCTTGTCTGTGTCCTGCGAATTCGATTCCTTTGCTGCATTGCTTGCCTCTGTTTACTTGTTTCTAAAGATCGAGCAAGAGCAGTGTGAACACGATCCCTTTTTTGCCTAGTTTTTTCTGTTCACTTGTTTCTGAAGATAAATATCTTCCTTTCTCTTTTTTGCTTGATTTGTAGATCCACTAATGGAACTTCGCTTTGGTGGCATTAATTGTGGGGTTAAATAAAGCATTTCCACAACTATTTTCTTCAGCAGGAAATCAATAATATTTTTATTTATTCACAAGTTTATAATTTATTCTCGTATTAATAATTGCAGAAGTTTTTTGACCGCATTTTTGTATTTATTAGAGCTTGCTGGTGAAAGATCAAATGTCAAATGCATTAAGGTTGAGTTTAGTAGTTTAATTTTTTGAAATTTTAAAGGAAACACAATTTTATGAATTTAAAGTATTTTTAATTTTAATATAATTTGTAATATATTCAAACAATAAGTGGAAATATGTATTGAAAACGATTGAACATTTTACTTACCTGGTGATTTATATTTTTATTTTTATTACAACTGTTATTATATGTATGTTATTTTTTACAGTTTAATTTGTTTCATAAAATTAAATTCTATGAGTAAAAATTTGATTTTTCAATTTTTTCATGGTTAAATTTTTTTACAAATATTACTATTTAAATGCTATTTTTGATTTTTTAAGATATTTGTTCGGATGCACCTAATACTCGTAGAATATATATATATATATATATATATATATATGTAATGAGGGAGTATAGAAATATAGTAAAAATCAAAACAGAATAATTTAATGTTTAGTTTACTGAATTTAATTAATTGTGACAAGTAAAAAATTATTTACATAAAGTTAAATATGAAATTAACAAAACTGAGAAAATAACATTAGACATCTTCCGTAATCGTCTTCTATCAACGCGTTCATTTTCATTGTTTTCAAACTCCTCTCTCTCTTTCTCACGGCGAAGTCCCGCTTGGCCAAAGCTTAGCGCTGTTACGTCGTGTTTCATCTGACTTCTTATTGGTGGAAGGGTTAGGAGAAAACACTGGCGCCGGACACGGCTCCCCTCCACAGCGTTTCCGATTATATAAATATATATATATATATATATATATATATATATATATATATATATATATATATATATTTAAAATATATTTAAATTATTATTAGACGAAATAATTTACACTGATATCTTATGGTTGCCAAATACATATTAGTCATATCTTACTTTATAATATTTTATTGTTTTATTCAATGGAGTAAACTAGAAGCAAAAATAAATGTCTAAATGTTTGTGGAAGTAGAAACTCATTAAATTTGCAAAATGATTTAAAATGAAATAAATATATTTGTATCACTGTTATTCTGATAATCATGTTTTCGTTCTTACTATAAGATTTTTGATTTTAAAATTAAACTTATTATATAGATTGTAAAACGCATTTATTCTATTAATTTCCATTTTTAATTCATAGGTAGTCTTGCTTCAATACCGTAGTAAATAATATAATTGACCAAGGTAACAGCAGAATAGTTTATAATATTTCATTTTTAAAATTTATTTAAATGAAAATAAATAAAGTAGATTTAAAAGTACATTGTTTGCAAGTGATTTAAAAGTATATAATTCAATACAATTGGATTTAAAAGTACATATCACTTCTACTTTTCCAACACTGATAAGCAAGAATCTAACATGCATTATTTACAGATGCCTCTTCTCTTTTATTGGAATTTTGTTGAGTGAGAAAATTTTCTCCTTTGTCGACCTCTAATCTGTCCCCGACCGCACTGTGAAACAGCTGGAATTATATGGGGAGAAGTTTTTCTCAGAAATTCCCCCCTCTTTTATCGCAGTGTGGATGAATATCAGCCAAATTCGGCACGATATATTTTTCAGCTTCATAGGTAGCGTTGTGTGTAGGGCTTAATTTTCATAAGTAAGTAAGAATTTGATTTCTAATCAAAATTCATATAGAAATATTGATGCAAGGAAAAACGTTTTTACTTAAAACTAACAGAAATATTTGTTTTGTAATTGTAGGAATTAAGATAGGAAATATCTCTAAACCAAATTTTATACAATCTCAATGAAATAAAAATTTGGTTGAAATTTACTGACACACAAAGATAGAAATGTTTTGACATTTTAAAAATATTTGGAAAAATTTTAAAATCTAAAAATTTTGTAGAGGTAAGAAGAATTCTATTTTTTGTAATTTGCAAAAGACAGGAAGTTTCTATTATGATAATTGTACTTGTGATAAATTGAAATGTGAACAACTGGATCAACATAGGATTCAGTTTTCCCCAACGGAGGTCGAGCTTACCTCTCTGCAGATTTATTAACTTGCAAATTCGAAATCACCAAGAAAAGATTTGCTTTGGTAATACGAAGAAGTAATTTTAAGAATGCTCTATGCATAAGAATAGAATATACGAATACTATCAAGAAAACTCATGATTTAATTTTAAAAAATTTACTCTTTCAGGAATCTTAGATTAATTGCCTTAAATATTTATGAATATATGTACATAAAATTTATCAAAATAAGTAAACCTAAATTTTTAGAAACCCCGCCAGTTGCAATTTTGCCTGTAAACTATGAAGACGACAATATTTTTTTATGAACTTAATTATATTTTAAAATCAAATTCCTTTTTTCTCCCTCTTACTAATATGTTTTCATGGAATAAATGCAATGCAGTCACACTGAGAAATCAATCGCAACATCTATAGTCCAGTACAAAAGAAAAAAATTTTAATCTAGATGTGCAATTTTATATTTACTGACCATTTGTCTTAATTTTGTATTTACTGACCCCTCATTTTTATGGAGATTATTATCTTCATAACAATGCAACAACAATGTTCATGTTCTCTTTAATAATTGGCATTTTAATCAATTCTATGATATTATCTATGGAATATAACTATCTATAATTATGGTATGGAAACACAAGAATTGCCATTTACGAAATCAAGGAAAGCCTGGCTTAATGCCAGACAGGATATGCAGGTTTTAGAAAAAGAGATTTAAAAATTATTTCCATTCCTTTCAATTATCTCATGCTTAGATAAATGAAATGATTCAGTCTACAATGTTTTCTCACATGTGTTTCGGCTGACAGACCGTTTTGATGTGGCAACTTTGACAGCCCATTTGTACGCTGTCAGAAGTCACGCTTTGTTTCAGAAGGAGCCTGTTTTTATCCCCACCACAAATGAACAACAGGATATCCCCACTCCTCTTTTTTGGCTGGAAGATGGGATCAGTTATTTAGGCATCATCATTGACCGAAACAGCAGAAAAAGACTACTGTTTGTAAATATAATTCAACCATGACTTTCATTAGGCCAATTTTATACTCCCAAACACTGACACTAAAGAGCAAGATGTTAATCTACACCCAAATCATGAGGCCCAAGCTGACCTATGGTTGTGTTGTCTTGGGTCATGCTGCTAAAATTCATATTGAGGCCATTCAAATTCTGCAAAATAAAATTTTGAGTCTTATAACTAGAGCCCGGTGATTCATCTCAAATCTAGCATTTCATCAAGACCTGAAGATTTTCTCCATTAGAGAATTCATTGAATCTTCTTCAAAGAAACTTTTCTACAGCTTGCCCAGTTCAGATAACCCTCTTATTCGCGTTCAAAGCACTTTATCCTGTGGTAAATATAATTTACCAGTTTTCAATACAAATGTATCTGTTAGTTGCAAAATTTATAGTGGTAGATACTAAATTTTGGCGTCTGATTTAAATTCTCCTCTATTTTAGATCTGATTGGCTCGTTTGAACTTTACTCCGCTCACTGGTAAATGTGGCTCTTTCCCGCGCTGCTTCGCTTCTTTGTTTGCGTTCTAACCCAGATTGTTTTGTAAATATTGCCATTTCCATTTGTATATATTTTATCTCCCATTATTGTCTGAATTTTGTGCTATTAAACTGAACACTGAGTTCTGAATTTTGATTCATATTGCTGAACTTGTGTTCTGAATACTGAACCCTGTGTTCTGGATTTTTGATCTTCTCTTCTTTCAATTTGCTGAACTATGTTCTGGATTTTAATTGGCAGCTGGAGCACGTTAAAACTGGGCGTGGTCGCAAACTCCTCCTAGCGAAAAGATACCTCTGGAGTTGGTAGGTTTTGGGGGATCTTCATCTTGGTCACTGCTTCAAAATCACGAAATCTCTCTCCGGCTGTTTCTCTCTTTCTGGCGGAGCCCAACTGAGGACTAGGTACAGGGAAGCATATGCCGGTGCAACAAGAACAACCTAACTGTGATGGCTCTTGGGAGGCATTCTCTCATCCACCACGTCAATTACTGTTCATAAGGATTTTTCATAGGTAGGAGGTCACGCGAGTTCCCACTCGTGAAACACTCCCAACGGCAGACGTGCATGAAGGAGACGAGCGTCTCTCTCCCGCTGCTCAGCAGCTCTAACTCTGTGCTCCAAGTGTTGATGTCCTTTCCCAAGACCCTGATGAGCCCGCGGAGGGAGGTGCATTTGAAGTTTCCGGATTACCTTTTGTGTGGTGTGCCAAATCCTTCAACTATTCTTCAGTAGCTGAAATCCCTCTGCAGTCAAACCAATCGAAGCGGGCGTCCTTCCAGGATCTTTTTTTGGCAGATTTCTTTTTAACATTTACATCAACGACATTCCTCAAAACTATCACACTATGTTGGCATTATTCACCGACGATACATCAATAATGACTACAGGATCAAATTATGATGTAATCGACCGAAACCTCACAAATCACATTAGCGATATTGAAAACTGTCTAACGAAATGGATGTTTAAACTGAACACTAATAAGTGCGCGGCTATCTTGTTTGAGAGAAAAACAAAACTATGAAAAATATTGAAACTACTCGGAAAAGAAATACATTGGCAACTTCTGAGAAGCATTTGGGATTAATTTTAGACTTCACACTTTCCTGAAAATATCCCATTAACAGCACCATAGCAAAAACTAAAAGAATAATTAATACCCTCTTCCACTTGCTTGCTAGGAACTCTAAATTGTCTCTATGAAATAAAATTCTGATTTACAAAATGTACATCAGGTCACCTGATCACCTATTGCTATCAAAAATCTGTATGTAGACTAGACCTGTATGTTGACTGAGACCCACGACAGATATATATATATATATATATATATATATATATATATATATATATATATATATATATATATATATATATATATATATATATATATATATATATATATATATATATAAATGCTTGTTTGAAAACAAACAGATACTAACTATTCAAACCCACTTATTTACGGACGGAGATGAGTGACGGCGCCAATAAGCTTTGTTACTAGTAAATAAATAGCTGATTAGCCTTATTAGTAATAGTCTAATTGTAAATTATGTAAATATTACTAACTAGTATTGATTTATCTGAACCAATTTATATAATTTTATTACGTAGAATTTCATCATGAAATCACAAATCACCCTTTGTGCTTATGAGTCTTGTATATAACTATTCAGATTTATTCTTTTGTAACCGGAACATTGTAAACGAGAATTTTGTAACAGGATATTGCATATCTCTGATGTACTTAAGAAATGTAACCTTGCTGTGTATTTTTCTGCCTTGGTTTGCAAGAATTTGTCATCTTTTTTGCTTATGGAACGCAACGTTATATAGAGGTAAATGGCATCCTGCTGGAAAGCTCGCGAACTATCTGTGATCACCCTTCTTCAGCCGCAGTTGAATCGGAAAGAGTTTTATATACCCTGAAAAGAGCAGTCCTTATATACTAGGGCGCTATGGGTTTCACCTTTCGCACGTAAAAGTAACTGCTTTGTCTTAATTTTCATAAAAGAAGAATATTCTAGGGATGATTAATTGATTTTAAAGAAAATTTAAAATAAATTACTCTTATTTGCTTTAACTGAATCCAAGTTCTTTGCATCAGCTTTTCGCATTTTATTTTATAATAAAATAATGAAATTCACAAACTTACTAATTTAACTGTATTAATGAGTTCTCATGAATCAATTGCATTGATTTTAAATATTGGAAATTGATACAATCGAATCAAAACTAGTGATTCCACTGGTATTATATTTTTTTTATTTAATATTATGAAAAAAATTGCAAAATTTTTTAAAACATACTATTTCTGTGTCTGAAAAAATAATTTTAGAATAAATTTGACCTTTGATTATTATATAAAGTACATAAATACTGCAGAATATTAGATTCACCATGTAGCGAAATGAAAAACAGGTACGAATTTTCTTAACGTAAGTACTTAATTTTGAATATACTAAAATGTAAATCACTTACTATTTTAATAGAATAATCAGTAATAACAGAAGGTTAATATTTAAATAATTTGGATATAATGAAAAAGATGAATTTATTCATCATTAACTTCCCTACATTTTTAGTAAATGTTATTTCCATCGTATAATTCGAATGTTCAAAATAATGAAGATAATTCCTATCTTATCCATCAACTACGCCTGATGATATATGATGACAACCCTTAAAAATAATTCAATTCATTTAATTTGCTTCTAACATATATTTTTAGCATTGAAAAATAACCTCATGTTGATTTCTTAATAAAAATAAGGTAATTATGAAAGATAAGATAATAATTGCAATAAGTCTGAGCAAAGTATTCAAAATTTTGATTTAGTGCACTTGATTTTGTGTTTCATTTCCTATAAAGTAAAGTTATTGTGGCTCTAGTATTTAAATAAAAAATCTGAAGTCTTTTTGCTTCAACAACTGCATTTCATAAATTCTGTATAAAATCATAAAAAGCTCATTTTATTCTCTAAACTTATTGATTTTAATGAAGAGAAATAAAAAGTAGTTCTCACACACACTGAAATAGAGGCTTAGAGGTTCCGATTTCTACTCCCAAATTAATCTAACAGAGTTTAGATTTGGTTATTACGCAATCATATAGAAATGTTTTTAAGAATATCTTCGGACTTTTTGCAATAAAAATAGTAAATTTAATTTCCAGTGTAAGTTTATTAATTATTCTTTTTAGAATAATTACACAAAATAGAAATTATTAACAAGAAGCAATATATAATAGCTTGAATATTAAAGCACCAAGAGTTATATTTTATGTGAAAATCCGTTATACGGATAGAATAAATGTAAAACTTCTAATTTATGAAAAAGTAAAGAACTTGTAAAATTATCCTCAAATTTCTTAAAACATCATTATATTTGGAAAAGAAAATAATTAATTCCAACAAATCAATTTCTTAAATAATTTTTTGAGAGTCTTTAATTTGTGCTGTTTAAACTGGCAACATTTTACAAATGAAATAATAAGGAAATATATTTTACAAATGAAATAATTTCCGGAGAGAAATTAGTATTTTTTATAACGAAAAATATGTTGGAAAAGGGGTCTATTCACTTTGTATAATACGAAGGTTAATTTTTTTTTTTTTTTAATAATAAGAAATGTTGCATTTCCAATGAATTTAAGTACTTGAAATATAAATTATTCATTTTTAGCAAATAATAAACATAATGTTGTGATATATTTATTATGACAAAAATCATTTGTGATAAACATAAGATTCAGCAACATATTTTTTCTTTTGTATGAAATATTGAAATAAAATACAATCAATAACCTAAATTTTAAAACTGATGTGCAAAATATATGCATATTTAAATAGAAATGAGTAAAACTTTTTTACTACCTTTCGGCAAACAGTCAATGCATACAATTAAAATAATTCAGAAAAACAGTAATTTTTTTATAAGTGTATGTCTAAAACAATGCAAATTAGCGCAGTAATAAATACAAAACAGGATTATGCATTTATAATTAAAGTATTAATTTAAGATCCATATTAGATTAATATTGAATTTATTAATTAATCTTAATTAAATTTAATAAGTTATGTCAATCCATTGTTTAATACATTTTTCCGGTTACGTAAACTGGAAGGCATAAATGATTTCTTACTGTTTTCTTTAAAAATTATTTTTTAAACATTAAAATAAATTGGATTGCTTATTGAAGAAAATTAGAATTTTACTGATTTATGCTGTGATTCTGAAGAAAAGAACAAAAAATCGTGTCAATATTTTAATGAAATAAAATTATCCCCTTTTTCCACTGCCGCTTCATTTTTCCTCTTTTAAATATTTCTTCATATGTTTTTTCTAATCTCATGAATGAGAAAATAACATACATTGTTCTGGAGGATCTCATAAATGATTATAGTCATAAATGATTATAGTATTAGTCAAAAATTTTAATTCGCATCAAAAGTATTTCGCTTAAAATCGTTCTGTTTCTAGCATGCGGAATGAAAAATTCCACTTACTTTCAAAACTTTTATATCGACGAAATATGCCTTTGTACTTTTTGACAAATTGATGTGGGATTTGATAAAGCTACACTTATCTCTACAAAAATAATATATTTTTATAATAATAATATGGAATATATGAAATTATTTTTGATAGCATGAATACTCGACGAACTCCTTCAACATCTGTCCCAAAATGTTAGTTTGGTGCTCTGTTTTCACACTTTGAAAAAGTAAACCAAAGCATATTCGTAACATGCAGAGAGAGGTTTCAGAGCTATAAAAAAGTATTATTTTTTTGAAGATGATTATATATTAAGTATAAAAACTGATATTATAAAATTTTGTTAATAGCATATTGTATGTAATAATAAATCTATTTTAAGGCGAATGTGTGTAGTGTGATGTTGTGGTTGTGTGATATGAGCACATTCACACTCGAAAGAGTGTGAATACGAAAGAATGTGAGAGGGTCCGATGAATTTGAAATTAAAATATATTAATAATTTTTTACTTCCTTTTACATCTCCTACTTTATTTAATGTGAATAATTGATATTAGATAAAGTAAGAAAATATTCTAATACATTTTGTAAATGTGCAAGATATATTTTTCGGGAATATTTAGCTTTTAAAGACAAACACAAGTAGCATGAATTATAAATCAGAAAATGCTGAAATCTCTGTAAATACAATTATTTGAAATAATGTGAAAATACTTAAATTTTAAAAGGCACATGTGGATTACATTTGAATGTTTTTTTTTATGATACAGCAAATGATTTCAATATTGCAAACTAACTTTTTTTATGTAATTTTATATATTACCAAATATTTACGGTAAATAAAGAATACCAAATATTTACGGTAAATAAAAATAATAATTATTTCAACTGAAAAACAAAACCTTACCAAACCTGTGGCACAACAGCCAAAGGTGGGCCAAGGCCTACAATGCCCATATCTGTTTGAGCCCCTTAATTACCCAGGCCGACGCATGAGATTTCCGCTGTCCAAATCTTGGCGACCGGAGTGTATTTCTATGGAGTTTTTTGCTAATTGCCTTGAGAAATAAAGGAATTTAAAGCAAATTTTTCACAATTTTCTGTTAACAAACGCTGGATATAGACCATAAGATTATTTTGTGAGTCATTAAGTAATGAAAACGGAAACGTTTATACCATTAATATATTAAATTACCATTAGGAACTATTTTATGATGCTTAAGGTTTGCTATTTTTGCTTTAAAATCACCTTTTTAACACAGTTCGGGTTTGCTTATTTTCATAAAGAAACTTACGTGTTAAAAAGTAATATCATTATTCTTAAGAGGAATGAAAATAATATATTTTAATTACTGGAAAGGCTTATTTAAAATGCAATTAATTTTAAAATTAACATCTTATTAGATGGTATCTTTTTCCAATTGTTTATCATATAATTTGTATCTGAATAACAGAGTTTGTACACTAATTTTGTTATGTTTTTAAATTTTGTATTTTTTTTGCCACCAAATACATTTGGTAGAAAAATAAAAGGAAATAAATGGCTCAGTAAAATGCAAAACTTTAAAATTTATTTTAGATTATATTATATGTTAAGTATGTATTACTCTCAAATTATCTATTGTAAATATATATTGCTTACTAATTAATTATAATATGTAAAAATTTTTTTTTATTTTTGTTAGTTATTATGTGTATGAAAACTGTTGTTATATATCACTTTTAGCTTAGCATAATTTAATAAGAAATAGTTTTATAATAAATTGCTTACTATGTGCAAAAAAGTTTTTTGTACTAGACCTTTTTTTATAACCCTATATGTTAGTTTTAACATAGGCTTATATATTGTAAGTATGTATTATTGCTTCTCAGTAATATTATACTAATGTAATAAATTACTTACAATGTACAAAAAAATGTTTTTTTGCGTTTGTATAACACAATTTTATTTAATTCTTAAAAAAACTATTAAGAATAGTTTCTGTACATTACAATCTTTTTAAAATTATAACAGGAGAAAACATTAGTTTTAGTAAGAAATATTATTAAGAAAGTTATCCATAATTTTATTATTCTTTACAAACTGAAAAACAATATAAAAATATTTTTATATTGCTATTCTTATTGTTACAGCCTTAAAATGCAGAACTATAAAATTTATTTTAGATTATATTATATCTTAAATATGTATTACTCTCAAATCATATGTTGTAAGAATATATTATTAGTTATAATAGTATATATTTACAATATGTAAGAAATGTTATTTTTTTTGTTAGTTATTATGTTTGTGAAAATTGTTGTGATATATTACTATCGTCTATTTTTAGTATAAGTTAATAAAAAATAGTTTCTCTACTGTCCTTTTTTATAACGCTATTTGCAAGTATATATTATTTATGTAAGTTATAACATAGGTTTATATATATTGTAAATATGTATTTTATTGTATGTCAGTAATATTATACTTATATACTTGCTATAATAAATTGCTTACTATGTGCAAAAAAGTTTTTTTTCTTTTTTCATTTCTGATATTGATTTTTTCTCTTTCTTGTATTAGTGATTCACAATTTAAATTCTTAAACAAAAATATTAAGAACAGTTTTTGCATATTACAATCCTTTTTAAAATTTATTACAGAAGAAAATGTTACTTTAGAAATGTATGTAACAAAGAAAACAAAGGTATCAAATGTAAGCTAACTTAAGTAAACATGTTGCGTCATACGAAGTTTTATGGCAACCATAGTGTTTGTGACAGGTCGGAAAGTCCATGTGCGTCAGCTTCCCTTTACAGGAGCCTTATCTGTTTTTCTGACCTGTTGACCCAGAGTGCGATACATATGTCTCTGTTAGGTGGTTAGCCTAAGGTTCCTGTAAAGGGGAGCTGACGCATGGACTTCCCGACTTGTCACAAACACTATGGTTGACATAAAACTTCGTATGACGCAACATTCTTACATACGTTAGTTAACATTTGTTTTCTTTGTTTGATACATTTCTAAAGAAATTTTTTCTTCCGTAATAAATTTTTAAAATGATTGTAATGTGCAAAAACTGTTCTTAATATTTGTTTTAAGAATTTAAATTGTATTTCACTAATAAACAAGAAAAAAAAATACAAATCAGAAATAAAAAAAACTTTTTTTTGCACACAGTGAGCAATTTATTATAAGTATATTAGCATAATATGACTGACCAGCAATAATACATACTTACAATATATAAACCTATGTTTTTTATAACTTACTTAAATAATATATACCTGCATGTATTGTTATAGAAAAAGGACAGTAGAGAAACTATTTTTTAAATTATATTATACTGTAAGTAATATATAACAACAGTTTTCACATTCATAATAACTAAAAAAAATATAAATTAACATTTCTTACTTATTGTAAATATATATTATTACTAAATAGTAATATATTCTTACAATATATGATTTGAGAGAAATACATATTTATAATATAATCTAAAATAAATTTAATAGTTTTGCATTTTATGGCTGTAACAATAAAAATAGCAATATAAAAATATTTTTATTTTGTTTTTCAGTTTGCAAAGAATAATAAAATTATGGATAACTTTCTTAAAAATATTTCTTATTAAAACTAATGTTTTCTCTTGTTACAATTTTAAAAAAGATTGTAATGTACAGAAACTATTTTTAATAATTTCTTAAAAATTGAATAAAATTGTGTTATACAAATTAAAAAAAAATTGCATATTGTAAGTAATTTACGATATTAATATAATATTAATGACAAGCTATAATACATTCTTACAAAATAAAAGCCTATGTTAAAACTAATATATAGTGTTATTAAAAAAAGGGTTTAGTACAGAAACTATTTTTTATTAAATTATGTTAAACTATAATTAATATACAACAACAGTTTTCATACATATAATAACTAACAAAAAAAATTATATATTAAAATTAACTAGTAAAAACTATATATTTACAATATATAATTTTTGAGAGTAATACATACTTAACGCATATAATACAATCTAAAATAAATTTTAAAGTTTTGCATTTTACTGAGCCATTTTTTTATTTTTTATTAAATGTGTATTGGGTGGAAAAATACAAAATTAAAAACATTACAAAATTAGTGTACAAACTCTGTAATTCAGATACAAATAAAAAACACTTCAAACAAGATGCCATCTAATAAACTTAACTACATTTTATATAAGCCTTTCCAGTAATTAAAAAATATTATTTGTATTTAACTTAAGAATAGTGATATTACTTTTTAACACGTAAGTTTCTTTATGAAAATAAACAAACCCAAACTCTGCCAAAGAGAGATTTTAAAGCGAAAATAGCAAACCTAAAGCATCATAAAATAGTTTCGACTTATTAATGGTTTAAACATTGCCGTTTTCATTATTTCATGACTCACAAAATAATCTTATGTTCCATATCCAACATTTGTTAGCGGAAAATTCTGAAAAATTTGCTTTAAATTCCTTTATTTCTCAAGACAATTAGCAAAAAACTCCATAGAGATACATTACGGTCGCCAAGATTTGGACAGCGGAAATCTCATACGTCGGCCTGAGTGGTTAAGAGTCTCTAAGTCAGCCTAACACGAAATTCTCAGGGTTAGTTCTTGAACATGTTCGGTACTCAGTTTAACGATCCACTGAAGGAATAAAAGGTTAAGTTGACCTTGACCATCGAACCTCTAAAGTCTTGCCAAAAAGGAAAAACGTATTCCAATCCTTTAAGACAGTCTTAATCCCAGGTAATTCTTATGAATTTCATAACATCTTAATGTCATCTCTTCGAATAATTTAAACTAACGGACCGAAATTAACTTAGATCAAACGATGACTTTGAAGTTCTCTACACAAGCACACTAAATATGATAACTTTTAAATGTCTTTATTGTTTTCAACTTTTTATATAAAAAAAAATAATAAATAAATAAATAAAATAACAGAATATATATCGATAAGACGCATATATTTATAAATAAACAATTTTGTTATAGAGGATGTCTAAAACTAATAAAATTGGAAATTTTGCAAATTCAAAACCTTTTCCAATCATAGAACAAAACAAGTTTTTAAATTTACGAACATATAAATTGTTAGAAGTATTTCCAAAGATTTCAGCTTTTCTGCCTTCTTTTAAGCATTGATGTACTCTAGGAAATTTTATACATTTATAAACTGCAAAATATATTTTGTAGTTTTCAAATAGAAGTTTGGAGATATACTTTAAATAATTCTTATGACTGTTGAGGGTCGTCGTAAAGTAATCAAGTTCCCAGGAATTGCGCTTTACAGGTTTAATTCCATTAAGCATTGCGCAAAGGAAAATTTAAAGCGTGTTTTTGCTTCCTACACATACATCTCTCAAAGTCCGTAATTGTTAAATTTTCTTCTTTTTATAGATTAAATATAGTTTGCTTTTTGCCCACTTTTTATACAAGAAAAACTCGTGCAAAATTATACCAGTGAATGTTGGATTGCCTCGGAAAATCTATCTGGCTATAAGCCATTTTGAATTAACATAGGAGTATTATAATTTCAGAAGTTAACTTTAATCCTTTTCAGCGATTTGAATACTCCTGAAGCAGTATCTATATCAATTCAAAGTGGACAAAATCGTTAAACCAGTCTAAAAAGAAAAACAATTATCAGATAAATGTATTTGCACTTACTGATATTTTCACTTTCTTTAAATGATTAGATGCATTTTTCCGCTGTAAAATTAATGTTTGATTTAAATAATTTTTCATTTTAATCATTCATAACGATATGTTTCCTGAGAATATAAAAACTTAATTGAAAAAAATCTGTAAATAAAAAAATTGCATTTAATAGTTTTTGGAGACTATTTATCACAAAAGATTTCATTTATAACTTCACTTATAAATTATTCCAAACTTTCAATGCATTTATAATTTAAATTATAAATATTTTTTTTATTTCTGACAGTGCTTTTGTATTCTTTTTGATAAGGAAATAATATAGGAAGAAATTCTTAAAAGTCTAAAGAATATTTTACATTATAATTTCGATATAAATAATTATTCAAATTTATAATTCACTTTGAGGCTGTGAAATACGTATTTATTAGTGATATAGATAGTTCTTGTATTTTAAAATGCAAAAATATTCATTCTGGTATTTTTGTGCCATTATTGCTTTTGGAATTCATTTTGAATCAAAATACAACTGAGTATTTTTAATATGATTATATCGAATCCATAAGAACAATAGCTTATTTAGCGCTTTTTATGTGTTTTTGCTTTAACAAGATAAAATCATATATTATGCATTTCAATCTTTTTCCAAAATTTTCTGTGAATATCCTTAGTGTTTATTTGAGAAAAATTCATTCCTCTGAAAAAAGATGTTAGAATAAAATAAATAAGTTTATACAAAAAGGGCTAAAAGTACGTAGTTCGCAAACCATACTTTTTTTTAGAAAATTATGCAAAATAATAACGGTGGCCACTAAATAAAGAGATTTGTGTTATTCAAATTTCATTTTAAAAAAGTTTAATGGAAAGAAAATGGCAACATTAGGATAATTCTTTATTCACTCGGCGATTATGTCTTCCTTCTTCGGAAAAATTATCCAGGAAAAATATTTGTAATAAACAGGAAATTTTAGTTAAGCAGAAAACTCACAAGATGTTACTTTTTCATTTCAACAACAAGAGATGCGCAAATTAATCTAAATTTCTTATTTTATAAAGTATGTTTTTATGTATTCAGTACTTTTAGTGCTTTTCTTAAATTTCCTGTTTGTAGAAATATAATTTATCCGTATTTTTATATTGATTCGTATAAATTCTAATAACTGGTAAGTAAGAATATTAAATTAGTATAAATACTACATTTTTCGAATTATATTGACAAAAACTAGATGCCAGTACATTTTTAAATATAATTTTTCTAGTATATTTTCAAAATTTTAACTATTGTAACCCATTCACATATTACATTAAAATTCAATATTTATCAAAGAATTCCCAATTTTTTTTTTTAATATTCGGTATATTTTAAATTTAATCATAAATTATACTGAAAAATTAGAATTAGAAAGAAAAACTATTTTTCAGAAAATAAAGTTTTAGGCATACATACGTTACATGACAGTAGTTTTTTATTCACTTATATTTCGAACCATTTTAAAATTTATGTTCAATAATGCAATTCTTTTATAAAAATTATAAACTCAGAATACACTACCAAAATTTTTTAATTAAATCATTTTATTCAAGAACAAACTATAACTTTCAAGAGATATATTGCTTGCACAAATTTAATATTGTAAAAACTTTGGTATTTGAATTTAATACATTTTAATATCTTTAAGTATTTCAGAATGTAATTAATTTAAACATTTAATTTATTTTATATAATTTAATTTACTATACTTTAAATTTAATTTCAAGTATTTTTTAAAATCTGAAATAAGAAAATGTCTTGCTTGATAGCGTCGAAAACAAATGCAATAAAAGGATTTGTAGTTCTCTTTTCAAACTTTAATTTTCACTATACAAATTGGACTTTTCTGAAGAAATTAAAGTGAAAATAAAGAAAGTATATTCCTGCCTGTATGTTGCTAATGCTGATATAAATATTTTTAGTACTGTTAATTTATCATAAAACTGGACTTGCAATTTTTTTTCTAAAATTCTTTCAATTGTTAATTTGGAAATAAATAAAAAAAACATCATGAACAAAGTATTTAACAAGACTTTTAATCAAAACACTACCAATTGCTTTCATTCTTTCTACTTACATATCAATAATTTCAAATATACAATTGTGAAAAGAATAACATAAAAAGCTATTACAAGCAAAATTGATATTCTATTAAGAAGTAATATGTGCTTTAGAATTCACATTATTTTTGACAGTTTATCTAATAATAATTAGACTCATTTTACTTCTCGCTGAGTTTTAAATAACACTTCAAGAGCTTCGGTAACTTCAACTGCTTGATGCCGTTGGGCAGCAGGCAGTGGTTGTTCAGGGTTTTTCGAATAGCGCAACGCGCGAGGTGCTTCAGTTCTCTGGGCTGTGGGTCAGAGTCCGGAAGAAGTGTTTCCAACTTCACGGAGATCCGAGTCGCTTCGAGCTCAGATTTGTTCGCCAGTTCTTCTGCGAAAGCGGCCTTCATTTCTTTACTTGTTATTTCCGGATCCGGAAGTGCCTTCCACAGCATATTCAACTTGTCCTTAAAGTGCCAGTACTTTGGACTCCAACTGAGATTGGGAACTTCCGCATATTTAAAAATATGCAGAAGGAGCAGGAAACGTCTCATTGACACCTCAGCCGGTTTCATGGCTGCGATAGAAGCGAACCTGCAAATAAATGATTTTTTTTATAAATATGACATTATTGCTTGTGTTAAACATAAAATTACGTTTTAATGAATGTAAAAATATAAAAGTAGTTGCGCATGACTTTGGTTAACCGTGTAAAAATTACGCAAGTCATTTGAAGAGAATATTACTATTGTTACAATGAATTGTGAAAAATATTACTTTCTTCATTCTAAAAGCAATACTGGCACTAAAACACGTTATTTAATTAATAATTCAGGGAATAATGTTTATGTTAACAGGAAAATGAAGTCAACTATAAATACAAGTTCTTAAGATAAAGAAAGTTGTTAAAAATAAAAAAAAAATAATAAATTTCAATGAATATATTTTGCTGTAGCTGAGAAATCGTAATTATTGGAAAATAATTTTTTATGAGTCTCAAAATTTAAATGAATGCAAAATGTGTCGAAAAAGTGATACAGTTAAAGAATCCTGAAACCAAGATTTATTGTTAAAAGCTGAAACTCAATAGCACTAATTGGTTCAGAGGGTGGTTATTTATTACAAAATAGGGTGTAATTCATTTGCTATAAAAATTTTACCGTGCAAAGTTTTCTGTTGACACAAGAAAATCTTAGCAGCTACAATTAAGATATTACAATGGGGGCAGAGCTGAAAAACTGACTGTTCCAAAACAAAATGAAATAAATGAATTAATGAGAACTTTTTTAAAAAGATTACCTGTTGCATATACCTTATGGCAAGGAACGTTTAAAGTATTAAAGTATTGGAAGGCATTCAGCAACAAAATAACATCGAAATGATGAGGAAGATTAATTTAAATTGAAAAAAAAATATTGTTAATAAAATGATAAAGACCTTAATTTGTAAAAATTGTCAAAGGAAACAAAATATTTCTAAAAGATGGTTTGTTGTGGAACTTAGATTGAATTTTAAATATTAACGTTGAATTTTTCAACTTTGTTACTTAAAAATAAAAACATTAATTTGCTTTCCTCTTTAAATTTTTATTAAATTTAATTCATTAAATTTTTCATTAGGAAATATTTTGATGAATTACGAAACATTACATGATAATTGAATTACTTCGGATGAGGAAAATTGATCAATAATTAATAAATATGCAGTAATGATGATTTCATAGCATTTTTTAATATTTGCTTTAATTTAATTTTTAAGTGAATAGTGCAGTAATGATCATTCCTAATTAAAATTGAAAATTAACTTAATACATTCTTTTTTATGTAAAAACAAAAATGCGTCGTAAAAATTATTACTATAGTAATGAAAGTGATATTCAAAGAAATATTGTACTTTTTATCGTAATAATTTTAATATTGATTCATAAATAATGAGCTGTTTTGTAAGAATATAATTTAACAAGTTAAAGATTGATATCAGTTTACAATTGCATGCCTTGTTCTAAAAGCAATACTAATTATAGTGGAAAAAATGCTTTGATGTATTTACAGAAACAAATTAAAATTTATAAAATTAGCAAAATTTTAAAACTTTTTTACCATTTATGAAATAATATGGTATAATGTTAAAAATTAATACTAATTTTAGAGCTGTCATTTTATATATAATTTTAAAAAAATAACACTAACTTTTATCAGTATTTATTTAATTCGTGATCTCTTGAAACTATTAATGTGACCAAAAATATATTTATAATCAAATTATAAGGTTATGTAAAAAAAATTGTTAAAATTGAATATTTTGTGTGAAATATATTTAATTCAAGGTATGAATAAAATTTTATTGGCAATTACATATGATAACAGGTTAATATAATTAAATGGTACATATACATATATATACGGATATTTATTTATATATATATAGAATTATATATATCCTGAAATTTGTATTATGCTACAACGGGCTTAAAATGTTTTGAAAACACTATTTGAAAACATTTTGGATAATAGAATTGAACCGGGGTGTTTACATTATCATTCTACAATAAAGGAATTTTATCCCAAGGGATGAAAAAATTTTCTTAAATTGATTGAAGTAATTTCATTATCAAATTTTCAAACATATATAATCAGCCAAACATTTTGATCAGTCTGATTTAATTTTCAAACTTTTATTTAAATTTTCCAAAAAGGTATTCATTAACAGGTGTGTTATAATTATTTAGCAATACTTTTGAAAATAATTCTTTACTAGCAAATTGTTCATGTAGAAGTTAGAAATAATATATTTGTTAGTATTATTATTTAATTCCTGAGATAAAAAAAATTACCTTTAATATAAATTTAAAGTATACACATATAAAATAAAATAAAATTATCTTATTAATTACTTTTAAATAAATTTTATTGTTTGATTCCTAATTTTAACTTAAATTTTAATATAATTTTTTGTTTAGAATGGTTTAATAACCAGAGTTATTCAACAAAATATGCTGTGATAAAAGACCGCATTATTTTAAGAAAAATAAAAATTATGCGTTTAGCAGTTAATGAATCTACGCAAAATACAATAATTAAAGGTCTAATATGATTAATTGGTTAAGATTTATAGAAAATATTTGTTAAAAAAAAACATTATTTATATATATTTCATTTTAATTCAAACTTTAATTATCTATATGCTGACCGCCCTGTCCAGTGGACAGAGTGCCTGATTGCAGATAGGGAGGTCCTGGGTTCGAATTCCGGTTCGGGTATGGATGTACTTTCTCTCTCTATCTATCCTGTCTTTGTCCTTTCTGTGTATGAATGAGGTGTGAATGGTTGCCTACGCTGTAAATGGGACCCTATGGCATGTATGTATTTAAGCAGTGTGTACCTAACTGGCACAAGACAAAAAAAATTATCTATATGCTTTTATTAATAAACATGAATACTTACTAAAAATATTTAAATGTGCTTTAAAGTTATTTATATAAAAATTATTTAAATAATATAATAGAAATATTTATTTTATTTGGAATTAAAATTTGATTGCTGAAATTTTGATGAAGACTTTATATTACAATTAATTCTTCAAAAATACTCTTGATTACAAAATTTCTTCTATAAGTATATTTAGCATGATATGCTATTTAACTCACATATTGTGATGTAAATAACAGTTGATTTGTAACAACAGTAAAACACTCCAAATGAAATAAATTTATTTCTTAAAAATGAACTAAGCAGGAAGAGTTTATTGCAAATAACACTTACAATCATGAGCTTAAGGATTATTTTACGCATTATAGCACTAAAAAACAAATGACTATTATAATGCAAATAAAATAAAAAATTTACTCACGATTGATCGAAGACCAATGTCCAATAGGAAGGTCCTCTTCTCGTTAAGATTGAGCCAAAGGTATGCTCATGACCCATCTCTAACATCACTTTGAATACTTCAATGGAACTATATTTCAATAAATGATGAATACACAGAACATTTTGGATATAATGATAGGATGCTGTATCAACAACATGCTTGATATTTTCCAACATGATTTTTATTTTATCCGAGTCACTCCGTAAAAACTTGATAGGCATTGCATTTTCTTTGAAGCAAACAATCTCAAATAAACTTTTCCATAGGTGCCCATTGTGAATACCTGCTTCAAATAGTATATTAGAAATTCTTTGGTATACATACCATTTATTATGAAAAAACAAAGGTATATACTGTCGTTTCCAAAAATGCAAATATATTTTAATCCTTTTTTCGAGTTCATTGATGTCCCAATCTTTCAGGGGATCAATATGCAATGGTAAATACCGATCTTCAAATATGCTAATATAAGTGTCTAATAAGAAATATATCATTCTATTGAGGTAAAAATTTTGGTTTCTTTGCATGCTTTCTCTCGGGTTGCAGAGGTCCAAATAATTAAATTTCATCATGGTTCTGGAATAGTAACGTTCATGATGGAACAAGATATCGATTTCCAAATCAAGAGCCACTAAGGAATAAACAACGTTTATATCTCCTTTTGCGATGATCCTAATATAATCCAGAGCTGGCGTAGAAGACATCTCAAAAATCATTTTCTTTACAAACCACCACGTCAAATCTTCAGGGCTCAAGCGCTTGACCCACTTCCTTCGCTGACCAACGGTGAAATGAAGTAGTCTCGCATGCGTTAAAATTTTCAGCCCTCTCCCCACCCCTGCTTAACAGTCCCCACCAAGATAAGGGGACTTAAAAACCCATCTTGTGTGTTCCTGTCAATGAAGAATTCGACGAGGATCATCAATCGAAGGAGTGGTGGGGAGGGAGGCCATTCAACAATTGTAAAGCCTTCTGGCGACATTTGACCTTCTCAAGTTTTTGCTATGAATTCATGAAATTTTGAAAATTTGTAATTATAGATATTGTCGGCCAGGCAAAGATTTGTACCTAAATTTACAATACTATAAGTGCTTACTTCTGTTATTATATAGCAGTGTAAACTTGTTTCGCCCCCCCCCAGAAGTTAATTGAAATTTTTCGTGTGAAATCTTCTGAATGAAACACATATGATGTATGTATACTCATTCTGTTAAAGGCAAATAGAAGCACCAATGAAAAGCAAATTTTTTAAACTTTTCCTATATTTTTACATCCCAATCCAATTATTTATTCTTTTGGGTGAAAGTTTACACAATATCTAGTTTTTATTAATCAGTTTATTATGTTTATAATCATTACAAATTTTATCACTATAATAATTTAAGTTAAAAATAGTTTAATGTTAATCCCTAAGCAATAATCTTAATTTTACAATTATCGCATCATTATACAAACTTAAGTTTAAAAATATTTTCTTCTAATTACTAAAGAATAATAACTAATTATCAAATTTAAAATAATAATTGCTTTTGAATATTAAAATTCTGAAAATAATATAGTACGTACTATGGGAAAAAAATTAACCCATCAATGTAGGATAATCGAAATATTAAAAATAATGCTAAATTCTTTTGCCCATATTTTAAGAAATGATTTTTTCTTAACCGGAAAAGATTTCTGGTTTCATTTTGAAGATAACAGTTGTGAAGCATATAATTAGTGTATGCCTTAAATTATTCTTCAAAAAGGCCAGAAATGTCAAAGGTCGGATATTTTAAAATAAAAAGTTTGAAGTCTTCATATATTTTTTTACTTTTGTAATAGCATTTAAGGTTTAGTTCTTTCGAAGTTTATTTTAAAAGACGGGAATCTATTGTTTAAATTCACAATTTTGGATTGTTTGCGGTAAATATATAAATAAACTCATGTTTCTATAGAAAAATAATGTATTTGGAATAAAACTTTGATGTGCTCTCAAATTGATAGCAGGAATCATTGGCCATCATTACTTCGAATCTGTTTCATCCTTTTAAAAAAATGTATTCTCTGAATAAGGAACAAAAACACTCTGCAGTGAAAAAATTATAACGCACATTTATTCAGTGCATGTAAAATATAAAAATGTAGAAAATAGGAACTGATTTATAAAAAAATTTTCTTATCATATTATAATTTATAAAGAAAATTCTTTCCAAATATATAAATTTAAATATAATAATTTTAATTTAGAGTTTTTATTTTATTTAATTAGAATGGATTATTTTCTAATTTCAATAACTTTAGCAACTAGGAAGCATCATATAATCCCGACCCCTTTAATGTTAAAAGTACTAAAAAATGCTACCAGTCAAATGTAACTCAGAACGCTTAGAAATGCTAAATAGGAGATAACAGGTGGCTAGTTTTGTTTGTCTTATTTCCGTTATCAGAGCGTGGTCCATCAATTAAAGCGGATTCTGAATTCTCGTAAATAATCGCACTCAAGGGGGAAACTGAATTCACGAATTCTTCATCTTAAGGTCCGCGTGTGACAGTACGATTGTTGAAATTTCATTTCACAAGAAATGAATGGTTCTAAGGTGAGGCATTCTAAAAATATGTCAAAAACATTTAAGTAATTTAGTACGCATGACATCCGCACTCTCAAATGTGTGTGTGAAAAGAAATGAGACTATTTAGCAAAGAAAGAAGCCTTAAAATAAATGATAAGGATTTCAAAGTGATCAACCGAAGAAAAGTCAGATCTCGAGAATTCAGCTGATCCATTCATCAACGGCTTTGTTTCACTTATCAGGGCTGATTAGACCACGTCCTACAGTTTAAAAGGGATTCCGATCCAGTACTATCATCCGAAGTAAGAACAGAACTTGTAAAATGTTTCAAGGCAGGAAAGAAATGCTGCTTTCAATAACCTTAAAATTTATTATAAGAAAATTTAAATTTTCTTTTATCCTACGCGTGACTTTGTAATCTCTTACATTAGTTGATGAACAGCCCAATGAAGTGTTGATGGAGTCTAAAAAGAATTAAAATCAGCGTCCGTAGAGTTGTTTTCATGAAACTTTAAAACAACGGGGCAAACCCTGAAGTGGTTAGTAACCAAAATACCCCTGTTGGCCCTCATTTAAAATAGAACCACAGAATATTTAGTTCAAGAAAATTCCTTGGAAAAATATATTAATATTAGATGTCGCTATTAATTTATTATAAATAATAAGCTTGTTGATTTAAAAATATCATAATAATTAAGTTTACAAAATATTTCTATGAGATCACTATTATCTCGTAACGCGGTGTTTCTCTCACTAGAAAATTTCTGTTTCAAAAACGAGTAATTTTAAAATTGTTTTATTTGCCACAATTAGTTTTTCAGGTTATGCGAAATATGTTAAATGTTAATTATATAATATAATTTAAAAATAAAAAAATTCAAATTTACTCTACAATTTTTCGATTGGAAAATTTAATGTAACAATCATGAGGAAATGCATAAATCAAATATTTATTAATTCAAAAATAATTGAGCTCTGATTTCTATTAAGCAAAAATGAAGAACAGTTACAGAAAGAAGTATATGAAAAACTGTTGATAAGAAACTATTTTTCATAAAAATGTTAGTTTTTCCTCGAAAACTGAAGAAATTCTTTCTTATTACTGATAGCTGAATACCATTTCAAATAATCTTAATGAGGAAGTTATTTACACATTGAGAGTTCTGAAAAGCCTATTGGCTTGAGCCAGTAGTAAAGCATTTTTATAATCCACTGCGTAAATTTTTTTTTGAAGGGCATTTCATAGGCAGTACTCGTGATTTTTGTTAAAATTGTGCGTAGTCTCAATGTCCTCTAAGTAAAATGATACCTCTGGGGTGGCAGACAAAGTTTTAGAGGTCTTCTACTGGATCTCCGCTAGAAAATCCCGATGACTCCACCCGACTGCTTCTGCGCGATGGAACTCAATTCAGGATAGCATGCTGCTGCAACAATAATGCAAAGGACGTTTTTTTTTTTTTTTTTTTTTTTTTTTTTTTTTACCTTTAGTAAAACTCTACTCAGACACGAAATATTCTAGAATTATTTTCCTTCTTCTGCAAAGATAATCAATATGTTAGAACATTGAAAGATTCCTGATAAACAATATAAGAATTGCCAGTCTCTGATATACAATGAACCGATGTTATATTTTCTGAATATTTTTTTTTCTTATAGTGATCATGAAAATATACTTTTGCTAAGGTTATAATTTAATCAGATGCAGAAATGCAATCACTCTTAGGAATATGTAATTTATTTTCGGAGGTAATTAAGTAAATTACTATATTATTACTTTCTATCAAAATAAGTTGAAGGAAAATAGACAGAATATCTTAATAAATTAGGTTTATTTTCAACTTCCCAATTTAAAATTTATTACAAACTTTTAGATCAAAGAAAAATATCTATCCACTAGAGACATTTTTTTGGATCTCTTACGAAAAGCAGATACAACAAAATTACTACGAGGTGTCTTTGTTTCCATTGTTTTCTAATATGACGATTTGTGTACTGAACAAAATATGGGAGTCGTTTGTTTATAAACTTGTAATTAATTTATTTAACAATGGACTCATTTATAAAGTAACTTATGCAGTCACACATTAGCTGATGGATATGTGACGCTGCAGCGTGAAAGAATTCGTAAATTCTGCTGTAAATGTTAAAGTAACTCTTCAATAAACGAATGACCAATGTCACATGTTACATGAAAACCTTCAGAATCATCATATCTTACAGTCATTCAGGGAGTGGGTAATTCCGCATTTACGCACGCCTGTCTGTACTTTTTAGGTGTAAAGGCCTTTTAAGTGCAAAAGTTGCATCGTTATTAAAATTTCATGAAACTGTAAGATTAAAATGTTTGCACTACTCATTTGAAAATAAAGCCGCGTGTTTTTAAAAAAGATCATGTCACGCAATATAAAATGTATAATGAGTGTAAAAGGACGATTGAAATAACTAAATAACTTTCTTCATGTGAAGAATATGATTAACTCAGGATAATAAAGGAATCGAGGTTGAAATAAAAGTTGCTCCTTCTTTTATAAACAAGATAAAAATAATTTTTAATCAACACTAAAAGTTTATTTCATTGTATATATCAAAACTTTCTATTGATACTTATTATTCAAAGTTAAAAACATTCAGATTAAAGATATTTTTGAATTTCAGAAACAAAATTTAAAATATACTAAGACAATATTCAGTATGTAGAATGCCAACATAAAAAACATTTATAGTAATAAGAGTTTTCTGACTAAACATAATTTATAAAAGAATTTTTCTTACTCGGTATAGTTTTTACAGAGTAAAAATACCTTATAAGTACGAAGAGATACAAGATGATTTCAGTTATTTGGGTATTTGGAATGGAATCAATATTTTTGTGTTTCCTATATATCTATTTATTAGAACCGTTAAAATTCCCCGTTTTTTTCCCCTCTATTTTACCATTTAAATATAACCTACTGTCTATAAAAAATAAAATGAAAATTCTTTTAAAACTATACCAGCGAGTGTTCAAATGCCTTTGAACGGCTTTCAACACTGGACATCGACTATTCTGCATCATTTTATGGGTGCTTCAAATTCAGCAGCTAATTTTCATCCCGTTCCTTTATCCCGATGACTTTTAAAGTCAGCATCTGAATATAACACATAAATCAAATATGGACTAAAACCCTGAACAATTGCAAAACAGAAAATATCTTTAAACATATATTTTAATTCATTTGATGCATCTAATGTATTTTAATGGGGAAATTTGCAAGAGAGTTGACACATAACAGTAATTTATTTCAATACCATTAGATTCAGGGTACTTACAGGAAATGTCCTCCTTTCCTTCAGTTGAAATTTGTAATGACAACAATGCGGATTTTTATTTTTTCTTAATTCTGTGAACATTATTTCTGTTGTTATTCAACTTTTGTTTTGAACTTTCTTTTTATTCAAAAAGGAGGAATGTATTAAAAAAACTTAGAAATACAAAACTTTTTTGAAAAATTTGCTGGTTACAAATTAAGAATACATAGAAATGCATGATTGAATTCCCGTGATCAAAATATTTCAAAACTGCAAGATAAAAAGATGGCATTGAAATAAGATTAAAATGAACAGAGGTAACATATAAGATGCACCGGCCCACCCGAATGTATGCGGTGTAAGGAACAGAGGTAAGCAAAAAAAAAAATTATCGTGGAATTTATATTGTCATTAACTGTAATTCAATTTTTTTCAACGGTTAAAAATAAGCAATTTTTTGTTAATGTCCACAGTATGCCTTATGTCAGTTTTTTTATCCTATTTTAAGCTGCTTAAAAAAATATAATATTTATAAATTGAAAGAAAATAAAGAAAACTGAAAAATAATGAATATTGGTGTTTGACATAAAAAGAATGCTTTTACTTTCCATATAGGGTGCCTCCAATATTAAAGGAGAAAGAATGAAGATTATTGAAAAAACAATATATCTTTCAATATCAAAGATTATTAAAAGTTGCAAATAAGAGGAAATGAAATTTTATATACATATAAGTTTATTTTTATATAAAGGTCATATTTTTGTATAAATGTAAATTAATTCAGAAAAATAAGTTCATTTTGGTTTTTGTAAAATATTCCAGCTTTAATGATTTAATCACTGACAAATACATACATGGTTTGTGCTATGTATATAACGCTGTGTTTAAGTTGTTTATAAAAGAGAAATAAAAGAATAACAATTACGATGACACATTACTAATTTGTTCCATTCAACATGTGAATTCAACATTTGAAGTGGCTAAAATAAGAAGTGACTAAAATATAAACGTCTCTCTTGCATATTTAGTATTGACTATAATTTTCCTCTTCTTTAGGTTTTGTAACGTTAAGTGCTCCAGAAATGACTTATTTACTTGTCGTTTAGGTTATCTTACATGCAATCCTAACTAAATGTTTCAATATTGTATTAACGATATCTTTTTAACGTGTTTTGAAGCTACAGCCAATCATAATAAAATAATTAACTACTTTTTGGCCTATAATCTTATGTTTAAAGTGATTTATTCTAGCCAAGTATTTTCCATCATTTCGTCTGATACCGTCAAAAAAATATTTACTTTTTCCTTTCAGTTTTAAAGAAATAATTTCTTTACAAGCTTGAAGAAAATTTTTCTTCATTATATAATCAATGCATTAATAGCGGGTGGTTTTCAATGCTGTTTTGGATTTTCATTTTCTCCACATTAAATTAAAAGTTTGACATTGACGAGTATTTCCATTGTGAGAGTCACATTCCTTCCTTCCATTCATCAGTAAGCGCGAGGACTCTTTTGGCATGGGTCATTTTTGACGTGGAAAATTATTACTTATAAGATAAGATTAATATTTTATTTTTCCGTATAAACAAGTTCAGTTTCAACAACTGCTGTCTGAGCCTTACTGACGCATTTGTCCAGTGTTGCTGTAAGTCTTAATTCCGGATGTCTTACTCCAGATTTTCACCAGCACAAAGCAGATAATAACCATTTGTCTCAGTCGAGGAAGGCTTGATTTTTCCCACGTGTTTCTTGGAAAAAACTTAATTGAATGTGAGATTTTATAAAACGTAATTACACAACATTTACATGAAGCTTCATCACCACTTTTGAAGTGACTTCCGTTTAATGTTATATAGTATGGTAGAGAAATGTATTTTTCATTTTCCTGATTAGCAAATGAAAAAACTTATATGTTCTATTTATTTTCTCTTATGTACTTGGGATATGCTGAAGTGATTATAAGAACCCAACTCAAGACATTTCATTAGAGATTTCTTAATAAAGATTTTTCATTCAAACACCTTTAAATTTCCCTTATGAATGCTTAGAAAAAATCCTTACAAAAATGTTGTGAATTACAGCCGAAAATATTTTTCATAAAACTTTTTCTGTAATTAACAAACACTCACACATGTATATAGATACAGTTATGTATATATGCATTAAAATGTTTCGTTGAAATTAATGTTACGGTGAATGAGAAACTCATCCAAGTAAACATTTTTTATAAACGCTGAAAGTAGTCGATAACTTTCCAGATTAGGAAGTACTACGACGTAATTCCCAAACATATTCGAATATAGAACTAATAAATGTGCTTACAAGCATCTCCTTTAAAGAACAGCATGGGGCAATGTTCATGTACCTCTCAGTTTTCCTAAAAGCAGCATTCGAGGAAGCATGTTTCATGCATCTCCACTACTTACGAAGATCGGTTGAAGACGAGGGGAAATAAAAACGTTTCAGTTGCAAAGTATGATGTAGGAGAAAATGGTTGACCCCTAGTCATATTTTCTTCTTATAGATTTGTCTGCTACATCATTTTAAATGAGGGTTATTGAATACTCTCTGAAGAGAGATTTCTCCCCAGGGAATGCTGATTGTTCACACTACGGAAATAGAACACCTTGAAAAGCAAATGTTGGCTGATACAGTCCTCGAGTGGTTGCAGTACAACAATATTTTTATCACAATACGGGGCTCGATCGCTTGCCTTCGGAAAGTATGCACACGTGACACCAAGGTGCTGGGTGCCTTTTGGGGCCTCCCTCACAGAGGAGACCTTTTACCTCCTTCGAATATATTGATTGCCTTAGATAAGTAATACAAGTTTGAAAAAAACTTTATTTAACTCTTCGGAAAGGTCAGATTTTCTTGAAGACAGCTTTTTATTTCAAGATTGAAAGATGCTTTTAAATTGCATGAGTTGAAAGAGAGAGAGAGAGAGAAAGTTAATTTATAATACGGTTGGAAATTCTTGCAATAAATTGCTTAAATTTTTCCTTTCTTCAAATTTTTACCTTCTTTTTGCTCTTACATACCATAAATCAAATAAGATAAGTATTTGGCGCAATTAAATTGAAATAATATATGTATCTGAGTGTGCAATATATTTATTATTCATTTACAAATTTATCTTTTTATGATATCAGTAAATATTATTTTCACCCTCTATATATTTGTTCTCTAACTTTTTGAGCCTGAATCAATTTCGGAAGGAGAAGCGTGCTTAAAAATGATGAAAGATACCGGGTGTTTTGGTAAGTTGATACATACTTGTGGCTATGAAATCAAACTTTTCTTTAAGTCAGAGTCTATTCATTTTCGCAACTGCAGTGATATGAAGTCTTATTCCCTCAACTGCCTGACTTTCTAAAAAGAAATCTGGTTCATATTTGCTTCATGAAAACATCGTATAAGACTAGCAAATAGAATTTAACTTCTGAGAAAGAAAATAAATGAGAAACCTATTTATGCATATTTGCAAACAGAAGTGGCACTGTGACAGCATGGCCTTCCCATAACTTCTTTGCTGATAACTACGTGGATGTTAATCACTGAAATGCGCTTTCGTCTTTTCGATGATTTGAATATTTATTAGTCAATTAATTTGACCGGAATTTGTATCCATTTTTACATACACATTCTGAATTTAATATTCCTATAAATTTCCCAGGAAATCTGAACTAAAACGTGATTTTCATTCGTTTCGAATTTGTTATCACAGTTGATCCTTTTGCGCAGTTGATAGAATCAGGAAGAAAAATGGACTTTTACCCCATGCTTTTAGCAATTTTTTGTTGACATTATTTGCACCAAATTTTCTATTTACTCTAGAAACGAAAGTGCGTCGCAACTTCATTGGTGTGACGGAATTTGCTTTATGGATCCCCAATTTTTGCAATTTTAATATTTTTTTGTAATTTATTATTATTTTTTTAAAAAAAAAATTAATAGCTTTCAAGATGGTTGCTCTGTTTGCTTTATCAGCAATCATATAACTTATTTAAAAAGTTATAATTAAGAGATTTAAACACAAATACCATCCTTATTTTTCTAACAATAATTACAACAATAAAATATTTCTGCGAATTATAAATAAGTGAAAGTAAAATATTGAAAACTATAAATTGCTTTCCTGTACTAAGCAGGAGTGTAGTAAAAACAACAAGAAAACCAAAATAATATGAATCGTATTTGAGATTTCGTTTTACTTCTCTCTCTCTCTCTCTCATGTATTTATGAAGGAATCGAAAAGCTATGGTTTTCATTTGTAAAGAAATTTTGGTTGAAGTGTGCATATACAACCTGGCAAGCGACACTTCATGCAAAGTTCTCTTAAAAACAGAAACAGAAAAAAAAGTGTTTCCCAGAACTTTGTTACTGAAAATAATGAGTATTTAATTACGTGTTATGAACCAAGTTATTTAAATGCAAAAAATAAAAAAGTCAATTCATTTGGAGAAAATCTTTTATTGGCATCTGCGGTTGAGACATTTGAAGTAGTTCATGGCAAAATTTCGTTCCCCATAATGAACACAGATTAAGTTTCTTTTTAATTTGTATCGTACACGCTAAGATTATTTCATATACAGTGGGACGCACTCCTTTGTTACAAGGAAGAAAGCGAACGAAACACCAAATTACCCGCCCTGACAGAGCTTCAACAGGAGAGGAAAAAGCACAACACCCATTTATCATTGTTCAACAGTAGCTGGGATCGAACCTGAAACCCACATTTTTGATGAGCGCAGTCTAATCAGTATGCCAAGGAGAGCGCTGTTTCACATTGCATAAAAACTGCTAATTATTTATCTTTCAAAATTTAATGTTTCATAAAAAAGTTCCGTAAAATATATAGATACTTAGTGATATAAATTTCAAAAATATATACTTTTTTCTTGTTTCATAGTTTTGATAATTTGAGATATTATTTGGGAAAGTTTTCCGAATAAAAATTGTAGTACAATCTTGAATATATTGAACCTTAGTATATTTATTAAGCTTAGAACCCCTTGTATTGTATTTATGCGAAATTAAGAGCCATTGTTTTAGCATTATTCAAATTACGAGTTTTAATGTAATATTATTTTTGCTTACTTTCAATGCAATTGATCCATCAAAAATGATTGATTTAAGGCGGAAATTATTTGTTTTACTTTCTTGCTTATTTTTTCCTAATTTTATATTTGGGTGAAAAAATCGTTCCTGATATGCATTTTTCCGAAATACTTATTTTCATTTAAATTTAATTTGGTGAAAATTTTCAAATCATTTAAAAGATATTTTGGAACATATAACTATATACTATTTTAAAATTTGATTCTGATGAAGCTTGTTAAATAACAAATAATCATCATTTACAGTTTTCAAATATTATGGACAATTAATATCGATCTTCTAAAGACTTATACATTTAAAAGTTTATAGTGACTAATTGCTTAACAATTAAATAACAAATAATCATCATTTACAGTTTTTAAATATTGTGGACAATTAATATCGATCTTCTAAATACTTATACATTTAAAAGTTTATAGTGACTAATTGCTTAACAATTAACATATAATATAATTTTAATCAGTGTTATTATTTTAATTCAAAATAAAATTACGCTTCTTATTAATGGAATTCCTAGAAATGAAAGTTACAATCTATTAACGTCTTTTTCATATAGGTGACAAGATGAAATCAAATTTTATATGTTTAAATTATTTACAAAAATTTTTTTTAAATATTGTCCTCGTTACTTTAATACATAGAGATATAAATTCTTCCTGTTAAAAAAAGTCAAAAAATAAAGTAAATGATCATATACCTTATAGATTAATTTATATTAAAATTTTTTTTACAAAACAGCCAATAGAATAGTATTATTCTATTCCATTCAAGAAAAATTTTAATGCATTGAAAATTTATAAATTACGTAAATTCTTTAGTCACTTGGTGATAAAATCTTCATTTTTAGGAAAAAAAAAAAAAAAAAAAAGAATTGCATGGGTAATGTAATTTCCATACAATTCTTTTTCAAGTAATGTAATTCCATTTTAATCTAATTTTTCTTATTTTATAAAATATGTTTTTCTGAGCTTTCAGAATTATTATTTTAAAAGTGCACGCCTGCGGTAAGATAATTAATTCGCATTTATACCAAGTATCCTAACACATTTAGTAAATACGAATACTAAATAAGAAAATTCTTTCCTTTTCCTATTCTATTGACTAACTTTTAATGTCAGTGGTTTTCAACCCGTTTGTAATCCATTTTTAAAATTTTATCTATAATTGTACCACATTCAAACGTTTTATTAAAGAATGCTAATCATTTTAAAAAATTTCAAGAATATTTGAAGTTCATACAAATTTAAATGAAATCAAATCAGGTAGATTGATAAAAATAACAATTTTTTGCAACCATTTTGTTAAACCTTGCTCGTGAATTAAATAAAAGAAAAGCTATTATTTTAAAAATAAAATGAAATAGTGACAAATGTAACGCTAGAAATATTTTGCTCAATTACAGGTTGGGCTGCTTCCAAATTTCTGTTTCAATAATGTAATTTTTTTGTAAAAAACATGAACCGTCACAGAATCTCTAAAATAAAAATCTCAGTTGATTTTTTAAAAATTAGGTAATAATTTTCTCAATAAAATAAAACGTGCTTATATATAAAAATATATAAAATATGAATTTGTCTAATTTTACTGCACATAAGTTTGTTTCACAATACACTTAGATAAATAATAAATTTCATATAAGAAAAACGATCAAATTCAAAAGAAATTTTTTTCGCATATTTAAAAATCTAAGAATTTACATCCTCGATATTAAATTTAATGTATTTTAACATATTCAGTTTCATCAATATCAGTTAGTTTTATCATACTTATTAAATTCATTATATTGCAAATTTAACTTCGTACTATTTTTCAGAATCAAAATTAAGAATGGGAGAAATAAATTTACAACGGGGGAAATAAATAGAATAAAGGATACATTGTCCTCTATATATTTAAATACTAAACAAACAGTTTGAAATTTTGAAAAGAATTTAGAAAGGTAATATGCAAATAGTATTCCTTCTAATATTAATAATTTTTGGTGTTGTACTTTTATGATTGATCAGGACTTCCATTATTTTGGAAATACAATTTTTCTTCCAAAACTTTTGAGTGTCAATAAAAATTAAAAAAAAAAAAATCATGAATAGAGTATTTAAAAAGACTATCAGAAAATGAGTCAATTAAGCTTTTCATCTTTTACTGACATCTTAATAATTCCAAATACATCTCTAACATGTGTGACATCTTAACAATTCCAAAATATGGAAACATATTAATAATTATATGCATAAAACATATAATTATTCATATGATTGTTTTGCATGTTTTGCATTTCTTCATAGTCTAAGTCAAGAAATAATTTTCGTTTCAGAAATTTTTCTCGTAATTTATATGAAGTAAAATAATCACACTGATTTTCTTCGGGTAAAAGTTTTAAATAACATCTTAAACTCTTAGACAATTCCAGTTGGTCTATGCTGTGTGGCAGGTGGTCGATGCCGTGGGGTAATAGGCCATTTCTGTTCAGAGCCTTTCACACGGCACATCGTCAAGGTGCTTCAGTTCCCTGGGTTGCGGAGAAGAGTCAGGGAGCACCTCCTCCAAATTCTCGGAAATTTGCATCATCTCGAAATTTGATTTCTTTAGCATTTCATTTCGAAAAACAGCATTAAATTCGTTTCTCGTAATTTCCGGATCAGGAATTGTTCTCCACAGCAACCTCAGCATGCCCGGAAATTCAAAGTAATCTCCACAGTGGTCAGAATCGGGACTTCTGCATATTTAAATATATGAAGGAGAAGCAGGAAACGTCTCATGGAAATGTCGGCCAGTTTCATGGCTGGGATGGAAGTGAATCTGAAAATAATGATTTTTTTTTATAAAAATGAGACTGGAAAAGAAAGCAATTATTGCTAGTTTCAAAGACAGCAGAATCAACTTATATTAATTACTATGGATGGGATGATACTGAAAGAATAATGAAATCGATTAAACAAATTTTTCATCGGGCTATTTCATTAATCACTGAGTAATTTCCATTATCTTTAATTGCAAGGAGCAATTTCATTTTATCCTGGAAAACCAAATATATCGAATATAAATGAAATATAGATAAGCAAGCAATACGTTCGTGTCAAAATTTCAGTGCCGCTCTTAACTTATCTAAATCCCCTGGTTTCCAATCACATTTTAAGTTCGTTATTAAGTATAGGTCAACGCAAACACATATTACATTGGGTAATAAAAAATAATTTTTTCTATTAAAAAAAAAAAAAACGTTGATATTTTACCTTACTACTATACAAAACACATTTTTAATGCTGTGCAATTAAATAGAAAATCGAAGTTAAGAAAAAGTTCAAAAGATTAAAAAAGCTTTCAAGAATATAAAATGATGCGTTACAATAAAAACTTTGTAACTATAAAATGATTATTATTTACAATTATTTATTATTCATAAAATTTTATATTAATGTAAATAGTTATTTTAATTATGATAATAATTAGTAAGAAATAAAATTAAAGAATCATTAAAACTAGATTTTATGTTAAATGATAATATTTTTCTAAGAAAATTATTTCTATTTTTTAAATAATAAGTAAATTTCAACGTGACTAGTAGTGCCATAAATTCTGATACAAAAGTTTGAGATCCTTTACTGTCACACAAACACAACAGATGATAAAATTATATATTGATTCCATCGTTAAAGATCATCTGCAAAAATTTTTAGAACATCTCAAAGTGTTTCAATTATTTGATTATTAAACAGGCAGAATTTTAACTCAGTAGAATGATCATCAAAGAGAAGCGTGTAGC
The DNA here is from genome assembly GCA_030067965.1 of Latrodectus elegans. NCBI lineage: Eukaryota > Metazoa > Arthropoda > Arachnida > Araneae > Theridiidae > Latrodectus > Latrodectus elegans. Next base: position 11,439,076 of record CM057816.1, read on the forward strand.
TGTTATATCTCTGCATCGAAAAATGAAGAGGCCATCGGAAATTTTTAAGGCTCTTAAACATTTAGAAGTTAAAAAACTATTCACATTTATCCAAAAAATGGGAGATTTTCTGAGACATACAGCATTGAAGACCATACTAGAAGTGGTCGTCCACGTTCTATGAGAACACAGAGCTCTCGTGAAAGAAGTAAGAGAGAGAATTCGCCGAAATCCTTGCCGAAAGAAGACACTTCTTGCTAAAGAAATTAACGTGCCAAAAAGAACAATGTGCCGCATAATTAACGAAAACTTTAGACTAGGAGGTTATCGAAGGATAACTGCTCATTTCCTTACAAATGAATTAAAGCACCAAAGGTACCTTAAAGCAAAAGTACTGTTGCGACGGTACGCTGATAACGGAATACAGAAGAATTCTATTTACCGACGAGAAAATACTTAATGTTGAAGAATCTTTCAATCACCAGAATGATTGTGTATATGCTAGGACTGCTAAAAAAGCTAAAGGGAAGAAAATATCCGTACAGAAGACACATCATCCTGCTTCCGTAATGGTTTGGTGGGGTGTCAGTTACGAAGGAGTCATAAGAGATTCATTTTTGGGAGAAATGTGTAAAAATCAAGGCAAAAATGTATCAAGACACTATCTTAGGACCAGTAGTGAAATCCCTGAACGTAAACTTCTTCAATGGACACGATTGGACTTTTCAACAGGATTATGCACCTGCTCATAAAGCAAAAATGAACCAGAGGTGGTTGAAAGAAAATGTGCCAGACTTCATAGAAACGCGTGGTAATAACGCCTATTTTCAAGAGAGGAGGCAAAAACCCCAGAGAGGCAACTACATACAGACCAAATAGCCTACTCCCGACAATTTCAAAATTATTTGAATATTGTATTAAAAATAGACTGCAAAATTACATAAGTATAAGCAATATTTTAAATGATGATCAGTTCGGGTTTAGAAGTGAACATTCAAGTGCACACCAGTTGCTCAGAGCTGTGGAGTTTACTTCTGGAAATATACATAATAATAATAATGCCTCATTATTTTTGGACGTTGCGTTTGACAAGGTATGGTTAGATGGCCTTATTTATAAATTATTATATTAAATTATTAAATTATAATCTTATATTAAATTAGATAACCTTATTTGCTCTAAAAATCAATAACGACTGTTCAAATAACTTTGAAATTTTAAGTGGTGTCCCTCAGGGCTCTATCCTAGGACTATTTTGCATTCATGTAGCATATATTCCCAAAATGAACACTTTTATTATCCCCTATGACATGGCTATAATGTCGTCCGGTGAAATCAACGATATTCTGATAATTCCGTTAAAACATACATACCTATACTTCAGAGAGGCGACTCAATGATTGGAAAGTTGCTATTAATGCAGAGAAATGTGTTCCGGAACTCTTTAGCAACAAAAGAAAATGAACCCCACAAGAACTAGAAATAAGTTAAAACTAAAATCCCCTAGTCAAACAATGTTAAATACTTAGGAGTAATATTAAATCACAGACCGACCTGGCTCCCCCACACCTCAGAAACTATTAAAAAATGTAAAAAAAAAAATGAAGCCATTTTATACCTACATATTTCAAGAAACTCTCGAGACTAACCATAGATAATAAACTATTAATTAATAACAGCTTCATTAAACCAGTTTTAACCTATGCTGCTGCCGTTTGGTGGTACGCTGCCGTCAGATATTTCACTAAAATACAATCTTATAAAAACAGAATTATTAGAATGCTGGTAAGCGCCCCGATGTATTTTAGAAATAAAAACCTTTTCCGAGAGTTCATATCAAAACCATTTCTAAATTTATTTTAAGAATTGCAAGTGACTTTCATAATCTAATAAGAGTTTCCCAAATCCACTAATAAAATTTATCAGCCAAACTATGATATTGATGACTTTGTCAACAGGGGTAGACCCAGAGTCATTCTTTGCGACAATAGATAAGTCATTACCCAATGAGTACTTCATATTTAAACAAAACAAATTGCGTACTGCCATGACAATAGATTTATCTGAATCCATGCCTATAATAACGCTTGCTGCCATTTTGGTACCTCAAATGGAGCCATCTCTCAAGTCTGTCACCTTGGAAACCACAATCAAGCGCTCCCACGTGCCAAACCCCCTGGCCATCTACCCTCTCCTACCCCACGTTGTCATCCCAGACTGCCCCGACTCCTCCCTTGTCAGTGAACTCCCTTGATTGATGCCTCAACTGTCATCCTTCTTCTCACGGTGTACTGAGCCAACACCCCCTAGATACAAGGCCTGCTGGCAGAAAAGAAAAAGGGTCGTGACGTCACTCTAGTAGTTGAGCGGTGGTGAAGAGAAAACCGGGGAACGCCATTACTCTACTAGGAAAACAACCTGTTGTACTGTGCTTTTTGTGTTGATAATAGGATTAATCCACTAAATAAAAGTAAGTTGATCATTCTCATTACTTATAGATATTTTAAAATGAATGTTGATTGTGCTTATTAACTGATCAATTATGTGGAAAATTGTTATCATAAAAATTCCTACTATTTGAAAGTATAACACAACTAGTATAATGATGGTATGCTAATTTTAAAATTTGATATAAATGCTTTAAAAAATCTGGCATTATCACCCTTAAGTTTTGATTCATTTTTTGATTAGTTTTGCCAATTTCATTTTCTTCAACCAAAGCTTAAATTCAAAAATAACCTTATAATTAATATAAGAATTACTTTACACCAATATTATTGAATAAATGGCTTTAAATATCAATGAAGATTTTTATCATGTGAGGTAAAGCTTTCAGTTAATGTATTTGATTATTTTTTCATATAAATTACCATACAAAATAAAAATGTGTAGCAATTTATTATTTAGTTTTAAAATTTATATTTTTTCCATGTGTAATCAGTATTGCAATTTTTATAATGTTTATTTTCTTTCATATACCAAAACTAAAAGATCTTGTATTACTTTTTAAAAGAGAATATTGATACTTTGTGTTTGTATATTATCAGCATGTTAATAAATAAATTTTTGTCCACAGCTTCAATAAAGTTTTAAAAAAAAAAAATTTAATAAAATGCTTTTCTATTTTTTGATGTGTATATATTGATTAATAAAAGTATTTTCTTCACCTGTGTTGTTTTCATTTTTCCATTTCATGGATTTTCACAACTTTTCAAATAAATTTAATTAAATTATTTTGTATTATTACACTCTAGTGCAAGTATTATATTTAAAACTTCTTAACATATTATATATTAAAACCAAAATTTTATAATTTGTTCTTGGGCAATATTATATTGAAAAGTTGATTATACATGTATAATAAAAATTATTGAAACCATTTTATCTATCATATTCCTCATTTCTATAAAACAAGATCTAAAATAGTTTCATGAATTTTAGAATGTTTAAAAGTTATTATAAATCATTAAAAGGGTACACTTTTTACTCTAGCAGGTTTGACATATTACAATTAAATGATGTAGTATAATAGATAGCTAATAATAGTAGTATTGATATGAAAAATTTATGTTAGAAAACATAAGTTATATACATACATTTATCTATAAATAACATATTTCTTTTAATTAAAATCTAATACATGATATACGAAGAATCTTTAATAAAGATTCTCAGAGTTAAAAAATTAAATATATTTTACAAAGTTCTCTTCAAACTGTCACTGAATGTATCGGTAGTAAGCTAGTTTCGTTTTTCGACTCAACTACTACAGTGACGTCACAAAATCAGCCAGCAGGCCTTGTATCTAGGGGGTGTTGGCTGAGCTCTCCTATGACTCCCTGTGGTCCATACACTTTTGAGTGATCTCCCTTCGCTCGGTCCCCCACCATACCCGATGACACCAACCTTTGATTGATGCCCAATCCTCTTTATTAATCAGATTACGGTATTATATAAATCAGATGAAAAACTTAACCGAAATATAACTCTACAATAAGAACTGTTTGTTCTTTACCAGGTACTGTCTGTGGAATATGTATATAAATTTTCTAACTTATTTGAACCAAGAATTGTAACCGGTAATACGGAATCCAGGCTTTGCCTGAAGAATGTAAAGTATAAAATAACCTTTTAATTTCAATAAAGAATAAATGGTGCCGGCGGTGGACCCGTGAGGGAAGAACCGGATTAAGTCATAGCTCCCAATAATAAATAACAAAATTTCTCCTATATTGATAGATGATGTTGTAATCATTTTCATAGTAGATCAATAAATGATCAAAAATAAAGAGTAACAAAATTAAATTAAATGCAAACTTTTAAATATTAGATATGTGCCTTTGGCACATGAGCTCCGCCTGATCACCAGACACTCCCTCGCCCAGACTTCCTAGAAGCCAAAGATTGGCCTTCCAGTAGTTTAGACTTGAATCCTCTTGACTATAAATTATGGTCAGTGTTGGAGGCAAAAGTGTGCCAAAAACGACATCCCAGTTTGAAAAGTCCTAAACATGCTTTAAAGAAAGCAGCGTTTGAAATTCCCATGTAAGTAATTCATGCCTCGATAGATGTTTGGCCAAAGAGACTTAATTCAGAAGGTGGTCATTAAAATGGGCAATAAGTTTAAATTAAGTGTAAAATAAAAGTTTCTGTAAAATAAAAGAAAATTTAGTTTTTCAAATTTGATTTCGAAGTTACTTTTTTTAAAAATTTCTTTATAATTATAACAGAACTCTTCTGTTTTCGTTTGACCATGTTTACATTCATACAACATATCCGAGTTTGCTTTTTAACATTTATTGAAATATTAACTTATCTACATTGCACGTTACACAAGTATATATATATATATATATGAGTTACATTAAAAACTAAATACGTCAATTGATCATTTCAGTTCTGTATTTTTCTCTTCAGTTGCCATTCAGCCACATTATAACTTCGTGGGGAATGCTGCGTTGCCACAGTACACCCCCCCCCCAGTGTGCAACATGTTTATGAGTATCGTGGAACCATTCTCACACGACGAGGGACTTTGGAGTGAAATTTTTGGCAGATGTAGTTGGTGTAGCATCTCTCTGGAACGGCGGAGGAACATCCGAGTTGCCAAATGATCTGTCACTCTCTGGAGGCTTGAGGGAAAATACTGGTTTCAACCTATCTATGTTAACAGTTGTCCAACGACTATTCACATCCAAAGTGAAAGTTGATTCTTGTGCCTTGATAACACTTTAAAAGCTCCATCATGTGGCTGTTGCAGTGGACGCTTTTACTGCATCGTGTCTTAACAAAACATGAGTGCAGGAAGAATCTGTGCTGGAATATAGAATGGAGAGGACGCCGATATATGTCTAGACGTAGGAGCTGGTGATATGTTTGCGATGTGTTGTTCCAAAGCCTGGACAAACAAGGTATCTGGGAGACTAGACGACGCATTTCTGAAACTTGGCTGGAGGAAGTCAGCTGTTAAATGAAGAAAAGTGCCATATGTTGCTTCCAATTCTGGTTTAAAAATAGAACGCAAACCAAGCAGTACAGTTGCCAGAACTTCTGTCCAGCGTTGTTTGCAGTGTGCCATAATAGAATGTTTTAGACTGCGGCGCCATCTCTCCACGAGCCCATTAGATGATGGATGATACGGTGTTCTCCTAATGTGCTGAATACCTAAGAGATCAGTAAGTGCCCGAAATAAATTGGATTGGAATTGGCGCCCCTGATCAGTCGTGGCTGTTTCAGGAACATCAAAATGAGCAAACCAATGATTATAGAAAGCTCGTACGACAGTGTCAGCAGTTATATCTGACCAAGTAATTGCTTCTGGCCATCGCGTAAATTGATCAATGAACGTTAATAAATAAGTTGAACCTTCCGATGGTGGCAAAGCGCAAAAAGATCCAGGTGAATATGAACAAACCGTTTGTCTGGAACTGTGAATCGTTAAAACGAGCTCTTAATATGACGTTGAACTTTGGATTTTTGACAAGAAATGCATGCTCGAGTCTATGCGATGATATCCGTAAGCATTGATATCCATACATACCGTGTTGCTGAACCAGTTTTTAGTTGCACGTTCTCTTGGATGGGATAAGTTGTGCAGCTGTTCAAACACGAGTAGACGAAAAGGGACAGACACATAAGGACGAACTGTAGCTTTCGAGGTGTCACAGTAAACTGACGAATTTTCGTTAAACTTCAATGGCTGAAGCCTAAGGCGTCAACTGGGATTTGTTAACAGCGTCTGTAACTCCGTGTCAGACTGTTGTGCCTCTGCTAAAGCAGAAAGGTCAATGATAGAAGGCATTGATATATCTAGAATGCAAGATAATGTGTCAGTTACTACATTTTCTATTCCACTGACATGTTGAATGTCCGTAGTAAGCAGACCAATATAGCCAAGCTGTCGTGTTTGTCTGAGAGAATATTTATCCGTTTTCTGACGAAATGCATATGTAAGGGGCTTATGATCAGTGAATATTGTGAAAGTTCGACCCTTGACCATATACCGGAAGTATTTAGCAGCAGAGTAAGCCGCAAGAAGTTTACGGTCATACGCACTATATTTTCGCTGGGCTGGTGTAAGAGACTTCGAATAAAAAGTCAATGGTTGCCAATCACTGTTCACCCATTGTTGCAAGACTGTTCCAATAGCGATGTCCGATGCGTCTACCACAAGAGAGTTGAGCTGATGGCACAAAATGAGCTAAAGTAGCAGAGTGAGCAAGTTGCTCTTTGCTGGGCAAAAAACTTTGCAAAAGTGCAAATAATCACATTTCCTCGTGCTTGCGGAGGAGGGACTTGGAGAGATTTCAAATTTAAAGGCACTAAAGAATATACTTCATTTCTGCCCATTTTTCCGAACTGATTTTTAATATAATTCAGGGATGGCATGGAGCAGCGATCGTAAAAAGTCATTGCCTTAAAAAACTACCGAGTTTCAAAACTAAACTTGAAGACTGGAGCGCTTCACACCTCTCTCTCCCTTTCTCTCTCTCTCTCTACTGATAAAAAGTGAAATGGAGAAATTCCACGTGGGTTCGAATATTTCATTCCTCCACCCCCCGAGCTTGTAACTTGTAACTCTTGACTGTTCCCACTGAGATAAGAGGGTGTCTAGTTAAAATCAGCTTTTGTGTATTCGTATCAATTGAGCATTTTGCTCGGATGGTGAATCGAAAGGTGTGGTGGGGAGGGAGGCCACTCAACAACAGAAAAACTTTCTGGCGACAATAGCTAGGAGGGTAGCAGGGCTAGGGAAAAGAAAAAGGCTGGCTTACTGCTTTGAGGCGTGGAATGCCGCCTTGACTCTAGAGAAAGGAAGAGCGTGAAGACACTGATCATCGACTGACTGCCATTATATATGCTAGTTTGTGTTGGATCGCTATTTTCTACTTCATTTTGCTTTGTTCTATGTTATTATTTCAATTTTTAGAAGTATATTTTTAAGAAGAAAAACATGACATGGTGTTCTGTTGCCACGTACTCAAATACAACTCAAATACATACTTACCGATTTTCAAAAGAAAATCAAATGCTTTCGAAGAAATGGGTAAAAAGATGTAATAAATTCTAGAATCTTGGAAGAAATTGAATAAAGATGTATGTGAAATAAGAATTTGTAATAAACTAAAGTCCTAACTTCTAACTATTAATCGAAATGAAAGCCACCCAATTTGTCTAGTGGTCAGCGTGCCTGACTGCAGATAGGGAGATCCTGGTTTCGAATCCCGGTTCGGGCATGGATGTCTTTTCTCTCTCTATTTATCCAGTCTTTGTCCTTTCTTTAGGGTTGTGAATAGTTGCCTCTATCCTATAAACGAATACCTATGGCATGTGTATACTGAGGAAGTCGGTCTCCATACCAAAATATGGTTTAGTTGGAAGAGTGGAGCGACGACAACAATCGAAAATAAAGACAAAAGACTGCATCTGCAATAATTCTATTTTCTGAAACTATTGCTACAGCTATAATGTATTTCATTGGAAACACTAAAGTGGCAGCCATCTTTTCATTAATAATAATTTATTTGATATTATGAACAGCTATGCGTTAATATCCCCCAGGAACAAGCCTTTAAAAGCTACTTTTGGAGTGCAAAATTCCTTCTTGATTGCCTTAAATTTACGTGTATTTGGAAAAAAATCGGTTTTACTTTTTCAGAAAAGAATTATTGTTTCAATTTATTCTCTTTATGCAGACTTGAAATCCATAAATGCAACTTGCATTTTAACAAATAGACGTAACTCAAGATGCGAGATGATTCAGTTTTCTTCTGAAGTAATTGTTTGTAAAATTGTTCGCAAATAAATTACCTAATTTGTCACTAAAAGCAACGTTTATTTAACGAGTGAAATGTTATATTCTCCATATAATGTAAAAGAACAAAAAATATCCTTTTTTATTTTCACGGTGATGCATTAAATTCTGGAACTCGTTATCAATCCTTTTCCATTTTCTTGGAAAAATGAACTTGCAATACAAACTGCAATACATTTCCATTTAGAGAAGAAGCTACAGTGGATGTAGCAGATTACATTGCTTATAAAATGAAAAATAATCCACTTGGAAACGCATCAAGAAATTCAGTCGAGAGGGCCAAAATCACTCTGACTGCATTATTTCAGTTTCTGCTGGCGAAATGAGCATTTCAAGAAAACCATGGATCGAAACTGTGAAACAAATGGATATAATTTTTATGACATTTGATGGCGACTCATTTTTTAAAGGGAAAAATGTCCTTGAAACACTAATAAATGAACTAGAATCTTATTTTCCTAATGCAAAATCAAAAGGGAATTATTATTATTATTATTATTTATTTATTCGCTTGAAAACATTTAAAGGAATTGGGCATTTGAATAAAAATACAGCTGTCATACCACATAGTAAAACATATATATATATATATATATATATATATATATATATATATATATATGTAACAAGAACTGGGTCGACAGTTAAAAAATCAAGACAGACTGAAGCTATTAGATAAATATATTTTTATATTGCTTATAGATAATTCTAAGTTAATTTGAACATTATATAATAATGATTTTTGAGGATTTATTTAATAATAATTGCAAATTTACTTAATATTTAAGAGCTATTTGTATTTTTTCCCCCTTATTTTAATAAAAAATGAACTTCAAAGTAAATGATAAGGCCGTGTCTGAAGAGAGTAAATTCATAATTTTAAGATTTCAATAAAGAAAATAAGTAGGTTTGGTAGTTGCAGGAGCAATGGTACTGTCATGATCAGTGGCGTAGTGAGCAAAATTGGAGCCCGGATACGATGCTTTTTTTGGCATTCCCTTGAAAATAAAAAAATACAATATAAATATGGGAATAAAATGTATTAAGTAATAAAAGAAATATAATAATATAACGATATATGATACATTATAATAAATACAGTATAATTGTAATAAGAATACCCACAATATAAATAATAACAGAATGTTGTACCTATTATAAAATAATAGAAAATACATTAATTTAAGTTATCAAGCTCAGCTTTAAATTTAAAAACAAAATTAAATTCTAATTATAATAAATACTTATATAATGAATATGGATATAATATTTATATATAATGAATTCGGAAAAGTGTCATTAGAATAACCGGACTTATGTAATTTAGAATTAATTATAAAAAGGCATAATTGATTTTAAATACTAATGCAATTATTTTAAAAAAACAAAAAAAAATTAAACGAGAAATAATTTGTTAAGTATCATAGATATAAGCAGATGTAATTATTTGCAATCTAATATATACTACACTATTCACATTTTTCTTGCCTTTGCTGAAGCGAATTGACCAATTACTTTGTCAAAGTTGATCATTTTTTTATACTTAAAATTGTTAAATCACTTAAACGGTTTGGACTCATGGTGGATCATAAATAAATCAAAATTAATTTGATTTTGCTAAATGAACGTTCGCAACTTGCAATTGATGCAGAAATGGTAAAAAGTATTTGAATGGCATCCTCTTCTTTTTTCTATCTTAACCGATTGAGATGTTGGAAGTTCTAATAGAGTTTTTGGGTTAATTTCTTTTATACTGCTGAGTAACATCTTTCGGTCCCACAATTCTCTATACACTTCTGTTCCATGGAAATCTGTATGACAAAATTCACCCAAACTTTTACATTTGTTAAGAACGGTGACTTAGTGCTCCCAAGATACACGTCCAAGGTTCGATTCTCAGGCTTGGTCAACTCAATCTTTCATCCTTTCAGTCGATTAATTAACTGAGTGTCAATCATGCTTGGGAACTAAACACCGGGGATTTAGATTAGGCTGACCACCTAACAGGGACATATGCTTCGCACCCCAGGGCCCTCGGTCAAGAAAACAGATATGGGCACTGTAGGCCTTGTGATCCGGATATTACAGTTTTGAAGTTGGGATATTTATTTATTTATCAATTAATTTTTGATTTTTAAGAAAATTCATTTCAATAATTTAACATTTCCGTAATAATGTCTTACAAAATTTTTAATGTTTTTTATTTTTTTCTCCTAGCTAATTAACCAATTTAAACAAACATTTCTACTCCTTATTAATTGTGCATTAGCTTATTCATAAAAGATTCTATAAATTGTTAATCATTTGGTGTTGAACGTATGCTATAACTTATCTTAACATATTTTCAAAAATACTATAATATTACTAATTTTAGCTATTTATTGCAAAATAATAATTGGGTAAGACTTTACACTCCTAATTAAGGATCAACTCACCAGATATTTCACAATGATATCTTTTTAAACATTTCATTTATCATAGATTAAACAAAAAAATTTATTTCAGAAAAATTCCTGTGAAAAACAATTTTAACTTTATGGGAAATTTTGCATTTAAATTAACTTTTTAAATTATATCACTAAGGCCATTAAGGTAAACCAAAATTATTTTTATTGTAAAAATATTTAAATCACAAAACGTAATATTAATAGTTTATAATATTTCCTTTTTATACAATAAAACCAATTTTTCTGATTCCAAAATTAGAAGACCTTTGTTAATAAGTCTTCATCTAATTTCAGTTTAGAAAACTAAATTATATGCCATAGCTCTATCAATGCAAATATCTGATGAGCAACGGAACGTTAAAACAGACAACAAAAATATTTTGTACATTTCTTTAATTAAAGATCAAAACACGTGTAAATTACAGTAAAATTATGTATACCTAATATAATATGAAATTTTCAGTGAAACAATATATATTGTATTATTAAAAATAATTTTTTTCTCTAATCTGATGCACTGTATATTGTTCTTTCAAGTTTTTCATTGATTCAAAATATTATCAAGAATAAAAAGTTCTGGGACAAAAAATATATTTTAATTGTTATATCGCATAATTTTATGTACAGAAATTTTCTAAATTAGTTATCATAGTAGTGAACATTTTCTTCTTATTTTAAAGGCATTTTTTAAAACTACTTTTTTAGATATTAAATTATATTTTATTATTAAAATAAGGACTAATTTTTATTAAAATTAAAATTTATTTCTATTTAGAATCATTTTGGAAGTGCTGTTCATGAAATGGCATGAAGTTTTTTTCTTTCAATAAATTTAAATCATTTAAAGACGATCTTATTTGTAAAATTGTACAATGTAGAACGAGAAATATGTGCGATTTCTCTATAAATTTCTTGAACGAATTTTGCAAGTTTAAAGATTTGTTTTTTATGTAAATTGAACTAATTAATTAAATATATTCTGTATGATTAAGGAGTGCTGTAGTGCTGTAGAGGCAGCTAAAATCTGCAATAGGTTGTTACGCTATTAAAGAAGAAGATTCTGTATGTTTAAACATACAGGAAAAAAAGAAAAAAATAAAGAGGAAAAAAACATTCATAGATTTTTTATTTCTACCATTTGAAAAAAAGAATTTTTCAATATAAGTTGCTAACGTTTTTTCCAATGGCAGATTGTAGGCAGTTACAACTGCAACAGAGTCTATTAATCTATTGTTCCCTGATACCCGGCCAGACAACTCTTAGCCACCAGGCAACTCTACAAGGAACCGGCCAGACAACTCTTAGCCGCGGAGACGTTGCCCCGGGTGCACCACAGGGGATGGGCCTGAACCGGGATTCGAAGTCGGTATTCCTATCTGTAGTCAGGCACGCTGACAAGTTGGCCGGCTAAGTTGCTAATGTAAAACTAACAAAATTACGAGTCAAATGAAAATTATTTCCCTAAACAAAAACATTCAAAGATTATATAAATTATTTTTAAATGAATAGTTTTAACATATAAGTAATTTAATTTTCAAAACTCTGCATAAATATGTTAGTACCAGTTTTATACCAGCAAAAATATGAAATAAATATTCATATTGAAAGAATACATAGTAGACAGAAAATCTAACTTACGGCAGTAATATTTTAAATGTCAAACCTCCAGATTCTCAAAAGCTTACAATTTTGTTTCCGATGAAGGGATATTTTGGAAGAAACGAAATACTAACCATGTGAACAATGAAAAGGAAGGGAAGTTTATGTGTTTTCCTAAAATTTGGAGGTAATTATCTTTCGATCCTCTCCATTTCTATTCCAGGAAAGCAATTCCCTAGGGGGCATACTGTAGTGCAATTTTATGAAATATTTCCTCCTTTTCTTTGAAGGTCAGTCTGGTGCCGGACACAATGTTATTGACAAAGGAAACCGCGAATATGAAACACGTTTCAACAGGAATTTTGTCACGAGTGTAACGCGACACTAGACTGAATGGCTACAGCAGTAAAATCCTGAGATAAAAAAAGATACAAGGGTTTTATTTTTATTTTGGGACACAATGAATAGTTCTATTTCACTAAGTCTCAATAACTACTGAAACGGATCTTTCTATATCGCTTCTTGATAACTTAAGTATAATCTGACATTTCTGTTATTATCAGTACATTTAAATTCTTACACAAGTTTTCATTAATAATATTTTAGTTACATAAATTTTTTTTTCTTTTCTTTTTCTCTCTCTTTTTTTTTTTTTTTTTTTTTGCTCATAATAATTTATTACGTTATTATAATCAAAATGAGATTAAATTTTCACATTTTTATCATAAAAAGAAATCAAAAATATTAGTGAAGTGCTGCTTGTTAAATAAAATTATTTTATCTGTTATGAGAAATTAAAGATAGCATGTCAAATAATATTTGAAAACACTGAAATTTCGGTAAAAGACTTTTAAATTTTGAATTTTTGAATAATTATAACATCCAGAAGGGACCAAAAAAATAAAAATAATATTCTTTAAACGTTTTTTTTTTTTTTTTAATTTAGTAAAACAAGCTTATTTGTTTTGTTAATATTATTGTTATAACTTTTTTAGTATAAAACTTGACTTTGATAACTTGTATAACAATTTAGTCATAAAGGACACTATGAATCTTGGCGTATTCACAAAATTAAATAGGTATCTTTCATGAATTTACTCTTCTGTAATCTCCCTAAGTTAATAGATCCAAAAATTACCATATGACATTAACACAAATAATTTGGTAAATCTATCTATACAAAAATGAAAACCTTTCATATGCATTAAAAAAGGAACTGACCAATCTAATATTCCAAAAATTTTATACGAAAAAAAAAAAAAAAACCAAGATATTTTCGTTATTTACACATTTACAAGATTTTTAGTGCAAAACAATAGTATCATAAACTTTGAGCAAAGTATGAAACTTAGAAAGGGAAGGATTAAAAGAATGAAAATCGATAATCTAACTAGTTAAGAAATGAAAATCGAAGCATGGTTAAAAGAGCAAACTTTTTAAAAGGAACTAAACCAGACAAAATTATTATAATTAAATATAAGACTAAGAGTTTCATTTATGGCAAGCTCCTGCAGCTCTTCCTCATTTTTCATCAACAACCCCTTCTCTTTTCCAAATCTGATTCCTCCCTAGAGCTATTTTTTTTTCCCTGGACATGACAAGATAATTATGAATTGCAAAATTTATTTCTCCGAATAAAACTGCTATTATAATTAAACTAAGATTGAAATTTTCTGAAAATTTTTGTGTAGCTTTGAAATGATTTAAAGCTTCTCTGTAAGCTGCGCCCGTGGCATGACAGTCCCCTTGCCCCCCCCCCCCCGTCAATGCGCCACTGGTCATGATGGAAATTCCGATTGAAGTCACAGCTCCAAATTATAAAAATATCTAAACATCTCTTATATAATAATATTTAATAATATTCATAATATTTGAATAAATAATATGACTAACAAATGTAGAACATTCAGAAATTAACTTCTAAATAGGAGATATGTGCTCTTAGTGCAGGAGCTCCTTCTGATTACCTTCGTCCACTGACCTTCTCAAGTTTTGCTTTGCGCATACAAAATTTGTAATTATAAAATTCGTCTTCCAGACAGAAATACATAGCCTTATTTACTTTGCTATAAGTGTTTACTTCAGTTAATGTATAGCAATGCAAACTATATTTTTTGTTTTAATTTTTGTGTGCTGTCTCTTGAAAAAAAAAAACGCATTTATGCTTGTGGGCTCATCATTTAGGTCAGATGCCATGAAAATCACATCTTAGAAACCATTTCCCATATTATCATAACGCGATTTATTTATTTATATTCTAGTATCAAATTCATGCTCTCTCTGATATTTAATTATCAGTTAAATATTATTATAAACATCATAAATTACATCACTATAAGAAACAATTATCCAACAATAATCACAAATCGTTAAGCTCTGATAATAAACTCTCACTAGAGAAAATTTTTGTAATCAATAATTATTCTAAAATATACAGGTTTAATTATGTATTCTTTCAGATCAAATGGACGCTAATCAGCCCTTATTTAACTGTTGATTATTTTTATAATATAAGTATTATTTTTTATACAAAGTGAAGTTGAAAAACATCTTACGCTAACGATTAAACAATAATCACTAATTACTGAAACTAAAATAATTGCCCACAAAATCTTTGTCATTAATAAAATTGACTTCGAACACTTTGTAATTAATTTGTAATTGAAAACTTTGCAATTGAAAAGCAGCTCTTGAGCAGATTGCTGTGATTTGCAGTACAAAAAAAAAGTGTTTTACTGAAATAAAAACATCGCATATCCGTGTAATTCTTTTAAACTTGACAGTTACAATTTTCGAAAAATATTATACATTCCACGGTATAACATAAAAATACTATCATTCGACAAAGGATGAAATTTTTAAATTTTTGAAAACATTTTTTCAAATATAATCTACAATATATATGCGATGAGTCACTTATTTCAAACAATTTTATGACTGATACAATTAATATAAACTAAGCTTTTCAATACAGTTTCAATCTGCATTTCGAATATTGCTTCATTAGTATAAAAAGTACTACCGCATAGGGCATTCGTCAGAGCCTATAACACATTATTCTAAATATATAGTCTAAAACATAAGACTTTTGAAAGGACTTTTATAGATGGCCACAATATAGATACACAACTTAGAGGATATTTCATAAATCATAATAATCATCATAATAAAAATATTCATCCCATTCGATCTTACGACTTAATTTCATATATTATTGTGTGGGAATTTTTATAGCAGTTCTCAGTCAGTCTCTTAAAAAATTCCACTGTGCACATTTTTCAAGCGACTGTCAAAAAATTGAGATTAACTGATTGGGGACTTCCCTCTTCGGAGCACACAGTCCCGGCAGATTCAATCCCAGCCACAGTTAAATAACGGGAAATGATGTTGTGCTTCTGCACTAAGCCTGCATGTTTATCAGGATAGAAGCTTGGGAGATTTCCAGGTTTTCTTCATTGCGACACAAGAGTAGACAACTATGTGGTGTAAAAAGCTGTCCACTGAGTGGTATAAAATGAAACCACTATAAAGGCAAGACAGCATTATTGAAAACGTAAGGTCCCGAGTTCGATGCCAGATAATGTTAAACTGTGGGGAATGGATAATAACGGGTGATAGAACATAAACTTTATAATTTGTCTTTTTTTGACTTTTATCTGTTATTTAATGAAAAAATAAATAAATAATAATTTGAAAGATTAAAATTTTTACCCAAGTTAACATGAGAAAATTAATTATAATATATAATATTTAAAATGCGTAGGTTTTTTTTTCCCTTATATAATTTTTAATTGATTTTTTTTTTACATAAATTGTTTCGCTTATTTTTTACATTTTACATATTTTTTATTACAACATAAAAATTTTATATTATATTTACTTCAATTAACAGTAATCATTGAAAATTATCTTTCATTTATCGTAGGGTTATATCAATATTTTGCTTACATAAACATCAAAAAAGTTTCAGACAAAAATACATAGTTTTCATTCCTAAAGAATTCATAAATTGCAAATGTGAAAATAAGAACTGTAAGAAAAATATATTTAAAGAAAACAATTTTCTGTATTCCCAAACATTTTCCCATGTTCAAAAAATAAATAAATAAATAAATAAATAAATAAATAAAATAAAATAAAATAAAAAAATATATATTTTTCTCATACTAAAATAGATTGGAAAAGTAAAGAAAAAAATTCTTACTATAAGTATAGTTAATATTTTAATATTTCCAGTATTAATAAATACTTGTCTTTCCAGATGATGAAAGAATTCAAACTGTTTGTTTACATATTAAAGCTGATTGAGAAATAAAAATATACAGTAAGAAATATTAAACATTAATATTACTTATGAAAAATGCTTATTAATTAATGTTGACAAAAATTTTATATTAATAAATATATATCCTTCACAGCTTGACGCTATAAAATATTTTGTTTTAGCATATCAAACTAATTTTAAAAAAATGAAAATCTTAAATTTAGAAAGACTTGAAAATTAATTTCTAAAAAGAGCTTGTAACAAATATAAACCCAATTTTCCTTTAATTTCGGTGTTTACTTTATTTTTAGTTAATGAATATACTTTTCGTTAGAATTAAAGAAAATGTTAAAATTTAAAAATAATGTAAATTCAAGAAATTGAAATAAAACTGTGATGTTAAGATACATTATGTGTATTTGCACTTGTTAAAAGTAAACTGAAAAATAAAAATGATGCAAAAACACTGGGGCAAAAATTTTTGTAACTAATTCGCATAAAATTTTTATTGAAATAAATGCCTATTTTTTTTTTTTAATTTCACGTAAAAGAACTTATTGCTTTCATACATGCTTGAAATAGATTGAAAATATTTGTCTCATACAGGAGAAACCGAAAAATAATTTGACAGAATTCGTCCTTTGCAAATAAGCATATATATTCAAATCTGAGGAGAATCAAAATACTATTTTACATTTATTAAAATGAATTGAATAAATAAATATAAATTTAACAAATTGAATAACATAATTTTACTCAAGAAAAGTGATATAATTCATACTTACAAATCTGCTTTCTTATATTAATAAAATATTATTAATAATATATATAAATGAAATAATAAAGTATAATTTTACATACATATTGAAGTACATTGAAAAAACAAAACAGCCTGAAGTAGGAAAATAAAAAAACTTTTACAAAAAGAAAATGCTCTTATAGTTAAATATTTATATGCTAAAATATGAATAAACACCTTAAGATTCCAATTTTACATTGATTCAAGATATGTAAAGAGAAAAATTTACATTTCTATCCCTCCAATTGTAAATGATGTTTTATTTTTGAAGGAATACGCAATACTACTTTCCTCATATTAAAATAAACTCTTTTCATACTGTTTGCACACGCGCTGAAGTGGATTGAAAAATTAAAAACATAAACTAAGAAAATGAAAACTTATTTCATAAGAAGAAAAAATTACTAGTGTTTATATTTACACAATTTTTTTATGTTTAATGAAGTCGAGCTTCAAATTATACCTTGATTCAGTACAAACAATGAGGAAGTAAATTTACAATTCTATGTCTCTAATAGTAAATAACGTTTTGCTTTTTCAGGAATAGGCAAATGCTCTACACCTTCTGGCAATTTGCCATTTACATTGATCGCCCTTCGAATCGTACATCCAGACAAATGTATCAGAGACCGAGGAGTGGAATCACAGTCCCCGAACTCTTGTTCGAAATCCAAACGAAAGAGTTCTATATTTTTTTGCATTTTTGTGGGAGCTAGCACCCCCAAAGTGTCCTTGATCTCCTGAATCGTGATGTAGGGGTCAGGCAACGCTCTCCACAGCTGCTTGACAACAGTCAGGATGGCATCTCTGGGACCAGAATCCTCTTCATCGAATGCACGATACATCATGAGAATCAAATAAAGCCTCTTGAGCAGAAAAATTCCGATGATTTTAGACTGAATTCTGCGGAATCTAGGATAAATAAGACAATAATAAAAATAATTAAGAAAGTTCTTACTGAAATAAACAAGTAAATAATTAAAACTAGATGGTTTGTGATTTAGAAAAATTTCTCTTCTAGAAATTTGTTGTTCAGGAGAGCATAGTAAAATATTTATTATTTAAATTGTTTCACATTAAAATATAACAATTTATTTGAATATAGATTTTGATCTACATGCAAGGAAGAAATGAAGTTCAATCATCTGTTTTGCTTACAAAGAATAATGATTGTGAACAGTACAGAAACTAAACCCTCCCCCACACTGTAGAACGGACGTGACCAACACCCCTTGGAGTGCTTGATTGGCAGTCCTTTTCCTTATGTTTAGTGTCCAAATCAGGTTGAATGATATTGTTGTTGTTACTTATCTCTAAGGATCTGACGGAGTCAGACCAAATCTAGGAATTCGTTGACTGAGAGGAAATCGATGACAAGGAGAGGAGAAGAGTAGATTTCGTCCCATAGTATATTCATACGATTCAGGATATGCTCAGGAGAAGCTTGGTGTCTATGGCATTTAGATCAGAGGGGGAAGGTCTTGTTACCTGCTACAAAAGTGAGGCATTTCAGGTGGCCCGAGGCGAGACGTTCAAGGCAAGTGCTGGATTTCCTGTCACAGGAAAGAGCCAGAGAAAGTTTCGGATTTCTACCCTTGTAGAAGTGGTGAGTCAAAAGTACCTGCCAATTGGCTTTAATCAGGGTTTTTCTCAGGGAAAAGAGTTCAAGGTAGGTAAGTGCGGAAGAAGAAGAAGCAGGATGACCTGAGCCTTCCTTTGCTACATTGTCTGCTATTTCATTGCCTCCAATATCCACGTGAGACGGGAGGGTTGAATGACTGTCGGCGCAATCAAAAGTTCTTTTGAATAGCTGAAAGCCACAATCCAGCAGAGGGTGTGACAAGTCTGAATGGATGGTGACCGAGTGGTTTGTGGTTGAATGAGAAGTCAGGAGTGGCTTTAAAAATATAAAGAAAAAACTCCAGTGTCGTACTATTTTCTTAATAATTAGTTCTTTGCAGTTACATATTTAGCATAATCAAACAAAGAATATCATACAATAATGAATGATGTTTGATTCCAAATTACAATTTAACTCTTAGTAATAAACATTAAGAACATTAATGAGATTAAGATACCCGAACACGTTCGGAGCACTTTTTTTGAAATACACTGCATATATTTATTGTAACCATTTTTTCTTATTTAGTTTTAGAAAGCATTAATATTGAGCTACTGACATTTGATTTATACTAATATTATTTTTCAGAAATGTTAAATATGTATACAATTTTAAGCATTTTTTAAAAAAATTTTAATTGCTACATGAAGAACTTAAATGTATTTGAAAAAATATATACCAAATAATCGATATGTTATCTAGAACATATACTAAAATTTTAACTTTTTGTTAAAAAAATAAAAAAAATTAGGGCCAGTTGAATAATACTGAAAATTTAGCCAAATTTTCTCTGCCATAATTCGAATAACAGGCTATAAATTAGGAAATATTTTTAGGTGATTAAAATTCTTTTATTACATTCTCTAGAAAACAATATACAGACTAAACTCATCACGCTTCATAGTGATATTATGAAAATATTTGGAGTTATCATTTTTGAGGCGTGGAAATTATAGGGAAAAACCTGTTCACAGAAAATCGCATTTAAAGCTTAATGTATTGTGTCTTTATAAGAAATTCTCCTATTTGCTGATTGTTTTCCGGAAAAGTAATTATTTTATGTATCTTTTAAAAGCGTACTAAATTTATATTTGAAAATTAAGCACTGTTTAAACTAATTTTTAACATCATTCTGGCCCTTTAACCGACTCAGCGTCCGTGACGTATCTGTTACGTCGCAATAAACTGGTCGAAAAGCGGCTCATGACTGCAGGGATACGTCGAAACTATCCTGTTCGAAAGCGGCCTGCGACGGCAGAGATACGTCGCAAAGTTTTCACCGAAAGCGGCCGCGACGTATATTTTCACATAGTAGAAACCACTTATTTTTGCTTTCCCCCTAATCGGTGGTTTGATTGATCGGTCTTAATCACTCAAACCACACTCCTTGGAGACTTTTCTTTGAGAACTACAACTCAGCCTGAATTTTACGACAAATATCTAAAATACTGATTATTTTTTTTGCCAAGATTCAACTTTAAAATTTAATAATCTATAAATTTGTTGCTTTAGAAATAAAATAATGCAAGTTTATACATTATTATTTTTAATTTTAGTTCCTAAGCTAATTGAATTAGGCGATTTTATTACACAAAAATTTTAAATCCATATGTACTTTTAAATTACTAACGAGCTTGCCTTATTTTCTAAGTTGAATTTTAATAATTTCCCTGCTTATGCTAATTATTTCTTACATCTTAGTCAATTTAATTCAGTTTTTATTGTTTTTGACGGCATTTTTTATTGACTAGTTATGACTGAAATAAACAAATAAATTTCGTAAATGGAAATTATTTAATTTCCATCGAAAGAGCTCATGGCTGTTATAGTAAATTCGATGTGTCCTCCATAATAAATAACATTTACCTTAATGACTAAAATTCATTTCATTTGCGTTTTTATTTTTGTGCATTAGGAAAAAATTTACTAATAAGTTTACTCTCTGCATATTGCTTTTTATTTCGTTATTACTTTAATTTCTTTTTACATACACTTCAAATGTTGATAATAAAACAGAAGTATCATCTTAAGGCAATCGAATAACATGATTGTCTCATAAGTGTGTAGCCAAGAATATTATACATGTGTTATTTCTTTTTAATGAAACATAATATTGAAAAATATAGCAACACTGTTAACTGTTGCAAAATATAAAAAAAGTCATTATTTTAATATATCAATGTTAAAAAGGAACTATTTCTTAAAAATTGTACTATATTAGAAATTTTCTCGATTGAAAAATAAACTACAATATTTCTGATATTAGCTGTGAAAATCATTATATTCTATATATTTTTTTAATTTGCATACATGTAATAATTTTTCTTCATTACGTAACGATAATATTTAATAAAGTAAAATTCCTTACTAGAAATTTATTGCAGATTTAAAACGAAATAGATTTATGAGGAATATAAATAATCAAATTTTTAAACAGTAAACTGTTCAGAAGCAAAATAATGGAATTTTCTATTTAAAGATGAGCTAAGCTTTTTAATGCAGAAAATATTTTAGCTCTTTTATTTTAGAAGGTGTGTGAAATGGAATGATCCTATCGAAATTGTGGATTAGTGAATCGAAATCATATTAATGCTACAATCTAAGCAATTAAATTTTTAACCAACAGAAAATAATTATTTTATTATTACCAAATTTATTTTTAAAATAAGCAAATTATTAATACGCAAGTTTTACAAATCGTTATCTTTTAACGCGATCCATATTAGGTATAAAAAGAAATTTTTAAATATAATAATCTTAACCAGAGAATTTCTTTTTATAAAATATGGTTGTATATTACTTAACTCTTCTTATTTGAATTAAAAATTAATTTTCTGGTTTATCTTTGAAACATAAAATGGTATATTCCATATACAATTGATTCTGTTATTTTAATCTAAAAATGTAATAAACGCATTATATATTTCAAATAAACTTCTTTTAAAAAATTAAAGTTTTGAAAACAAAGAACATTCACTTTGAAAAATCTGAATGAAATAGTATGCTAAAGTTATATGACTATAGAAATCATAGAATGTTTAAATTTAGTTGTGTTGTTACAATCTGAAATAACGATTACAAGATACAGATGACATAAATATGATTGATTATATTAAAGGGACAAAATTGATTACAGAAATAAAATGAAATTCAAAATGAGATATTGGTTTAGAAATAAATTAATTAGCTGTTCAAATTATGTAAAAATTATTTATTTTCTTAAAATACATATGAATTTGAGCTCGCAAAATAATCATTGTTTATTATAAAATATAATATTAATACAATATTTAAATTCCAAGCTAATCCTTTTTATGAGAATATGGTGTTATTTATTTGAGTAAAAATAAACCATATTAAGTAAAGTTAACAAATTCAGGGCAAACTTATAGTACATCAGTTATATGATGATCTAAAAATATAATTATAAAAAAAGATTCATTATATTGAATATTCATTAACGTTCATAACACTGATCAATTTAGAATTAAAGGAATGCTCTGAATTTATAAAATAAACAAATAAATAAAAAAGCAATCTTTCGATACCAAACATAACTTTTTCGCCTTAAGTAAATTTGTGAAAATTTAAAACATTAAAGTTTTTCTAAACTAGTAATATATAAATATTAAGCATAGAAAAATAAATGCTTATAAAAATTTTTGTTGTTTAGATTTTCAAGTCTTAAATATATATCCTCTGTCAATTTAAATAATGATTACCTTTTCAATTTTGATAATATTTTACGATTTTTATTCTTGATATATAACTTTGTGATATTCATTATATTGAAAACATAATACTGTTTTAGCACATTTTGTATAAATTTTTTTGTACGCTGGCTCCCATTTCTACGACCTTACAATATATAGAAAAATACTTGCATTTTTTATACGTAAAAATTCATTTGAATTTCGAAAACATTTGAGATAATTTTTAAAAAAGGAATTATATGATTAAATTCAACTTTTCAGACCTAACTTCGGATTTAGATATTTATTTGTTTAGTCATTAAATCGTTTATTAATGTTAATGTTAACAATACAAAATAACAAACACTGAAATAAAATTATTCTTTCAAAAAATAAAATGTAGTTGAAATGCAATCAAGGATATTAAATTTGAATTATAAACGCAATTTGTGAAATTTTCTGTTTTCAGAATTTTTAAAATTCAAAATAAATTGCTGTTTGGAAATTTTCTATCCAAAATTCTAGCTTACTTAAAAAAAAGAGAATATTTATAAAATTGAAAATTTTTAAAGGATTCCTGCAATCTTCTATGATTTTATAAGCAAAATTTGCTGTGTATCATTTTGTTTCTATCATATTGATACTAAAATATTTTTTGTTATGCAGCAGTAGTTATAAATAGCTCCTATAGGATTCAAACATTTTTCACTTAATTATTTCCTTTCCTTAAAACCTTGCGAAGTTTTTTATCACAGATAATTGGAACAGGATGAGGTATTAAATTTATTTTCTCTTCAATTTTTACAAGTATTCGATTATTAACAGTACTGTTTCAAACAGCTTCCCATATATCCCCTGTATATACATCGACACTTCGTTTCAATGAAGATAATTCATTGCACATGTGGTTTCCTGTGTGGTTAAAGATGTTTTCATTTAGTTACAGATGGAATGAAAGGGGATTTTATCGATTACTCTTGTTGAAGTAGACATGTGAGAAACTGCTTTTTCTCACCATGATTCATTCCAGATATATGATAATTACATAAAGGTTTTGCAATTTGTAATACAATAAAATATTACCAATGCAAGAAATTTTCATAAAAATATTTTTATAATGGAGTAATAATAGCCTCTTAGCATTTTATTATATATTATGTGATGTAAAATTAAATATGAGTTCAGTAAAAACTAGTTATAAATTTATAAGATTCTTTCGTACAGTAATTTTGCAAAATTAAGTTGTAATGATTCTTTTGTTTTTTTTTATAATTATACATAAAGTTCAGTTCATAAACGCTAGATTAATATTTAAAAAATAACTCGAGTAATGCACTTGTGAAACCAAATATTCCATTTATATTGAAATAAATTAAATGTAACAGTTTAAGATTCTTATTAGTACATGCACTGATATATATTTCAATTCAGATTGACAAATGAAATTAATTTTCATGTATTGTTGCAAAGGATATTTTATCTAAGGTTGTTCTGTTACGAGTAGAAAAAATTAATTTAACAAATAAATTTGGGCTTTAATGTTTTTAAATAAAAAAAAAAAAAAAAAAAAAAAAAAACAAATTTTATCTATGAATAAAAGAGCATATGTAATATATATTTTTATATATATATATAGTTCTGCTAAAAAAATTAAGTAAATTAATAATTTTAATATATTTCTAATTCATTTAGACTGTTGAATTATAGAAACGTATAAATAATCTAAATCAGCCTTGCTATGTGTGCTGAAAGTATTATAATATTGAAAGGGTTTGAAAAATATTTATTTACTTGCATTAAATAAGTATAAAGTTTCTACTTCTGTAACTTTTAAAATGGAATAAATTGAGACTTCATAACGTTGCTTGAAGTACATTGCTAACTTTTTTTTTTATCATTTAATGATTTCAATTGTTCGCCTTCATGTTACATATCCTCTGAGCTTATAGGCAACACACCAGCTCTTTTATTAGTATAAATTACTAAATAGCAGTATATACATTTCAAATCACTATTATGAGGTCTATCAAAGTGCTTAACTCCAAGAATTGAGAAAAATGTATTTCCAGATGAAAGTAAATATATAATAAGGACGTAACACAGTAATCTCTCTCTTCCTCTCTCAAATAATTTAAAGTGATTAGGAAAAAGAAAGATATGTTTAGGAAAAGCTTTCTTAAAAAAAGGTTGTCACATGTATTGAAAAAATTTAATTTAAATTCTTTTGAGTTTCAAATTCATTTTCTAATTCACCAGATTGCTTCCTAATAATAGAAAATTATTTTGAGTTAATGAGAATAAGTATATTGAATACTTAACATATGTGTTTTAGGCAATTTATTTTTCGTCCATCACTTGGAATTCTTTTCGATTAAAATACAACTTTAATTTAATAAATATCTTATTAAAAATATCTAAATATTTTTAATATGAAATAAATAAATTGTAAAAGCAATAAATGATTTTATAATATTGTTTTAGAATGTAAATATATAAGAAATATCATAAATAAAAGAAAGTACACAATCAGCAAATATAATGTGTTAAAATTTCTTATGCAGAACAATGTTAATGCTAGTTTATCTACATGTATTTGGCATTACATAGTCTTATTTTAATATACAATAATACAGAAATGAAAATTAATCCTTTTTTTGTAAATATTTAATTTTTGGTCTAAAAAACTTTTCCAAATATTTAAATATCAAGTGAAAGTAATTTTTCAGATATAGTATAAACTAAGAACATTACACACATTTGTTCACAATGTTATGCAAATTTTCTAATGTTTTGTTTAATCGTTTAAACTCAAAACATTTATAGATGAATAAATTAAAAAGCTTTAATTAATGTTTTTGAAAATAACATTAAAAAACTGAAAAATAATTAAGCCTTTTATTTTCATATAAACACCACACTAATTGCTACATAGATGTATTCATATAAAGTAAAAATTTGTTTGGGTTAAGAAAAATGTAATGTGAGAAAATGTATTTTTACTAACATTATTTTATTTTATTGTAATAAAAATTTGAAAAGCTTCTGTGTCTCATTCAAAAAGGGAAGTTACCATTATACAGAATATAATAAATATACAAGAAAATGTGACAAACAACTTTCTTAATTAAACTGCGTAAGAAATCTAAAACATCATAATTTGTGGATACCGTTTTTCTTTGAATTTCATATTATTTACCAAGTCAACCTAAAAACGCTGAGGAATATCTTCAATCATTTTCAATTACACAAAAAAACAGTTATTTATTACTAATTTTTGCTTTTTAAGTTTCATACAAAAATAAGATATATGTTTTCGTTTTAATCACTTTTACTGGGATGTACAATCTTTCTGGCAAATGCATACAACCCTAGATAGGGTAGTTAGTGGTAAGTGACATCCCTCCCTCTAAATTGAGTGATGTGACAGTTTTCAGGGGGGTAGGAAATGTTCCCAATGAGAATGGGAAACAGTCGACGATTTTTGTATAGTTTAGGAAGGTGGCTGTGGAATGAAAAAGAAGTACATCTGGTTTTAAAGAGGAAACATTTTTCGAAGATTCTTGAAATTTTCTGAGCCGCTGAGTCGGTTAAACGCCCACATCCGGTGATTTAAATGTTTACTTTGGGTTTCCTAATCTTTACGAAATCCTTCATATCTCGCAATCTAATTAACGTAGTGACAAAAACAAACCTGTTTTGGAAAGCTATTTAAATTTCTTGTTTACCTAAAGAATAAAATAAATTTATCATTTTTTTGTCGAAATTCACATTTTACTTCCTTAAACGTGATATTTAATACAAAGAGAAATTTCACCGATAATAGGATGTAGGCATTTTGCTTTGCTCGTTACTCATGTGAACGAAAAAAATCTTTAGCTTATTAACAATCTCTTTAAAGAACTAAGAAAGAGTTTACTTTGTAACAAAATTATTCTACTATATTTTTTTAAGTGATCTTCATTAATATAATTAAGAATAATTTGCCGGTAACACATAAACTTAACAGTTTTATTTGTTAAATTAATTTTCTTATTTAATATTCATATGTGTGATATGGCCCGATATGACACACTCAAGTGACCTTATAAGTGATTAAACCACAAAATTTTTATCTCAACACTGTGGTTACATAACAAAAGAAACCACAAAAACCTTTCTGTTACATCGACGGCTCTATGAAATTAAAAGTTTTCACACTGTTCATAAGAGTAAAATTTTCTTTATTATAAAAATATAAAAAGTAAAAGAAAAATCCTTCTCAGTGGTTTTGTCATCTTTTAAGATCTTTTTAAGAATATTTTATTTCAAATATCATATCAAATTCATTAAAATTAAATTAATTATAAATATATTTATAACAGAAACATTACTTTCATTTTGCCTCTAGTTTTCGAGAATAAAATGTAAAATGCATAAAAGTAATTTCAAAAATCGATAATAAACCAAAGAAATCTCTTCAAAAAATTTAATACTTTAGAAATGAAGTAAAAACTTTTTAAGTGAACAATTTGAGAGAATAACTTTAACATTATTTTATTTAGAAGCAAGTGATCGCAAAATTTAATTTTTTCAATGCAATTGGGAGCAGTTATTTTAATTTACAATTAACAATTCTTTTACACTTAATTTATGTATACAATAAATTAAATTAATTGTTCTATATTTATCAAATAGTCATTAGAAAATGGAAAAAATGATAAAATGATTTGATAAAATTTTATAATTTCTATGAAAGATTTTGTAGACTTATTTCATGTAATTTTAGTAATTACCTTTCTCGAATTCATCTAAATCAAGTGTCACAGATATATATTTGAATAAAAGGATATTTTTTAACAGAAAAATAAATCAATATTGGTTTTATATAGAAATAATAAATAAATTTTGTTTTTTGATATCTAAAAACTATGATGGTATTTATTTAAAATCAAAAGTAAAGTATAAAAAAATTATAATAAGTAAAAATTAAAAATTTAAAAAACCATGTTTCAATATATTTTATAACTTATTAAGATAAAAATATGTTTTATGCAAATTTCGATAATATTCGAGAAAAAATTTTCTTTGAAAATAGCACAAATTGTTTAAAAGTGAAAATTAAATTTTGGCTTAAAGAAGATTCTATTTAAAGAATTTTCTTATTTTATTTTTCTGATTCCAAAATTCTTAATTCAGAAAAATATGAAACCACAATAAATTACAATATCACCCAAAAATTCACTTAATAAAATAAAAAATACTTACGATTGACCGAAAAACTTCTCCCAAACAAAATAAATACTTGGTAACAAATAGTTTTTGTTAAAATAATTTTCATGCCCAAATTTTAAAAAAACTTTTATCTTCATAAAACCGCCAGAAATATCACAAATATTGAGTGGAAGTATTTGTTGAATACGCTGATACGAACAAAGTTCGCCTTCGTGTCCAGAATTTTGTATGTTGTACAACAAGAATTCCAAAACATTGGGCTGCATCTCATTAACAACACCTGTGATTAGTGACTCATCCTCGGGTACTAACAGAAGAAATCTTCTCAACAATATTCCATCATTTATATCTTCATTATACATTAGATTAAATAAATAAATAAAATCGTGTAAAGGTAAATTTGAAATTTTCTTAAATATCTTCTCCCTTAAATTTACGTATTTATACAAATACTGCGGCAAATCCATCGACTTCTTTAAATGACGTCGTTGAAAGTCTTTCTCATGTTGTATCAAGAATCGTGTGCATAAGCTTGCAAAACTATCTTCAATAGCTTCAGCAATCAGCGCTTTGTCAATTTTCGTTGATAAGTTTAAATATTTTATTGATGGTGAGTCAAGGTATTCGAAATGGTCGTCCACGAGTTTTTTATTAAGTTCCTTTCTGTGTTCTGTATCCAGAATGACTGTCAATAAACGAGAACTGCTTGCAGGACGACCGAGATAACTGTAAACAAAACTTCTCACTTCTTCCTTCATCTTTTTAAACTTTTTTAGAAAAAAAATTAAAAATCCAAAGAGTGAGAGCAGCTAGTCTTGCAAAAATGAAGCACAGCTGGGGAACCAAGCAGAGTGTTGAGCACCACAATACAAAATAAAACCAGTTTTTGTACCTTTCAAACTCTGATCTTGTGAATTCGAAAAATACTACGAGCCATCTATCGGCTATATAAGTAATTTCCAATCACATGCATTTTCAGTATATTCCTAACATAATGAATAATTTTTAATTATTAGCAACTTTCATTATTTTTGTATTTGTTCGCCTAAATTAGAGAAGGAAAAAAAATGTAACAAGATGACGTTTTATTTATTTATTATTATTATTTTTTTGCATATAATAAAAATTAAAAAAGAAAATTTACAAATAATAATTAGATTATTTAGAACACATTTCCGCTTGTGAATAGTTCCTTACATTTTTTTAACACTGCGTGATGGATAATCTAACGATCAAAAAATTTTTTTACACTAGCTAGTAAAATGGATTCTAGGAGATATCGTTTTGTCGAGAGTGGCATCTATTAAAGTTCTGCAACGCACGAAAATCGGAAAAATCCCAACCACCCACTCACACTGATGCGCATACATGAGCAATTAATAATAATGACTTTGAACGCACTTGTGTTTTCAAATATTTTCTTACTATTTTTAACATTACATAGTGAGTCTAACGGCCAAAGCATGGCATTTTATCACCCAGGGAATAAAATCGTTTCAGGCAAGAAATTTCGTTGATAGATTCTGATATCAAAGTGTTGCAATGGACGGAACTTATTAAAATTGCAAGCACTTACTTATACAGATATGCATGTGGAAGGTAGAAATACAGCATTCACCTCACGTTCATCAATAGTGGCTGAGATTGAACCCAATACCTTCCACTCTATAGAGCTCCATGGTATCACTAAGTCACGCTAAGCAATATTTCACTCATTTTGTAAGAAAATAACAACTTCATTTAACACCATACACATTGTTAGCATATTTTATTTATGTAATATAAATTTTAGCATGTGAAAGAGTTATATATCATCACTCATTAATTTCTGATCGCTGTGGTGTATTATTATTGAATTGATTTTTATTTAAGTTGAAATACATTATGGAGAAGTATTTTTGTATAATGCATTTAAATAACTTGAGGGAAGGTATCTAAATATCAGGGTATATAAGAGATGGTTGGGTACACAGAAAGTATAATAAGGAAGATGCATTGCTCCACGTATGCTTTAAACGCAGCAATTAACAAATGATCAAACCCAGGACAGGAACAACAATTTCATGTTCCGCATCGCATTCTCTGCATTCCCATCCTTCGTTCCCCGCACATATTTGATACACTCATTCAAATTATTTAACTGCGCTGGATAAAATGGATATTAGATTATGGTCCCCTTCTTCAATAATTTAATCCCTAAATACAAAACATAAAAATCGCAGTGGGAAATAGGTGCTTTATTTAAGAATAAATCGTAAAATATTAATTACCAGCGTTATTTTTGACAACGAAATGAAGTCCCAAATATATATGATGTAAAAACAAATCAAATGTTATTTTGACTGCTAGTAAATTCTGCTTAGTTACGTTTCAATTGCACACTGAAGTCGAAATTTCCATTATCCGAGTTCCTATGCTTTTTTTCCTTGTTATTAGTAATGTATCAAGAAAACTGTAAACTAACACGGTGTAATTGAAAACAATACTTCTACAAAAATAAAAACAGAAATAGATACCACATTTTTTCAGAAAATGTAAAAAAGAAGAAAGGATTTGAAGTCGCACTAATTTTTTTATTACCATTGTGGTTGATTATGGATGACAATTTTAAAAATGGGGAAACAGCCACTCACTGTGGTTCTTGCAGCGATTGAAATTTTCAGATGGAATATTACATTACTAACTAAGCAACTTTACAGTGAGCTCTAATCAACGTTTGTTACGGTTTAAATTAGTTGAAAAATGTTATAATCAAATTTCTATATAAATGAAACATTTTTTTTATTTTAATTTATACAGAGACCGACATTACGATATTAAATTTCATGCACTTTCGTCTCAATTATCGTTAAGCAAAAATCCAACAGATATTCTAGAATTTCATTTACACATAAGTTATTTCATTCCCTGAGAAAGTCTAACTTATAAATCCAAAAACAGAACATCACAAGAAATATGAAACTTAACACACGATACTGTTATTATCCTAAGAATATTTTCTGCTTTTGATTTATTTTTTAGTACAGATAAATTCATAAGCAAATTCTTTAATGTTAATAAAGACACATGTTTTTAATACACGTGTTTATAAAAATACGCGCAAGTCATTTAAGTATAAAAAATTTTCATAACTTTGTTTTTTACAATTTAAGTTCAAGTGCGTACCACGCCTTGATATATATGTTAAACAAAGAATCTTAAATATTAAAGTTATTTCATTTTGAATGAAGATGAGAGTATGAAATAGAGAAGTGTCATTGTCCACATTTTAATTATTAGGTATAACTGCACATGAAGTGTTGGAAAGTCAAGGATAACAGGTAATAAATACTTTTGAGTGAGTTTTAATAAAATTTGTCCCTTATCTCTAAAGAAAAATAAGATTAAATTTCACTGGGAAACTTTTTTAATATAATTATCTTTTTTATTTGGCCGCCGAGAAGTTGTTTAGCATTGAGTGTAAGAGTATATATATATATATATATATATATATATATATATATATATATATATATATATATATATATATATATATATATATATATATATATATATATATATACATACGGTGACACATCTGGAGGTTGTAAAATTTCATTTGCTTGCATATTATATTTCTCGCTCTGTCAAAATAATAAATAACTTTGTAATAGGATTAAATTATATTTTTAATCATTTTAACAATCTAGAGAAGAAAGAAATAAAAAGCAGAAAGGGATTTGTGTGCAATTACTTTCAATTAACTATATTTATGCAAGTACTCATTCTAAACTCACGTGCATCTGTCATTATGAGCATGCACATGTGTCATTCCGACATAATGTGATATTTTATATAATTATTACAAAATTATAAAACATAACCATAATATTGTTGTTTAACTAAGTTTTATTATATTATGGAAGTAAAAATTAAGCAGTATAATTTTTTTGCTTGCTTGTGCTTATTTATTCTGTGCTTTATTTATTATTTGTAAAATTAAAACTTAAAAAATTAAACAAAAAATTTGCTGATTACTGTTTATGAAAATTTGTCATTCATTTGATGATCTCAGAAAAAATTGGCTGGAAATGGGTTTGATCTTTTTGTCCGCTCAGTGACAACTTACATGGAATAATTCGATATGATCTTAACAGCTTATTGTAAATTCCGAACCACAAGATTCGGTTCTCATCTAGAAATAGGAAATCCAATCCATCAGTGTCTGATTTTATGAAATTAAAAGTTAATTTATTCTCATGTGTCGCCAAGAAATAATTTGCAACCCTGTGGGACAGACACGCGACAGTGGAACAATTGCTTATTTCATGTAACTAACCCCTGTTGGAAGAAAAATCAGAAATTGTTTGAATTTTCTTGGGCCTGTCCAACTTCCCCACACACTGTTCAAAATACCCCTTTTGCATAGGAAAATTTCTATCGTGTGTGGCGGGCTTAGGCAGAAGGGTACTACTTTGCCTGTTCCTAAACAAAGGCATCTAGCCCCTCAGATACCTCCCATTATGTCGGGGAGACCGGCGGCATGCGGTAACTTTAATCAGGCCGCACACTGAGGGAGCATATCTCCAATGCAAACCTATTGCTTCTCCATTATGCTGCCACACGCGAGCGACCTGTGGAAAAGTACCGCACGTTGAAGCGATGGAAGCAAGATCTTACGCATGCGCAGTACATCGGAGTTGATATTGTTTACATTTCTACGCTTCTTCTGTTTTGGCGTTTACTTCTGTTTGTTTCGTTGTCTTCTGCTTTTGTGTTTGCCTGAGAACTTATGATGCCTCTAAATCGTTGATATTGTTACTAAATACTAGAGGTTTGGAAAGAAAAGAAAATATCTTAAATGAATACTTTATTAAAAAATGATATTAACATGGCTTTTACATTTTAAACACAAAATGTAATTTCATTTTGTTCCGCATTTGAAAAATAAAATTATCTCATAAGGCCAGAGTAGTAGGAAAAGCCTGATTCTACGACCAGGATTACCAGGATTATTTTCCCACCTTGTTCCCCCCCCTTCGTGACGTCATGAGCTCGTCAAAGAGTGCGGAGGTCTTTTGAGGGTGAGCGAGGTCCCTTCCCTCCTCGTGTCGTCACGATGTCGTGTAAGAGTACCAGGGTAATTTGATCCCCTCCTTCGTGACGTCATTAGCTCGTGTAAGAATACGGGGTTCTTTTAAGGGGGTTGGGGACCCCTCTGTCGTGATGATTTCGTAGAAGAGTACGAGGGTCTTTTGAAGGGAAATGGTGACCCCCCTCGTGCTGTTGCTTGGAGTTGTTGATTACAAAGAATAAATGATTAATACAACAAATTTCTGCATTATTTTACTATAAATTAATAATTTCATTGATTTATAACATCTATTTTCCAAGATTAATTAAATTATATACGTTTAATGACTAACCAGTTATAAATTCTGATTAAAAAAGATCAAATTGATATGTTAGCAAATCGATTTCCTTGATTTTATACATTTATTAATATTTATCAATAAAATCAAAATTGGATTCAAAAACGAAAAGTTGAAAATAAAAGTTTTATCATAACAAAATATTAATGGAAAGATATACAAATAACTGCAGAAGTTTATAACAATATAACAATAATAAATAAACAAAATTTAATAAAATACAACTGTAAGATTTAACAATCTTTTTAAATTAATCTATAAAAGGCTCATTTATAATTAATTTTGCTAATAATCCTGATAATAATAAGAAAGCAGAATGAGAGAAAGAGAGATGTGATTTATTGTTACTTATAAATTATGTTATTTCTTATTTATTCTTGATCTTGAGACTGATTGCATATCTAATTTTCAAAATAAGAAATAATTGTCACAAAATAAAAAAATCTTTTAAAGCTAAGATGTTTTATAATATTTATAATATTATATATAGTTATTCGTTTTTTAAAAATATTTTATAGAGATACTTTTTTTTCTATTTAACTAAATGCAATATATTTATGTAAAATTCATAAGTACACAAAATATCTTACTTGATCAGTGATTATTCCATTCGTATAGAATTTAATTCCATTATAAAAATTCAAGAAATTCGCATTTGATTCAAACTTGACAAAATGAAACAATAGATTCTCAGCTGCTCTAGTTTTCTGTAATTGCAAGAATGCAGTTATTCTTACAAGAATGACAAGCTTTCGCTATTGTTCGCAATAAAATTACGTTTCTCAAGCCCCCTTTTTCAGTGTCCAATGTCCAATGAGGCATGCTACAATAGTCAGAAGAAAAAAAACATTATTTTCAGAAATTCAATTCAAACTTGAAAAAGTTACAATATCGATTCTCAGCTGCTCTAGTTTTCTATGACAGCAAAAATGTAGTCATCCTTATTGCAGAGAATGAAAAGCCTTCACTATTGTTCGCAATAAAATAAAGTTGCTCAAGTCCCCTTCTCCTTTGTCCAATGATGCATGCTACAATAGTAAGAAAAATAACACGTGTCAAGTATTCGCTATCGCTTACAGTCATCAATATCAATCATGCTATCTCCTTAATACTGCTATCTATTATCAAAAAGAAAACTTATTGATGACCACGTAAGTAGTAAGCGCGGGGATATACGAGGCAGAAGGAGGAAACAACTCAACAATGGGTAGGGGGAAAGGGAATGAATTTCTCCTGTAAGACTACGAGGGTATTTTGAGGGGGCGTGTCACTTGACTTATACGAGGCAGAAGGAGGAAACAACTCAACAATAGGGGTTTCCGAGAGGGAGCAAATTTGTGACGTCATAGGCAGCGTGTTCCAACATGCAATGTTTTGTGACGTCATTTCAAGATGGCGTCTTTCTAAATACTGTTACATGTCGTTTCGATATCGTTATGTTCATGGCGCCGTCTGTGAGCGGAAAGAATTATTTATTTTTTTCGAAAAATTACGATTTTTTTTTTTTTTTTTTTTATTTGCCGTGGTTGGGAATAGAACCCAAATCATCTGGATAGTAAGCGTACACCTTTGTCATTGAGCCACCAGGACTTAGTAAGTGGATACATTATATTTTTGAGACCGTTTTCCCCTAGAATACAACCCACCTGACAACTTAGGGGGAGTATTTTTGCGCAGGTGTGGCTTTCGGCATACTTTCTAGATAATAAAAAGTCTCTCAAGAAGATAATTCTGTCACATTCGCTATGGAGATTTTAAATATGAAACATCCTTTTACTATGATAGTAGCTGGACCTACTGGTAGTGGGAAAACACATTTTGTAAAGAAATTAATCGAACATAGAATGATTCACCCTTTTCCAAAAACTCTACTTTGGTGTTACGGAGCATATCAAAAACTTTACGAAGAAATGCTAGGCATAGAGTTTTATGAAGGTATAGCGCCTAATTTCAATCAGTATTCCAAAGCTTTGATTGTCATCGACGATCTCATGAGTGAATTGGGAAACGATTCCAAACTGACAAAATTATTCACAAAAAGGATTTCATCACAGAAATGTTAGTGTCGTTTTCTTGTGCAAAACATTTTTTCATAAAGGAAAAGAAATGAGAGAAATTTCTTTAAATTCACATTATCTGATATTATTTAAAAATCCTAGAGACCGATCCCAAGTTTCTCACCTGGGAAGACAGCTGTATCCAACAAAAACCAAATTTTTTCCAGAAAGCTACGAGGATGCTACATCAAAACCTTACAGCTATTTACTTGTTGATTTGAAAGCTGATACTGATGATTCTCTGCGAATGCGTACAGGAATGTTTCCAGGGGATAAATTCTGGATTTATCAGCCACAATGATATTTTTTAAGCATTCACAGATCTATAAATAGAAAGTCTGTGTTGATTCTTTTCATAATTTCTCAAGATGTCAGTATGTGCAGAGCAAACGCTAGAGCTCTTGAAAATAATTTCTAAAAGTAAAAGCGCAAAGCCTATTTTGAAAAAGTGTTCAAATACTGTTATTAAAACATTGTGTGAATGAGCAATTAACGTGTTAAAGGGTAACATACCACTGACAAAGAATAAAAAAATCGTTTATCTTCTTACAAGCAAAGTTTACGAAATCTTTCGGATAGAAAAATTCCTCTTTACAAAAAAAGGCAATTGTTAGTTCAACGTGGTGACGGATTTCTCTCAATATTATTACCTGCTGCTATTTCAGTTATTAGCAGTCTCATTCATGGAGCACAGTAAAAAATTTATGTTAGTGCCCGAAGATCGTTATTGCCCGAAGCTCTTGATTATCTATCAGATCTTGATAAACAAATGAAACACATTCTTCAACAAAAACATTTATCTGAAAGTGAGAAAGCAACATTATACTTACAAATCTTGCAAAAATACACAAATATTTCAATCGAAAAATCGTTACCAACAGAAAGTAATGAAGTTGTTCCAGAAGAGTCTCTACAAAAATCCCCTGCAAAAGAATCATCTATGACAGAATTAGAGTCTGCAATAAAAAAAAAAGAAATGATATTGAAGAAAAAGCCATTACTGTGGCCCCGATGCGTTATAAGAAAACTGTAAAAGAAGTCTTTCAATTTCTCAAGCAACAAAATTCCTTAACATGGACTCCTGAAGGAAAAATCATATATAAAAACACAATTATTCCTGGCAGTAACATCGTTACTCTTATTAATGATTTTTTAAGAAATAAGAAAAAGGCTCCTATAGGAAGAAGTATTTTTCTAAATGTTTTAAAAGAATCAAAATTTCCTGAATTGGATGTAAATAAAAAATTGTATAAAAGTTATCATGAACTTGTAAAACCTGTTATGTATGCTCGTAAAAACTCATGGATTAAACTTTGAACAATAAAATATTTATCAAATCATCATTATTGTTTCTATTTATTTAATATAATCATTCTTTCAATTTAGAAAAAAAAAATTTTTTTTTAATGTAATATCTCAGAGTATGAAGTTATTCCTCTAAACAACAGAATAAACTTTTTCCTTCTCATCATTGATATACAAATGCGTGCGCACGCTGACATGCACACACACATGTAATAAATAAATGAAAAAAAATACTTGCAAGATATATAAAAAAATTCCATTTTAAAAAGCATATGGAAGTGTAGACAAATCTTTTTGAATAGTTCTTTTATCATACACTATACGATAAAGTTTTTTCTCGGCCTTACTTAACACTTTCCTCTTCTTGGGTTCTCGAGTTATTTTATGAGGATTTAAGATTGTTAGACTGGTTTCAGTATCCATGTCGCATACGAGACTTTTCACTGAATCAAAATTTATTATTTTCCTGTTTGCAAAATTTAGAGTAAATCCCCTTACTTTGCAACAGGTATTACCTGTAGCTGTTTCATAGGCATAGTTCTTTGGTCCTCCTGTAAAATAACATAATAATAATAAAAGGCTAAAAACTAAAACATCAATAATGTTTGAATGAATGAATGAAATTTAGATTAAAAACTAACCGGAAACAAACTTAGTGATAATGTCACCGTCCAGTTCATCTGTAAATTCACCCAAAAAATTCCCAAGTGGAGGATCGTTTATGCCGTCGCTAGAATATACGACAGAATCAGTATCATGATACAATACAGCTCGACCCAATTTATCCATTTCGGAATATAATTTAAGACAAGCCCAAGCAGTTGTGAAAGCAGCCAAGAATATATTTGTGGAGATATCTTGACTTAAGAATGCCTTTTTTTTGTCCAAACAATTGCCGCCACTTCGGGTGTAGGAAAATATACATCCTTGATCTGAAATGACAATTGAAATTTAAAGAATGATAAACATATATAATCACAATATTTATTAATGCTTTTATGTGTTGCAGTAAAAAAAAAATACATACATTTTTAGTAGAGTCACAAAACATTTTATTGAACTCCGATACTGAATTCACATAACTCATTTGAGTTTTATTGGTATTCATACCCCAACTGTAAAAAAAAAATCATATATTTATATAAAAAAAAAAAAAAAAAAAAAAAAAAAAAAAAAAACGTTTTGTAAAAGAGTAAAAAAAAAATTACATACACAAAATTTATAAAAACACTCTAATAAATAAATTAATTAATTAATTAAGAAAAACAACAATAAATTCGTCTTACCGTCCCCAGAAACTGTTAACGGCTAATTTAGCTACTTGTCTTCGTCCAGGATTTTTAAGAATTACATGTGAGTCAAGCTTTACACCTTCTTTTTCCTCATATTCTAATATATATTTTTTTCGCGCATCTGGCGTAGTGCAATTGACTGGCCAACCACTACTTTCCTGTTTTATTTTTAAAAATAAATCGATGTACGAACGGAATAATAAATTTGAAGTTTCCTCAAAATGATACACTTCAAATATCTGAAATTTCAAAGAAATCAGTAAGATAAAGGTATACATTAAATGCATATTTTTTCAAATAATGGAAAAAGTATAAAATGAAAATAATTACATTTAAAATACAATATCCTTTTCTTACAGCCATCTTGCCCTCCTCCGTTACCCACGTTCCAATTATAGCACGCTCTTCATCTGTATGATGGCACGGACTCTGCTGTTTTTCCTCGACACATTTGCGACAAAGAGGAAACATGAGTTTATTTTGACAACGATATGGCAGTACAGGGATGTATAGTTGTCTTGGGGGCAAAATTTTACATTTCACGAAACCAAAGTAATTATCTAAATCAGTAAAATCTTTCGTAATAATGTTAAGGTGGCCAACTGGATATTTACAATACTTGTTTACCTAAGAGAAAAATACATCACATTTAGAGTTTTAAAATAAAATTATTTAATATAATAAGCTTTTATTTTACTTTCTTGGAAACTGTATATTCTAAAAATATTTACCCATGGATAAAGAGATGTAAAATCGGCATATTTGGCATTCCCTTCATAATATAATGTAAGAGCATTGGTTCGACTCTCCGAAAAAAGCATCGCGAGGATTTAAGCGCTCTTGAAGTTCGTGAGATAATAAAAGTTGTGAATCTTTAATAGGAAAGCCTTCACGAATCAAATATATCACGTCCTCTCATTTTGCGGATTTTCGATGAAATGACTTGTCTTTGATTTTTGCATTTCCTTTTATACTTTCCTTTTCCTACTATAGACTGTATTTTGTCAAGAGCTTTTTGTGCTAATATTTTACCACTTTCTTTAGACCTAGATTTAAGAGATTCTGAAAATTCTTGACCAGATAATACATGAAGTCACGCGAGGTGTTTTATAAATTTTGTGTATGTAATTTTTTACTCTTTTACAAAACGTTTTTTTTTTTTTTGTATATAAATATATGATTTTTTTACAGTTCGGGTATGAATACCAATAAAACTCAAATGAGTTATGTGAATTCAGTATCGGAGTTCAATAAAATGTTTTTGTGACTCTACTAAAAATGTATGTATTTTTACTGCAACACATAAAAGCATTAATAAATATTGTGATTATATATGTTTATCATTCTTTAAATTTGAAGTGTGATTTCAGATCAAGGATGTATATTTTCCTACACCTGAAGTGGCGGCAATTGTTTGGACAAAAAAGGCATTCTTAAGTCAAGATATCTCCACAAATATATTCTTGGCTGCTTTCACAACTGCTTGGGCTCGTCTTAAATTATATTCCGAAATGGATAAATTGGGTCGAGCTGTATTGTATCATGATACTGATTCTGTCGTATATTCTAGCGACGGCATAAACGATCCTCCACTTGGGAATTTTTCGGGTGAATTTACAGATGAACTGGACGGTGACATTATCACTAAGTTTGTTTCCGGATAGTTTATAATATAAATTTCATTCATTCATTCAAACATTATTGATGTTTTAGTTTTAGCCTTTTATTATTATTATGTTATTTTACAGGAGGAACAAAGAACTATGCCTATGAAACAGCTACAGGTAATACCTGTTGCAAAGTAAGGGGATTTACTCTAAATTTTGCAAACAGGAAAATAATAAATTTTGATTCAGTGAAAAGTCTCGTATGCGACATGGATACTGAAACCAGTCTAACAATCTTAAATCCTCATAAAATAACTCGAGAACCCAAGAAGAGGAAAGTGTTAAGTAAGGCCGAGAAAAAACTTTATCGTATAGTGTATGATAAAAGAACTATTCAAAATGATTTGTCTACACTTCCATATGGTTTTTAAAATGGAATTTTTTTATATATCTTGCAAGTATTTTTTTTCATTTATTTATTACTTGTGTTTGTGTGCGCACGCATTTGTATATCAATGATGAGAAGGAAAAAGTTTATTCTGTTGTTTAGAGGAATAACTTCATACTCTGAGATATTACATTAAAAATTTTTTTTTCTAAAATGAAAGAATGATTATATTAAATAAATAGAAACAATAATGATGATTTGATAAATATTTTATTGTTCAAAGTTTAATCCATGAGTTTTTACGAGCATACATAACAGGTTTTACAAGTTCATGATAACTTTTATACAATTTTTTACAAAAATATAATGTATCTACTTACTAAGTCCTGGTGGCTCAATGACAAAGGTGTACGCTTACCGTCCAGATGACTAGGTTTCCATTCCCAGCCACGGCAGATTAAAAAAAAAAAATTGTAATTTTTCGAAAATAAATAAATAATTTATTCTTTCCGCTCACAGATGGCGCCATGAACATAACGATATCGAAACGACATGTAACAGTATTAGTAGTAAGCGCGGGGATATACGAGGCAGAAGGAGGAAACAACTCAACAATGGGGTAGGGGAAAGGGAATGAATTTCTCCTGTAAGACTACGAGGGTATTTTGAGGGGCGTGTCACTTGACTTATACGAGGCAGAAGGAGGAAACAACTCAACAATAGGGGTTTCCGAGAGGGAGCAAATTTGTGACGTCATAGGCAGCGTGTTCCAACATGCAATGTTTTGTGACGTCATTTCAAGATGGCGTCTTTCTAAATACTGTTACATGTCGTTTCGATATCGTTATGTTCATGGCGCCGTCTGTGAGCGGAAAGAATTATTTATTTTTTCGAAAATTACGATTTTTTTTTTTTTTTTTTTTTTATTTGCCGTGGTTGGGAATAGAACCCAAATCATCTGGATAGTAAGCGTACACCTTTGTCATTGAGCCACCAGGACTTAGTAAGTGGATACATTATATTTTTGAGACCGTTTTCCCTAGAATACAACTCCACCTGACAACTTAGGGAGTATTTTTGCGCAGGTGTGGCTTTCGGCATACTTTCTAGATAATAAAAAGTCTCTCAAGAAGATAATTCTGTCACATTCGCTATGGAGATTTTAAATATGAAACATCCTTTTACTATGATAGTAGCTGGACCTACTGGTAGTGGGAAAACACATTTTGTAAAGAAATTAATCGAACATAGAATGATTCACCCTTTTCCAAAAACTCTACTTTGGTGTTACGGAGCATATCAAAAACTTTACGAAGAAATGCTAGGCATAGAGTTTTATGAAGGTATAGCGCCTAATTTCAATCAGTATTCCAAAGCTTTGATTGTCATCGACGATCTCATGAGTGAATTGGGAAACGATTCCAAACTGACAAAATTATTCACAAAAGGATCTCATCACAGAAATGTTAGTGTCGTTTTTCTTGTGCAAAACATTTTTCATAAAGGAAAAGAAATGAGAGAAATTTCTTTAAATTCACATTATCTGATATTATTTAAAAATCCTAGAGACCGATCCCAAGTTTCTCACCTGGGAAGACAGCTGTATCCAACAAAAACATAATTTTTCCAGGAAAGCTACGAGGATGCTACATCAAAACCTTACAGCTATTTACTTGTTGATTTGAAAGCTGATACTGATGATTCTCTGCGAATGCGTACAGGAATGTTTCCAGGGGATAAATTCTGGATTTATCAGCCACAATGATATTTTTTAAGCATTCACAGATCTATAAATAGAAAGTCTGTGTTGATTCTTTTCATAATTTCTCAAGATGTCAGTATGTGCAGAGCAAACGCTAGAGCTCTTGAAAATAATTTCTAAAAGTAAAAGCGCAAAGCCTATTTTGAAAAAGTGTTCAAATACTGTTATTAAAACATTGTGTGAATGAGCAATTAACGTGTTAAAGGGTGGTAACATACCACTGACAAAGAATAAAAAAATCGTTTATCTTCTTACAAGCAAAGTTTACGAAATCTTTCGGATAGAAAAATTCCTCTTTACAAAAAAAGGCAATTGTTAGTTCAACGTGGTGACGGATTTCTCTCAATATTATTACCTGCTGCTATTTCAGTTATTAGCAGTCTCATTCATGGAGCACAGTAAAAAATTTATGTTAGTGCCCGAAGATCGTTATTGCCCGAAGCTCTTGATTATCTATCAGATCTTGATAAACAAATGAAACACATTCTTCAACAAAAACATTTATCTGAAAGTGAGAAAGCAACATTATACTTACAAATCTTGCAAAAATACACAAATATTTCAATCGAAAAATCGTTACCAACAGAAAGTAATGAAGTTGTTCCAGAAGAGTCTCTACAAAAATCCCTGCAAAAGAATCATCTATGACAGAATTAGAGTCTGCAATAAAAAAAAAGAAATGATATTGAAGAAAAAGCCATTACTGTGGCCCTGATGCGTTATAAGAAAACTGTAAAAGAAGTCTTTCAATTTCTCAAGCAACAAAATTCCTTAACATGGACTCCTGAAGGAAAAAATCATATATAAAAACACAATTATTCCTGGCAGTAACATCGTTACTCTCATTAATGATTTTTTAAGAAATAAGAAAAAGGCTCCTATAGGAAGAAGTATTTTTCTAAATGTTTTAAAAGAATCAAAATTTCCTGAATTGGATGTAAATAAAAAATTGTATAAAAGTTATCATGAACTTGTAAAACCTGTTATGTATGCTCGTAAAAACTCATGGATTAAACTTTGAACAATAAAATATTTATCAAATCATCATTATTGTTTCTATTTATTTAATATAATCATTCTTTCAATTTAGAAAAAAAAAATTTTTTTTTAATGTAATATCTCAGAGTATGAAGTTATTCCTCTAAACAACAGAATAAACTTTTTCCTTCTCATCATTGATATACAAATGCGTGCGCACGCTGACATGCACACACACACATGTAATAAATAAATGAAAAAAAATACTTGCAAGATATATAAAAAAATTCCATTTTAAAAAGCATATGGAAGTGTAGACAAATCTTTTTGAATAGTTCTTTTATCATACACTATACGATAAAGTTTTTTCTCGGCCTTACTTAACACTTTCCTCTTCTTGGGTTCTCGAGTTATTTTATGAGGATTTAAGATTGTTAGACTGGTTTCAGTATCCATGTCGCATACGAGACTTTTCACTGAATCAAAATTTATTATTTTCCTGTTTGCAAAATTTAGAGTAAATCCCCTTACTTTGCAACAGGTATTACCTGTAGCTGTTTCATAGGCATAGTTCTTTGGTCCTCCTGTAAAATAACATAATAATAATAAAAGGCTAAAACTAAAACATCAATAATGTTTGAATGAATGAATGAAATTTATATTAAAAACTAACCGGAAACAAACTTAGTGATAATGTCACCGTCCAGTTCATCTGTAAATTCACCCAAAAAATTCCCAAGTGGAGGATCGTTTATGCCGTCGCTAGAATATACGACAGAATCAGTATCATGATACAATACAGCTCGACCCAATTTATCCATTTCGGAATATAATTTAAGACAAGCCCAAGCAGTTGTGAAAGCAGCCAAGAATATATTTGTGGAGATATCTTGACTTAAGAATGCCTTTTTTTTGTCCAAACAATTGCCGCCACTTCGGGTGTAGGAAAATATACATCCTTGATCTGAAATGACAATTGAAATTTAAAGAATGATAAACATATATAATCACAATATTTATTAATGCTTTTATGTGTTGCAGTAAAAAAAAAAAATACATACATTTTTAGTAGAGTCACAAAACATTTTATTGAACTCCGATACTGAATTCACATAACTCATTTGAGTTTTATTGGTATTCATACCCCAACTGTAAAAAAAAAATCATATATTTATATACAAAAAAAAAAAAAAAAAAAAAAAAAAAAGTTTTGTAAAAGAGTAAAAAAAAATTACATACACAAAATTTA
Source organism: Latrodectus elegans (assembly GCA_030067965.1). Lineage (NCBI taxonomy): Eukaryota > Metazoa > Arthropoda > Arachnida > Araneae > Theridiidae > Latrodectus > Latrodectus elegans. The sequence goes on from CM057816.1 coordinate 11,483,051, forward strand.
TAAAAACACTCTAATAAATAAATTAATTAATTAATTAAGAAAAACAACAATAAATTCGTCTTACCGTCCCCAGAAACTGTTAACGGCTAATTTAGCTACTTGTCTTCGTCCAGGATTTTTAAGAATTACATGTGAGTCAAGCTTTACACCTTCTTTTTCCTCATATTCTAATATATATTTTTTTCGCGCATCTGGCGTAGTGCAATTGACTGGCCAACCACTACTTTCCTGTTTTATTTTTAAAAATAAATCGATGTACGAACGGAATAATAAATTTGAAGTTTCCTCAAAATGATACACTTCAAATATCTGAAATTTCAAAGAAATCAGTAAGATAAAGGTATACATTAAATGCATATTTTTTCAAATAATGGAAAAAGTATAAAATGAAAATAATTACATTTAAAATACAATATCCTTTTCTTACAGCCATCTTGCCCTCCTCCGTTACCCACGTTCCAATTATAGCACGCTCTTTCATCTGTATGATGGCACGGACTCTGCTGTTTTTCCTCGACAAATTTGCGACAAAGAGGAAACATGAGTTTATTTTGACAACGATATGGCAGTACAGGGATGTATAGTTGTCTTGGGGGCAAAATTTTACATTTCACGAAACCAAAGTAATTATCTAAATCAGTAAAATCTTTCGTAATAATGTTAAGGTGGCCAACTGGATATTTACAATACTTGTTTACCTAAGAGAAAATACATCACATTTAGAGTTTTAAAATAAAATTATTTAATATAATAAGCTTTTTATTTACTTTCTTGAAACTGTATATTCTAAAAATATTTACCCATGGATAAAGAGATGTAAAATCGACATATTTGGCATTCCCTTCATAATATAATGTAAGAGCATTGGTTCGACCTCCGAAAAAGCATCGCGAGGATTTAAGCGCTCTTGAAGTTCGTGAGATAATAAAAGTTGTGAATCTTTAATAGGAAAGCCTTCACGAATCAAATATATCACGTCCTCTCATTTTGCGGATTTTCGATGAAATGACTTGTCTTTGATTTTTGCATTTCCTTTTATACTTTCCTTTTCCTACTATAGACTGTATTTTGTCAAGAGCTTTTTGTGCTAATATTTTACCACTTTCTTTAGACCTAGATTTAAGAGATTCTGAAAATTCTTGACCAGATAATACATGAAGTCACGCGAGGTGTTTTTATAAATTTTGTGTATGTAATTTTTTTTTACTCTTTACAAAACGTTTTTTTTTTTTGTATATAAATATATGATTTTTTTTTTTTACAGTTCGGGTATGAATACCAATAAAACTCAAATGAGTTATGTGAATTCAGTATCGGAGTTCAATAAAATGTTTTGTGACTCTACTAAAAATGTATGTATTTTTTTTACTGCAACACATAAAAGCATTAATAAATATTGTGATTATATATGTTTATCATTCTTTAAATTTCAATTGTCATTTCAGATCAAGGATGTATATTTTCCTACACCCGAAGTGGCGGCAATTGTTTGGACAAAAAAAAGGCATTCTTAAGTCAAGATATCTCCACAAATATATTCTTGGCTGCTTTCACAACTGCTTGGGCTCGTCTTAAATTATATTCCGAAATGGATAAATTGGGTCGAGCTGTATTGTATCATGATACTGATTCTGTCGTATATTCTAGCGACGGCATAAACGATCCTCCACTTGGGAATTTTTCGGGTGAATTTACAGATGAACTGGACGGTGACATTATCACTAAGTTTGTTTCCGGATAGTTTATAATATAAATTTCATTCATTCATTCAAACATTATTGATGTTTTAGTTTTAGCCTTTTATTATTATTATGTTATTTTACAGGAGGAACAAAGAACTATGCCTATGAAACAGCTACAGGTAATACCTGTTGCAAAGTAAGGGGATTTACTCTAAATTTTGCAAACAGGAAAATAATAAATTTTGATTCAGTGAAAAGTCTCGTATGCGACATGGATACTGAAACCAGTCTAACAATCTTAAATCCTCATAAAATAACTCGAGAACCCAAGAAGAGGAAAGTGTTAAGTAAGGCCGAGAAAAAACTTTATCGTATAGTGTATGATAAAAAGAACTATTCAAAATGATTTGTCTACACTTCCATATGGTTTTTAAAATGGAATTTTTTTATATATCTTGCAAGTATTTTTTTTCATTTATTTATTACTTGTGTTTGTGTGCGCACGCATTTGTATATCAATGATGAGAAGGAAAAAGTTTATTCTGTTGTTTAGAGGAATAACTTCATACTCTGAGATATTACATTAAAAAAATTTTTTCTAAAATGAAAGAATGATTATATTAAATAAATAGAAACAATAATGATGATTTGATAAATATTTTATTGTTCAAAGTTTAATCCATGAGTTTTTACGAGCATACATAACAGGTTTTACAAGTTCATGATAACTTTTATACAATTTTTTACAAAAATATAATGTATCTACTTACTAAGTCCTGGTGGCTCAATGACAAAGGTGTACGCTTACCGTCCAGATGACTAGGTTTCCATTCCCAGCCACGGCAGATTAAAAAAAAAAAAATTGTAATTTTTCGAAAATAAATAAATAATTTATTCTTTCCGCTCACAGATGGCGCCATGAACATAACGATATCGAAACGACATGTAACAGTATTAGAAAGACGCCATCTTGAAATGACGTCACAAAACATTGCATTTTGGAACACGCTGCCTATGACGTCACAAATTTGCCCCCCCTCGGAAACCCCTATTGTTGAGTTGTTTCCTCCTTCTACCTCGTATAAGTCAAGTGACACGCCCCCTCAAAATACCCTCGTAGTCTTACACGAGAAATTCACCCCCTTTCCCCCTACCCCCATTGTTGAGTTGTTTCCTCCTTCTGCCTCGTATATCCCCGCGCTTACTACTCATATTATTATATTGAACTGCAGAAATTGTAAGGGATTTTGAGTTCCATCCTTGTCTCACACGAGTGAATGTAAACACTTTAAAGTCCTTACTTGTAATCTGAATTTCTGATTCAGGAAGGAAAACACTGCTTCGTAGATGGTCCTCATTTTGTGGCACAGTTTCTCTATCCATAATTTGTTCAATCCACCATGGTCGAAGAGTAATTCCTTCTGAAGTTGGATAGTATTTCATTCCATATTTCTGATATTTTCTAATGTGTACTGAGACAACTCCATGGAAAGTACTGGGAAACACAAAAACGGAGTCTCCTAGAGGAAATACATCATCTGGAATCTCATTTTCATAAAATATTCCTGAAGCCTAGAAAATCAAATAAAAAATTTAAATAACTCATCACTATAAAACCACATCTCAAAAAAAAAAAAAAAAAAAAAAACATTGAATACTGAGTAACTGTAAGATAATAATAATTCGCTTAAAATAAACAGAAAACTTACTTTAGATTCTTCTTTCTTGACTTTTTTGCAGCTTTTATCTACATCTAAGTCAGAAGCATTGATAACCATCTACAAAATAAATAAAATTTGGAGTTCTAAAATATGCTTCACAGTAAGATTCACAAAAACATTTAAAATTTGATTATAAATACATGGAAATTAAAACTAACACTTACCGCATCTGCAGATTCTTTTAAAGCACGTTTGTTGTTTGGTAAAGACATGATGTTTGTGAAAAATCCAAGGAGTGCAACTTGAAATTCCGTTCAATAAATCGAACCTTTCGAAAGCTTGTAGAACAGCCGAAATGAAACACTTAGACAGGAACTAGAATTATTTTCCAAATCAACAGCAATAAAGCATTTTGATTGGTTCAGACATTGTATTCATCCGCCAAGCGCAAGCATATTGCAGTAAACAGGGTTCTTCCTTGATTGAACATGGTTCATCACACAGAAACATGTTTACTTTCATATTATGACGTCACACAACATCAGTGAATATTTTCCCCGACTAGAAAACTAGATATTTATTTTATTTATGTCTGAAAAGGATGTCTCCTTAAGATTCACTCGTTCTAACAGGAATTCGTGGGGTATTCGTTAAGGTACGCAAATCAATACCCCACGAATTCTTTTTGGAGGTAGTAGGTTCTAATCCCAAGCTCGACAATTTAAAAATAAATTTAAAAAAAAGTAAATAAAAATATAATTCCTTATTTAGTTTATAGATGGCGCCATGAACATATTGATAACGAAACCAGCCTTTTAATATATATATATATATATATATATATATATTGAAAAAATTAAAGTTTTTCAAAATAAAAAAAAATCTATGCCGAAAAATAATTTATTCATTCCACTCACAGATGGCGCCACGAACATAACGATATCGAAACGACATGTAACAGTATTAGAAAGACGCCATCTTGAAATGACGTCACAAAACATTGCATGTTGGAACACGCTGCCTATGACGTCACAAATTTGCCCCCCTCGGAAACCCCTATTGTTTAGTTGTTTCCTCCTTCTGCCTCGAATAAGTCAAGTGACACGCCTCCTCAAAATACCCTCGTAGTCTTACACGAGAAATTCACCCCCTTTCCTCTCTCATTGTTGAGTTGTTTCCTCCTCCTGCCTCGTATAAGTCAAGTGACACGCCTCCTCAAAATACCCACGTAGGCTTACACGAGAAATTCCCCCCCTTTTTTCCCTCCCCATTGTTGAGTTGTTTCCTCCTTCTGCCTCGTATATCCCGCGCTTACTACTAAGTAGTAAGCGCGGGATATACGAGGCAGATGGAGGAAACAACTCAACAATGGGGTAGGGGGAAAGGGAATGAATTTCTCCTGTAAGACTACGAGGGTATTTTGAGGGGGCGTGTCACTTGACTTATACGAGGCAGAAGGAGGAAACAACTCAACAATAGGGGTTTCCGAGAGGGAGCAAATTTGTGACGTCATAGGCAGCGTGTTCCAACATGCAATGTTTTGTGACGTCATTTCAAGATGGCGTCTTTCTAAATACTGTTACATGTCGTTTCGATATCGTTATGTTCATGGCGCCATCTGTAAGCGGAAAGAATTATTTATTTTTTCGAAAAATTACGATTTTTTTTTTTTTTTTTTTTTATTTGCCGTGGTTGGGAATAGAACTGAAATCATCTGGATAGTAAGCGTACACCTTTGTCATTGAGCCACCAGGACTTAGTAAGTGGATACATTATATTTTTGAGACCGTTTTCCCCTAGAATACAACCCACCTGACAACTTAGGGGGAGTATTTTTGCGCAGGTGTGGCTTTCGGCATACTTTCTAGATAATAAAAAGTCTCTCAAGAAGATAATTCTGTCACATTCGCTATGGAGATTTTAAATATGAAACATCCTTTTACTATGATAGTAGCTGGACCTACTGGTAGTGGGAAAACACATTTTGTAAAGAAATTAATCGAACATAGAATGATTCACCCTTTTCCAAAAACTCTACTTTGGTGTTACGGAGCATATCAAAAACTTTACGAAGAAATGCTAGGCATAGAGTTTTATGAAGGTATAGCGCCTAATTTCAATCAGTATTCCAAAGCTTTGATTGTCATCGACGATCTCATGAGTGAATTGGGAAACGATTCCAAACTGACAAAATTATTCACAAAAGGATTTCATCACAGAAATGTTAGTGTCGTTTTTCTTGTGCAAAACATTTTTCATAAAGGAAAAGAAATGAGAGAAATTTCTTTAAATTCACATTATCTGATATTATTTAAAAATCCTAGAGACCGATCCCAAGTTTCTCACCTGGGAAGACAGCTGTATCCAACAAAAACCAAATTTTTTCCAGAAAGCTACGAGGATGCTACATCAAAACCTTACAGCTATTTACTTGTTGATTTGAAAGCTGATACTGATGATTCTCTGCGAATGCGTACAGGAATGTTTCCAGGGGATAAATTCTGGATTTATCAGCCACAATGATATTTTTTAAGCATTCACAGATCTATAAATAGAAAGTCTGTGTTGATTCTTTTCATAATTTCTCAAGATGTCAGTATGTGCAGAGCAAACGCTAGAGCTCTTGAAAATAATTTCTAAAAGTAAAAGCGCAAAGCCTATTTTGAAAAAGTGTTCAAATACTGTTATTAAAACATTGTGTGAATGAGCAATTAACGTGTTAAAGGGTAACATACCACTGACAAAGAATAAAAAAATCGTTTATCTTCTTACAAGCAAAGTTTACGAAATCTTTCGGATAGAAAAATTCCTCTTTACAAAAAAAGGCAATTGTTAGTTCAACGTGGTGACGGATTTCTCTCAATATTATTACCTGCTGCTATTTCAGTTATTAGCAGTCTCATTCATGGAGCACAGTAAAAATTTATGTTAGTGCCCGAAGATCGTTATTGCCCGAAGCTCTTGATTATCTATCAGATCTTGATAAACAAATGAAACACATTCTTCAACAAAAACATTTATCTGAAAGTGAGAAAGCAACATTATACTTACAAATCTTGCAAAAATACACAAATATTTCAATCGAAAAATCGTTACCAACAGAAAGTAATGAAGTTGTTCCAGAAGAGTCTCTACAAAAATCCCCTGCAAAAGAATCATCTATGACAGAATTAGAGTCTGCAATAAAAAAAAAAGAAATGATATTGAAGAAAAAGCCATTACTGTGGCCCCGATGCGTTATAAGAAAACTGTAAAAGAAGTCTTTCAATTTCTCAAGCAACAAAATTCCTTAACATGGACTCCTGAAGGAAAAATCATATATAAAAACACAATTATTCCTGGCAGTAACATCGTTACTCTTATTAATGATTTTTTAAGAAATAAGAAAAAGGCTCCTATAGGAAGAAGTATTTTTCTAAATGTTTTAAAAGAATCAAAATTTCCTGAATTGGATGTAAATAAAAAATTGTATAAAAGTTATCATGAACTTGTAAAACCTGTTATGTATGCTCGTAAAAACTCATGGATTAAACTTTGAACAATAAAATATTTATCAAATCATCATTATTGTTTCTATTTATTTAATATAATCATTCTTTCAATTTAGAAAAAAAAAATTTTTTTTTAATGTAATATCTCAGAGTATGAAGTTATTCCTCTAAACAACAGAATAAACTTTTTCCTTCTCATCATTGATATACAAATGCGTGCGCACGCTGACATGCACACACACACATGTAATAAATAAATGAAAAAAAATACTTGCAAGATATATATCAAAATTCCATTTTAAAAAGCATATGGAAGTGTAGAAAAATCTTTTTGAATAGTTCTTTATCATACACTATACGATAAAGTTTTTTCTCGGCCTTACTTAACACTTTCCTCTTCTTGGGTTCTCGAGTTATTTTATGAGGATTTAAGATTGTTAGACTGGTTTCAGTATCCATGTCGCATACGAGACTTTTCACTGAATCAAAATTTATTATTTTCCTGTTTGCAAAATTTAGAGTAAATCCTTACTTTGCAACAGGTATTACCTGTAGCTGTTTCATAGGCATAGTTCTTTGGTCCTCCTGTAAAATAACATAATAATAATAAAAGGCTAAAACTAAAACATCAATAATGTTTGAATGAATGAATGAAATTTATATTAAAAACTAACCGGAAACAAACTTAGTGATAATGTCACCGTCCAGTTCATCTGTAAATTCACCCAAAAAATTCCCAAGTGGAGGATCGTTTATGCCGTCGCTAGAATATACGACAGAATCAGTATCATGATACAATACAGCTCGACCCAATTTATCCATTTCGGAATATAATTTAAGACAAGCCCAAGCAGTTGTGAAAGCAGCCAAGAATATATTTGTGGAGATATCTTGACTTAAGAATGCCTTTTTTTTGTCCAAACAATTGCCGCCACTTCGGGTGTAGGAAAATATACATCCTTGATCTGAAATGACAATTGAAATTTAAAGAATGATAAACATATATAATCACAATATTTATTAATGCTTTTATGTGTTGCAGTAAAAAAATACATACATTTTTAGTAGAGTCACAAAACATTTTATTGAACTCCGATACTGAATTCACATAACTCATTTGAGTTTTATTGGTATTCATACCCCAACTGTAAAAAATCATATATTTATATACAAAAAAAAAAAAAAAACGTTTTGTAAAATAGTAAAAAAAAATTACATACACAAAATTTATAAAAACACTCTAATAAATAAATTAATTAATTAATTAAGAAAAACAACAATAAATTCGTCTTACCGTCCCCAGAAACTGTTAACGGCTAATTTAGCTACTTGTCTTCGTCCAGGATTTTTAAGAATTACATGTGAGTCAAGCTTTACACCTTCTTTTTCCTCATATTCTAATATATATTTTTTCGTGCATCTGGCGTAGTGCAATTGACTGGCCAACCACTACTTTCCTGTTTTATTTTTAAAAATAAATCGATGTACGAACGGAATAATAAATTTGAAGTTTCCTCAAAATGATACACTTCAAATATCTGAAATTTCAAAGAAATCAGTAAGATAAAGGTATACATTAAATGCATATTTTTTCAAATAATGGAAAAAGTATAAAATGAAAATAATTACATTTAAAATACAATATCCTTTTTCTTACAGCCATCTTGCCCTCCTCCGTTACCCACGTTCCAATTATAGCACGCTCTTTCATCTGTATGATGGCACGGACTCTGCTGTTTTTCCTCGACACATTTGCGACAAAGAGGAAACATGAGTTTATTTTGACAACGATATGGCAGTACAGGGATGTATAGTTGTCTTGGGGGCAAAATTTTACATTTCACGAAACCAAAGTAATTATCTAAATCAGTAAAATCTTTCGTAATAATGTTAAGGTGGCCAACTGGATATTTACAATACTTGTTTACCTAAGAGAAAAATACATCACATTTAGAGTTTTAAAATAAAATTATTTAATATAATAAGCTTTTATTTTACTTTCTTGGAAACTGTATATTCTAAAAATATTTACCCATGGATAAAGAGATGTAAAATCGGCATATTTGGCATTCCCTTCATAATATAATGTAAGAGCATTGGTTCGACCTCCGAAAAAGCATCGCGAGGATTTAAGCGCTCTTGAAGTTCGTGAGATAATAAAAGTTGTGAATCTTTAATAGGAAAGCCATCACGAATCAAATATATCACGTCCTCTCATTTTGCGGATTTTCGATGAAATGACTTGTCTTTGATTTTTGCATTTCCTTTTATACTTTCCTTTTCCTACTATAGACTGTATTTTGTCAAGAGCTTTTTGTGCTAATATTTTACCACTTTCTTTAGACCTAGATTTAAGAGATTCTGAAAATTCTTGACCAGATAATACATGAAGTCACGCGAGGTGTTTTTATAAATTTTGTGTATGTAATTTTTTTTACTCTTTTACAAAACGTTTTTTTTTGTATATAAATATATGATTTTTTTTTACAGTTCGGGTATGAATACCAATAAAACTCAAATGAGTTATGTGAATTCAGTATCGGAGTTCAATAAAATGTTTTGTGACTCTACTAAAAATGTATGTATTTTTTTTACTGCAACACATAAAAGCATTAATAAATATTGTGATTATATATGTTTATCATTCTTTAAATTTCAATTGTCATTTCAGATCAAGGATGTATATTTTCCTACACCCGAAGTGGCGGCAATTGTTTGGACAAAAAAGGCATTCTTAAGTCAAGATATCTCCACAAATATATTCTTGGCTGCTTTCACAACTGCTTGGGCTCGTCTTAAATTATATTCCGAAATGGATAAATTGGGTCGAGCTGTATTGTATCATGATACTGATTCTGTCGTATATTCTAGCGACGGCATAAACGATCCTCCACTTGGGAATTTTTCGGGTGAATTTACAGATGAACTGGACGGTGACATTATCACTAAGTTTGTTTCCGGATAGTTTATAATATAAATTTCATTCATTCATTCAAACATTATTGATGTTTTAGTTTTAGCCTTTTATTATTATTATGTTATTTTACAGGAGGAACAAAGAACTATGCCTATGAAACAGCTACAGGTAATACCTGTTGCAAAGTAAGGGGATTTACTCTAAATTTTGCAAACAGGAAAATAATAAATTTTGATTCAGTGAAAAGTCTCTGTATGCGACATGGATACTGAAACCAGTCTAACAATCTTAAATCCTCATAAAATAACTCGAGAACCCAAGAAGAGGAAAGTGTTAAGTAAGGCCGAGAAAAACTTTATCGTATAGTGTATGATAAAAGAACTATTCAAAATGATTTGTCTACACTTCCATATGGTTTTTAAAATGGAATTTTATATATCTTGCAAGTATTTTTTTCATTTATTTATTACTTGTGTTTGTGTGTGCACGCATTTGTATATCAATGATGAGAAGGAAAAAGTTTATTCTGTTGTTTAGAGGAATAACTTCATACTCTGAGATATTACATTAAAAAAATTTTTTTTTTCTAAAATGAAAGAATGATTATATTAAATAAATAGAAACAATAATGATGATTTGATAAATATTTTATTGTTCAAAGTTTAATCCATGAGTTTTTACGAGCATACATAACAGGTTTTACAAGTTCATGATAACTTTTATACAATTTTTTACAAAAATATAATGTATCTACTTACTAAGTCCTGGTGGCTCAATGACAAAGGTGTACGCTTACCGTCCAGATGACTAGGTTTCCATTCCCAGCCACGGCAGATTAAAAAAAAAAAATTGTAATTTTTCGAAAATAAATAAATAATTTATTCTTTCCGCTCACAGATGGCGCCATGAACATAACGATATCGAAACGACATGTAACAGTATTAGTAGTAAGCGCGGGGATATACGAGGCAGAAGGAGGAAACAACTCAACAATGGGGTAGGGGGAAAGGGAATGAATTTCTCCTGTAAGACTACGAGGGTATTTTGAGGGGGCGTGTCACTTGACTTATACGAGGCAGAAGGAGGAAACAACTCAACAATAGGGGTTTCCGAGAGGGAGCAAATTTGTGACGTCATAGGCAGCGTGTTCCAACATGCAATGTTTTGTGACGTCATTTCAAGATGGCGTCTTTCTAAATACTGTTACATGTCGTTTCGATATCGTTATGTTCATGGCGCCATCTGTAAGCGGAAAGAATTATTTATTTTTTTCGAAAAATTACGATTTTTTTTTTTTTTTTTTTTTTTTTTTTTATTTGCCGTGGTTGGGAATAGAACCCAAATCATCTGGATAGTAAGCGTACACCTTTGTCATTGAGCCACCAGGACTTAGTAAGTGGATACATTATATTTTTGAGACCGTTTTCCCCTAGAATACAACCCACCTGACAACTTAGGGGGAGTATTTTTGCGCAGGTGTGGCTTTCGGCATACTTTCTAGATAATAAAAAGTCTCTCAAGAAGATAATTCTGTCACATTCGCTATGGAGATTTTAAATATGAAACATCCTTTTACTATGATAGTAGCTGGACCTACTGGTAGTGGGAAAACACATTTTGTAAAGAAATTAATCGAACATAGAATGATTCACCCTTTTCCAAAAACTCTACTTTGGTGTTACGGAGCATATCAAAAACTTTACGAAGAAATGCTAGGCATAGAGTTTTATGAAGGTATAGCGCCTAATTTCAATCAGTATTCCAAAGCTTTGATTGTCATCGACGATCTCATGAGTGAATTGGGAAACGATTCCAAACTGACAAAATTATTCACAAAAGGATTTCATCACAGAAATGTTAGTGTCGTTTTTCTTGTGCAAAACATTTTTCATAAAGGAAAAGAAATGAGAGAAATTTCTTTAAATTCACATTATCTGATATTATTTAAAAATCCTAGAGACCGATCCCAAGTTTCTCACCTGGGAAGACAGCTGTATCCAACAAAAACCAAATTTTTTCCAGAAAGCTACGAGGATGCTACATCAAAACCTTACAGCTATTTACTTGTTGATTTGAAAGCTGATACTGATGATTCTCTGCGAATGCGTACAGGAATGTTTCCAGGGATAAATTCTGGATTTATCAGCCACAATGATATTTTTAAGCATTCACAGATCTATAAATAGAAAGTCTGTGTTGATTCTTTTCATAATTTCTCAAGATGTCAGTATGTGCAGAGCAAACGCTAGAGCTCTTGAAAATAATTTCTAAAAGTAAAAGCGCAAAGCCTATTTTGAAAAAGTGTTCAAATACTGTTATTAAAACATTGTGTGAATGAGCAATTAACGTGTTAAAGGGTGGTAACATACCACTGACAAAGAATAAAAATCGTTTATCTTCTTACAAGCAAAGTTTACGAAATCTTTCGGATAGAAAAATTCCTCTTTACAAAAAGGCAATTGTTAGTTCAACGTGGTGACGGATTTCTCTCAATATTATTACCTGCTGCTATTTCAGTTATTAGCAGTCTCATTCATGGAGCACAGTAAAAATTTATGTTAGTGCCCGAAGATCGTTATTGCCCGAAGCTCTTGATTATCTATCAGATCTTGATAAACAAATGAAACACATTCTTCAACAAAAACATTTATCTGAAAGTGAGAAAGCAACATTATACTTACAAATCTTGCAAAAATACACAAATATTTCAATCGAAAAATCGTTACCAACAGAAAGTAATGAAGTTGTTCCAGAAGAGTCTCTACAAAATCCCCTGCAAAAGAATCATCTATGACAGAATTAGAGTCTGCAATAAAAAAAAAAAAGAAATGATATTGAAGAAAAGCCATTACTGTGGCCCCGATGCGTTATAAGAAAACTGTAAAAGAAGTCTTTCAATTTCTCAAGCAACAAAATTCCTTAACATGGACTCCTGAAGGAAAAATCATATATAAAAACACAATTATTCCTGGCAGTAACATCGTTACTCTTATTAATGATTTTTTAAGAAATAAGAAAAAGGCTCCTATAGGAAGAAGTATTTTTCTAAATGTTTTAAAAGAATCAAAATTTCCTGAATTGGATGTAAATAAAAAATTGTATAAAAGTTATCATGAACTTGTAAAACCTGTTATGTATGCTCGTAAAAACTCATGGATTAAACTTTGAACAATAAAATATTTATCAAATCATCATTATTGTTTCTATTTATTTAATATAATCATTCTTTCAATTTAGAAAAAAATTTTTTTAATGTAATATCTCAGAGTATGAAGTTATTCCTCTAAACAACAGAATAAACTTTTCCTTCTCATCATTGATATACAAATGCGTGCGCACGCTGACATGCACACACACACATGTAATAAATAAATGAAAAAATACTTGCAAGATATATAAAAATTCCATTTTAAAAGCATATGGAAGTGTAGACAAATCTTTTTGAATAGTTCTTTTATCATACACTATACGATAAAGTTTTTTCTCGGCCTTACTTAACACTTTCCTCTTCTTGGGTTCTCGAGTTATTTTATGAGGATTTAAGATTGTTAGACTGGTTTCAGTATCCATGTCGCATACGAGACTTTTCACTGAATCAAAATTTATTATTTTCCTGTTTGCAAAATTTAGAGTAAAAAACCTTACTTTGCAACAGGTATTACCTGTAGCTGTTTCATAGGCATAGTTCTTTGGTCCTCCTGTAAAATAACATAATAATAATAAAAGGCTAAAACTAAAACATCAATAATGTTTGAATGAATGAATGAAATTTATATTAAAAACTAACCGGAAACAAACTTAGTGATAATGTCACCGTCCAGTTCATCTGTAAATTCACCCAAAAAATTCCCAAGTGGAGGATCGTTTATGCCGTCGCTAGAATATACGACAGAATCAGTATCATGATACAATACAGCTCGACCCAATTTATCCATTTCGGAATATAATTTAAGACAAGCCCAAGCAGTTGTGAAAGCAGCCAAGAATATATTTGTGGAGATATCTTGACTTAAGAATGCCTTTTTTTTGTCCAAACAATTGCCGCCACTTCGGGTGTAGGAAAATATACATCCTTGATCTGAAATGACAATTGAAATTTAAAGAATGATAAACATATATAATCACAATATTTATTAATGCTTTTATGTGTTGCAGTAAAAAAAATACATACATTTTTAGTAGAGTCACAAAACATTTTATTGAACTCCGATACTGAATTCACATAACTCATTTGAGTTTTATTGGTATTCATACTCCAACTGTAAAAAAAAAAATCATATATTTATATACAAAAAAAAAAAAAAACGTTTTGTAAAAGAGTAAAAAAAAATTACATACACAAAATTTATAAAAACACTCTAATAAAATAATTAATTAATTAATTAAGAAAAACAACAATAAATTCGTCTTACCATCCCCAGAAACTGTTAAGGGCTAATTTAGCTACTTGTCTTCGTCCAGGATTTTTAAGAATTACATGTGAGTCAAGCTTTACACCTTCTTTTTCCTCATATTCTAATATATATTTTTTTCGTGCATCTGGCGTAGTGCAATTGACTGGCCAACCACTACTTTCCTGTTTTATTTTTAAAAATAAATCGATGTACGAACGGAATAATAAATTTGAAGTTTCCTCAAAATGATACACTTCAAATATCTGAAATTTCAAAGAAATCAGTAAGATAAAGGTATACATTAAATGCATATTTTTTCAAATAATGGAAAAAGTATAAAATGAAAATAATTACATTTAAAATACAATATCCTTTTCTTACAGCCATCTTGCCCTCCTCCGTTACCCACGTTCCAATTATAGCACGCTCTTCATCTGTATGATGGCACGGACTCTGCTGTTTTTCCTCGACACATTTGCGACAAAGAGGAAACATGAGTTTATTTTGACAACGATATGGCAGTACAGGGATGTATAGTTGTCTTGGGGGCAAAATTTTACATTTCACGAAACCAAAGTAATTATCTAAATCAGTAAAATCTTTCGTAATAATGTTAAGGTGGCCAACTGGATATTTACAATACTTGTTTACCTAAGAGAAAAATACATCACATTTAGAGTTTTAAAATAAAATTATTTAATATAATAAGCTTTTATTTTACTTTCTTGGAAACTGTATATTCTAAAAATATTTACCCATGGATAAAGAGATGTAAAATCGGCATATTTGGCATTCCCTTCATAATATAATGTAAGAGCATTGGTTCGACCTCCGAAAAAAGCATCGCGAGGATTTAAGCGCTCTTGAAGTTCGTGAGATAATAAAAGTTGTGAATCTTTAATAGGAAAGCCTTCACGAATCAAATATATCACGTCCTCTCATTTTGCGGATTTTCGATGAAATGACTTGTCTTTGATTTTTGCATTTCCTTTTATACTTTCCTTTTCCTACTATAGACTGTATTTTGTCAAGAGCTTTTTGTGCTAATATTTTACCACTTTCTTTAGACCTAGATTTAAGAGATTCTGAAAATTCTTGACCAGATAATACATGAAGTCACGCGAGGTGTTTTTATAAATTTTGTGTATGTAATTTTTTTTTACTCTTTTACAAAACGTTTTTTTTTTTGTATATAAATATATGATTTTTTTTTTTTACAGTTCGGGTATGAATACCAATAAAACTCAAATGAGTTATGTGAATTCAGTATCGGAGTTCAATAAAATGTTTTGTGACTCTACTAAAAATGTATGTATTTTTTTTACTGCAACACATAAAAGCATTAATAAATATTGTGATTATATATGTTTATCATTCTTTAAATTTCAATTGTCATTTCAGATCAAGGATGTATATTTTCCTACACCCGAAGTGGCGGCAATTGTTTGGACAAAAAAAAGGCATTCTTAAGTCAAGATATCTCCACAAATATATTCTTGGCTGCTTTCACAACTGCTTGGGCTCGTCTTAAATTATATTCCGAAATGGATAAATTGGGTCGAGCTGTATTGTATCATGATACTGATTCTGTCGTATATTCTAGCGACGGCATAAACGATCCTCCACTTGGGAATTTTTCGGGTGAATTTACAGATGAACTGGACGGTGACATTATCACTAAGTTTGTTTCCGGATAGTTTATAATATAAATTTCATTCATTCATTCAAACATTATTGATGTTTTAGTTTTAGCCTTTATTATTATTATGTTATTTTACAGGAGGAACAAAGAACTATGCCTATGAAACAGCTACAGGTAATACCTGTTGCAAAGTAAGGATTTACTCTAAATTTTGCAAACAGGAAAATAATAAATTTTGATTCAGTGAAAAGTCTCGTATGCGACATGGATACTGAAACCAGTCTAACAATCTTAAATCCTCATAAAATAACTCGAGACCCCAAGAAGAGGAAAGTGTTAAGTAAGGCCGAGAAAAACTTTATCGTATAGTGTATGATAAAAGAACTATTCAAAATGATTTGTCTACACTTCCATATGGTTTTTAAAATGGAATTTTTATATATCTTGCAAGTATTTTTTTTCATTTATTTATTACTTGTGTTTGTGTGCGCACGCATTTGTATATCAATGATGAGAAGGAAAAAGTTTATTCTGTTGTTTAGAGGAATAACTTCATACTCTGAGATATTACATTAAAAAAATTTTTTTTTTCTAAAATGAAAGAATGATTATATTAAATAAATAGAAACAATAATGATGATTTGATAAATATTTTATTGTTCAAAGTTTAATCCATGAGTTTTTACGAGCATACATAACAGGTTTTACAAGTTCATGATAACTTTTATACAATTTTTTACAAAAATATAATGTATCTACTTACTAAGTCCTGGTGGCTCAATGACAAAGGTGTACGCTTACCGTCCAGATGACTAGGTTTCCATTCCCAGCCACGGCAGATTAAAAAAAAAAAATTGTAATTTTTCGAAAATAAATAAATAATTTATTCTTTCCGCTCACAGATGGCGCCATGAACATAACGATATCGAAACGACATGTAACAGTATTAGTAGTAAGCGCGGGGATATACGAGGCAGAAGGAGGAAACAACTCAACAATGGGGTAGGGGGAAAGGGAATGAATTTCTCCTGTAAGACTACGAGGGTATTTTGAGGGGGCGTGTCACTTGACTTATACGAGGCAGAAGGAGGAAACAACTCAACAATAGGGGTTTCCGAGAGGGAGCAAATTTGTGACGTCATAGGCAGCGTGTTCCAACATGCAATGTTTTGTGACGTCATTTCAAGATGGCGTCTTTCTAAATACTGTTACATGTCGTTTCGATATCGTTATGTTCATGGCGCCATCTGTAAGCGGAAAGAATTATTTATTTTTTTCGAAAAATTACGATTTTTTTTTTTTTTTTTTTTTTTTTTTTTATTTGCCGTGGTTGGGAATAGAACCGAAATCATCTGGATAGTAAGCGTACACCTTTGTCATTGAGCCACCAGGACTTAGTAAGTGGATACATTATATTTTTGAGACCGTTTTCCCCTAGAATACAACCCACCTGACAACTTAGGGGGAGTATTTTTGCGCAGGTGTGGCTTTCGGCATACTTTCTAGATAATAAAAAGTCTCTCAAGAAGATAATTCTGTCACATTCGCTATGGAGATTTTAAATATGAAACATCCTTTTACTATGATAGTAGCTGGACCTACTGGTAGTGGGAAAACACATTTTGTAAAGAAATTAATCGAACATAGAATGATTCACCCTTTTCCAAAAACTCTACTTTGGTGTTACGGAGCATATCAAAAACTTTACGAAGAAATGCTAGGCATAGAGTTTTATGAAGGTATAGCGCCTAATTTCAATCAGTATTCCAAAGCTTTGATTGTCATCGACGATCTCATGAGTGAATTGGGAAACGATTCCAAACTGACAAAATTATTCACAAAAGGATTTCATCACAGAAATGTTAGTGTCGTTTTTCTTGTGCAAAACATTTTTCATAAAGGAAAAGAAATGAGAGAAATTTCTTTAAATTCACATTATCTGATATTATTTAAAAATCCTAGAGACCGATCCCAAGTTTCTCACCTGGGAAGACAGCTGTATCCAACAAAAACCAAATTTTTTCCAGAAAGCTACGAGGATGCTACATCAAAACCTTACAGCTATTTACTTGTTGATTTGAAAGCTGATACTGATGATTCTCTGCGAATGCGTACAGGAATGTTTCCAGGGATAAATTCTGGATTTATCAGCCACAATGATATTTTTAAGCATTCACAGATCTATAAATAGAAAGTCTGTGTTGATTCTTTTCATAATTTCTCAAGATGTCAGTATGTGCAGAGCAAACGCTAGAGCTCTTGAAAATAATTTCTAAAAGTAAAAGCGCAAAGCCTATTTTGAAAAAGTGTTCAAATACTGTTATTAAAACATTGTGTGAATGAGCAATTAACGTGTTAAAGGGTAACATACCACTGACAAAGAATAAAAAAATCGTTTATCTTCTTACAAGCAAAGTTTACGAAATCTTTCGGATAGAAAAATTCCTCTTTACAAAAAAAGGCAATTGTTAGTTCAACGTGGTGACGGATTTCTCTCAATATTATTACCTGCTGCTATTTCAGTTATTAGCAGTCTCATTCATGGAGCACAGTAAAAATTTATGTTAGTGCCCGAAGATCGTTATTGCCCGAAGCTCTTGATTATCTATCAGATCTTGATAAACAAATGAAACACATTCTTCAACAAAAACATTTATCTGAAAGTGAGAAAGCAACATTATACTTACAAATCTTGCAAAAATACACAAATATTTCAATCGAAAAATCGTTACCAACAGAAAGTAATGAAGTTGTTCCAGAAGAGTCTCTACAAAAATCCCCTGCAAAAGAATCATCTATGACAGAATTAGAGTCTGCAATAAAAAAAAAAAAAGAAATGATATTGAAGAAAAGCCATTACTGTGGCCCCGATGCGTTATAAGAAAACTGTAAAAGAAGTCTTTCAATTTCTCAAGCAACAAAATTCCTTAACATGGACTCCTGAAGGAAAAATCATATATAAAAACACAATTATTCCTGGCAGTAACATCGTTACTCTTATTAATGATTTTTTAAGAAATAAGAAAAAGGCTCCTATAGGAAGAAGTATTTTTCTAAATGTTTTAAAAGAATCAAAATTTCCTGAATTGGATGTAAATAAAAAATTGTATAAAAGTTATCATGAACTTGTAAAACCTGTTATGTATGCTCGTAAAAACTCATGGATTAAACTTTGAACAATAAAATATTTATCAAATCATCATTATTGTTTCTATTTATTTAATATAATCATTCTTTCAATTTAGAAAAAAAAAATTTTTTTTTAATGTAATATCTCAGAGTATGAAGTTATTCCTCTAAACAACAGAATAAACTTTTTCCTTCTCATCATTGATATACAAATGCGTGCGCACGCTGACATGCACACACACACATGTAATAAATAAATGAAAAAAAATACTTGCAAGATATATAAAAAAATTCCATTTTAAAAAGCATATGGAAGTGTAGACAAATCTTTTTGAATAGTTCTTTTATCATACACTATACGATAAAGTTTTTTCTCGGCCTTACTTAACACTTTCCTCTTCTTGGGTTCTCGAGTTATTTTATGAGGATTTAAGATTGTTAGACTGGTTTCAGTATCCATGTCGCATACGAGACTTTTCACTGAATCAAAATTTATTATTTTCCTGTTTGCAAAATTTAGAGTAAATCCCCTTACTTTGCAACAGGTATTACCTGTAGCTGTTTCATAGGCATAGTTCTTTGGTCCTCCTGTAAAATAACATAATAATAATAAAAGGCTAAAACTAAAACATCAATAATGTTTGAATGAATGAATGAAATTTATATTAAAAACTAACCGGAAACAAACTTAGTGATAATGTCACCGTCCAGTTCATCTGTAAATTCACCCAAAAAATTCCCAAGTGGAGGATCGTTTATGCCGTCGCTAGAATATACGACAGAATCAGTATCATGATACAATACAGCTCGACCCAATTTATCCATTTCGGAATATAATTTAAGACAAGCCCAAGCAGTTGTGAAAGCAGCCAAGAATATATTTGTGGAGATATCTTGACTTAAGAATGCCTTTTTTTTGTCCAAACAATTGCCGCCACTTCGGGTGTAGGAAAATATACATCCTTGATCTGAAATGACAATTGAAATTTAAAGAATGATAAACATATATAATCACAATATTTATTAATGCTTTTATGTGTTGCAGTAAAAAAAAAATACATACATTTTTAGTAGAGTCACAAAACATTTTATTGAACTCCGATACTGAATTCACATAACTCATTTGAGTTTTATTGGTATTCATACCCCAACTGTAAAAAAAAAATCATATATTTATATACAAAAAAAAAAAAACGTTTTGTAAAAGAGTAAAAAAAATTTACATACACAAAATTCATAAAAAACACTCTAATAAATAAATAATTAATTAATTAAGAAAAACAACAATAAATTCGTCTTACCGTCCCCAGAAACTGTTAACGGCTAATTTAGCTACTTGTCTTCGTCCAGGATTTTTAAGAATTACATGTGAGTCAAGCTTTACACCTTCTTTTTCCTCATATTCTAATATATTTTTTTTTCGCGCATCTGGCGTAGTGCAATTGACTGGCCAACCACTACTTTCCTGTTTTATTTTTAAAAATAAATCGATGTACGAACGGAATAATAAATTTGAAGTTTCCTCAAAATGATACACTTCAAATATCTGAAATTTCAAAGAAATCAGTAAGATAAAGGTATACATTAAATGCATATTTTTTCAAATAATGGAAAAAGTATAAAATGAAAATAATTACATTTAAAATACAATATCCTTTTCTTACAGCCATCTTGCCCTCCTCCGTTACCCACGTTCCAATTATAGCACGCTCTTCATCTGTATGATGGCACGGACTCTGCTGTTTTTCCTCGACACATTTGCGACAAAGAGGAAACATGAGTTTATTTTGACAACGATATGGCAGTACAGGGATGTATAGTTGTCTTGGGGGCAAAATTTTACATTTCACGAAACCAAAGTAATTATCTAAATCAGTAAAATCTTTCGTAATAATGTTAAGGTGGCCAACTGGATATTTACAATACTTGTTTACCTAAGAGAAAAATACATCACATTTAGAGTTTTAAAATAAAATTATTTAATATAATAAGCTTTTATTTTACTTTCTTGGAAACTGTATATTCTAAAAATATTTACCCATGGATAAAGAGATGTAAAATCGGCATATTTGGCATTCCCTTCATAATATAATGTAAGAGCATTGGTTCGACCTCCGTAAAAAAGCATCGCGAGGATTTAAGCGCTCTTGAAGTTCGTGAGATAATAAAAGTTGTGAATCTTTAATAGGAAAGCCTTCACGAATCAAATATATCACGTCCTCTCATTTTGCGGATTTTCGATGAAATGACTTGTCTTTGATTTTTGCATTTCCTTTTATACTTTCCTTTTCCTACTATAGACTGTATTTTGTCAAGAGCTTTTTGTGCTAATATTTTACCACTTTCTTTAGACCTAGATTTAAGAGATTCTGAAAATTCTTGACCAGATAATACATGAAGTCACGCGAGGTGTTTTTATAAATTTTGTGTATGTAATTTTTTTTTACTCTTTTACAAAACGTTTTTTTTTGTATATAAATATATGATTTTTTTTTTTTACAGTTCGGGTATGAATACCAATAAAACTCAAATGAGTTATGTGAATTCAGTATCGGAGTTCAATAAAATGTTTTGTGACTCTACTAAAAATGTATGTATTTTTTTTACTGCAACACATAAAAGCATTAATAAATATTGTGATTATATATGTTTATCATTCTTTAAATTTCAATTGTCATTTCAGATCAAGGATGTATATTTTCCTACACCCGAAGTGGCGGCAATTGTTTGGACAAAAAAGGCATTCTTAAGTCAAGATATCTCCACAAATATATTCTTGGCTGCTTTCACAACTGCTTGGGCTCGTCTTAAATTATATTCCGAAATGGATAAATTGGGTCGAGCTGTATTGTATCATGATACTGATTCTGTCGTATATTCTAGCGACGGCATAAACGATCCTCCACTTGGGAATTTTTCGGGTGAATTTACAGATGAACTGGACGGTGACATTATCACTAAGTTTGTTTCCGGATAGTTTATAATATAAATTTCATTCATTCATTCAAACATTATTGATGTTTTAGTTTTAGCCTTTTATTATTATTATGTTATTTTACAGGAGGAACAAAGAACTATGCCTATGAAACAGCTACAGGTAATACCTGTTGCAAAGTAAGGGGATTTACTCTAAATTTTGCAAACAGGAAAATAATAAATTTTGATTCAGTGAAAAGTCTCGTATGCGACATGGATACTGAAACCAGTCTAACAATCTTAAATCCTCATAAAATAACTCGAGAACCCAAGAAGAGGAAAGTGTTAAGTAAGGCCGAGAAAAAACTTTATCGTATAGTGTATGATAAAAGAACTATTCAAAATGATTTGTCTACACTTCCATATGGTTTTTAAAATGGAATTTTTTTATATATCTTGCAAGTATTTTTTTTCATTTATTTATTACTTGTGTTTGTGTGCGCACGCATTTGTATATCAATGATGAGAAGGAAAAAGTTTATTCTGTTGTTTAGAGGAATAACTTCATACTCTGAGATATTACATTAAAAAAATTTTTTTTTTCTAAAATGAAAGAATGATTATATTAAATAAATAGAAACAATAATGATGATTTGATAAATATTTTATTGTTCAAAGTTTAATCCATGAGTTTTTACGAGCATACATAACAGGTTTTACAAGTTCATGATAACTTTTATACAATTTTTTACAAAAATATAATGTATCTACTTACTAAGTCCTGGTGGCTCAATGACAAAGGTGTACGCTTACCGTCCAGATGACTAGGTTTCCATTCCCAGCCACGGCAGATTAAAAAAAAAAAATTGTAATTTTTCGAAAATAAATAAATAATTTATTCTTTCCGCTCACAGATGGCGCCATGAACATAACGATATCGAAACGACATGTAACAGTATTAGTAGTAAGCGCGGGGATATACGAGGCAGAAGGAGGAAACAACTCAACAATGGGGTAGGGGGAAAGGGAATGAATTTCTCCTGTAAGACTACGAGGGTATTTTGAGGGCGTGTCACTTGACTTATACGAGGCAGAAGGAGGAAACAACTCAACAATAGGGGTTTCCGAGAGGGAGCAAATTTGTGACGTCATAGGCAGCGTGTTCCAACATGCAATGTTTTGTGACGTCATTTCAAGATGGCGTCTTTCTAAATACTGTTACATGTCGTTTCGATATCGTTATGTTCATGGCGCCATCTGTAAGCGGAAAGAATTATTTATTTTTTTCGAAAAATTACGAATTTTTTTTTTTTTTTTTTTATTTGCCGTGGTTGGGAATAGAACCCAAATCATCTGGATAGTAAGCGTACACCTTTGTCATTGAGCCACCAGGACTTAGTAAGTGGATACATTATATTTTTGAGACCGTTTTCCCCTAGAATACAACCCACCTGACAACTTAGGGGGAGTATTTTTGCGCAGGTGTGGCTTTCGGCATACTTTCTAGATAATAAAAAGTCTCTCAAGAAGATAATTCTGTCACATTCGCTATGGAGATTTTAAATATGAAACATCCTTTTACTATGATAGTAGCTGGACCTACTGGTAGTGGGAAAACACATTTTGTAAAGAAATTAATCGAACATAGAATGATTCACCCTTTTCCAAAAACTCTACTTTGGTGTTACGGAGCATATCAAAAACTTTACGAAGAAATGCTAGGCATAGAGTTTTATGAAGGTATAGCGCCTAATTTCAATCAGTATTCCAAAGCTTTGATTGTCATCGACGATCTCATGAGTGAATTGGGAAACGATTCCAAACTGACAAAATTATTCACAAAAGGATTTCATCACAGAAATGTTAGTGTCGTTTTTCTTGTGCAAAACATTTTTCATAAAGGAAAAGAAATGAGAGAAATTTCTTTAAATTCACATTATCTGATATTATTTAAAAATCCTAGAGACCGATCCCAAGTTTCTCACCTGGGAAGACAGCTGTATCCAACAAAAACCAAATTTTTTCCAGAAAGCTACGAGGATGCTACATCAAAACCTTACAGCTATTTACTTGTTGATTTGAAAGCTGATACTGATGATTCTCTGCGAATGCGTACAGGAATGTTTCCAGGGGATAAATTCTGGATTTATCAGCCACAATGATATTTTTAAGCATTCACAGATCTATAAATAGAAAGTCTGTGTTGATTCTTTTCATAATTTCTCAAGATGTCAGTATGTGCAGAGCAAACGCTAGAGCTCTTGAAAATAATTTCTAAAAGTAAAAGCGCAAAGCCTATTTTGAAAAAGTGTTCAAATACTGTTATTAAAACATTGTGTGAATGAGCAATTAACGTGTTAAAGGGTGGTAACATACCACTGACAAAGAATAAAAAAATCGTTTATCTTCTTACAAGCAAAGTTTACGAAATCTTTCGGATAGAAAAATTCCTCTTTACAAAAAAAGGCAATTGTTAGTTCAACGTGGTGACGGATTTCTCTCAATATTATTACCTGCTGCTATTTCAGTTATTAGCAGTCTCATTCATGGAGCACAGTAAAAAATTTATGTTAGTGCCCGAAGATCGTTATTGCCCGAAGCTCTTGATTATCTATCAGATCTTGATAAACAAATGAAACACATTCTTCAACAAAAACATTTATCTGAAAGTGAGAAAGCAACATTATACTTACAAATCTTGCAAAAATACACAAATATTTCAATCGAAAAATCGTTACCAACAGAAAGTAATGAAGTTGTTCCAGAAGAGTCTCTACAAAAATCCCCTGCAAAAGAATCATCTATGACAGAATTAGAGTCTGCAATAAAAAAAAAAGAAATGATATTGAAGAAAAAGCCATTACTGTGGCCCCGATGCGTTATAAGAAAACTGTAAAAGAAGTCTTTCAATTTCTCAAGCAACAAAATTCCTTAACATGGACTCCTGAAGGAAAAATCATATATAAAAACACAATTATTCCTGGCAGTAACATCGTTACTCTCATTAATGATTTTTTAAGAAATAAGAAAAAGGCTCCTATAGGAAGAAGTATTTTTCTAAATGTTTTAAAAGAATCAAAATTTCCTGAATTGGATGTAAATAAAAAATTGTATAAAAGTTATCATGAACTTGTAAAACCTGTTATGTATGCTCGTAAAAACTCATGGATTAAACTTTGAACAATAAAATATTTATCAAATCATCATTATTGTTTCTATTTATTTAATATAATCATTCTTTCAATTTAGAAAAAAAAAATTTTTTTTTAATGTAATATCTCAGAGTATGAAGTTATTCCTCTAAACAACAGAATAAACTTTTTCCTTCTCATCATTGATATACAAATGCGTGCGCACGCTGACATGCACACACACACATGTAATAAATAAATGAAAAAAAATACTTGCAAGATATATAAAAAAATTCCATTTTAAAAAGCATATGGAAGTGTAGACAAATCTTTTTGAATAGTTCTTTTATCATACACTATACGATAAAGTTTTTTCTCGGCCTTACTTAACACTTTCCTCTTCTTGGGTTCTCGAGTTATTTTATGAGGATTTAAGATTGTTAGACTGGTTTCAGTATCCATGTCGCATACGAGACTTTTCACTGAATCAAAATTTATTATTTTCCTGTTTGCAAAATTTAGAGTAAATCCCCTTACTTTGCAACAGGTATTACCTGTAGCTGTTTCATAGGCATAGTTCTTTGGTCCTCCTGTAAAATAACATAATAATAATAAAAGGCTAAAACTAAAACATCAATAATGTTTGAATGAATGAATGAAATTTATATTAAAAACTAACCGGAAACAAACTTAGTGATAATGTCACCGTCCAGTTCATCTGTAAATTCACCCAAAAAATTCCCAAGTGGAGGATCGTTTATGCCGTCGCTAGAATATACGACAGAATCAGTATCATGATACAATACAGCTCGACCCAATTTATCCATTTCGGAATATAATTTAAGACAAGCCCAAGCAGTTGTGAAAGCAGCCAAGAATATATTTGTGGAGATATCTTGACTTAAGAATGCCTTTTTTTTGTCCAAACAATTGCCGCCACTTCGGGTGTAGGAAAATATACATCCTTGATCTGAAATGACAATTGAAATTTAAAGAATGATAAACATATATAATCACAATATTTATTAATGCTTTTATGTGTTGCAGTAAAAAAAAATACATACATTTTTAGTAGAGTCACAAAACATTTTATTGAACTCCGATACTGAATTCACATAACTCATTTGAGTTTTATTGGTATTCATACCCCAACTGTAAAAAAAAATCATATATTTATATAAAAAAAAAAAAAAAAAAAAAAAAAAAAACGTTTTGTAAAAGAGTAAAAAAAAATTACATACACAAAATTTATAAAAACACTCTAATAAATAAATTAATTAATTAATTAAGAAAAACAACAATAAATTCGTCTTACCGTCCCCAGAAACTGTTAACGGCTAATTTAGCTACTTGTCTTCGTCCAGGATTTTTAAGAATTACATGTGAGTCAAGCTTTACACCTTCTTTTTCCTCATATTCTAATATATATTTTTTTCGCGCATCTGGCGTAGTGCAATTGACTGGCCAACCACTACTTTCCTGTTTTATTTTTAAAAATAAATCGATGTACGAACGGAATAATAAATTTGAAGTTTCCTCAAAATGATACACTTCAAATATCTGAAATTTCAAAGAAATCAGTAAGATAAAGGTATACATTAAATGCATATTTTTTCAAATAATGGAAAAAGTATAAAATGAAAATAATTACATTTAAAATACAATATCCTTTTCTTACAGCCATCTTGCCCTCCTCCGTTACCCACGTTCCAATTATAGCACGCTCTTCATCTGTATGATGGCACGGACTCTGCTGTTTTTCCTCGACACATTTGCGACAAAGAGGAAACATGAGTTTATTTTGACAACGATATGGCAGTACAGGGATGTATAGTTGTCTTGGGGGCAAAATTTTACATTTCACGAAACCAAAGTAATTATCTAAATCAGTAAAATCTTTCGTAATAATGTTAAGGTGGCCAACTGGATATTTACAATACTTGTTTACCTAAGAGAAAAATACATCACATTTAGAGTTTTAAAATAAAATTATTTAATATAATAAGCTTTTATTTTACTTTCTTGGAAACTGTATATTCTAAAAATATTTACCCATGGATAAAGAGATGTAAAATCGGCATATTTGGCATTCCCTTCATAATATAATGTAAGAGCATTGGTTCGACCTCCGAAAAAAGCATCGCGAGGATTTAAGCGCTCTTGAAGTTCGTGAGATAATAAAAGTTGTGAATCTTTAATAGGAAAGCCTTCACGAATCAAATATATCACGTCCTCTCATTTTGCGGATTTTCGATGAAATGACTTGTCTTTGATTTTTGCATTTCCTTTTATACTTTCCTTTTCCTACTATAGACTGTATTTTGTCAAGAGCTTTTTGTGCTAATATTTTACCACTTTCTTTAGACCTAGATTTAAGAGATTCTGAAAATTCTTGACCAGATAATACATGAAGTCACGCGAGGTGTTTTTATAAATTTTGTGTATGTAATTTTTTTTTACTCTTTTACAAAACGTTTTTTTTTTTGTATATAAATATATGATTTTTTTTTTTTACAGTTCGGGTATGAATACCAATAAAACTCAAATGAGTTATGTGAATTCAGTATCGGAGTTCAATAAAATGTTTTGTGACTCTACTAAAAATGTATGTATTTTTTTTACTGCAACACATAAAAGCATTAATAAATATTGTGATTATATATGTTTATCATTCTTTAAATTTCAATTGTCATTTCAGATCAAGGATGTATATTTTCCTACACCCGAAGTGGCGGCAATTGTTTGGACAAAAAAGGCATTCTTAAGTCAAGATATCTCCACAAATATATTCTTGGCTGCTTTCACAACTGCTTGGGCTCGTCTTAAATTATATTCCGAAATGGATAAATTGGGTCGAGCTGTATTGTATCATGATACTGATTCTGTCGTATATTCTAGCGACGGCATAAACGATCCTCCACTTGGGAATTTTTCGGGTGAATTTACAGATGAACTGGACGGTGACATTATCACTAAGTTTGTTTCCGGATAGTTTATAATATAAATTTCATTCATTCATTCAAACATTATTGATGTTTTAGTTTTAGCCTTTTATTATTATTATGTTATTTTACAGGAGGAACAAAGAACTATGCCTATGAAACAGCTACAGGTAATACCTGTTGCAAAGTAAGGATTTACTCTAAATTTTGCAAACAGGAAAATAATAAATTTTGATTCAGTGAAAAGTCTCGTATGCGACATGGATACTGAAACCAGTCTAACAATCTTAAATCCTCATAAAATAACTCGAGAACCCAAGAAGAGGAAAGTGTTAAGTAAGGCCGAGAAAAAACTTTATCGTATAGTGTATGATAAAAAGAACTATTCAAAATGATTTGTCTACACTTCCATATGGTTTTTAAAATGGAATTTTTATATATCTTGCAAGTATTTTTTTTTCATTTATTTATTACTTGTGTTTGTGTGCACGCATTTGTATATCAATGATGAGAAGGAAAAAGTTTATTCTGTTGTTTAGAGGAATAACTTCATACTCTGAGATATTACATTAAAAAAATTTTTATTTTCTAAAATGAAAGAATGATTATATTAAATAAATAGAAACAATAATGATGATTTGATAAATATTTTATTGTTCAAAGTTTAATCCATGAGTTTTTACGAGCATACATAACAGGTTTTACAAGTTCATGATAACTTTTATACAATTTTTTACAAAAATATAATGTATCTACTTACTAAGTCCTGGTGGCTCAATGACAAAGGTGTACGCTTACCGTCCAGATGACTAGGTTTCCATTCCCAGCCACGGCAGATTAAAAAAAAAAAAATTGTAATTTTTCGAAAATAAATAAATAATTTATTCTTTCCGCTCACAGATGGCGCCATGAACATAACGATATCGAAACGACATGTAACAGTATTAGAAAGACGCCATCTTGAAATGACGTCACAAAACATTGCATTTTGGAACACGCTGCCTATGACGTCACAAATTTGCCCCCCCTCGGAAACCCCTATTGTTGAGTTGTTTCCTCCTTCTACCTCGTATAAGTCAAGTGACACGCCCCCTCAAAATACCCTCGTAGTCTTACACGAGAAATTCACCCCTTTCCCCCTACACCCATTGTTGAGTTGTTTCCTCCTTCTGCCTCGTATATCCCCGCGCTTACTACTCACATAGTACCGTATTGAATTTTGATTCAACACGAATTCAGACCACTAGCCCCTATAAAAAGGGAAAAGGTCTGGTCAGAAAACTCATTCTGACATTAGTATCTTTGTTATCAGTACAGAGTTTTTATATTAGTATTACTTTGCGAAATTTAACCTTTATCAAGGATGGGAAACAATTTTTCGAAAATTTTACTATGCCAATCACTGACGAATTATTGTCAATTGCTGATTTTGGTGACTTAGCGAATACTCAGTTAAATTCTCAGTGGTCGTCAACGCCTGATAGAGGAATCATTTGTCCGGAATGTGGCAAGAAGTTTACTCTTCGGCATAATATGTTAAGACACCAGCGTACTCATTACAAAGGACATCGTTATCCTTCCCCTCACTGTTCAAAAACGTTTCTCCGCAATGAATATCTTCAACACCACCAGAAATTGCATATGAAGAACAAACGTAAGGCTATCAATCTAACTACATCGTCGAAGAACCGTCGTATAGCTATGCAGATTGTTCCTAATTCCTCTAAAGTACTTAATCGATCAGCTTTAAAAAATCGAGTTACCAACATTCGCATTCTTAATGCAGATCATCATGTTGATTTAAAAGAATTCATTACGTCTACAGAAAATGATATCTCAATAATCAAGAAATTCATATCTCATATAACAATTTCTCTCGCAAAACACGAACTAAAAGTGAACTGCAGACTAATATGTCGTTACCAAAAGGTAACAAATAATGGTATTGTCAGCTAAGAAAAATGCATTAAGACTAAAAATAAGCCAATACTTCTATCTACATATCGCCAACAATTTTACCAAGAGACAATAGATAAATTGTTAGCTGAAGAAGATGAGTTTATTGCAAAGGAATCTGGTTGGTCCCTAGAGGAAATTAGTGCTTTGGAAATACGACTAAATAAATACAATCCTTTAAGAGGCTCTTCTTACATTGACTTTCCTCCTTCTATCAAGCATAAAAAAGCTATAATCAACGTAGAGAATAAAGACAACCGCTGTTTTATGTGGGCTGTGCTTTCAGCTCTTTATCCTATACAAGATTACAATCAACGTGCCAGTCGTGTCCATCATTATAAACCATGCATTGATACTCTAAATTTCGAAAATATTGAATTTCCCGTGAAACTCAGTGATGCAGGAAAATTTGCAAAAATAAATAATATATCCATTAATGTGTATGACTTGTCGGATAAATATGAAATATACCCCTTAGTGATTACAGAAAATGAAAAAGTTAGACACATCGATTTGATGTATTTAAAATCGGAATCCTCTTCTCATTATACTTGGATTAAAGATTTACCTCGTCTGATTTCCAAGCAATACAAGAATAATCAAAAACATCACTTAATTTGTCGACGCTGCTTACAGTTCTTGCAGACGAAGTCCGTTATCGAACGCCATCAACTGAGCTGTCAACAAAATGAAGCTGTAAGGGTAGTGATGCCAAACAATCAGTGGTTAACATTTAAAAATGTTCAGCATTCTCATCCTGTGCCCTTTGTCATCTATGCTGATTTTGCGTGCTTAATTCAATCTATAGATTCTTGCCAACCAAACCCTTCAACATCCTATACTGAGGCATATCAAAAGCATGAACCCATCAGCTTTTGCTACTATATTACATGTACCACAAAAGAATACAAGAAATCTTTTACCTACCGAGGGCCGAATGCAGCTAAAGTTTTTATGGAGAGAATGAAAATTGAAGCTACAGAAATTGAGCTCGTATATAGAAATAAGAAATCTATGATACCCTTAACTGAGGAACAGTGGATAAATTTTTAACAGACGACACATTGCTATATGTGCAAACAAGTGTTTATAGCAGAAAATTATAAGGTAATTATATATATTTCGATTTATTTTTAATCATTATATTATAATCTTAAAAATACATTTCATGGTAAAAAATAATTTTACAATATCTTTTATGATTAATTAAGTATGCTCATTAAAATATTGATATTTTATAGGTCAAGGACCACGACAACCAAACATCATGGTTCAGAAGAGCTTCTTGTAATCCGTGTAATTTGCAATAAGAATCCGAATTTCATTCCTGTGATATTCCACAACTTCTCTGGCTACGACAGTCATCTTTTCCTCAAAGAACTGGGTGGATATGACAAAAACATAAGTGTGATTCTAGAAAAGGAAGAAAAATATAATTTTTTTTCCAAGCAAATGAGCAAACATCTAAGCCTTAGATTCCTAGATTCTTTCCGATTTATGGCCACCAGTTTAGATAAATTAGCAAAGAATTTAACGATTGATCAATTCAATATTATTAATCAACCTTTCTCAGCTGATCAGGTACCACTTTTGGTTCGCAAGGGTATGATTATATAAATCATATGGATAAATTTTTGGAAGATCTTTTGCTAGAAGCCTTTTACAATCGCTTAAGTGAATCCGACATCACTTTAGAAGATTACCTACATGCTTAACATGTTTGGGATGTATTTCACATCAAGAAACTTGGGGAATATGCAGATCTGTATATGAAAACAGAAATCTTGCTTTTGACAGATATAATCGAAAACTTTCGAAATGTTTGCTTGAAGACATATGGTTTGGATCTTGTTTGGTATTTCGCTGCACTAGGACTTTCATGGGATGCAATGCTGAAGAAAACTGAGATTCCTTTTGGAGTTGCTCAGTGACTACTAAATGCCATTATTTGTTGAAAATGGCATTCGTGGAGGTGTGTCTCAATGTTGTCACCGATATACTAGAGCCAATATTCCTTACATAGAGGATTATAACGAAACCCAATCAAACAATTACCTTTTGTATCTAGATGCAAATAGTTTGTATGGTTGGGCAATGTCACAATATTTGCCTGTAGGTGATTTTAAATGGTTGGGCTTCTCCACAGATGTTCTGAACACTCCGAGTGATAGTGTAGTTGGATATATTTTGGAAGTTACATTAGAATATCCTGAATTACTCCACGATTTACATTCAGACCTGCTACTTGGCCTAGAAACTATAGTTCCTCCTGTCTGCAAGGTAAAAAGACTGATGACTACTTTACTTAAAAAGGGGCTGTATGTTTTACATTACCGAAATTTACAAAAATGCATTAGTTATGGTCTCTCTCTTACTAAGGTGCATAGAATTCTTCAATTCACTCAATCTCCATAGCTAAAAATTTATATTGAATTAAATACTTAACTTAGAACATCAGCAACTAATGAGTTTGAGAAAAATTTCTATAAATTCATGAATAATGCTGTGTTTGGGAAAACCACGGAGAACATTCGAAAAGAGTGGTTATTAAATTATATTGTTATGCTGAGAATGCAGAAAAATGGATAGCTAGGAGTAATTTTAAAGATCGCACAATATTTTCTGACGATCTAATAGCTATACACATGCGGCGAACAGTTTTGACATTCAACAAGCCAATAATTATTGGAATTGTTATTCCTGATGTCTCTAACACACTAATGTATGATTTCCATTATTCAAAGATGCTACCAAAATATGGTGAGAAGATTAAACGTTTATATACTGATAGCTTCGTTTATAACATTTACACTAAAGATGTATACGAAGACCTGAAGCAAAACATCGACTTGTATGAAATTTCTGACTATTCCCTTAATAACATCTACGGCATTCCATTAGTTAATAAAAAGGTGCTTGGAAAAATGAAATATGAAATAAAAGGAAATATCATATCAAAATTCATTGGACTTAAGTCCAAAATGTACGTTTTCAAAGTTAACGGTTTAGAAACCAAAAAGCTGAAAGGTATAAAAAAGATTGCCATAGAAAATAAAATACAATTTGAGGACTATCGGAAATGTTTGCTCGACAACAAAAAACTTTTGACAAGCATGAATATGATACGCTCTAAACGTCACGAGGTGTATACAGTCACCTTAAATAAATTAGCATTATCACCTTATGATCAAAAAAGATATATCTTAGAAAATAAGATAGATACCCTTCCTTTCGGACATTACTCCTTAAAAGACTAATACGTAATTTAAACAAATAATCGATATATATTTTCAAAATATATATATAATTTAATATGTAATCTGTTGGTATAGAAAAATAAAAAAATTTCACCACATGTCTATGTATTTTATCATTAGTATATTCATATATAAATTGTATGCATTAATCTAAGGTATTTTAATTAATTATAAACCAGATTTTTCTTAGAAAAATTTTTGTATATAAAGAACTTATCTTATTATATTTTATCTAGTCACTTTACCACTTTTGTAATCATTATTTCAGAAGTATTACAAATAGCTCTGATTTTTTAGCAACTTATCATTCGACATGGATACCTTGAAGCCGAAACATCCTTTTACCATGACGGTTGCTGGTCCTACAGGCTGTGGAAAAACTCATTTCTTAAAAAAGCAGATCCAATTTAAAATGATCCACCCCTTTCGAAAAACTATAATATGGTGCTATGATGCATATCAAAGCCAGAAATGATTTATTCAGAAATGCATGATATCACATTTCATAAAGGTAATCCTTGGAATTTAAGTAATTATTATGATTCTTTGATTGTTATAGATGATTTAATGAGTGAGCTTGGTAATAATTCAAAATTAACGATTTTATTTACTAAGGTTCACATTATACAAATGTGAGTGTGATATTTATTGTTCAAAATATCTTTCACAAAGGAAAAGAGATTAGAGAAATTTCATTGATTAATATTATTCTCATTTAATATTATTTAAAAATCCAAGGGATAGATCTCAAGTTATACATTTAGGACGGCAATTGTACCCTTCAAAAGTTAAGTTCTTTCTAGAAAGCTATGAAGATGCTACTTTAAAACCCTTTCAATATTTGTTATTAGATCTCAAGAGTGATACAGATGATTCACTACGCATACGTATTGGTATGTTCCCAGGAGATATTTATTACGTGTATCAGCCTCGATGACTTTATTCTTAACTGATCACCCGAAACGAAAGGATGACATCGTCAGCAATTATTGTTTTTGAAGGTTATCAGCTCCCTTCCAGACATTTCATCGTAAAAGAATTAGCTTTTTAAGCTGTCGATGGACCGCATTTTAGAGGCTCATGGACTTTTCAACCACCGATTCCTTTCGAAGACTTACCATCAACACAAAAAAATAAATTTTTATGGATATCATGTAATATTCATCATATGGATTGGAAGGAAGGACAACTACCTTACGAAAAGTTAAGAAGTATTTTAAATCTTCTATTTAAAGTTTTTCCCACAATTTATATAAAAGGAATTGAGAAACAAAGATTTTTAGAATTCTTATCAGGTCGGCATTGTATTAATTTGGAAGATTTCAACTGTACCAAAATAGAGAAATTCATACCTAGTGATACGTTATGCTCTGTAAACGATTCCAGCTTTCATCATTGCGCTCTGGTTAAAGTTACTTAATTTGGAGAATTTCTCAAATCTCTATAAATATAGAAAAATTTAAGGATGCATATCATTTAGTAACAAGATGTCAATATGTACAGAACAAGCACTGCAGCTCTTGAAAGATATTTCCGAAAGTAAAAATCCTAAACTTATTCTTCAAAAGTGTCCCAAAAGTATTATTAAATTACTTTGTGAATGCATATTGAATGTCTTACATGGAAACGTGTTTCTAACAAAAACCCAAAAAAGCCGACTTTTATCACACAAACAAAGTTTACGAAAACTTTCCAATAAAAAAATCCACTTGTATAAGAAAAGAAAAGTACTTATTCAAAAAGTTAGTGGTTTTCTCTCCATTTTATTACCTGCTGCGATTTCTGTCATAAGTTCGTTGATTCATGGAGTATAGCAAGAAATTCGTTCTCATCCCTGAAGATCGTGTTCAAGTAACAGAACATTTGACAGAAATGGATCAGCAAATGAGGAGTATTTTACAGAGTAAATAATTAACAGATAGTGAGAAAGCAATCCTTTATTTACAGAAACTGCAAAAGTATACGAATTTTTTTACTAATAAGGTTAATAATATTTCTGAAGAGCCAGCTACTGTTGTGGAAAATGATCCATCTACTGTGAAACAAGAAGATGAAGTGAGAAAAAAATATTTTAAATATTGTTCCTGTTAGATACAAAAAATCATTGCTAAAGATATCTTCAAATTTCTTAAGGAACAAACTACGCTAAAGTGGAATTCAAAAGATGAAATGATATATAAAGATGAAATTATTCCTCACACAAATATTGTTATTCTAATTAATGAATTCTTGAGGAATAAGAAAAAAACTGTTAAGGGATATAACACTTTTTTAAATGTCTTAAGAGACATAAAATTCCCCATGCATTTGGATGTCAATAGTAAATTGTATAAGAATGAAGACGTTGTTGAAAATCATATTGGTAATGGTAAAAATGTTATGAAACCAATCTTGTATGCTCGAAGAAATTCTTGGATTACATTTTAGTATTGAATAAAAAGGATTTTTATTATAATTTGAATGAGTCAGTTTGTATTACTTTATTTATATTAATTATATATATATATATCTTTGTATTTTAAAATATTATTCGTTAAATCTATCTATCTATATATACACGTATATATTGATGAAAGTTGTTTTAATTCGGAGAAAATTGATTATTATGTTGAAAGAAAAAATTAATTTTATTTAAATAAATTTTTCATTGATAAATTTTCTATTAAAACGAGAGAAAAAATTCCCAGATAAAAAAAATATAAGGAAGAAAATTAAAATTTTAAAGAAAAATATAATTAATATTTATTAAATCAAAAACAATTAATTGAAATTTAAAATGAATAAATTAGTTAAGATTTATTTTTTTAAAAAAAGCAAAATTCTTGCTTTTCTTTTTTTATAAATATATTTATTAAAATGTCTAAATGATGCCAACTATTGAAATTTATAAAAAGCAATTTAAAAGAAAACAAGAAATTTTATTTAATTTTTATATATATATTTAAAAAAATCATCTTATATAAAAGCTTTTTGAAAAATAACTATTTAAGGAAAAAAATAGTTGGGTGAAATATGATACAAAAAAAGAAAAAAAATGTTTTTGATGTTGTTTCTTTTAATTATGTAAATTATGAATAAAATACAAATAACATGAAAAATATATGCGAAACAATTTTTTTTTTATTTCCTAAAAACGATTCTTACACCATATTTCTTTTTAACAAACTAATACAACAGAAAATCATTGCTTTTGTTTTCACATGAATTCTGGATGATAGAATGCAATGAATTTCCTAGACAGCGTTTCAATATAAAGTAAATACAGTAATGCCCACATACATTTGACGTTAGACTCTGAAATGTAACTGAGTTCCAACACACATATGGATAATGAGAAACATAATTTTAAATTAAGTCTCCATAAAATTCAGGTGGTTACCCGTATGAATCAAAAAAACTGCAGTCTTCCTTTTTCATCCACAAATAAGGCCATCCAGTGTGAACCCGTTTCCCATGATATATCGTTATTGATAACAGTTGCTGATATTCCATGAAGGATAGGAATTGTATCCGCTGCGTACACTCCTCGAAAAAAGGGTGCTGTTCTCATATCTCGAGATAGGATATTAATTATTTGTTGTCCCTTCATCTCTAATTACCAAAGTCATATAAAATGTTCCTAGTCTTGTCTATTTCAATTACATTTTCAAATTCCGCATACACAATGACACTTAATGTTTGGGAAAGTGATGTGCTATACTTTAATTCTAATCGAAAATTACTGTGCTTTATAAGATTCAAGTGTTCTCCACTGCACAGATCTGGAGACATATCAAAACAATATAACGCGTAGTCATTAGGATATTCTTCCCTTGAAATAAATATACCTTTATCTTGACCTATTCTTTCTGTCCCTAAAAATAAGCTCTGATATGCTCTTATACATTGATTCTCAGAAAAATTAAGCTCTAAAGGATTATGAGGCATGGGTTGTCCATCTATGTAAATTCCAATGAAATTTGAATCAAAATGCTTATAAACTGAAAAGAAGATTTATCTAAACTTCCATGAAAATCTTCATTTTCGACACATCCAATTATTACTCGCTTAGGCATTTGACCTATAAATATATTATCTTGCACAAAAGACATGTTTCCTTTTGGTATCGAATGCACTTTGCATAGCACTCTATTGATAGGATATTTCGCAATTGCTCCTTTATCTAAGTCCAAGAATAACTCCTGGCCTTTCACGCACTTTACGCACTAGCAAAGAAACATGATCTAATACGACTTTGAATCCTTCTTTACCTAGCAAACAAAATTCGTTCTTGCTTCTTATAAGTTTAATTTTTAAATCAACTAAATTCAATAGTAATCTTTCTTGATGAAATGAATCACTATGGATGCAGCCGAATCATATTCACTGTAGCACTATTCCTGAAAAGAGCAGATTGTTTTTTTAATCCATCTTCTGAATCCTTATAAAATAAATCAGCAGTCAGTTGCGAAGTTTTGCTATCGAAATCATGAGTGGTAAGAATTTCAATGTAAGATCGATAAGGATATTTATTGTTTGAGTTTGAAACCATATGTTCATTTAGAGAAGCATCTACTTGGGAAAAAAGTGAATGTAGAAATAAATTCACAGGTTCAATATCTGCGTCTTTTTCTCTATAGGTGTATTATTATTAGTTAAAATTCTAGTTTTGAGACATATAGTTGAGTGTAGCTGAGATCGATGTATTCTTCGGTTGAACCACTGAGGACAAATTCCACGGGTCCTGCAGTCGAAACACTTGACAATGGATGGAACTCAACCCACTTTCCGCTTTGTTTAACACTTTGTGTTCCAAAGTATGCGAAAACGTTCTAACCCTGATTTTACGCATTCAGGAGAATCTTTAATAGGAAAGCCATCACGAATTAAATATATCACGTCCTCTCACTTTGCGGATTTTCGATGAAATGACTTGTCTTTGATTTTTGCATTTCCTTTTATACTTTCCTTTTCCTACTATAGACTGTATTTTGTCAAGAGCTTTTTGTGCTAATATTTTACCAATTTCTTTAGACCTAGATTTAAGAGATTCTGAAAATTCTTGACCAGATAATACATCTGAAGTCACGCGAGATCCCGTTAAGATAGCTTCTTTACCAACTGTTTTAGCACCCTTAATGAAAAAGAGAAAAGCCGCTCTAAATAAGTGACGAAAAATACCTCCTAGATCATAACCCTTCTGCAAAGAAATTCCTTGATAATGAGGCAAACCTGAACCTATTTGTCCTACATAATGTTCTTCAAATTTTTTGATGCAGCAAACGTATGGTACGCTCATCTTGATGTCTTATGATGAAATGATTATACTCATTTTACATTCTGGTATTTATAGTATTTGCCTCAATCTGAAATGCAGTACAACAACCACTTTTCCTCTTTCGAATGGAACGAAATCCCCTGAATTGAGTTGGAATTCCATATTAATGGTTTGAAAAGATTGACGAGCAACTGGTAAGTATTGAGGTCTATCATAATGGCGACTGATGAATTCTCCATCTCTTCCTTCTACTTTCACAATTCTTAAAAGAGGTACTTGGACGTCACCTACAATTTGTGGAGGTATAATGTTGCTATACACATAAAGAAACGGAAAATCGATATGAGGATCAGCAACAAATGGACTATGTATAATCCCAGTAATTTTGCCATTTTCGAATCCCAGAAGTTGTCCTAGTCCATCACCAAAACTAATAAAGAACCCTTCTTTTACCGTTATTTTTACTCTTTTAGTTGACTTATTAAAGCCTAAATATATTTTGTCATGAAACAAAGTATTATTCACCGCTTTCAATATATCGTTTACACTTTCATAGCAACCAGGAGGGATGATTCTTTTCAAATTTTTTTTATATATTTCCCTCTTGAATTTCAAATGTAAACGAATTTCTGTTTTTATTGACGTTAAACCACGAGTGAGGGTAAATAATTTCTGATAAGCCAACTTCCCATTCACCACTTAATTCGATGGATGATGGTAACTGCGTTATAAAATGAGAAACTTTGTTTCCAGGAAAAAACTTCTGAGAACTATCAGATGATAGCGTCACGTAGAACGACAAAATTCATAATAACCTCTGTATAAAGTTGCTTAAACTTTTTATACTCTCTTAACATCAGTTACCCAAGAATTGAATTTCTCTGGATAACCAAGAAATTTTTACATAATACTGCATAATATTTCCTTTCCTTCTAGTTTTTATTGCTTTTTCGATGGGGTAAAAACCAGTGTCTGTCACTTTTTGAAGCTCTTGTTCGTAAAATGTTCCATTTATTTCTTCTTGTAAATCGTTCAATTTATAAACAGTTGGATTTCTAGGAATTATCTGACGAATAACAAAAATTTCTGAAGTCCAGTTTTGCTCGTAACCTTTCTCAAATTGCAACTTTTGTTTGCTAATACGAACAATATCTCCTATCTTAAGTTTTGCAGGTGTTGGTTTTACTTTACCTAGGTTTCCGTATAAATTTTCTAATACTTGTTTTTGATTATTTTTATTTACAGTAGCCGGTTCCATTTCTATACTCCGATGCCAAGTATGATTATAACTTTTCACAAGATTATCAATAACATTAATATACTTTTTAGTATTATATTCCGTAAAATATATTTCTACATTTTAGTTTTTAAGTTCAATTGAATCTCTCGATTACGCTGGCTTTTGTTTGGTTTTGAGTTGTAAAAAATTTAACTTTTTTGTTTTTTAAATAATTTTGAACTGTTTTATTTGTAAATTCTAAACCTTTATCTGATTGAAGAGTATATGGAGTACGCTCCACAAAAATAATTTCCAATGCGATTTGTACACTTTTTCCCGATTTATTCTTAAGAGGAATCACCCATGTATATTTAGAAAATACATCAACATAAGTTAATAAATATTTGTAACCTTCATTGGCTTCTGCTAGGGATTGCATATCCACTAAATCTACTTGAAATTGCCTACCTATACCACTCACTAACACATGATTCCGCTTAAAATTTAAAATTTTTACGAACTGGTTTATGTAGAGTATAAGAATTCCTTAATGATAACCACTTTTTAAGATTTTTAGGTTTTTCTTTTAATACTCGATTTCAGGCATTTATACCCCTAAAACTAGCTTCCATGGTATCAGAACTATAAATGCAATTTATTCTTTCAATTATATACTTTTACTAATAATGAAATAATAAAACAAATATACAAAATAAATATTTCACATAAATTTACAGATTCTAAGAATTTAATAGTTACATATTCAATAAGATTTCCTGTCAAAGAGGATGGAGAAGGAACATTTTTGACAGTTGTATAAAAATTTCTCATGACATCATACAGTTTTAAATCCATTACAGCTACATTAAAATCATGCAGTGAGTTTTGATGTGATTTTTCGGATAGAGCTGGAAGTAAACTGTGGATATTTGGATACTCAGAGAAGGTGTTACACACTTCAGATTGTAATACGAGTAAAAGATCGAAAAACGCAATGGAGACGCTTTTGGTGCAGGGTAGCCACTAATTGTTTCAAACAGTTCTTTAACTTGAACACGAGACTGTTTCAAATCATATAGAACTGTCTTAAAAGCTTCACTTTGAATTAATAAATTTCTCCATTGTTGATTGTCTAAGGTCACAGTTCTTGAGTACCCTTGGCCGCTTGAAGTTGTATATTCTCGTTCTACTATCACAGAATCAGTAGAAAATTTAATGAGAATTTCACTGTTTACATAATAGTCATGATTTCCGGATTTCAAAAGGAATATTTAAATTTATTACAGTAGTACTCTTATAAAATGTCAGAATTCAACAAAATATTTGCAGTTTATCAAGATAAATGATAATTAAAAATAAGAAATACAAGCAGAATACTTCATTTAAAATTTGTTATTTTTAGGTGCAAATATGTCTATTATTTCTTTCATATATATATTTCGTTCCATTTTCACACACACACACACATCTCTTAATG
The DNA here is from genome assembly GCA_030067965.1 of Latrodectus elegans. Taxonomy (NCBI): domain Eukaryota; kingdom Metazoa; phylum Arthropoda; class Arachnida; order Araneae; family Theridiidae; genus Latrodectus; species Latrodectus elegans. The sequence continues at coordinate 11,524,122 of CM057816.1, forward strand.
CAGGGAATGTATTCCAAGATTAATTAGAATTTAGAAAATGAATTAAAATACGCGAATTTATTTACAAACTCTTCTTTATTAAACTTAAAGCAATTCAACAGAAAATGAATTCCAAAATGCTATTCATACATATAGAGATTTATAATGAAATTCAAGAATGATGTTTTAATTTCATTCTATAAATTTTTTTCTCATTGAATAATCAATATTTTCAAAGGACTTTATTTTAAGTAAGAAACAGCTTTTGTTATTTAAGTAAATATTATTGATAATTTATTTGAATATAAATAATATTACAAATATTTTTAAGTGTTCATTTTTATGTCTCAAGCAAAACACTTTTAGTAAAATTAATTTAACATTTTGACTCTCGGTAGTTATAATGGAAACAAGTAATATTTGTACTTAATAGACTAATCTGCAAATAAAGATAGAAATTTTTGTGCCAAGTTATGCCATTCATGTAATCAAATGTCATTTATCTGAATAACGCTAATTTGATAATCAACTAGCAAATTAGTATCACTAGACTAATAACCAGTGAAATGATATTGATAGTGCAAGTATCACTCCTAGTTCAGACAGTTTCAGTTTTCATGTTGTTTTTTGTAAAGGAATAATTTTACTTTTCTCAAAATTTTCTAAGTCATATCCTAATAAAGCCGATAAAATGTCAACGAACAAAACATGCTCTTTCAGCGTGTTTTTAGAGAAAAAATACTTCTACGGGAATCTTTGGAAATTTCCTGTTGATGAAAGGTGATGAGGAGCACATTTAAAGTATTTAATTGTGAAGTGTGCAAAATAAATCTCGCTTTAAGAAATGATTCCGAAAGGTAGACGAAATCTCTGCACTCACAACTGATTCAAAACTATTGAAGTTCTAAAAATACTGTTGATGAGGGAATCCATGTACAGAATCATTGGGGGAAAATTGAAAGTGTATTTGTATACCAAAAAGTATTTGCATTAATGAAAAGCTAATTCATATAGAAATTACTCATCAAGACATTAAATTTCCAAGAGAAATTATTTTATACTTAAATGAACTTTTCAAATAGAAAGCAGGAATTGAAGAGAAACGATAAGAAATTTTGTGAGAAATAAATAGAAATAAAATATATTTAAAGTTGCTACAACTTTTTACATAATATATCTCCACAATTATCTATCTATAACATACTCATTTGTCTACACTAATCCCATTATTTTTATGATTCTCAAAATTAGAAGACAGACTTCGACGCCGCAGGTGGTCCGTCTACTCGCCATGCGAGTTTAAAGTGTTCAGTGTTCTTCTGTGGGAAATAAACTCATCCCTGGAGGATCACTAGACCCTTGCTGGGTAGGAAAAACACAACCCCTCCAGCAGCCGCTGGTTTTCAGACCCAGTCTTTCTTTGCTTTGCGGATGCTCTGGCCTCTCCTCCTGAAGACGGTGGCGTCGATATTGAAACAAATCAGACGAACCTCTCCCTCAGCACAACGTTCATGCACACTTCTCCCATTTATTTTAAATTTTTTTACAACACAGCACCTTTACATGTGCGGGATGGGGTGAAGTGTCTTCTAGGGAGAAGATGGGCTGAATTCGCGTAAAGCTAGAGAGAAACCTAGAAAAGCTGTAGCACCAACCCCGAGTAGCAACTCTACTACTGTTATAGGGAGAGACCATCGACGTCTGTCATTCATCTTGGTAGAGCTTACTCCTCACCTACTTGGTAAGTCAGATAGTTTCGTCTAGTCTCTGTGGAATCTCGGGCTGATTGTCGCGCGGGTTGTTGTTTCCTGGCCACGAAGCGGGAAAGCAGTAAAGTTCGGGTTCACACTCGCTGACCCTGTTGTCCAGCTACCGTTGCTGCTCCCTCGTCTTCCACGTGGAAGTCTGTGTTTTAAGATGGAAACACTTCACATGCTGGAGTTCAGTGGCGTAATGAGGGGGGTGGTCAAAGGGGGTCTATCGTGCCCCGGGTGTCACAGGAGAAATAGGAGTGCCAGATAGTATTTACAAAAATTTTTTCAGAAAAATTTATTTCTTTTTAGTTGAAATATTAATTCTGTTCGAAGAAATATATTTAAAATTTATAATTATTTTCTCCTGTTGAAAAGCTTGCCATAAATGAAAATGTTCCTATTTTTAAATTTCCATATTAAAAAGTTTGTATAGTTTAGTTCGTATTAAAAAGTATGTTCTTTTAATCGCGTTTTCAATAATCTTTTCTTACAGTTTTTTATACTTTGCTCAAGATTTTTGGTGCTTTACCATTATTTTGCATAGTAAATCTTGTACTACATGTAATAATGGTTGAAATATGTTAAAAATTTTCTGATAAAAATTCTGAAATATAAATCCTATTGGTTAGTTTCCTTTTTATGCATTTGAGATGTTTTTAGTTTCAACTTATTTACCAAATAATATCTGTTGATGTTATATCTCTTGATTTACGAATTAATAATTTAGGGAGATTCCAAAAAGGTAAGCTCATGATCTAATGTGTAAATGATTTGACTTCGTGAAAGCAGCAAGATTCACCATGTTTTTTAGAGTTGACATTTTTTACAAGATGTCTAGATCAAGTTTCATACCTACGAAAAATTGCAACATTGATTAAGCAAATAAATTCTATTCAAAGTACAAGAAAACAAGATATCTAATGAAAATTGCATCGTGCGACTAACAAATACATCATTATTAACTCGCATGTTTTTTATCAGTTAAAAATTCAAAAACATTCGGTGTTCTAAAATATTATTTGACATGATATCCATTTTTTATAGAAAACATTTTATTTAATACGCAATATTTTCTCTTATAAATAAAAAAAGTGAAGTTTTAATCTCATTTTGTCTTAAATAAAATAAAAAATCTCTCCATAAAAAGGAAATTTTATAAAACTGCAATATTATTAATAAAAATTTGTCAAACTATAACTAAAACACAAGTGAAAATTTTTCGTTAAAGGTTCTTAAAATTTGCATTTTATAATAATCAATGAGAAAGGGGTATAAAACCAACAAAAAATTTCATTTCTCAATTCTTAATAATTTAATTTTATAATTACAGTTATTATTATAAGTTACGCCATATTCTAATCACTGAAATTTCGAATCGACAACAAGTATATAATTACGGAATTACAGTACTAAGAATTTTGTCAGGTAAATAAACTATATCTCAGAGTTTATTCTTTTGCGGAGCTTCTAAATTATAAGTTCCTTAAATTAGCATGACTTTGTTCAATAAAATCCTAGGAAAATATAATAGGTATCAAAATATATTATTATGTATATATATTTTATAGATATAGCTTAGGGCTACAGTTAAGCTAAATCTCGATAATGTAGTGAATGTGTAGAAAACTTCATTTTAAAGAATAATATGCACTATAAATAATTAATGTTGCATAAAAAATTCTAATGACTTTCTATTTTAAATTTTTTTACTGGCTCATTGAATTAATGTCATTTGACCCCCGTCCTTATCAAACAAAAAAGGTCCCGACAAGAAAGAAAAATCTAAAAATGTTAAAAGAATTAAATTACTTAAAGTTATTGATTTTTATATCCATTTCATTTACTAAAAATCATTAAAAGTATCAGAAAAATAAGGAATGTAAAATGTAACTGAAAGATGTTATTGAGATTTAAAATTTCTGGGAGAAATTCTTGAACATCGCCCCAGAGAAAAGAAAAGCTCTGTATTTACCTCAAACTTAGTTGTAACCTCTAAGTCTACTGCCGCGTTACACTCGTGAAAAAATTCGCGTTGAAATGTATTTCTCATTAGCGGTCCTCTTTGTCCGAAAATGTTTGTGTTCAGCAACAGACTGACCCCAAACAGAAGAGAATTCTTTTTTTCAAAATAGCGCTGCAATATTTAATAAAGAGAATAATGCTCGTGGAATCTAAATACGATACAACACTGGAAATAGAAATGTAATTACCTACAAATGGTAAGAAAATTCATAATTTCCTTTTATTTTAACTATTTACCCAGTTAGAATATCATCATTTCGCACTCACAAATTTTTGACTTTAGTATTATTTCGTTAAAAACTTCTTTGTGGAAATGTTGACTTTTGAGTAAATTTTATTTTCTTTCCACAGCTTATTCTTTAATTTTACTTATTTTGCATATTTTTTAGCCATTACAGATATTTATTAACAAACATGTATAGTTTTGAAATTTAAAATTAATTTTTTATTTAAAATTATTTATTTGAAATCAAAATATTTAAAATTTAAAGATTTTCAAATAATTTTTTTATTTGATTTGTAATTTTGTCGCCTTTTATGTTGAAAATTTCTTTTTTGGAAAGTTAAAACATCAAATGTATTAAAAATTTTTTATATATACATATAAAATGTTTCTTGATAATTAATCTTTAACTTTATATTTCAATTTGTATAATGAAAGCATGTTTAGCTTAGAAATCATTTTTAAGGAATATAATGAACTAAGCAAAACTATAATGTTTTCTAAAAAGCTACAGATTAGTAATATTTTTGAATGTTATAAAATGATTCGTAAAGTGATGCAGAATAAAAATAAGTTCTTTTTTTAATATGAATTGGCTCTTATTTTAATTAAGAAATCTATATTAAAACCATAAGAAAGCTTTATTAAGCATATTAAAAATATGTTGAAGATTTTCAAGAAGAAATGTCCTCAGAGTAAAATTATAAAATAGTGTTACGATAAAAGTGACTAATCCGGAAATCATGTATTATAACCAATGATTATACATAATCCCCACTAAAGTCGGTAAATTTGATAAGTTATTGAAATATATGGATAATCCTCAATTCATGATGGGAAATGTCTTAAATTCTGATTACTTTGTAGGAAAACGATATTTTAATTTAAAAGAATATGTATTTTTAAGCTATATTAAATAATTCATCCAGAAATGTTTGAAAAACATCATGGTGACTTAAGATGAAACATTATCTCTCAGTTTAACGTTCAAAAAAATTCACATTAAATTAAATTCTTATATAGAATTGCGATTTTTTTGTACCTTTATTTCAGTAGATATTATAAGACTGATAAATTAGATAATAGTATAAGTTATATATATCTGACGTAAAAGGTATTCACAAAAATACAAAATATGTGTGATCAAAATTACTAAACGTAAATTAAAGTCTAGATTGTTATTTCAGTAAATAATTAATTTTTATTTAAGCAATACGGAATTTTAATATAAATATTAACTAGTTCTTATAGATAACTTTTATAGTTTTTTCGTTAAAAGATTTGATAAAAGAGAACAATTTATTTTATTAGAATTTATAAAAACACTTCCATGTCAAAACCAGTTAAAACTATATTCTAAAAAAGAATTTATTTATATTTGCTTTAAATTTTCTTATTTAGGTTCAATATAGAGTGCTATAACATTTAGAATTACAGTTTACGTGATTTTTTACATTTGGACATATCAAATTTCCACTCTAACTCGATACACATGGTTAATATCATTGAATCTCAGAAAAATGATTTTCTAACACAATCTATTTGACTAATTCTATATTTCCGTAAGCTTGATTTCTACTGATGCATTTCCGAATCCTATTCTAGTTAAGTTTTTTTTTACTAGATTTTTTATCTCAAATTTAAAAGTACAACCTGAGCATTTAAAATTATCTATATTTAAGATTATTTTAAAGTAGATATTTTGCTGTTGCTATTTGCATTATACTCTTATTACATGTTTATTCTATATATTATATTACTATTTTTTGATGGGGTGCCAAAATTAGTATCGTACCCGGGCGTTAATTGTGCTCGCTACGCCACTGCTGGCGATATTATATATATACTGCTATTGTGGGGACGATAGCCGTCTGAGAAACAACTATTGTGGCCGACTATCGTCTGTTATGAGTCTCTGGATTATTATTTCAGCCGGAACAGCTTAGCACTTAGTTTGTGTATCATGCACATTCACAGTTTCCATCTTCATCCAGGCTTGTCCATTGCATTGTCAAAATCGGGTTGCTTGAATCCAATCCTTTCCGAGTTTTAAGTCTCTGTGTTTGGGTTCTTCGATTGTCACATCCGGGTATTTGGTCACTTCGCCACTATTTGGTGGTGTGCTCCTCAAGTACGTGAGACATGCCTGTTTTCCTCAATATGGTGAGGGCTGCCATTGTCTGTATATGTTTGTGGTTTTTGTATTCCTCAAAACGGTGAGGTATGCCATGTTTGTTTCATGTCGGTGTGAAGTGATTGAGAGCACCGGGAGTATTATTCATTATCCGCGTCTATCGCCACCGGTTTGGTGATTTCTAGTTTTTTAATTATACTAATAAGTTTAGCTTGCGCTGTTCTGTTTGAGATTATTAAGTCGCTCCATGTTAATAAATTCGCGTCTGTCGGTTTAGAAAGATAGTGAGATGATGTGAGTGAGCAGTCAAATGCGTAGTGCTGCGGATTTCCTTCTTCCCCGCATATACAATATGCTGAAGTGGCTTTCCCTAGCCAGTGTACAAAGGTAGGGAATTGGCCGTGCCCTGTAAATAATTGTGCCAATTGTTGCTGGCCAACTAGTCTTTTTGTGTTCACTTTTGGGAAGAAGTTGTACGTGTGCCTATCTGTGTCTTCAGTCCCACTCTAATTGCCACCGTTTAAGTATTTCATTCAATTTCTTTATTTCTTTCGCGATTGCGGTAGTTTTATCGTGTTTCTAGACAGACTATCTGTGTGTATGTGTCTTATAAATAATAAACTCTTAATATCTAAGTTAATCGTCAGGCCAATAGCCACTAATGCTGTATCCATTTGGGTGTACCCATTGAAAGACATGCATGCAGCAGTTTCTAGAAAAGGAATTAATTAATTGGAAAGGACACCAACTCCCCCCTCTATATTAGAAATAGAAATATTTTGACGAATAACAGATTGTATGAAACTTTCAGTGCCCACACAGTAAGACCTGCGAGTAAAATTCTATCAGGAATTGATTAACATTCCGAACCTTCTACAAAATCAAACCAAATTACAGCATAATAATCCTTCGAACTGAAAAAGGTCGCACGTTGTTTTAAGAACCTCTAATGACTGAGCAGAAATAAGATGGAACTCTTCTCAAAATATTCCCCCCTCACCACCCTCCTCCTCCTGAATGTTTGGCAGGAACAAAAACTCTTGGTGGGTGAGGCAAGGAAACTTGTCAGAACCACCAAGATAACTGCAAAACTGCCGAAAATCTGCAGTAAACTGGGGCCTAAAGAGATCCTGAGGAAAATCGAGGCACAGAACGGTGGGGCTACTCCAACGGAGTGGAACATTTTTAACATCAAGAACGACCAATCTGGGCAGACCATCATTCTTAGTGTACCCGAACTAGATGCTATGATATAAATTTCATATCGGACTTCACTAAGTGCAGGCAAAAGTATTTGATAAACCTGCTCTTGCTGATGGGGGTGCAGGTAGTACAAGCCAACCTCCTTCACAGTAGAAGTGGTACCACTAAAATCAGAAAGAAGTTTCTTGCTGGGGTTATAAACCTGGCCCTGATTCAAGAACCCTGGCTGGTTAGGGAGAGAATCAGTGGCCTCAAAGGAACTAAAGGTAAGCATATCTATTGTACCAATAGTAACGCTAGAGCTTGCACACTTTTACATAGAAAACATTGAGATTTTTACATAAAAACATTTCCCCTCTCTGATTTTATCCTTAAGGACCTAGCAGCTGTGAAAGTCAGACTCAACATAGAGGGAGGGGACAGAGAAATTGTTTTTGGACCTGTATACCTGCCCTATGAACAAAAGGCTCCACCTGACCATTCTCTGCATATGCCCGTGAACTTTTGCAGAGACAACAATTTACGGGTAGTCCTAGGACTAGACTGTAATGCTCACCATGTTGTCTGGGGAAGCACGGACATAAATAAAGGAGGTGAATGCCTTTTAGAATTCATTCTAAACTACGGGTTAGATATTCTAAATGAGGACAATGACTTCCAATCGATCTGAAGTAATTGACATTATTATAGCAACAACGCTAATTAGCAAAAATATCAAAAATTGGAAAGTAGATGGCAGACCTTCTGGTTCAGACTATCAAAATATCCATTTTGAAATTCACTCTAATGTGTGCCTGGATCGCATGTTCAGAGACCCAGTTACGGCGGACTGGAAGAAATTCCAGGAGGATTTTATTGGTTTGGTTGAGCTCGGGAACAGACCTATTGGAGATAACTACGATCTAGAAGTTACAGCAGATCTTCTGCACAGTAGTATTCTAGATTCCTATCATAACAATTGCCCTATTCACACTAGGAGAGCTAAACTCCAATGTCCTTGGTGGAATGACTCTCTAGCAGCCGAAAGGGTAAATGTTAGGAAACTTTTTAATAAAGTTAAGAAAAATGGTGAATGGGAGAACTATAAAACGGCCCTCTCTAATTATAACAAACTTGTAAGGAAAAGCAAAATTAACTATTGGAGAAAGTTCTTTGAAGAGATGGATTCTATCTCTGAAGGAGCTAGACTCTAAAAACTCCTCAATAGAAATGAACCTATTTTGGTTGGCACCTTAAAAGACAAGGAGGGTAATTTTTCTGCTTCCGGGAAAGAGGTTATGGAAACTATGACCAAAACCCACTTTCCAGGTGCTAGAGATATTTATAGCAACGAAGGGGAGCACTGCATTGGCTTTTTGCAAAGAGTCAATAGCGATCAATAGTCCATCGCTAAAAATATCACTAACTATAACAATATTAAATGGGAAATCTCTGCCTTTAATTCTCTAAAAAGCCCAGGGCCTAATGAAATTATGCCCATCATTATCCAGAAGGCAGAGGAGGTTATCATACCAGTAGTAACTAGAATTTACAGAGCTAGCTTAGCACTGAGTTATACACCAAAGATATGGCAGAAGACCAGGATTGTTTTTATTCCTAAACATAGCAAGGACACCTATGACCAGGCCAAGTCTTATAGACAGTCTTTCTTCATTCTTTCTTAAAATTATGGGGAAATTCATTGATCGGCATATTAGAGATTACTTGGGTAATAACAGTCCCCGGCATATTGGAGATTCCTTGGGTAATAACAGTCCCTTGCATGCTCTTCAATTTGCCTATCAATCGGGCAAATCTACTGAAACTGCTTTACATCAGCTAGTTTTTAAGATTGAATCCACTCTGGATAAAAAAGAGATTGCCATGTCAACTTTCTTCGACATCCAAGGTGCCTTTGATAACACTTCCCATCTATCCATCTTCAATGCATTTAGAGGGGCAGGGATTAATAAGACCCTGTGTACTTGGATTGAAGCCTTGATTTCGGATAGATGTCTACAAATGAGCATCTTCGGTGAATAATTTGAAAAAAGAATACTAGAGGTTGTCCTCAATGAGGTGTTCTCTCACCATTACTTTAGTTGTAAATAGCCTTATAAAATATCTAAATGTTAGGGGCTACTAGACGCAAGGATATGCTGATGACATTATCATCCTTATCCTTGGTAAATATTTTGACACAACTTGTCATCTCATGCAGGATGCTCTAAGTTATGTAGGTTAATAGTGCATGAACAGGGAAGGACCTGATGGTTAATCCTCAGAAAACCAACCTTGTACCTTTTACATGCAAAAGGAAACAGGAGGGTTTTCTCATACTAAGACTTTTTGGTGTTGAAATCAATGTGGCTTTAGAGGTGAAGTATCTGGGCATTTACTTAGACCAAGAACTCACCTGGGATAAGCATATTGATGATAGAATTAATCAAGCAAAGAAAATCTTTATGATTTGCAGGCGAATGCTTGGTAAAAACTGGGGTTTACATCCAAAACTGATGTTTTGGATGTACACAGCTATTGTCAGGCCCATTTTCACATATATCTGTGTGATCTGGTGGCGTATGGGGGAACAGAAGACTGTGATAAACAGACTAGGAGGTCTACAAAGATTTACCTGTCTCTGCATTACAGGAGCAATGTCCACCGCGCCAACCAGAGCATTGAAAGTTATGTTGGATCTGACTCCCTTAGACATCTTCATCTGTAGCACTGCTAGAATGACTGCATACAGAATGAAGTTACAAAACCAATGGTACGACCAGCCTGTTGCCAAAGGACACAGGGGTATTACTGGGAAAATTCAAGATCCTATTTTCCTGATGCCCTCGGACATCATGGAAAAGTTATACATGTTTGAAAGGACATTTGAAATAGTTTTTCCAACTAGAGACGAATGGGATAACAACATGTTAGAAACTAAAACAGGAGATCTTATTTGGTACACAGATGAATCACTGAAAAACAGCCTCTCAGGACTGTGAGCATGTGGCGTGTCATCAAGAACGAGCTTATCCTTGGGCTATACGCTACGGTTTTCCAGGCAGAAGTTTTGGCCACTATCCATTGTCTGCGACTAAATAAGAGGAAGGGCTACCATGGTCCTTTTTAGTTACAGTCAAGCTGCTTTAAAAACGCTCAAATCTTTCAAAATCAAATTTAAAATTATTTTGGAATGCAGAAACCTTCATACAGAACAGGCAAAGGTGATCCTTGTATGGGTGCCAGAGCACAAAGGTATAGAAGGTAATGAAAGGGCTGATGAACTTGCTAAACAAAGATCGTCTTTTGTTCCCATCGGTGCAAAACCTTTTTGTGGGATCAATTTGAAGACCGCAAAAACGAATGCTCTTGGATGAGAAAAACAGAAGATGTATGAAGTTTGGAGCAACACTCCTGGTCAAACCCACGCTAAAAGTATGATCTGTGGATCATCAGCGTAGATTACCTCTGAAATTCTAAGATGCTCTAGGCAGAAGATACGTTTAAACGTAATCTTTCATTCTTAACTTTATTATTAATTTATAATATATTATTCAGTTATAACAAAAATGTCTCAATAAATACATTAAAACTTAATATTTTAATAATTAGATAAGGTTAAAAATAATTAATTTGATTGATTAAATAGGGAATATTTCTCATAATTGTCAAAAATAGTGAAAACTTTTCAAATTAGAACCTAGTAAATTACAGAAAGAGAATTTTTTAAGAGGAAAAACTTACCATTAATGTTAATTGAAATAACGTTAGCTTTAATATTTCTTATTCATGTCTCAAGCATCGTTTGAAAATTTTAAAAATATATTTCACTAATAGTTTACTATATAGTTATTTGAAATAAATAAAATAAGACTTTCGAATTTTCTTGAGGAAGAATAGGCAGTCATTTCTAAAGCATGTCTTCATTTTTAAGAAATTTGAAGACAGGACTTTTGTGGTCCCATCATAGTTCGATTTGCACTTAACAATTGAGATTTAAATGCAATTTTTATAAAATTTCTTGAAATAATATGTTTATAATAAGTATTTAAAGGACAGGCTTATCACACACATGCATTCAAAATAAACACCGAACAGGAGCAGATAAGAGTCGTCAATCAGGCGCCGCGAAATAGAGGGAGAGAAATTTCAACTTTAGAGGGTGTTCGTTAGTCTTGAGTGAAGGAAGTTTTGGTGCGGCGCAGGTGTTATCTTTAGGGGTGTTGCTTCGGTACAGGAACCCCGCCGAAAGGATGAAAAACCCTCTGTCTGCACTGAGCCGGTTTCTGGAGGTTCTATCGACCTTCATGACATTTTCGCTCCAGCTCGAGTAATAACGCTTATTCGAGCGCGTCTTTTCTGGAAAGAATCCTTCTCACTCTAAATGAGAGAAAATGTTTAGGGAAAGTGAGGAAGTTCAAAAAGTTCTAAATAATCTTACTAGGGATGATCGATCGATTGCTGCCACTCTAAACTTGGAGCATGTCGTCATTTCGACGAAAATTGATGAGAGAAAAAGATTAGACTATTTAAATCTTTCAATTACTGAAATAAAAGACATTGACACTAATTCTACAGATTTTGAATTTTTGGCTTTTATGTTATGGGAGGAGTATGTTCAGGAGTTTCGAAGGCGGTATTTAAATAGATCACCCGATTTACAAAAATTTTTGTACAAGTTTTTAAAAATTCTGCAGTTTCTGGAAAGTTGTCTTATATCTCATGAAAATCTTAGCGACATCATGAGTTTAATGTTTATAGAAAAAATTACAGATGGATTCTTGGTAGTGGAATTTATTAAATTAAATCGTGGGGACTTTTGGTTTCTACAAAACTTCGTGCGTGGCACAATGCCTTTTGTCTTGCACTTCTTGTTGTACTCAGTGAAATTTTTAGCAAGTGAAAGCAGTCCTCGTGTCTATAAGGACATTCAAGACGTGCTGCCTCTCGACATCTGTCATCTCAGAAACGGTTTTCTTCACATGGAAATCCTCATACATCATGGCCATCGGTATTGCTTTTCTGATCGAGAGTACCTGTTAAAACAAGTGGCGCATGCATTCGACCGTCTTTTCTCTTACTCGTAAGTATCTTCATTTCATTTCATTGAATGCATTCTTTAAGAGATAGCGTCAATGGAATTTTTTAAGTTATTTAAAATGTAAGCTGTGTTGTAATGAATAATTTTGACAGAAGGATGTTTCACGAATATTATAGGTGTATTCTAAATTATTTTATTTTGTCTGATAACATATATACACTTGTAAAAATAATTTATAAACACAATTTTGAAAAAAATATTTTGATTTAAGAAAATTAATTTTCCTCTAATTTTTATTTAAATTTTATTTTAAAATTTATACTTATAATAGTAGTCATACTTCCCAACTCGATCCTCTCTGTTTAAAATTATGTTAGGATGGATTAGTTATTATGAGATGTTCAATTACATTTTATTAAAAAGTTAAATATTTTATTCATATGGAAAATTATTAAGAAATTAATTATTGAATTTAAAAAAAAAATTATTCATCATGAACTAAAAAAATTAAAATTAATAATCTGCTAAAATTCAAGAGAAGATGTAAAGCCTTAAAAGTGGTTGCATGTTATGTTATTTGGTGAAATAACGAAAATATTTATTAATATAATCTAGAAAAAAAACTATTTTGTTATTTTCCTGCTACTTTTGCAGATGTATGAAAAATATTATTTATTAACTAATTTATATTGATAGATAGAAATAACTTTTATTTTGTAAAGTTAGTGCAGTGTTTCACAGTTAAAGTACCCTTTTGTGTTGTGAATTAGGATTTTATAATACTTTCCTCTAAGTGATTTATTAAACTGATATTTTAGGGATGGTCAGGGGAAGGGAACCACCCTACTTACAAGCTTTGATCATTGATTATACCTATCAAATAAAAAGAAAGCGTTTGAAAAATGACAAGTTATTTATTAACTGATGTAAGTTTACAACAATCAAAGAAAAAAATTGAAATAAAGCTGTTATCATTATTATATGTTTATACCATGTTTATTACATGTTCACACAATGAAATATTATTAAAAAATATAATGAGAGAGAATGTTAAAACCATTTAATTTTTCTTGAATTAAAACTTTATAATTCAGTTAATAAATATCTGTAAATTTTTCCATTATTAACTCCATTTAAACGTAGTGATTATTTGAATTTTTTATTTTTTTTTTATTTTTTTTTAAATAAAGAAAATAAAATCCGAAAATTTTAAGTTTATATTTTCATTCCAATTTATAATTTAAAATTTCTTGCATTAATCATAGTTTAATAAATCAATAAATGATTTTAAGAATAAATTTTATTTTCAAATACTTTTATAGAGAATTTTTATAATTGATTCACGTTTCCTGTATTATTTTTGACCAAAATATATTATAAGTGTTCAGCAAACTTTCTCTTATATAAATCTTCATCCCTCTTAGCACACTTTAAAAAATTCCTAAGTATGTTAAGAGGATCTGAGTGTGTATTTCTTACATCAATTTAAAATAGGAGTTTTGCTCCATCAGCCAATTTTTTGCATCATACAATGCAACAGCCAGCAATTTTTCTGTGTTTAATTTATTTATGTTTAAACTATGATAATAATTTTTTAAAAAATGTTTCTGATAAATAATAATAGTGTAAAATTTATCATATAATTAAAACTTAATAGTAAATATTTCAAACAGACAAGTGAGTGAAGCAATAAATACTAAAGTAAATACGTCAAGTCGTAACACTTACTAAATAACTCTGTAAGTTTAAACAGTTTTTGGCGACGTTTATATTCAATTTACAAGGAGTACATTTTAAGACAAAAGCAATAAATGTTGAAAAATGGCACCTTTAAAAATAACTTCGCCTTCCCCAACTCTGGTCAGCAGAATTCGAAAGGGAAAGATGTATCAAGTGTATGCTTAATTTATCTTCTTCCCCCTTAACAAATCCAGGTGGATAAATGTATCGCGTGTGACGGTCTTTTAGAAATGAGCACATCAGAGCCCACTTGGTGATGACAACCACACACACATCACCTACTACATGAAATTTTTGCCATTCTATTTTCATAATAGCCGACATAAAATAAATCCATACAACCCTTACGATCAAAAAATCTACCATAAACCGAGGGCAGTCCTTTGATTCAAACCAACAACTTATGTCATATTTCAATTTAGTTTAAAAATTTGTAGTCTTACTTTGATAACTTTAATGACTTATAAAAATAAACAAATAAAATAAAAAATATTTTACTGTTTTACGTTCCATTTATTCTTATACTTAATAAAATTAATTGATACCTTATAATCGAAATATAATAGATTACAGTTAAATAAAGAATTATAAACAATTAAATGGTTTCAATTGCCTTTATGAATTGCTTATCTCACTTACGTCAAATTTAATCTCTCTCAACCTAATCTGGAATACTCACTCAGCTCAATTATTTACATTTTTAATCATTCCTTTGTGTCAGTAAATTGTGCACCAAATTCAGGCAGTGGTCACTTCTTGTTAGGGTAACCACAAGGGAAACCAGGGCTTCTTCGATATCTTCCTAGTAGATATTAAATTGTAACATGTATTAATGAATGAAAATTTATTTATATTAGTGTTGTTGTTGCTCTCGTGTGCCAGCTAGGCTGGCAAATTGCGGTGCGCTGCTCCTTTTTTCCAACTGAATCGTATTTGGTGTAGAGTCCGACTTATTCAGTACACACACATGCTATTGGGATCCGTTTATATGGTAGGCAACCATTCACACCTCATTCAAACAAGGAAATGACAAAGACACGATAGATAGAGAGAGAAAGTACATCCATGCCTGAACTGGGATTCGAACCCAGAACCTCTCTATCCGTAGTCAATCACGCTGACCACTAGACAAGTTGGCCGGTTATATTAGTGTTATTGTTCCCAATGGAGTTCTCCAGTTTAATTTTTTTTGCCTTGCTATACAACTATATATATATATATATATATATATATATATATATATATATATATATATTGTTGATAAAATGATGAGTTTAGCAATAATCTTTACTTCTTCTTCCATGGCAAGCCTCCCTCAATCTACCTTCATTTATCAGATCCATTTCGTTCATTTCAAGCCAACCTGACTTCAGTTTCCCATGGGATCGGTAAAATTGAGCTTTTTTTTTTTATTGAGTTTGCACTCTTAGATCGATGCAAATACCCGAGCCATCTAGTCCCATTTTAAACCCTTGTTTAAATTTGAAATCCATCAAAAGCAGCCCATATTGCTAAAATCATAATATGCTATAATACTATGGTTTAAGAATATCGGGCCGCTTTTGATGGATTTCAAAATTAAACAAGGGTCTCCGTCTGCTATTTTAATGATCTGCACCGAAAATTTTTCTTAAGTTTTTGCGGTCAACGTTTAATAATTTATTTTCATGTAATTTAGTCATTAACCGGCTTTCACTCCCATAAAGCAGGTTTAGTTGAATTATAATCTTTACTATAACTCTATAACTAAAGACACAAAAAATGAAAGTATCAGATACATTTTTATTTTTTCAATTATAAGGACATTTTGTGTATATTTATATTAAATAATTAAAATTAAGGCTTTTAAAATTTTGTAATCATTTTTCTTTCAAGTTTTTCTTTTGATAATATTGTTATTTATAGGTATGTTATTTGACATCTAGAAGGAAATGGTATTAGTTTTCATACAGGATATGGAATAATAAACTCATTATATTTACATAAAACAATGTTAATACTTTCTGTTTTTCTGATCGAAAGCATAATTTTATGCAAATATCTGTGTGTAACATTTGAAAAAACAATGCCTCACTTCTAAATATATTCATTATAAAATTAATTTTACATTATGTTGGGAATTTTTATTAACAATTTTTAAAATGCTATAAAACCACTAAGAAGGATTTTCATTTTTTTCCCTCTAAGATAAATATTTATTTTTAAATGAAATAGAACTTGTGATATCATTTTCCATTCTTATAACAAAACAAGCTTTACTTAATTGAATAGGATGTAAAATAAATTGTTATTCTCATTAAACAACAGAAGTACCTTTATTTTATTTTAGTCTGTAACTCCAGGGATGTGAACAAAGCGTACGTTTTATTTACTGTTGAGATATCAGTTCTTCGTGTGCCATACCATCTGAGCACGAGTGTTAAATAAAAAAAAAAACAGTTGTTAATATTTACAAAGCAATAGAGTAAATTATTTTCCGGCAAATTATTCCTAACTGTATTATTGCAGATCTCTTTTCTTAGCAAAATATTAATTAGCAGTTAAATTAAAATTTAAACACTTTCTTGGTTCTTTAAAGTGATTGGCTGCCTGCTCAAAATTTTCTCGCTCAAAGCTCAAGAGGAAAGCAAAATACCGATTTCCTACAATCAGAGAAGTTTTTATCATCACCAATTCCATGAAAATAAATGTTGTTTATCCTTCAAATGTCTGACGAAGTCAGATAAGGACCATCAGATTCACTTACCCTGAGGAAAGCGAGAGCTGGAATTGGGGATGACTAAATCTCCTTTCAGGTGAGACCCAAATAGTCTAGGATGTGTTGAGGAGAAGCCTACTCAGTTTTAAAAAATGCTCAATGCTGCATCGTCCGCATCACAAATAAAAGTTATTGCTTTTATAATAAATATCACATTTAATGAAATAATGAACGACTATATTTCCTTTTTGAAATATAAATTATTATTTATTGCTACTTGAAAATTTCATGTTTTATATTCATTTCAATTGAAAAATTTTAAATTAATAATTTAGTTAAGACAATTTCTTTTTAAAAGATGTAATGATTAAATCTGATTAATGCTTCTATTTTTTAGTACGTAAATAGTATTTATTCAAAAAATTAAAAGTAAGAAATGTAACAAAATAAGAACATACATAAGTGCATTTTAAATTTAACAAAACCTTTCTCAAAACAATATTTGAATACTTTTAAATATTTAAAAATATTTTTAATATTTAGAATTTAAATAATTAATATTTAACATTATTAATTAAGTAGTATTACAAATGTAGGATACATTATTTAAGATTAATACACACACGTCTGTAACAGACTCATATTAACACTATTGACAGTAGATGGCGCTGCTGCCCAATATACTTACAACATCAAATGAGATGAGTGTAGTGATGTCAGAAATGAAGGACGAACCATCCGGTTCCTAAATACGTTTGTTTTGTACCACCCTGATACTATGTAACCTTGTTTATTATTTTATAATTATTAAGTGTTTTCTTTTTGTAACTAATCTTAATTATGTGTAATGTAATAAATGTTTGTTTTGTTTTAACTTCCATTTTCTTATGTCGCTACACGTCATATACATATATATAGATGCATAGCATTTTTATTCCTTAGAAAATATTTAAATATGATTTAAGCATATTGATTTATTTTTCACGGATGTATAAAATAAAACATTCAATGAAAATTTTGCTGTATAATCACTTTATTTACAATATGTTAAATTCTAATTATTTTACTGAAAGCACCCTTCCTTTTTGAAATTTGATAATTTGTATAATCTGATACACATTCTCTTAATTTTTGTAACTTAGAAACTTTAAAAATTAATTCGTAGGAATAAAAGTGTGACGTAGTTCGTTTTCATGTCAATTTTTATTGAAACTAAATTATTTTCACTTCCTTTCAAAATATTTTTATTTATGTCTCTTTTAGACAGATATTTAATTTAAACTTTCAAACCAAAGAATATCATTTAAGATTGAAAACATTTTCCGAGTTTCCTGGAAGTTTAGTGAGTGAGACTAACATTTTACACATTCTCTTTGTTACCATCTCTGATCTACCTGTGTGGGGGGGGGAGTTGGTTTTCGATAGCTTTGCTGATATTCAAGTAGAAATATTTTTCCATATGAAAACTATTTTCTTCTGTTATGTAATAACTTTCCTCTTTGAATCACTCAACAGATAAATGTGAATGCATTAATATTCCCAAGAATTGCAATGTTGTTGTTACTAATGACACTTGGACAAGCCAAGCTCGCTCTGCCTTGGCTATGCGAATTTAAGTCAACTGGGGGGCGTCTTTCATTTTAATCAAAGCACCATGAAGGTGAAAGTACAACTTTTGCTCCTTAAATCCTCCGATAGATGGCAGCACCAAAAGATCTACTCCTTTAATTTTGGTATTGATCTGAAGGGGAAGTAAATTTCTCCCATTGCACCCATGGTAATTGCTCAATGACCGACCACAGGACTTTCGATTCCACAGATTTAACGAGCTCGTATATCGCATGTACTCGGTGGTTTTTGGCGGCATTAGGAATCAAACCCCGCCCTTCCGATTCGATGCCCTAACTACTAGACTACCAGTGTTCTAGCCACTAGTATTAAATTCTATAAATCTGAAAATAAAGTGTTGAATATTATGTGAAATAATTACTAATATTAACAATTCTTCATCTAATTCCAATGTAAGTTAATTAATGTAAATGGGAAAAGTAGTTGTGTAAATATATATATATATATATATATATATATATATATATATATATGTATATATATATATATATATATATATATATATATGATAGTTATATTTTTGAAAGTACTAGTACTATAAATACTTATTTATGTTATTAAATACTTAGTAAAAATTCTGGATTATATAATCATTCTTGTAAACGTATATTTATGTAAAAATTGATTTTACAAAACCTAGTGACAACCCTAACACGACTGACACTATCAATGTGAAATGGAATAATTCTGAAAATAAATAATGTAAAATGGTCATAAAATCATATTGTTAATGATCCCAAAATTGATGTAGATTCTCCATCAACGAGTAAAAATTTTATAAGGGTTTGAAAATTTCCCAGTTCTAAAGAAGAACACTAACATTGCTATGTCTAGGAGGCTACCTCATGCTAACAAACGTTCTTGGCGAGATATTGGCACGGATGCTTTTGATAAGTTCGCCACATACGATATATTTTTTTCTTGGATTTGTTAAAGGAGTTGAAAATAATTAAGTACAAACGCGTTTCGAATTCTTCTATCCAGAATAGGGGAAATATGTCTGGAAGGGGAAGTTATTTTTAGGGTATTATTTTTTCAATATTTATTGCTTTAGATTTAAAATGTATGACTTATAAATTAAAAACAAAAATTGCTAAGAAGTTTTTAACTTAGAAGAGTTATTTAGCAAATTTTACGACTAGACGTACATACAAGACTTCTTAGTATTTACCCTTTGTTTGCTAGTAATATCTACTACGAAGTTTTAATTTTATGACATATTTTATGCTATTCTTATTCATGGAAATATTTTTAAAAAAAATATCATCATAGTTTAATATGAGTAATTTAAACACAGAAGTATTGTTAGCTGCTGCTCTGGATTGCAATAATCAAAAAAAAGTTGGTTAATGCGCAAAAAAAATTATTCATACTTTAATTAGGTGAATTAAATACACTCAGAATATTTCTTAAATTATATTAAGATGGATGGAGAATTGTTGAAAGTTCGTTGGATAAAGTAACACATTTAATTATAAACAGGAACATACTCATGCGTTCTTTAAGCCTTGTTGAGCGATTGAAAGCGACTTTCAGTTTTCTGGCAGCAGGAAGAACATAAGAAAATATAAAGCAATTATTTCTCCTAACTTTGGTACAAATAATACAATGAAAGCGAGTTAATTATAAAAATTCTTCGTAAATCCAAAAGATTTGAAGATAAAAGTGATTTTTAAATCATTTATTGATTTATTAAAGTTTGTTTATTATAAAAGTTTATAAACTTTAAATTGGATTAAGTAAATTAAATTAAGAATTTGCCATTATTTTTTTCATTTGAATGAAACAAAGTAAGAGGATTATCACTTAGTTTAAATGCAGTTAATAATGGAAAAATTTAATGCAATTCATTAATTGAATTATACTGTTTTATGTTTTAATATAGGGAAAATCAACTGAATGATATTTCATTGCGTAAAAATATAATAAACATGGTATGAACATATTTAAAACATAACAAATTTTTTTTCAATTTTTATTATTCATTGTAGCAAATTATCAACAATTTATAAATCTTATAATTTTTATACGCCTTCCTTTTATTCGATTGGTGTAATCAAAGATCAAAACTTGCTGGGTCATCCAAGACATGAAGGCCGTCCCATTACGTTCAGCTAAGACCTGCAGGCAAAGAGGCATAGGCAGACTTTTACCTTTGGACTTGTGCATGGTTGCTTCAGACTTTGGTCCAACAGAAGATGCACTCTATATCCTCCATATGACTTCGTTGACAAATGAAAATGGTGTTGCATCGTCCGTCGCGCAGAATAAACAGGGGCGTGTTCCGGGTTCAAGCAGAGGACCCTCACAGGAAAAGAGAACTAGAGTCTCCAGGAAAGCTAAAATCCCTGAAAATCCTACAGTGCAATATAAATGGACTCTCAACACCGCTGCTAGAGATAAACTTGATGAAATTTCAGATAAAAAATGCTGTGACCATCAAGCCTCACAGAAACACATTCTAGATTACATTGGGCTTTCACGGGAGGATTTATCCTCAGATACCCTGCTAGTAATCGACTCTCGTTCTAACTGTCAACAATTTATTGCAGTTGACCTGACTAATGCCAGATCTTTAAAGAGAATGAGCCACAACATACATTTTTCAATGTGTCATGCAAAACCAATCGCAGAAGTGTATCGTGTGTGAGGGAGGAGGATGAGGACTACTGGCAAGGGTGTATACCTGAGCGGAGTGGGTGAAGTATGTCAGGAGTACATTCTCCTGCTAAGGCCACCCAAGGCGTGCAGGCCACTTTATTATACTCAGTTAAATTCTGCAGACACTAGAGATAAGTCAGTCTTCAGCCTTCGGAAGCTGTCCTCCATTTCCTTTAATCAAAGATTCACCAACTCCTGGGCATGGTCTAGCTCACAGATAGATCTTTAGGAATAAGCTACCACAGTAACAGAGGATTCCAAAAAATTCTTTTAATAATAACACAGGTCAACAGTGGTTTTGGTGCCAAAGATTTTGGAGGTGATTTTATGTGAATTCGATGCGCTGAATCCAAATATGCCATTAATTTTTGCCTATCAGCTTGAATTTTTAAGATATCAGCATTTTAATGAATCATGCATTACACTACACTATTTTAATAGAAAATCCATGGTTTAAACAAACAAATTAAACAGGGAATTTTTATTATATTACATAGATATTGCTTATTAAATACAAAAGAAAACAGAAAAAGTCATCATTTAAACAAATTACTCACTGAACATTTCGGAAACTTCTTATGTGTGACATTCTTGAATGTATTTTGGAACAATTCCGTTTAAAAGTCCAGCAGTAATCTGCCATCATGTGAGTATCCCATCTTCCTTGATAGCGATCCTCCATACATTTTATATCTTGGTGAAATCTTTCACCTTGCTCCTCACTAATGTCTCCTAAATTATCAGGAAAACGGTCTAAGTGGCTATGTAAATAGTGCACCTTAATGCTCATGTTACACCCAAGGGATCTGAAATTATTCAGCATTTCATTGACTAATTCAACATAGTTTTCAGCTTTGTGTTTACCCAGAAAATTTTGGACAACTGAAACAAATGAATTCCAGGCTTTTTGTTCAATCTCATTCATTGAATTTATGAAGTCAGGGTCTTTAATCAGCTGTCTTATTTGTGGGCCATCAATTATTCCTGCTTTAATTTTTTCCATACTCAGCTGAGGCATTTTTTCCCCTATATATGCAAAGCATGATCCATTCTTATCAAGAGCCTTTACAAACTGCTTCATTAGACCCAGCTTGATATGCAGTGGTGGAAAGATGATTTTCTCTCGTGGAACTAAAGGATCGTTGATGATATTCTTTTCCCCAACATCCATGTTTTCTCTCCTAGGCCACTCTTTTCTAACCCAGTGTTGCGTTTTGTCTCTGCTATCCCAGAGGCACAAGAAACAAGGATACTTTGTGTGGCCACTTTGCTGTCCAAGGAGAAAATTTACCATTTTTAAGTCTACACAAATCACCCATTGGTGTTCACGATACTTTATTTTTTCCAAGACCAAAGCTATGGTGTCATATTGCTCTTTCATTTTCGTTGAGTGAGCAATTGGTATTGAGCCATATTTGTTCCCATTATGTAGAAGAACACATTTCAAACTTCGCTTTGAGCTGTCAATAAATAGGCGCTAATCATCTGGAAAATATTCAGGAAGACCCATTTTTACCAGGAGTTCTCTAACAGCATGACAAAATACAAGATTTTGTTCTTCAGAGAAAAAAGGTAGCAGATCTTTCTCCCTTGTGCGATAGAATGTAATTTTCGTTCCTGGTTCAAGTAAATTTTTTTCCTTCAACCTGGAAGCCAGTAATTCCGAAGCTTCTTTCGACAGATTGAGATCTCTAGTGAGGTCATTTAACTCATCTTGGTTGAAACATTGAGGAATTGATGATATTGTTTCAAAATCGCTGTCACCTTCAGTAATATCAGAATTCTGATCAGAGAGACAATAAGCGTCCTCGCAGAGTTCTGGTAGCTGGTGAAAAGTTGGAATTGGCACTTCTTCTGAGTGAGGGATAGGGCGTCTTGCAGAGACTAAATCTGGATAAGTCCAATTATTACGGTTCTTTCGATTGATTCCAGTAATATTTAATAGGCAGAAATAACAGTCATCAAAGTGATTTTTTGGTTCTCTCCAAACCATTGGTACACCGCATTTCAGGCTTTTCCCTTTCACGGTAGTCCACTGTCGTAAATGCTCTGTACTAGTTTTACAGACAATATGTGGTGCCCAGGTTTTATCCTGATCACCAAGTTTAACACCAAAATATCCAAGATAAGCCCTCTTTACAAAGTTACTAATAGATTTTCTGTTTTCCAGTAGCGTGTATTCTCCGCATATGTAGCAAAAAATATCAGGATGATGTACACAGCTTCTTCTACTTGAACTCATTTTATTTCTATTCAACAACACAAATACTTAGATGTACTTTTTAACAACTCGTTACTAAAGAGAAATTTCATATGACGCTAACCACTATCTATCTGCACCGCCGGAATTCACGATCTATTCTCAACTTTCAACTGCGGTTGAAGCTTTGAAGGTCACTTCAGATGGTGGACAGACATCTGCATCTATCGGATTTCTATGGAACTAACTGGATAGCACTAATAAGTAGTATTCAATCCCATTTATTAAGAATTTGTCAACTAATCAGTTATATATCTCATATTGTTTGTCTTCTTTTTATAATAAATGAATTAAAATAATTTTTAAAAAATAATAATTAGTTATTTCCTAAATATTATTATTTTAAATTCAATTGGTTACAAAAGAAGACTGACAATAGGGCAAATATACAAGAATCTTTCCCTGTATAAATTTTACAACACTTGTACTTGAAAGTACTAAATAGAAAAAAAGCATTGATAGATAAGTGAATTTATCTAAAAATCTAGAGCTGATACAGAAAAACTGCTTTCATATTTAGATTCAGCAATAAAAATATAGTTAAAATCTGCTCTAAAATCTTAAGCACCAAAAAAAAAAAAAATTTTTTTTTTGTAGGCCTGTGTAATAATAAGCTTAATAAATCAATGAGCATGATGAATGAAAACTTGGTAATTTCAATGCGCAACAAGTATGAGTCTCTTCAATCCTTAGAAATATATGAACTCGGATATTCCTCAAATAGCTCATAGTTTAAAGAATAATAGATAAATAGTGAAATCCCCAGTCGTAAATTTAAAAAATTATTTTGTAGAAGTTAGTGTAGAAATTCTAAAATAATGCTGTGTCCTTTTAATATCTGGTCATCCGAGAGGCCAATTTCTTTAAATTTTAGTCAAATCCCCACTAAACGAGAACTTTTACTGAACATCTGGTCTCGCATAGTTTTGATTGCTGTGTAGATCATATATCTTAATCAAATAAGGCCATTTAAAATTACAATAAGGGGATTACCTATTGATGAATAAAATTTAATCTTTATTAAGGGAAGTATACTTTAACGTAATATAAAATCAATCAAATGACGAAAGTTGGATATAGAGCCTGAAGAATGTCCTTACTTCAAAGACATTTGGGGAAAACAACTAAAAATAGCATGCATAACATCACACGTTTACTGAAATTTGGGAACAATTAAAAAATATGGAACAAATAAAAGAGTGACCCAATGACATAATTTCCAGTTTATTTTCTAAGATGTCATAAACGATTCTCTGCCTTCACTTGACATTAAGCGGCATTTTTGGAATAAATATTATTATAATTTAAAAATATAAATTGTTTCAAAACCGCGGATGAAAAAATTTCCCTTTAAAGGTTATAAGCCAAATAGATATACAATTTTATTTTCTTAAATTACTCAATTAGAATATTAGCATTAAATGAGTGAAATGGATGAAATCTAAAGCCTTTGCTCAAAAATCAAGATAGAGATTAGCAAGCGTACAATAGGAAGGAAGAAACTTACCTATATTGTCATATATAAATTGAATATTCTTATAAAGATTTATTTTTCAGAAAGGATCATTATTTATACAGCAGAGAAAGTTTTTCAATTGGGAAATAATATTTTTATTTTGAATAAAAATAATTTTTCTCTCAAATTTGAATTTATACCTATAGTTTAAGAATTTAAATTTTACGTTCTTGACAATTTTTGAAGAAATTAGTTATCAGCATCGATGCGATCTATATAAATGGAGTTTAATCATAAATTTTAAAATAAAGAGGATTAATACTTATAGAAAATCCTTTTTGTATATTTACTTTAAAAAGGTGCAAAAATTTTCTGTTTAAATTTAGGACTTAAGAACATCCAAAATAATTAAGGTTATAACAATTCAACCAAGGTACCTTCAGTCATGTATCCTTCGACCCCGTAATCTTTGCCAAGCTTTCTGGTAGTAAAGAAAACGAAGAATGGATTTTGATTCTTCCTTGAAAATAATTCAAAATGTGTATGCAAAATTTTTATATAGTAATATTAATTTTATTTAATTATTTAAATGTAAGTGATATTAAACTGAAAAATGTTATCTTCACTTAATTATTCACATTCTTTTGAACAGCGGGCATGCCAGATTATATAAATTGTGGATTTTTCTCATGTCCCAATAGACCTCTTGCTCGACCCCTAATCAGTGAAAGCTGACTCAGAGAGGTGACCCCATTTTATTTTAAAGTATGTAATTGTTCCACACACTGCGATGACTTCCTCTTTGTAAATTAAGACGAGGAAGCAAATCCTAATATAAATAACCTTATTAAATTCTTTCTGTGTACCTCGATTTAGAAAATGTGCGTGCTATTATTTCAAATAAAGAGGTTGATTCAATTGCATAGATATTAAAGGCATTCCATAGTTGGCAATTTGAAGGTTCATTAGGTTTAACAATAACTTTGCAATTTGGATCGCATGTTTCTTGCAGAATTAAAATTATTAAATATTTTGCATAATTTTTAAAGAGCATTTTTCTCTTCAGTTGAAATTATTTTTTCTTTATCATAATGTTTCTTTTAAAATAGTTACTTTTTTATTTACTACAGGTTACTTACAACTTTTCTTACTACATTTGTGTTTTCATTAATGAGATCTTGAAGAACAGATTTTATCTCTCTGCATCTTACCTAAGAAATAATATTTTAGGAAATGCTAACTGTGAATCTTTCCAATATGCATGTATCTAAATATGTATTTCAGTATGAAGAGTTTACAGTAGTTAGTTCGCTATTACGCTTTACTAAGCAATACATTTTCTAGAGAAGGAATCAAAATAAGGAATATGAAATGAAAGGAGTATGGACTTTTATGAACAAGCTATTTTTAATTTTTAACTTATATGCCTAAGCAAAATATCTTCTAATTATTTTTAACGCTGGTTTATTCGTCATAGGTTCTACAGCATTAATATCTATGGAATGTTCTGTCTGAAGAGGCTCTATTTCATTGTAATGATGTGCGGTGTACTTGATGAAGAAAACGATCGTACAAGAGATGGCCTGCTCAGTATTGTCAAGCAGCTGTGGAGAACGTTGCCTGACCCCTTCATCACAAGCCAGGAGATTCAAGACACTTTAGGAATGTTGCTGCCCATAGAAAAGAAAGAGAAAGTGGAAGTATTTCGCTTGAAGTTCGAGCAAGAATTCGGGAATTCTATTTACACTCCTCGCTCTCTCAGACATTTGTCTCGCTGTGTAATTCGAAATGAGATAAATGAAAACGGAAAGTTGCCAGAAGGTGTTGAGCAGTTGCCTATTCCTCCATCAATGAAAGAGTACTTATTATTGGAAAATAGACTTTTAAATTATCACTCTATTTTTGAGAAGTTATAAGTTACTGTCAAGTTATAAATTATTTTTAGGCTTTTTAGGCTTCTCATGTGTCTATTCAGATTTCTATCGTTCTCTTATGCTTATATATATATTCGTTCTCAACGTTCTCTTATGTTTATATATATATATATATATATATATATATATATATATATATATATGTTATATACTTCAGAGAATGCAGCGCCACCGCTACTGTCCCCCACTTGAGCTCCTCTCATCTACCCACACATTGCGCGGGGAGATGAATCAGCGAGGACGTAGTAAAAACGCTCCTGTAATCTAATATTTTGTATTATTAAATATATTTGTTAGTTATTATTCAATCCTTATTCAGCAAACCCCTAGACACCCCCACTAGAACATGGGGGCTCCCGCCGGTCTTCATCATCTCAGCTCGCAGAATATAATGGCGCATATGTAACGATAACTTATGAATGTTTAAATAAATATATTACAATTTCTATAAATTATAAGATCAATGAAAGTGATATTATATGTTTATATACTTATGTTATGTGGAATAATATGGTGTTTATATGTGTATATTTTATGGTTTTGCTTAAACACATACGTAAATATTATTACCGCTTGCCACATATTAGAATCTTATTCTAGTGTATTCATGAAGAATACCTTGATACAAAAATTTTATAAATTACAAGATTTAATTTGTTGACTACCTTAATTGTATTCGATATTAATTTTATTATTTCTAAACAGTTTAAACGAATCTATTCTTTCATTTTTCTGATAAAAACGCAGGTATATATTTATGCATATTTGTTTTATGGTGTTTCTCTTTTGTTGCATCCAATTAATTAAAAATATTGTTGTATATTACATTATTTTTAAAGTTTTGTTATCCTGTTCTATGTGGTATTACATATGGTATTTATAAGATATTACTAGCGATTATTAAAAAAAATTTAAATAAGACTTTCCTAAGTTATACTTTATTACTAAGTATTTGATATATAATTTTGCTTCTCATTTTAAGATTGTGTGTTTAATAAGTGAGATAAATGTAATTTTAAATTATTTTAAATTTATATACTTATTGATATTGTATGTTGTGTTCATTTGTGGTATACATAGTAAATGTTTTTATATTTTATATAAAAATATAATTGCGTACTGATTGCATAAATCGATAAACAAGATACATAACTTGGTAAGTTATTGCAGATATTTCGAAACTATCTTAACTCACATGTTTGATAATTTTAACTGAAAGTATTGTGGTGAATTTTATGATAATGTGTTGTTTATTTTAAAAAGAATATTTTATTATTTAATTAGATATTTTAAGTAATTTTATAAAGTTTTTCGGAATATTTATTCTATATTGTTTTCATTTAGCTCAAAAGGGAAGGTAGTTGGTAATTTATATTCAGTTACAAGTTCTGAATAGTATAAAAATTTCTCTTTGAGAGGGTAAATATGGCTTTTCTCTCAAAAAGTAAGAAAATTTTAGCATTAGAATTACGCATACCTGTTACTTCTGATGATAAAATTATTGATTTACGAGACAAAATCGTCATTCTTTAATGATGACGAAAAGTTTATTAAAGATATTTTAAAATATTATTATTGAAGATCGGAAACAATTTGAAGATGAAGAAATTCAAAAAATTTCTGAAATATAATCAACTGCTCCCATAAACAGTTCTTGAAATTTGCAGTTATGGGGTTTTTCTCAAAACATGTATTTTTCGTAATGAAATAAATGTGATGTTACTAGCAGTAAATTGTTATTAATTACTAAATCCAACCAATCGTTTCATTACATAATATATATTTTGTATGATATCGAGGAATTTTGCATTTCATGATTGAATGGCACATGTCACGTCAAAAGTTTCATTAAGAATAAACACATTTCCCTCTCCAAAATAATATTTTCTATAATATAATATGTAATCTTATTAACTCTAAAATGCAATTCAATAGTAAATAGGCCCATTCATTTTTCATAGATATTGGGAATTTTGAATGATATTGGGGAAATATGAATTTAATATTCAACGGAATCAAAAATCCTTTGTGCCACTTAGGCGCACTATGTAAAGACACATTATTCTCCTAAAATATATTTTATATAATAAAATAATTAGTTGCGTTAGTTTTAAATTTACATTCGGTAGTAAACTGATAAAAAATTTTTGATCTACACTTAATAACAATGAAGACATTCAGAGATTTCTGAAAGGTAATAAAATGGTCCTCTAAAGCAATATTTGAAATTTGAAGTTTCTGGGTTTTTCTCGAAACAAATAATTTTCGTAAGAAAATATATGATGTTACTAGCAGTAAATTGTTATTAATTACTAGATCCAACCAATCGTTTCATTATAGACAAGATATTCGTATGATATCGAGGGATTTACCATTTCATGGTCAAGCGTCACATGTCACGTCAAAAGTTTCAATAAGAAAAAATAAATTTTCCTACTGAAACGTATTTTTGTAATAGAATAAGCACTCTAATTAGCTATAATATGTCATTCTAAATTAAATGAGCCTATTCGTTTATATATATATATATATATATATATAGGGAATTTTTAATGATATTGGGGAAGTATGTAAATTAATATTCAAGGGAATCAGAAAACTCTGGTGTCACTTGGGCGCACTATGTAAAGACACATTTTTCTCCTAAAATGTGTTTTTCATAATAATAATAAAAAAAAATAAATAAAAAAAAAATTCTAATTATTTCTAGAAAATTACTTTGTAGCAAATTAGCCCATTCATTTATATATATATTGAATTTTTAATGAGTTTTGGGAAGTATGAAATTAATTTTCTCTGGAATCAGAAGTCACTTGGGCACACGATTTAAAATTTTTTTTTCCTCCTAAAATAAATTTTTTATAATAAAATAAGCAGTTGCGCGTTACTTTTAAATTTGCATTTAGTACTAAATACAGCAAAAATTTTGATGTAAACTTGACAATAATGTAGAATTTCAGCAATTTCTGAAATGTAATCAACCTGGTACCCTAAAGCAGTACTTGAAATTTGCAGTTTCGGGTTTTTTCTCAAAATAAATAGTTTTCGTAATAAAATAGGTGATGTTAGTAGCAGTAAATTGTTAATAATTACTAATACCTTCAATCGTTTTATTATATTTAAAATATTTCGTATGATTTTGAGGAATTTTGCATTTCATGATCGTGCGCACATGTCACGTCAAAAGTTTCAATAAGAATAAACACATTTTCCTCCTAAAAGGTATTTTTTATAATAGAATATGTACTCATATTAGTTCCAGCACGCCATTCTATATTAAATGATCGGGAAGTATGAATTTAATATTCAACGGAATCAGAAGTCACTTATGCGCACTATATAAAAAACACATTTTTCCCTTAAAATATATTTTTATAATAATATAAACAGTTGCGTGTTAGTTTTGAATTTGCATTCCGTACTAAATACATCAAAATTTTTTGATGTACACTTGTGTATAATGAAGGTATTCAGAGATTTCTGAAATGTAATCAATCGGTCACCTAAAGCAGCACTTAAAATTTACATTTTTGGAGTTTTCCTCAAAATATATATTTTTTGTAATAAAATATATGATGTTACTAGAATTAAATTGTTTTTAATTACTAAATCCATTCAATCGTTTCATTATACACAAGATATTTCGTAAGATATCGCAGAATTTTGTATTTCATGATCGTACGTGACATTTCACGTCAAGAGTTTCAATATGAATAAACACATTTTACTCCTAAAACATATGTTTATAATAAAATAAGTACTCTAATTTGATTTAGAATATTGTGCAATAGTGAATGGGCCCATTCGTTTTTTTACAAATTGTGAATTTCTAAAGATAGTGGGAAATTAGGAAATTAATTTTCACCGGAATCCGAAGTCGCTTGTGTTACTTGGGCGCACTATATAAAAACACATTTTGTTCTTAAAATATAAACTACTGGCCATTAAAATTGCTACACCAGGAAAAAAGGCAGATAACAAAATGATATTTATTGGACAAATATATTATACTATAAATTACAAGTAATTAAATTTTCAAAAAATTTGGCTGGATAGATCGTGAGAAATGAGTACCCAGAACAACCACCTCTGGCAGTAATAACAGCAGTTATACGCCTGGGCATTGAGTCAAACAGATATTGGATTGCATGTACAGGTACAGATGCCCGTGCAGCTTCAACACGATGCCACAGTTCATCAACCGTAGTGACTGGCGTTTGTTGACCAGCCAGTCGCTCGGCAATCATTGACCAAACGTTTTCTATTGGTGAATGATCTGGAGAACGTGCTGGCCAGGGAAAAGACCGAACATGTTCCGTATCAAGGAAGGTCCGTACAATACCGGCAACATGCGGTCAAGCATTATCCTGCTGAAACGTAGGGCTTCGCAGAGCTCGAATAAAGGGTAGAGCCGCGGGTCGTAACACACCAGAAATGTAACATGCACTGATCAAAGCACCGTCAATGCGTTCACCACGATGCCGCCTAACACGGATGCAACCATCATGATGCTGTACACAGAAATTGGATTCATCTGAAAAGATGACGTCTCGCCATTCGTGCGCCCAGGTTCGTCGTTGATCACACCATTGAAGGCGCTCTTGTCTATGACGCAGCGTCAAGGGAAGACGCAGCCATGGTCTCCAAGCTGAGAGTCCATGCTGCTGCAAACGTCGTCGAACTGTTCGTTCAGACACTTGTTGTCTTCGAAATGACCCCGTTTCTTGACTCACGGCTCGTGACGTGGTTGCACGATCCATTATGGCCATGCGGATAATATGCCCGTCTTCTCGGCTGTTAGTGATAGGTGGCCGTTGAGATTCCGCATGGCATTCCGTATTACCGTCCTGAACCCTGAGGAGTGAAAGCCGTTGATGTAGATTAACGGCTTTCACTCCTCAAACGTAATCTATTCCTTTACGAACGTTAATCGTCCAGGCAGTCAAATCATAAAGTCATTTGAAAAACCTCTATTCTTTCTTGTTCGGATGGAGAGTGTTCACAGAATAAGAATGAAAATAACGACCCATAGAGGTGATTTGATTCCTCTCAATAAGCAAGAAATGCGCTACAATTTTATTGCCCTCTAAATAAAGGAATGAATAAACATAGACTTCAAAAAAAGAGTACGAAGATACAAGGAAGAGGGTTCTTTTCAGATGCCCTTACTTTTTTACAGAATCCCTTAAGCACCTCAGCATTAGAAGGTAAGGCCAAACAGTTTGTCCATGATAAGTTGAACGAAATATTTTCAAAGAAGAAAAGACATGGAACTGTACTTAAGTTTCCGTGAATTTTGATTTAATAGTAGTAGAGATATTAAATTAAGAAGTTCCTCTGTTTACTATTGTTTTGTTGTCGTAAAAGTTACGGTCGACTTAAGAAATGCTGGAGAACCTTTGGAAAATAATGACGTAACTACAAAATTTTACGTAGACAGATGTAGGAAGAATCTAAGGTCATCCGTTCGAGATTTGTCCAACAAAAGTTTAGTTCTTTCAGAAGATGATCAACAATATGATGCAAAACGAAAAAGAATTATCAATATTTTAAATCCGATTGAGCAGTTCGATTCTGCAACTAGAAATTATGTGGATATAGTAGTTGATCAGTTGAAAAACATAAATTTACCGCACTCACCTCAAGGGAATTTTGATACGAAAGGTAAAACAATAAATAATGTGAAGGATCCGGAATCTGAGAAAAATGTTGTGAATAGATGTTATTTTGAAAATAATGCCTTGGAGCTCCATGGAAAGGCTTATAATGCTAAAAATAGATCAATCGCACATCTTGCGGATCCGAGCGCTAGTCACGATGATGTCAATAAACTAGGTTTTGCAAATAATGCTTTGATTTTAAAAGATGATTGTTATGATGCTAACAATAAAGTAGTGTCAAATATCAAAGAACCTGTAAAGGTAAACGATGTAGTCACTAAAAAATATCTCGATTATTACTGTATACTATGGAATAAAATTAATAAAAATTATTATGATCACAATCAAAGAATTTCAGGTGTGAAAAGACCTCAATATGATACAGAGAGAGAGATTGTGCTAATAAAAATATTATGTTGATACTAAGACATTCTCTCTGTGCCTCTACAGATCGAGGAGTACAATTCACTGGTAATGGTTTAAGACTTTCCCGTTCGATAGGTTTACTTCAAAACTTTTAGATTCAAACTTAGAATTATCACACGATATGTACATGAAAGTAACAATTTTTTTTAGCCTGTGATACCATGAATGAGAAACTAAAGATACGATTAGAAAAAAGGTAAAGAGGTCCTTCTCGATAGGTAAATACACGTCAATGAAGAATCAATCATGTTATTTGTGTATGGGAAACAGAATGACGTTTTAACCTTATCAATATTGATTGGAGGACAATGTAAATTAAAGCCCTATTTACACATTGAAAAGTTAGAATTTTTTTAGCTCCCCATAAATAAATGGAAAAACTCAAT
The DNA here is from genome assembly GCA_030067965.1 of Latrodectus elegans. Taxonomy (NCBI): domain Eukaryota; kingdom Metazoa; phylum Arthropoda; class Arachnida; order Araneae; family Theridiidae; genus Latrodectus; species Latrodectus elegans. The sequence goes on from CM057816.1 coordinate 11,557,307, forward strand.
TCTTTACGTATTAGAACCTATAAGGAATTGGACCAGGCATTTCTGATATCGCAATCCATATTGATAAAATTTTAATTCGCTTGGAGAATGGTTCCTTTATTCACATATCTCTGGACATATCTCTGAATATGGAAGAGGTAGAATCATTAAAAGAGAAACAAATAAAAGTTATATGTGTGGATAAGTACATAATTTTTTACATTTAAAGAAAGAAAATTTTTTATCATATAATAAACACAAAATGGAATTGTTAAATAAATTATACGCACTCAGTTAATTTGAAGATGGAGCAAAGACTTTCAAGAAAATAAGGGAACTCAACATCCATGAAAAATATCCTATCACTGAAATTAAACAGATAACCACAAGGTATGGAGATAGAATAGTTGTAGAATTGCCTGATTGTCTTGTATCGCTACCACAAAGATGTGATAAAATTGTGTCGGATTATTTGAAACTCAATGATTTGAAACCCCTTTTCTTTGTGTATTTGGAGAGTAAGGATGCCAGGAAGTCTCAACCAGAGCAAATGTTTCAATTCGAACAGTAATATTAGATTTTAAGGGTTTTAAAAATCATTAGAATCAAATCGTTCTAAAGAAGCTTGTCCAGTTTAGATAAAATATCACGCCCCTTTTTCCGAATCTTTTTCTTCTTCTCTTCATGCAATATTTGATGCATTTGAATAACATATTTTAAAACTAATGAATAAATTTCTCGATATTTATCAGTTTCTTCTTCTGTACATACGAATAACTTTTGACACACTCTTGCCAGACTAATCATTCTACAGTTCCCACTCCTGTAGAGTGCTATCATATCACCAAGTAAGTCGTAAATATTTTCCATTTCTGTTTATTGTTATTCACATTTCTTTAAATGAATAACATACAAGGAAAAGAGAGAGAGCGATCTAGAGTGAAAGCGAGGGAGAAACGAGAGTTGTTCTTGAAAAACTCAGGTGTCCAGAGCTAAGTTTTCCGTTCCCGAAAAAAGTTGAAACCAACCCATCCGTCCGTCCTTATTTTTTCGTGGACGTTGACGAACTTCCTCCTGTCTCGTATATAGTTAAAAAAACAACTCTGAATGACGTAAGAGATTTTTATTCTAACTATCACTGGACTGCAGACGAGCTGGACTCGGAATCTGGTATAGAAAATTTTTGGTCTCTTTTCGTTTTAATTTTGGAAGTGTTTTTAACGATAATTTTTAATTAGATAAATTGCAGTCTTTGATATTTTAAAGATTTTCACACTCTGAGACAGAAACGACTTATTTAAAGCTATATTTTAACCTCTTTTTGTCTTCGGTGACATGTATATATTAATTTTACGCTCTCTCTCTGTCGGGTACCCAGTAGCTCCGTGGCAAAGTCTAAGCTTAGCAACCGTAAGATCGCGTTTTCGATCTCCAGCCTCGGCTTGGTAGCAGCATTCGTGAATAGTGTAATGCTATTTGCGTTAAGCCCACTTATAGATCAACCACGGAGCGAAATATCAGTGGCGAGTTGAGACTTGTAGTCTCTATGTCCATTTAGATGTTGTGTTTGTGTTGTCCTTGCAGGCCCTGCTTGTCAGGTCAGTGATACTGGAACTCCGGTTCTAGAATTCGTAAACAGCTGTTAGAACTGGACTTCTAATATCGCAGACTTGGCGGGCCGTTTTGCTATTTTTTTAAAGAAATTTTTAGTGGGGAATAAATAATTTTTTGTATCCAATGCAGCAAAGAGGGTGCGTTGCAACAGGAGATTTCATGTTTAAACATTTTAATTAATATTTTAAAATTATAGTTCTGTTCAAAAAGGGGTGCTCACCGAAGCGGGTACCCTTCCGTCTCAGCGACTTTTCGGAACCGCCATTTTATAAAATTTTTATGGATGAAACAGAGCTATTGCTTTTTTAAAGTAGGTAGAGTGGTGAGCATTAAACCATTGTTTTATAAAATTTGTATGGGTGAAATAGAGCCATTACTTTTTAGAGGTGGGTACAATTTTAATGGGGGGGGGGAATGAATGGTATATCGTGTCGTATGTCAGTCATTTTGAATATAACATTTTGTACGTACTTGAGGAAACAAGCTAATAGAACTATTTCAGCTTGAAACTAATTAATAAATTAATCTTATTGGGATTCCCGAATTCCTACAAACTTAAATAAATGAAAATAAATTGCTTGAGTTCTTCTCAAAGCTAATAAAGTTCGAAGTAGGTACCGGTAAGAATCTGCAACATTTCCTCCCAAACTTCAATCAACCAGTCTTGTCTTCCGATAGAATTATTGTTCCTACCCTCTGAGGCTTCGATAAATGCGAGCAACAAAGTTGATGGCAAAGTTGTTCGACAATCTAAGTTCCTTTGAATGATTATTTTATTCTCTAGGTCTTTGCTGGGCTAAACTAGTGTACGAAAAGGTATCATAGAGCACAAACCTATTACTTAGCTCACTTTAATCTAGAGATAGGACATCACTCTTCAGAATATAAGTTGCAAGTTCCATTCCATCACCATTGAACAAAGGGATGTAGATTTATAACTTTTGCCTTCAGTATGCCCATCCACCGGTGGGGATGCTTGGAATTTTTATGTTTTTCTCATCTTCTATACCTAAATATGGCCCAAAATGTATGAAAAATTCTCATTAATGACAAGTCATTGTTTTGATGACTAGAATACAGGTAATTTTTGAATTGAGGAAAATTAGTTACTTAGATGTCTAATATAAATCATTTTCTATATCTTTCTAGTAGAATATTTTAATTGGATTAAGTTATGAAATCCATGAACATTAGAGCTGCAATTATCCGAACTCCTTCTATTCGAATCGTTGATTATCCGAATTGCTATCAGAACTTCAGAACAATAAGAACTTCAGACTGAAGAAGAGAAGGAAAATGAGAAAATGGAAAAAGCTGAAGAAAAAGAAACATAAAAGAATGGAAAAGATGTGAATGACATGTCACTTGAAAAATTCAGAAACATTCTTTTGAAAATTCTTGGATGTTTATAAGTTAGTGCTGGAGATATAAAAGAGTGGACTATAGGTCAAACAATAGATTTCAAATTGGAAATGATGGTAAGCTTGTTGAAAGCAGTCAACGAAGATGACTTTACTATTCAAGTTGAAACAGATACAGGACTATCAGCTAGAGAAGCATTTGAAATTACTTTGAAGTTGAAAAAGCATCATTCCTAGTGTGGCCACAAGCAAATTTTCATTGTCAGGCGTATGCGTAACTTGGCTGCCGGAAAAAGTATGAAAGTAGTGAAACAGCTTACTTCGACCAAGATGTTCAGCAAGGAATAGCTTTCATTTACAACACTCATTTTTCTGACTTATTTCCCGTCTCAAGCAGCCATTCTGAACGGACTTACTTTCACTGAGGTCTGACCTAACTGACTCATCACACTGACGCTATGGATAGCGTAGCTTTTGACTGACGTAAGCCAAGACTACTTCAGTTCGAACAAAAAAAGCAAGTTTCATTGCTCCTAATTGTTCTTGATTCCCGACCTGGACTCTAAATTGACGACTGGACTTATTGTGGATAAGAACAATACTGATGGAAATCCAAACCGGAACGCTTGGGATATATGCAGAGTCTGAGTGCTCTGGATTTTATGAAAGAGCTCTGGGGACAGCTCACTGCTGATCCCACAAAGAACTTTCCACAATCAGTTTTAAAAGATATTGATGAACAAATCGCCTTGCGAGAAGCCCATGAAAAAAATATCGCCTTCAGAGAAACTATAAAGACAACTAGTGAAGGTAACTATAGTCTTGATTCTGATATGGCCGCCCCGCACCTACTATCCCCCATTCTGATAAGGAATTGTTAGTTGAGAATAATGATATTAACACGGCTAATGTTTCCGTAGGAAAGAAAAAAAAGAAATCAAATAAAAGCTATAAAAAAAGGAATTATGGAAGGAGAAAATGCTTTTGTTTATCCTAGAAAAACAGCGAAAGCTACGATTGAGAGTGTCAATGCAAACCTCCGTAGATACCTCCAAAGCTTTCCATGGGCTGCACCCAATAGAGGAGGTCCCTGAGAATATGGACGAGCAGTCTGCCGCTGAAATTCTTATCTAAGTCCCTCCTATAATTGTGTGTTATGGCGAAAGCCACTACACTGTTATGGAAAAAATAAAAAGTGAAGAAAATAGAAATATTGAGGCCAGGAACTCTGACGAAAATCTGAATATAATCCCAAAAGCCCTGACGAACACAGGGAAATTACGAGGTTACTCGCGAAGCTCACCAGTATGAGTACATACTGCTGAGAGGCCAAAACGAAAAGCCTAAAGAATTCGTAATTAGAAATCTCCCTATGTCTACGAAATGCGAAGAAATCACACATGATTTGGAAACTATTGGATTTAAAATCCACAAAATTAGTCGGATCTGAAGATAATCCCAAAGAGGGCGAATCAGTCGGATCTGAAGATAATCCGAGCCGGCGAATCAATAAAATGTGAAATGTGTAGAAAAGCACAATACCAGAAAATGCCCCAAGGATAAAAAAGTAGAGCAACCTGTATGATGTAATTGCCAGGGTAATCACCCTGCAAGCTATAGAGAATGTCCTAAATTCCCTAAAGATAAGCAAACTCAAAAAATAAAATCAAATTTTGTCAGGGAGGAAATATTCTATGCTCAAGTGGCAGCTGGTCGTAGAGCCCCCCCCCTAGGATGGCACCTGATCCAATCAACCCCCTAAAGAGCAGATCGCTCCAAATAAAGAAGCAACTAAATCCGAAATAGGTGAACTATTTGCCTTATTAAGAGAAATTAGAAAAGTCTTTTCTGCTATTAATACATCTGAAGCCATACGGCGCATTAGAAACTGCAATAGCAGGGAAGACAAAATGTTCCTCATTTCGGAAATGTTTCAAGGAAACCAAAAATAAAGTGTAATGAATGCCACACAGAGGCGGGGAAACTATCCATTGCTAGGATACGATCAAAAGCCTCCTCACCAAACATGCATCAGCATAAATTATTAATGCACACAAAACAAATTGTATTAACCCATATTTACTAACAAGAAAAAATAATAATAAAATTGAAAAAAAACGAGTAGGAAATTAAACTTGTATATACACACACATAAGTGTGTGTCTATTGTTAATGTATAACTGTTCTACAGTTAAATATGAAAATAATTGTTAATTGTACTAACAATTCTAATATGTAAATATTATTGTGAATAACAAACTAACACTTGTATAATTTAAATGCATCTGCAACTAATTCGTACCTGCTCATGCATATACCAGAATCTTAATGTTTTTAATTCTAAACTCATACATAGTTATTGTTTAAATAATTTATAACTTATATTTGATTTCAATAATAAATAATTTTAATTAATAATATCTTATATTTAATTATATATCTGAAAAATCATTTGAAAAAATTTCTAACAACTAATAAGCCTTAAGTGCACAGCAATACTTTAAGCCAATCAAAATCAAGTTTATAGTTCCAGTAAACTCCTGATAAAAAAGAGGGTAGAGGATCGACGATCCAGGTTCCACAGAAGCCAGTCAGCTGGCAACCACTCCGTTTTCAGAACTAAACATACAAATCGTATTAATGTACGCTACTTGTAAGTACCTTAACTTGTAAAAGTATTGCTTTTCATTTAATTGATAAAAGTTCTTTCAAAGTATGTATTTTTTCTACCATATTTCAACACCAGTAATTATTTAAAATAGAACCGTTTTTCAACAAAATTCCGAATTTTGATTATCCGATTGGTGTCTGGTTCTAATTAATTCAGATAATTAAAGTTCTATTGCACAAGCATTTAAAAAATTTTAATCAAGAATAATGAATTTTAATATCATTTTAAGCACTTTTGTACAAACTTTTGATAAATTTTATACGTTTCTTTAACGCAATTAATATTTTCAGAAAAACAAACGTTGGCCGAACTTTCAAGTAAATAAGAATATAAGCAAAAATGCAAGTGCTTTCTTTTATTTATTAAACTTTTGTAATCATATATATTTCTTAGAAAACTAATGTTATCTAACAAGGGTACATTTTTGTAAATTGCAAGTATAAAATGCGAAGTTTTGAAATTGTTATACTAGCATAATCATTTTAGAATAGCGTTTATAATTATATTTTTATATAAAAGAGAAATCTAATCACACTAACAATTTCTCTGAATTTCCTGCTATTCTTTCGGCGTTACTAAGTCTACAAGGAAGTGGATTGTTGAATCATTTAAAGAGGTAGCAATGGTTCTTGAAATTAAAATTGCTTTGCGTAACTCGGAACATTTGAACATTGATGGTTGGTTGGGTTTTATGGCGCAAGGTCCAAAAATGGACATGCTGCGCCAATTTGAACATTGAAAACGGGGAATGAATATAAAGATAAGTAAATAAAATATTACCACCCAAATTTATGGTTTTCAATGTTTATTTTTTATATAGTTATTTTGAAAGCATCCTTAAGAAAAAGTTCTATTTCCGAATAGATACCCGTTTTGTTAACATTTTGTAATCTAGCCAAATCTCGTAGTGTACACATCTGTGGCGTAGCGAGCATATTACCTTCTGATAGTAGAAAGCCTGACTCCTGCGTGACCAAATGACTTTGACGTTGCATTCAGAGGTGATGCTATATCGTTTACACTTAGCGGTTTTAGAGACGTCTTTCAAAATATTTCATTATATTTTAATCTTGTGTTTTAATCAAGGACATGGCTTTAAAATGTTGTGTAACTGCCCGTAAAGGCAATGATGATTCTGGACCTAAGGGTTTTTGCTTTTGACTCACACATGAAGATTTAAAACGCTAATGAATGCACGCAATTCCGAGAGAAAACATAAAAGTAATCAAACATTCCAAGGTAAATAAATTAATTTTATTTATTGTTTCGTTTGCTTGGTTTTTATCTTATTTTATTTTTGAACTTTATAATAACATTAATGGTAATAAAAAATTTCAAATTAAATCAAAAATTTTCCTATGGAATCTTTTTTAAATTTGTTACGCGTAAAATCATATCCTTCAAATTTAAGTTTTCATAAAAAATAAAATAATTATTTATTTTTCGATTTATTATTAATAATAAAATATTTGAGATAAAAAAAAACTGTTATCATAGATTAACTCTAAACTATTTCGAAATCGATTTCAGAATGCATCTTAAAAATTATATCAAATAAAAAGTCTATTATTAGTAAAGAAAAACTGATATTATTTTGTTGCATGTACACCAGCTTTCTTAATTAAATTTTACTTTTAGGTGTGAAAACTGCATTTCAAACCAAGTGATATTTTAAGAACTAGTGAAACTTTCGATGCGATAAATGGTAATAGAATTAGTCGTGATCCTACAATATTCAAAAATTACATCCCAATGATGTACCTTGTATCTTTAATAAATGCCCAAAATATTTAACAAATAAAGATGTCATCAAGAGGATTCCTTAATTAAATCACCAAGATGTGAAAATACTCAACTGTATGAAGCAATTGTTCAAAGTAAAAAAAGTGATTTAGAATACAAAAAAAAAAAAAAAAAAAAATAAATTAAATGAAAATCATGAGGATTATGAAACAGATTTCTATGATTTTTTTTGTTTGTCACAAAATACTGTAAAGAAATGCAGAGAGATGTTTTGTAAAGGAGCAGCTTTTTTTTAAAAGGTTATATTACTTGCCTTTTGTTCTAATCATAGAGGACATGCATTTTTAGTAATTGGGATTCTGAATAAATATAAAATTTACCTAACTTTTGAAACATTTGAAAATGGACATGCTGCTGAAGAAGTAAACTCTTCATAGTTAAATTCAAATTCATGTATAAATATATTTCTTAAAAATTATTGCAAAAAAAAAAAAAAAAAAAAAAAAAAGGGCTTTATAGTGATTAATACTCAATCTAAAAAAAGAAAAATTCAAACTTTTCTTAATTCTGAAAAAAATTATATTTTAATGTAATTTGTATCAGAAATTGTATCCAATATATTTATTTTCTTTTAAAACTAAAATAATTTATATAAAAATAAGTTTAAGTATATTCAAATAGTTTATTTTTATTCATTTTTAGCAATGCATCAAAATAAATTAAATAAAAGTGTAATAATTATGTACATAATTTAATTTTGTTCTAATATATATTACTAATAAATTAGTGTTCTAATGTGCAAAATTATTGAGTGAAATTTTGTGTGTTTATATATATTCCTTAGTCAGTGTATGCCTAACATTTCAAAATGCCAAACTTACATCATTTTATAAAGAAATTGTTTGTTTTTCAAATTAAATTTGTGTATTATTTTAAAAGAAATATAAAAAGTATGATTATAATAAATAATTTTCTACTTTGCAGTCATTTCCATTTCAATTATACAAAATATTTATCACCCATTAAATGCTCTAAATCTATCAATACATATGGAATGTTTTGCTAATGAATTAATCATATGTAGTGTATTTAAAAGATTTTAAAGAAATATTTTTAATTAATAATAGATTTTGCTGCTAATAATTTTATTTTAGAATAAAATGTAGCACCCGGATTTAAAAAAAAAATTCACAAGAATTATTAGTTATGTGTTTATATATATAATTAAAAATTCTGCATTAAATTTCATAGACTTGATCTTAATAGGATTAGAAAGTTTGTTATTCACAATTAAAGTTATACTTGAGTAAATTTCTGATATATATACCGTTAATTTTTTAATATTTTTCTTAGAAATAATATCAGAATTAATTTAAATCTAAAATTTATGGCTAGGATCTTTTAAACAACATAAAATTAGTTTCTTCGCAATATTTTGTTCGTAAACGAACGCGGTTGATATCAGCCACCGCCTGATGACGTCACAAGAGTGGTCTGGCTTTCTTAGCTATAGAGGGTAATGGAATGTCTGGGGTGCGGATAAAATTCCCATTTTTCAAAATAAGCAGTTGCATATGCAGGAAAAATTCGTAATACGAATGTAATACAAATAACAAATTAATGAAGTACCCACTTTAAAATTTGTAGATTATTTTAAAGCATCAGGGTATACTAAAATTCGGGAGAAAAAATCTAGTTAAAAAATCAAAACTAAAACTTTGATTTCGAAATGTGTCCAATAGAATAATCGATCGGATTTGTGTGTGGCAATTTATAATTAAAAAAAAATAATTCTAATTACATATTGAAAAAACAAAATTTTTAAGCAAGGGGTGTTGTTAATATACACATATTACAGATATAAGAGTAAATGTTCTTATTTTAACAGCAAGAAAATCTGATATTTTAATTATACTGCTTACATTTTCCTTACTTTTGAAGAAGCGAATTGATCACGACTTCATCAGTGTCAATAATTTTTTTTTCCTTCTATAACACTTAAAATTGCAAAATCATTTTTAGATGATCTTCTCCCATAGTTGAACTTAAAACTGTCAGAAATAATTTTAATCTACTGAACGAATGTTCACAAACTAGCAATTCACCTAGAAACAAATATGGGTAATTTGAAATACTGTTATCTTATTAGAAAATCATCATTATATGGCATTATGAAGGTAAATAGCTTCAATACAATTTAACTTCTTTAAAGCAAAGATATATCCCATTTATATATTTTTATTTTATATATATATATAATTAAAAACTTTTTTCAGCGAAGTAATAGAGACATAATATTTTCAGTTTTGTAAAAGTGACACACCGTATATTATTTTTCCAAAGTCTCAAGAACCTTATACGCTGTTTCTTATTAGAATCTGTGATCTTTCTAATGATATTAACACATTTAAGTGATCTTAGGAAATGAAATTGACAAAAATTTATATTAAGAAATTTGATCAGTATATTCACATCCTTACTTTCTTCATCTTTGTCTTATTCCTTTTCTTTGTAAGGAAGGGATCCAAGTAATGTTAATTTCAACAGCAAGTGAAAAAATTTTAAATCAAAATTTTTAAAACATTATTTAATTTTTCTTTAAAGATTGAAGCTTTAACTATAGAATGTATACAACTGTTTGTGTACTTTTATACATTTTTTGTTCTATGGTATTGAACACGTACTGAGCCAATATAATTTAATAAAACTAAGAAGCTAATAATATTTTCAATTCTTCTAAGGCACTAGAGCCTGATTAAGCCAATGCCGCCCGTCATGGTAGTTGCCATTTTACCCATAGCGTGGCCACTTTATTCATCAGATTAAAGTCCTTTTCCACCAAGTCAAGCTACCTAATTAGTGGTATTTTGTTTCCCACGGGATTAATACTTGACTAGCGTTTAATACTGGGTTTCCATTGCCACACTGGAGCAATTGATTTTGATCAGTCTATTGATTTTCCCTTCAGTTCAACAGTTCGAATCCCACCTTGGGCATGGATGTTTGTAGTGGTTCGGAATCCGCTTTAAGCCGTAGGTCCCGGTCTAATTAGCCCTCGTGTGCAAAAAATGACTGTGGAGCGATAAACCAAACCAAACTATTGATTTGCATCAATTACCAAGTTAAAACATTTTCATTTGCGCGTATCTGGAAGATAAACGAAGAATTGGTAAAACTGTAAACAAGGTCGCTTGCAGTTGTCAAAAACTATTATTCGAAAAAATATTTTAGAAAATAATTTTTCCGGAAACAATTATATGGGAATGCAGAAAGAAAGTGAAATGTGATGCAGTATATATTTTACTATGCCTCGTGACAATTTTAAAAGTCGAAATGAACCCCAGTCCCATATTATTGAAGTGTCAAGATTTTCGTAACTGTGTACATCGCTGTATAATTTTTAAAATATCACACCGTCAGATTTTATAGTAAATTCAAATATGGATATACATTATGGTTTAAATAAATTATGAGCGCATTAACAAAGTTTCGCGATGAAATGATCTCAATTATTCAGATCCCAGATCATAACATAAATTAAAACACTTATTTGGGCAATTCTCAATTCATTCCTGGCCGAACATGGCCAAATTAGCGTTTCTTTTATATTGAAGTGGAAGGGACACATTGTTTATTGTTAAATTCAATTACAGTTGATCAAGGAATAAGGAAAATGATAAAATATAAAATTTGCAGAGTGAAGAAATAGCATTTAAAGCGAATTTTAACAATTTAAGAAATAACACTGAAGAAAATGGAAAACAAATCTTGATTATTGAATCAAAAAGGAGACTAGCAGCAAAGAAATGTATGGGGAGAAAGAAACAGGTATGGGTAAGAATATATAAAAAATTTTTTTAGTAAATAAATTTTGATTTCTCTAAAAAATTTTTTTAATTCATTGCTAAAAAAGGCTAATTTATAAGTATTGAAAGCAAAACCACAATATTTAGCCCATGAATTTAAAATGAAATAATTACAGTAGAAATCAAACATAGTTGAAGCACAAAATTAATAATCATAATGAAAAAACTAATTATTCCAAGAATTTTTACTAACTCGTTTAAGTAACATACACGCCACCTCACTGGTGACGTTAAAGATCAACAGATCCTAAAGTTACTCTAAGAGCTTCAGTTAGGAGGCGCCAAAAAATCTCACATGCTCCGAAAAATGCCTGAATTAGCTGGTACGGTTTTATCGGATGATTCTTTGTCTTCAACACCTGCCAGCAGATATTCAGAATAGTCTCTACGTGAGCTCAGAACCATTCGAAAATCTCGCAAAAAATATGTGGCAAATAGAATCACCGAAGTAAGATCTAACGAACAGTGTGCTATACGGCTGGCACCGGCCAATCCGAAATTGCAGCAATTGTTTCTAGCTTGCAGCTGAAAGGCAACAAACACTAAGAGAAACCTTTACGTGGGAGGCAATATAAAGCACCACATCGACGCCCGACAGTAAATAACAGCGAATTTTATCATCAGAGATTTGGTCTAGAATTATATGCGGCCAAGAACACATATGGAACAAACTTATTAATGAATATTTCTCCAAAGATTACATTTGTGAAGCACAATACAGTTCATTACACAGAGACAACCAGCCCTCTTGTGCACAGCATAGAAAGACGTTTAAATCCATAACTATTCGATTCCATTAAAAGAGAATTACAATTTATGATGGAGCACGGCATATGTAGATCGTCGAAATCACACCCCGACTTCCCCTCAGCATTTAGTAACAAAAACTTCTGGTTGCATTTGTCCAGTAGTTGACTATCGCCAACTCCATGCGTGCGTAATGTCAGACCGGTTTCCCATACCATATATACAGGATTTTTCCAACGCCCGAAGGTTTTAATACTTTTCAAAAATTGATATTGTATGGGCATAATTTCCTATACCATTGCATATCGAACACTCCTTTTGGCCTTTCCGAGTTCCCGTATTTAAATTTTTCAAGGATTCATGAATAAAATGCTGATTGAATTCGCTTTTGGTTTGTTCAAATTAGAGGATATATTAATTTTTAGTAAAAATGAATAATATAAAACTCTTGTACGGATCATACTTCAGAAATTCAGTGAATGTGGGTCAACAATTAACATCTCAAAATGCAATTTCGGAGTACCTGAAATTTCCTTTTTAGGGCATTTGGTTTCACAGAATGAAACACTTAAGCCCCTTCCTGACCACACCCTACCCGCAACCTAAAACAATTAAAGAACTACTTTTTCTGGACATCTTAAAAATTTTCGGAGTTTTCTGCCGAATGTAGTTGCAAACCTCAGTTATTAATAAGCGCAAGGAAAAATTTTAGTACAAAAACCGCATGGTCTGCTAGAACAGAACAGGAATTTCGGAAATGAAAATAATTTAGCATCAGATTTTGCAATCGGGAGAACATTAATAAATAAAAAGCTGAACACAATTGTAAATATGTATATATTCATATATAAAATTTTATATGTGTGAGTGTATATTTCTATATATTCTTTTCTTCACAAAATAAATTGCTTTAACATTTCTATACATTATTCACAGATAAATTTAAAATAACCGATTTACATCATACATAATTGATAAAAGCTATTGGCTGTATATCACATATGTTCTTGAATTAAATTAATTTTATTTGTAGATTTATATTTTTTAATTTTTGATGATTATAAATAATATATAAAATCACATTTTGCTTTTATGAGTTGTATTTGCATTTCATTATTTGTTGAATAATGAACACAATTTATATTTCTCAAGGTTTTGCCTTTATTTTATTTTAAAATTCTATTTTCCATTTATTTTTCCTTAAATAAGTGATTTTTAGAAGCATGAATGCAATGACTTAAAATATTAAAATTAGTAAAGGAAAAATAATCCTCAGTTTAAAACAACAAAAATTAATACTCAATTCTCGGAACTTTTTTGTAAATTTCATTTTGGGAGAAGTGTGACGACAGAGATAAATGATAGTTGCAAAAACCTTATGTGAATAGTAACATGAATAACCTCATCATTGAAATATTATGCATGAATTTAAATATTACGTCTGTTAGTTTTAGAATTTTCTTTTATCGTTTTAAAGTTTTCAGTTAAACACAACATAATATCTAACTAAATTAATTTGTGACTTGTCTTTAAAAGCGAAAGTATAAACGAAATGAAATCTACGGTCATAGTTTAACATGATGCATTTTAAATTTGCTTTTTTCAGAATTAATGTGAAGCATTGAAAGCAAAAATCTATTGTAAAAAATTAAGTGACATGAAAAAGTTTAAAATGATAAATAAAGAAACAACATTAAGTTTATACAGATTGCACATTTTCTATACAATGCATTTTTAAATTTAAAAAAAAAATTATAAGACATAAATACAAGAATATAATACAATGAAACATACATTACAATTAAATATACAATCATATATTATTAAAATAATTCAACATTCCATATGGAAGTTTTAGTAAGCAATAAAAATTAGCTTTATAATAATTTTTATTAAAAATATAATCTTTAAAGTAATTTGTAACTTAGCAATAATAATTTTTACAAAAAATATATTCTACACGTAGATTTCATATATACGGAATAATTTTTCAATGTGATGGTAACGATGACACAATTTTTCATACAATGCATTTTTAAATAATGATAAAACTAAAATAAATTATATAACAAAGACACAAAATAATACAATGATATATACAATACAATATTAAAATAATACAATATTAAAAATAATTCATTCCAATAAGGTTATAGTAAATAATAAAAAAAAGCTTTTAAATTAATAGTTTTTATTTAAAATATTTTTTTATTTAATTTGAAACTTAGAGAGCAATGTTCCATTGAAATTAATTTTATATCGAAAATAGAACCATTTTAAGTTTGATATTGACTTTATACCACCCTATTAACAAACAGTATCACTAATTGCCAAACTCCTGTAATGGCATTTTATTTTGCTTATTGTGTTACATTATTAATTACCATTATAAAATATTGCTAAAAATGTTTTTGGCCTATAAATAATGAAATATAGCTTTGAAGTGGAAACAGAAGAAATAGGAAAGATAGAAACAGAGTGTTAGTGTAAAGTAAAGATTTCCAAAGCTATACTTCTATTTATAAACAAATCCTTTAAAAGCTTATATAATTAGAACAAAATCATGAAATCTTTATAAAATTATCGTTCTTCCAAAAAGTTAAATTTTTATTCAAACATTGCTAAAAAGTAGACATTCTTCTCACAAGATTATCTTATACATAGATTTTAAAATTTAAATTTTAAAAAAAGGGGGGAAACTATATGCCCATGCATTCAGCATGATGAAAAAATTTTAAATAAATTTTCATTTAATTATTTAGCTATAGCTGATTTTTTTTTTATTAAAATGTTGATATAGTTTTAAAAAGCAACCATGATATGAAATTAAATTTTACAATATAATTTTATACAAATTTATGGTTTCAATTCAATATTGTTAATTTTTACAATGAAGTAAAATTTTCAAAGTTCTTTTAAATGCAAATAATGGCACATTTAAAAATTTTAAATTAAAAGCATCTGTAACAGGATAGGTACATAACATTTGATATATAACGAAACAGCAAATATTTAGTTTCAAATAATAAAGCAATGAATCTTGTTGAATTTAAGACAACACATTTTAAATCAGTCTAATATATTTCAACCAAAAATATTTAAAATAAAGTAAAATAATATAAATGAAAAAGCTTACAACACATCCATAGAAATACTGAATCCTTTAAAAAGTAAACAAGATTGTTTGTTGAATAGATTTGTATACTTACAAAAAAAATTACAAAATCATAAAATTAAAAATTTTGTTTGGAACATTTTCATGGTAAATACTATAAGTGTTGACTATTTTAAAATGTCACTACTAAATATTACATTTTTAAACATAAAATAAAATTTTCAAATTCTTTCCAGAAAAAAACGATTTTCATATATTTCCTGCCAGCATTAGTAGTGATCAAATACAAATTCATCCTCATCGCCAAATTTAATAAAATTCATCCTATTTAGCTACATTTTCAACTTTATTTAGTAGTTATAGAATACTTAAAAAGTTTAAGAATGAATAGAAATTTAAAAGAAAAATGTAAATTATTTACCATAGTTAAGCACTTTAAAAATTTTTACCATTTGTCTTCATGAAAACAAACAATAAATGATTGTCTGTCCATTATCAAGATTCAAAGACCATTAAACTGAATAAAACATTTAAACATATTAATTCTTCAGAAACATATGCTTAGACTCTAATTAATATCAGAGAAATGCATTTTATATCAGTATCATTACCAAAGGTTATTTGAATACTAAAATATTTATTAATTTACATAATAATAATAATAAAAAACATGAGAAAATCTTGTGTAGATTTAATTTTTCCATTTTCAATTCACTTGATGCTGCTCGAGCAATTTTATGCCAAAATGGATGAATATTGTACTATTTCTTTATTTTAAGAATAACTTTTTTTGTAAAGCATTTAAGTTTAACATGACAATGTTATGCGTTCAGTCTAAACTATAAAATACTTCACAAAACAAATTACTTCGTTCTATGCATCTATAGCTAGTACATTCAGATACTTTGTTCAGATCACTTCTGTTTTTTTTTTTAAATCTAATTTGTGCAGTAAAAAAGATTTATCTATTGAATGATTCTCATACGAAAATTTATAGTTTATACAACTGAAACTTCTTCATTAGTGTTTCTGGAGAAAACAAAAAATATCAGCAGATTTTCCCTTCCTATAAAATTGTTCATTTTATGAAAATTTGATTACATTTCTGCCACCCTATAGTATTTTTAAATACCAGAGAAAACCATTTCTGATTAATGTGAATTTACTTCATTTTCCTTGAATTAACACCAACCCAAACCTCATTATGTAATGCATCAATTTTAAAAAAATTGACAAGACAAAGTTATTTTCAAATTTACTTGTTCTCTTATATTACCATATAATTTTTTAATGTTTTATGTAATACGTATTACATTTTTATGACAATTTAAGCTCCTTCCAGTACATAATTTCCTAATTAAACGTACCTTTACAATGAAATAAGTTTTAATTTAGCTCGGAAAGCTTTATACAATTTAAGATCTAGTACCAAACAAACTTAAAATGTTTCTTTCATAATCATTTCAAACATAAATTTTATGTATAAACTTTTACTTTTTATTTTTGAAATGTCTTTTTATTTAAAATTTTATTATGGAGAATTTTCTTAGAAATGTTTGTTAGCATAGAAAAAAAAATCTAAACTTGTATTTAAAACGTACCTGATCTGCAATATTTTGTAATATTTCCCACATATAAAATAACAAAGTTCATTATGAAATTACATTTGTGAATAAATTAACATTTAGGAGAAATAGGGTTTGCATTATCCTAATACAGCTAAATTATGATACTGACTATTAACCTACGCTATCCTAATAATAAACCTAAAGTCTATTCTAAACTATACTAAGCCTAAATTTAAATCTATTCTAACCTATACTAAGCCTAAATATAAATCTATTCTAACCTATACTAAGCCTAAATTTAAATCTATCATAACCTATCTTATTAATAACTTGCAATATTATGCAAACCCTATTTCTTTCACTGTTAATTTTATTAAAAGCTGGGAAAATTACTCTAATCTTTAAATATTAGATCAATGTAATTAAGACAAAGATTAAATTAATGGTACGCAAATAGTTTATATTTTTTTAGCATTTACAAGCATCTGGTGTTTATAAAAAAATTTTATATTCACAAATTATTTCACTCAATACACATATGTGGGTGTTATACATAAAGGATGAAATCATAAATAGCAAACTTTAAATGTAAGATAAAATTTGACAAGTGTTGCTATTTTTCGAGCACATATATAAAAATTACTTCAGCAATTTATTTAAAAGATTGTTGCCAAATTTGCAGCGTTTTTTCTCATGTGCTGTTATGAAGGACATTGATTTCCACAAATTTAAAGTGTAATCGGAAGATTAAATTACACAAAGTCGTGTAAGAAAGCCAAGTAGATATATTGAAAAAAGCGCACAATATTTAAGCTTTTTTCAAGTATTAAGTTGCATCCAATAAACAGGAAAAGCAAGCTAACATTATCATGAATTCAGTTTAAAATTTGACTTTATAAATTAAATAATAAGAAAATTACACCAACATTTATTAAAATATTCCTTTCTTTCAGATGATTTGAATATATTTTTTCTAGAGGTTTAGCTCTTGCAGGTATAAAATCAAAAATTATACACAAAAATTAAGATATTTTTTAAAATCAAATCATAGAAGACCGATCTTTCCTCCATGACAGAGAAATAGTTGCAGTCTATTGTATAACTGCATGACCCTACTTTTTTTTGCTAGCAGCCATAAGGAAACTGGAAGTCTACCGTTATGAAGAAAAGAATCGATCTTCAAAAAAACTTCATATTTATTATTGCTACAAGTTGTAAGAGCTTTATTGGGAAGCAGGTTTAACACTTGTCCGGAATTCAATTCAAACTAAGTCAGTTGAATGTCTCCTTGTCTTAAAAATGACAGTAAAATAATAAGCTTATCTATTTATCATCTGCTGATTTTTGTCACATGTACATTTATGAAATTAAATGAATTATGCCCCATGATTGAATAATATACAATTCATGCTGAAATGATTGATTTTAAATGTATATGATCAAAATGACCCGACCATTACTAACAACTTCTTTCAAATGAATTATTTCCCATTAATTTAAAAGAATTAATGCAAATAATTTATCTCCATCAAAAAATAAATCCTAGTTTTAAAAAAAGTGTTTTACTATCACAAAATTTAAACCGAAAATTTCTATTCTTCACATGAATAATTCTATGATACATTTTGATCTTTCTCATATTCATTTCAAGGTTCGTAAAAGGAAATTTTATTTCTCTGTGCAGTATATGATTTATGTGCTTTAATTTATTGACTTAATGCCACATGAGTCAACTATCACAAACTTATCATTTTTTCCAAAAATGTCTAAAAAGTGAACTCTGAAATTTTTTTCTGACCAAAGGTGTATTATTTACAGTAGCGGGCAGTGTATATTTTAATAAAGCTTTTCTGTTTTTATTTAATCCTAGAAATTCATCAAAAATACGTTTAATTCAAAAAACATTTAAAGAAAACTTTTTTTTAACCATCAATTTCATCAGTAATTTATTAATATATTTTGGTACTTACATATGTAGGCTCAAGATATATGATCAAATCATTACAATTTTTATTGCTAGATTCTTATTTTTCTACCGAAATTTTAACTTTCTGATTATACAGTTGTAGATAATAAATGAAGAATTTTCAAAATTAGTTGTATTTGATTTTTAGAAGTTTTGAGCTTAATTTTAAAAGTATTTTTGATTTTTCTTTTTTAGTTATAGTAGGTTGCGCATAAAAAAATCGATCAAATTAGAAATTAACAACTGGCAATGAATACTGATATAAAGCTTGTAATTTTAAATTAAAAAGAATTTTTTGTTTAAGAAAAAAATTCTTTTGGATTTAAAATTCATATCATTTCAAAAATTTTTAGTCATTATTCACCATCTGGTTACAATTCTCTAAGAATTATATTATTCTGTGCATATACTGTAAAAGGAAACTAAGCATACAAGGAAATATTTTCAGTTGAAAAGGTTTATCAATTATTTCAAGAAATATATTTTATTCAAGTTTAATCAGGCTCTCTTAGTTAAACAAAAAAGTATAAAATTTAAGTTATAAGATAGTACTTCTGTATTTAAATTTTATATGTGTTCCTTTCAAAGTTTTTGTATAAAGAGTAATTATTTTACTTTAAATAAAAACAGAAAATGTATTGAATGCACTAAAAAAAAAAAAAAAAAAAAGGCTAAAATATCATACAAATTTCTTTAACATATGAAACGCTTTTGATCACTACTAATGTTTATACTAATAGAAGACTTTGGTTTGGAAGTTTAATAGGATTGTATAATCTCTTTCAATTACAATAGCGAAAAATGACATTACTAATCTAACACTGTTACTGCCTTCCTTGACCTTTTTAGGGCATTCAACAGAGTTTGGACTCAGAAGCTCAAATTGCATGTTAAGTTCAGTATTTGTGGTAGAGTACTACCTTGGATTTATGATTTTCTGAGAAATAGACACATTAAGGTAAAATTCAACAATTCAACCTCAGGATAGTTTTAAAATAAGCCAAGGCGTTCCTCAAGGCTTGGTCTTGAGCTCCATGCTGTTCACACTTTTGCAGAAATTGAAAAGGTTATTCCTGAGAACAGTGAGGGACTTTTCACTAATGACATTGTTCTTCGGAGTTCTCGCTCTGATTTTGAAAAGTTGAAGGAACATGTGAACCAAGGTTTGACTGACACGTGGAGCTTTGCTGTGAGCCACAAATTAAGTTTTAATCCTTCAAAGTCTATTGCAAGTTTTTTTACAATTAATAGAAAATTATATAATTTTCGACAGAAAGTCTTGTTGAACAATAAAGCCCTTGAGGTTGAGAAACATATTAAGTATCTGGCCTTCATATTGGATCCTGAGTAACTGTCACTTGGAGCATCTCGCTTTAAGAGCTATAAAACGCCTTAAAAATTTTAAATACATCTCGGGCTTATTGGGGTGCTGTGCTAATAGTTTGACAGACACCTATGTTTCTCTTATTTGCCCCATCTTAGAGTACGGCCTCCCCATCTACCATTATGCCTCTCGTTCAAACCTGCAGGATCTTGAACGTGTACAACTTAGTGCTGCAAGGATTATTACTGGTCTTCACAATTGTTGCCCAAATGATATTGTGCTTTATGAGGCCAACCTACATCCTTGAGTCTTAGGAGAAATACATGTTTTGTGAAGTATTACAATAAGTTCTCTTGTTTTCGAGTTCCTGTAGTAGTAACCAGCAACTCAATCGTGGAAATCCTTTTGGACAGGTTGTTTCTGATCACTTTATCTTTTAACACAGAAATACTAATTTTAGAGATAAAGAAATCTTTATCTTCATCTTGTTTCAAATTTTCAGGTTGTTCTATATCTTTTTGAATCTTGAAGTCTTAATACCTGGAAAAGTTAAATATAATTCTAGCTAACACCTCTTTAAAAATTACAGTTGAAATCATAAAATATTATCCAAAAATATACAGTCTTTATTGATCACTTTGAGTGTTTGTTGAAATTATAATACACTGCACGGATAAGGAAGAAATGAACGAGATCAAGAAGTATATGATTATACACATTTACTTAAAAGAAATGTCTAATATTAACTTAATAGTTCTCCTTTTGTTTTGCATATAATGAAAAGACTGTATCAATTATTAAGATAATAATACCCTAACATTAAAAGAATTATTACTTAAAATTATCACCCTTATATTCAAAAATAAGGATTAAAAGTCTTAAATGCTATTAAATACACTTAAAAAAAAAAAAATTATTTTATAGTTTCCATTTCTCTTTCATTATTCACTTCAGGAAAATTCTATTTTCACTCATATTTCTAAGTATCCATCAATTAATAAGACAAAAGTAGTTGGATGATGAAGAAGGAATTATATTAGATAATAAATCCTAAATAATTGAAAACTCACAATGGAAAATAAATTGAAAGTTCTGATTAGTTTACCATTCAAACAGTGAGTGAATGATTATGCATTTAGAATTAGTAAAACTTTTTTTTGTTACTAAGAATCAAGTTGAAGACATTTATAACTTTAATGGAGCAATTTGGCAGTTTATTTCTTCCAAAATCAAACTGTGTGTGTGTGTGTATATATAAATATATAATACCATATACTAAATATATATATTAAGATATAATTTATAATCTGTGAATAACTGAAGCTTAAAAGCTCTAAAATTATTAAACATTACCTTCAACTCGTAAGAGATTCAAATACAAATGCAGAACTGAAATTAGCAATAGCATTCTTCGATTGATTTCTTGTTGCTTCATAACTTCTGTTTATGAAATAAAATGTTTTCATTACTCTTTCGAGTATTTGCTGTCTGGTTGTCTTGCTATGTTTGGATAGCAGGCAGCTCATTTTATAAATTATCAACTGAAAAAAATTTGTGACAGTTACAAAAATGACAACTTGGTATTAAATGTAAAAAATTTATTCACGCACAAAATCCCTTTGACTTAAAATATTGACAAAAATTCCCCAAATGGTCACCAAGTGATTTCATATTCTTGCCAATGTAAAATATTTAAACATTAGTTTCTTGCAAAGTTTATTACAATGGAGGTGTTTAAAAATACAATCAGGGGCATATTACAATATTTTGATAATTGAGATCCGGCAACGCAAAGCTGATCTAACATTAGATGGAAACACAATTATAATAGAGTTTATAAATAAAGAGTTTACGGTAGTAACGTTTCAACATCCTTAATTTAAACTGTTTAAAGAGTTTTAGTTAAAACTACATTGATTACATATTAAAGTACAGATTTTATTCCCAGGCATTCACCATGTAGTTTTGTAGCTGAATTTAAGTTGGTAAACTGAATCTTCTAAGCATTAATCAGACATATAGTTCTCCAGGACATACTAAGTTTGAATTAAACCAAGAGGCCAATTTTTTCAATATTTTCTTGGTTTTAAATATAATTTGTGACATAGTTAAATTTTCAAAATCATATTTAATTTCAAAGTCTTCTATTTTTCAAAAAAACTATATAACAATAATTTTAAATATCTTTTTGTGGCAGTTACAACAAAAATATTTAAAACAAAAACTCCAGAAATTTTATTATTTATATTGTAAAGTAGAGAAAGATATATTAGCAATGAATTCTTGTTTGAAAATGAAATGCAAAATTGTTAACACCTTTTCTTGATCAAAGGGATTTTACACATTTACTAAAAGATGTATATACAGAGACTAGCTCACTTGATATTACACTTACCTCCTTATTTTCTGATTTGATTTTACCATAACATTTATTTCCTCTTAGGTGCGCTGAATTTGAATTTTCCTTGTGAACATGATATTATAATATATTTCAAAATTCAGCTGAAAAATAATAAATTTTGTTACCACTTTTTTCACCTGATTAATGGGATTAATGCTAATTGAGGAATAACCAATTAGATGTTGCACTTACTTTTTTTTTTAAAAAAAGTGTACTTGATCTTGTCAGCATAAAATCATCATGCTTTAAAATTTCCCTGAAAAATAATAATTATAAGGTCAAAATTGAAATTTTCTGTCATTCATTTAAGGGCTTCGATAAATACAATATTCTAGCATCAGAGTTTGCACAGATTTTCAAGAATCAAATTCTAGTTTCCCAGAAGTGAAATCAAAAATTTCCAGTAAGAAATACATTTCTGTATATATTTTTTAATATTAAATATATATTTTTTAATTTTAAAAATTGTTCTTAACTAATTATAAATACACACTTGCCAGAAAAATTCTGCGTACAAATACACGGTAAATTACAGAGAATAAAAGTACATTATAATGTCAAGATCAATTTTATTTTAAATCAAGCTTTTTCTTAAAATTTCCTTAAATATCAGTAACAATTTCAGAAAGGTAACACACACTGTTTAAAAATAATAATTTAAATTTTTGTAAAAAGTTATCAGAAAAGTTTGTGACCTAGTACAAATTTGAAAGATATTTGGAAATTAATCTCATTTTTTTACCTTTGTGAGCTTGTATGAAATGTAAAAAATAAATGCAGACAATTTTTCTACTTATTTATTTTAACTATGGTGGTAATGCAACAAATAGAATAAAAAAACATTGTTTTGTGTTTGCATGATACAATAAAAATTGCAAACAAGTACTTAAAATGGATTCTAAATGAAAAGAGACCGTTTCCGATGGAAAAAAAATCATCTTTAGACAAAGGAATAAGATAAAGCTCTTCAAGCAACTGAAAACACGGTTGGAAAAACTCGTTTTTCTAGGCAAAGGGTAATCAATAATACTGTCAGTAAGTCATCGAAATCTGTTATACTAAAGCCTCTGAGCAACAGGCCATCTAAGCTGACTTTGCGAGAAATGATATTCTAAAATCCTTACATTTAAATTCAAAGATTACTGTATCTCAAATAGCACTTGATATTTTAGAGAAATATTAAAAAATTATCATCATAAAGATACTATACTAAAAATTCTGAAAAAAAGTGGCTTTCATGGCCATGTAGTTCATTGAAAGCCGTGTATTTAAACTGCCAATAAAGCAAAAATGTTTAAATTTTGCCTGTATGTTAATAAACCTTCTTAGTTTTTTGACAAAGAAATACTCTGAGGAAAGCAAATTTTGTATCTTTTGCATTAAAGAGTATAAATTGATGTGGAGAAAACAAGAGATACTGCTTTTGAGAAGTGAAAATTTGTGTCTGCAGTAAAAGACGTTGGCATAATGATTTTGGGGTGTATGGCAGCAAACAGAGTTGATTGATCAACTTTTAAAGACTCAAATGTTAGATATCGTGGAATATCTAAATATATTAAAAGAAAATTTGAAGCAGAGTGCACAGGAGTTGAACCTTGATGATGACTTTCGTTTTCAACAAGAAAATAATCCAGAACACACTGCCCACAAAATAAAGCTCTGGCTGTTGTACAATATCAAATATCAGTCACATACTCTTCCATAATCGCCAGGCTTAAATAACATTGAACATTTATGGGACTTATTGTAACACAACATAATATCAAAATATGCTAAAAAGAGTAATTATGATGGAATGGAATATTTCATAACCAGAAAACGCTAAGCTAATTCAGTCTATGCTTAAGCGATTGGAATGATTGGATTATTAGCAAAATCAATATTCTTTACATTACTAAATTACACAATATATTATATTTATAATGGGCTCTTTTTAGTTTACTTTCCAACTCTTTTAAAACTATTCATTTCAAATATATATTCTAGATTTTTCTTTTTCTTTATTCATTCAATAGATTTTTACAATTCTTGATTATTTATGCATATGCAATACTCTTATTAAAAAAATGACAACTTTTCACCTGTAAAGCTTTTGCTTTTAATTCACGATTAATAGTGAGTAATACAACTTTCTTCTCTGAAAAACCAGTTATACCTGCTTGATTTTGTAATTAATTTTAATTTACCAGTTCTTTCAGCTTTCTCAACAATTCATATTGTAATCCACAATAATAATCCACAATCATTTTCTGTTGATCAGTGCTCTTTACTTTCTTTCTGTCATTAATTGTGCTTTGAAATTCTAACACTCTTTTAATTCAGCTAAAAACAATTTATACTTAAGCTAGTACCAGCAGCAAAGCTACAAGTAGGTCTCTGTTAATAATTACATTGTTGAAATACCCTATGTTTCAGACATGATCAATGATACAGAGCCACAATTAATTTATTTAAATTTCTATTCAACAGAAACAATTTTGCTATGAGAGTATAAGGTATCTTCTATAGGAACAAATTTCTCATCAATACAATCTTGAAATTTTAGTGGTTGCAATAATTTCCTCAAAAAATTACAATTCTTCTCCCCCCCCCTGCTAAACCAAGGAAAAAGTATTTTTGAGGATCTGATCATTGGAAAGACACTTTCTATTAAACATTAAATCCTTTCAGCCTTTATATTTCATTGATAAATTTATCCCTTTTCTCTTAAATATATGTAATTTTTACCAAGAAAGATATGGAAAATACATTTTAATTCATATATTTTACATTTAAATATTAATATTCAGTGAATTTTATACAATATAAAACTCAGAAACAAACAGAAAAAGACTCAATTAAAATAGCCCCCTACTAATACTACATGTCAATCTTATTGGTGATTACTGTTCACTTCACTAAACACACATAAATCTAAATACTACATCAGGTCTTGAGTAACTTGGAAGTTTTGGTTGCTGAATTGGATGAATACCCCAACCTAATATTAACTTTTTCGACATCTAGTGATAACATTTACATTTAAAACTAAGAAAATTATATTTTTTGGCAAAACGAATAAATGCATCAAGGTAAGAAAAAAGTTACTGTATAATTCCTGATTTTCATTGAGTTTCAAGGAATTTCATGAACCCTGTATTATTCCTCTGAAATGTGCCATGTATGTATTAACAAAGTGAATTTTAAACACGCAAACTGTTAAACCAAAGGTTCTAGTTATTCAGCTGCCAACTCATATAATTTTTCAAGGCGCTTTGTAAAATTTGAGGTGCATTTATTAATAAAATGCAAATACTTGAATTAGCATTTTTAGAATACTTCTTGTCATTTGATGCAGTAAACAAAAAACTGAGTAATCAAACTCAGTGCTACATACACAATTATGAAAATCACATGAAAATGGTCATACTTGCACCTCTTAGTTTAAAAATGTTTGAAAATATTATATTAAATTATTTTAATACTACTTAGTATTAGAATATATCTATGAACTATCTATAAAGTTTTTACGCATATTGTTTAATTTAAAGTTGGTCACTCTTTGCTCAAGAATATATCACCTATTCCCTCTTTATCTGTGTTTTAATACAATATTATCTGTATAATATATATACCTGTTAACATTGGAGAAAGAAATCAGTAGATTCTGTTGATTTTGAGAGAAAAAAAAATCAGGGGACAGTACTAGTGACATTTTTGCTTGAAACTGAATGTTTAAAATGGAGTAATGCAATCTTATTTTTTAGATTAACATAAACCATGCTCTGAATATATAAACATATTTTGTGTTACCTTAATACTTTAATAATAAAATATTTATTAAATTCATAAAGGCACTATGAAAAATATAAAGCATTTAAAAAAATTAATTTCAACGTTTATGTCCCAAAATTTATTGTATAATGCAACTTTTATAACACCAGTGCAATTTATAAGTACTAAGCTTATAAAATTATATTAAAAAAACAATAGATTATTAAATAAGTTTAATACAGGGACTTACTTAATAATACAATTCAAATTTGAATAACTCATGGCAATTATATTTTTTACATATGTTGCTCACTTAGTTTTAAATTCTAAATTAAATTGTAAATGAAAATTGTTCACATGTAATACAATTTTCTATTCATGTAAAATGCCAAAATAAAAATATTTGAAAAGAAATTTACAATAATTGGGGAAACTTTCCCGGAAAAATTCCCTTAATATCACAAAAAGGAATTCTAAGTGACTAATTTCATAAGCATGAAGCAACTAGCATGAATTTCATAAGCAAAGGAAGACTAATTTCATAAGATAGAGTAATTTTTTTTATAATTTTCCTTGACACAAATGTCAATTTCCTCCTACATCAGTGGTGGATACATTAGTTCTTCCTTCCTGCATTCCTTTGTGTCACTTTTAAAAAAAGGGTTTTAACAATTTTTGAAAAATCGTTTTTCTACCGCCACGAATATGGTTTCATCTTTTCCATACAGTCTGTACAAACGTCAATATATAGTAATATCTTAAATCATTTTACTTCTCATACGATTTCTTTTTAACTACCTTGTGTGAGAGACAATAGTTTCAGTGTCAAAAATAAACGATTTTAACTTTGTATATAATATTTATTAAAACATGCAAACACTAATTCTAAACAATACTTTCCAAAGACAGAATTTCGGAAATGGCTCAATTATTCGGAAATGGCTCAATTACTTCTTCCCCCCTTTCATAAGCATCTAAGCATTGTATTTCGAAATTTGTGTTACTGTGAAATTCAGACAGTTGGCTATGACTAAATACCATATCTATTTAAAATTTATTATTTAAATTATAGGTAATTATTTAGTATAGAATAATATAGAAGCACTTAATTTAATATGCATCCTTAAAATTATTATTTTTTATATTTGATATACATTAAAATTAAGTTAAATAAATTATGAGAAATAAAAATTTCATATTACAATCTGATTTATCCATTTAAATAAAAAAAAATGCATATTTATAAAGCTTTGTCACACATAAAAATGCACAAAGCATGTCACTAATTGATTAAGAATACGGAAACTTACAGGAGTAGGAATAAGATAAAAGGAGTTCCAGCTCAGTTCGCCTTTTTCGTTTAGGTTGCTGCACCACTCTAATCAAATAAGGGTCTGAAAAAATCATATTATTAAACAAGGCATTAAACTGAAAATATGTACATAATTGAATATATACATATGAGTGTACACATGCATATATACATAGATACACCTGCACATTTACAAAAGGTAACTAAATTCACTTATTGTAAAGTAAATTGAAAATTTACCTGGTAGGAATCGACCAGCACTATCTCGCAATCTCATGCACTTCCTTTTGGAGGGCCGTCCTCTGCACCGAACCTGATTTTGAGGCATAACAGCAACAGCAGGCAAGGGAGAATGCCTTGGGGGTGAGATTGGAGTATCGACGGATGAGCTGGATTCTGCAGCATGCGAAGGAGGTGAGCCATAAGTAGATGATTCTGATGAATCTGAAAGACAATACAATAAAAATTAAATAGAGTGGAATATTTTGTAATTTCTAATATAATTTGGATTAGGTAACAGTGTTTTCATTTAAGTTTGATATATTTTAAGGTACTTAAGAAATAATATACTTTCATTTATATTACCATTTTAATTATTACTAATAACACTATATTAATTATGCAGTATAAAGTAGTTGAAATTCAAGCATATCAATAAGCAACCATTTGATAAAAGTTATTACCATCCATATTTAAAAAAATACAAACTGATATCTTGTATACTTAAAATTATTTTGATTGATTGCTTAAAAATTAAATATATATATAATTTTAAACCTGATAAAAGAAACTAAGTTCACTTATGTAAAAATATTTTTTTATCTGCATAAAAAATAATTTGGTACTCAGAATGAGTGATTTTTAAATATTTTATTTTGTAAAAGCTACTGAAATATACTTCAGCATTATACTTTTATGTATTAAATGTTACTAGCTGTGTCACTTACACAAATTCTGTAAAATTTTTTAGAAAACATACATCCTGATTAACATGTATCAATCAAGATAGCATGTAATCATTGTTACTTCTACATCAACTATAAAGCTCAACCTTATCTTTATTGTTTTTCTATTTGTGATAAATAAATATTCATTGTGTTGGACTTGCTGTGTTTTTATCTCTTGTGTAGAGAAGTTTGAAACATTTTGTGTAAATGTTACTAGTAATTTTAAAGAGGTTATTGGGCAAAGGATTATGCCCAAATTTAATTGCAATTCTTTTTAAAACAATATTTAAGTCTAAATAAAATTAATTTTTATTGAATTTGTGCGTGTTGCTATTATGTGCAACACAATCCAAGCCATTTGCTTATCCTAACTTGGTCATCAAAAATCCAAAAGTTCATCATGGCTAACTTGATATTTTATCTATGAATAAAATTCGATGGAAAAAATTATGCTCAATGACGATTTCAGATAAACTGTGCATTAAAATCAAAATTAGTGTACAATGCCACAAGAGGAGCGAAATTTAGGCCTGTCAAAGGCATTGAAATCGAGAAATGGGAGAAAGATGTGATTGCTATGTTTACACGCATCACAGCAAAGGAAATGAAACAGGTAATGCTGATTGAAAGCTACACATTATATGATGTAATGATGAAACTAGACTTACTATTGCAACAAAAATCGGACTTTAATAAGATGTTGCTGTTAGAAAAGTTCCATCAACTTAAAATGGATACTAATGAGACAGTATTTCAATAGCGTACACAACAGTAACCAAGCTGAGTAGAAAATATAGATCTGCAGTTTAAAAACCCGATTGAAAGTTTAACTGATGTCACTCTCATAGCGAAAATTCTGTGTACTTTGCCATGACTTCTGACAAGCATGGCTGTCTATGGATGAGAATAACAGACGTTATTAAATTTGACAACCAGATTGATTGATGAAGAAACAAATGTAGCTGAAAGGGAGCCAAATAAATAGGTATTCATCACCAATTACACAACACCGAGATTATCAGGAAATCAGAAGTCAAGAAATAATCAAAATCCAAAACATACAAGTTGAACATAGTTTTTTTTTGCCAAATGAAGGGTCATTATGCTAAAGAATGCCGATTCCAACAACAAGAAACAGAGACTACACTAATTATCAAGCTACCTCGAATGACAGAAGTTACAATGCATTTAATGATGAAGTGCAAGAAAGCAAAAATTGTCTAGACTAGTGGATACTAGAAAGTGGTATATCAGCATACGACTTCTTATGATTTGCAGTCATTGCACGAATTTCAAATTAGATGGTCATGATAAAATTAGTCTTGGAGAAACACAACACAAAGATTCCAATCTATGGTAAATGTGAGGTAAGAATTTTGAATTTCATAATACCTGAATTGAAGGTTTAATAACATACACATATTATCTGAAGGAGCTATAGCAAAGAAAGATATAAAAATTATCAAAACAGGCAATTGTGCTAAAATTAGAGTGGGGCACATCAATCTTAAAGCTCAGAAATAATTAACTGAAAAGTGGATTATTGATAAGTAAGACATCTCAAAATCTGATACCTTCTTTTGTGAAGACTGCCAGTATGGCAAGCAGCATAAGCTACCGTTCAGTGATAGAAAGCACAAATTCAGCAAACCTGGTGAATCAATTTACACTGACTTGTGTGATACGATGTCAACATCGCTGGGTGGTGCAAATTATTTTGTAGTCTTCAAAGATGACTTTAAAGGTTATATTTTTGTTTTATTTCTCAAACATAAGAGTGATGCATTAGTGCATTTCAAAAACCTATGTGAAAACAAACATTCCATACAAACAAAAATCCTTAGGATTGATAATAGGGGGTATATCAATCATAATTTTAAAGATTTTCTCAACAAGAAAGGCATAGGAACTTTAGACCACAGCTCCTTACACACCTCAACAGAATGGCAGAGCTGAGAAAAATATAAGAACTGTAATAGAAAGTGCTTGGTCAATGCTATACAGTAAAGATTTGTTGTTGCTTTTATGGGGCGAGGCAATAAATACACTTATGTACATTCTTAATCATACACCTACTAGTCAATCACATAAATCTATGCCATATGAATTGTGGACAGATAATCAGTATCACAAAGCCATTTAAGAACTTTGGCTTAGAAGCTTATTTGCATGTGCCTGATCAACTCAGTAAGCAGCTTCAACCAAAGAGTAATAAAGTAATTTTGGTGGGTACAAAAGGAATGCAACAAATTATACTGTTTTATTCAGTGTCAAAAATAATAAAATTTTCAAGGAATGTCATATATGATGAATTCTCAGGTACATATCAGAGATTTATTCCCAACATAATTTCAATAATTAGTTCTGGTAGTACCACTGAAACAGAAGATTAAATGATTGACGAAACAGGTACATTTAACGCATCATAGAATGAAAATAAAAAAGCACATTCCTAGAATTTCAGACCCAGACAGAATTTAAGAATCTCTAAACGTTATGATGTAAATTCCACTAAAGTTCAAAATCATATGAGAGTCAATTATCTCCAATCAATCAGAAGAGTGGTTAGAGGTAATGAAAGAGGAACAAAATTCCTTAAAGAAAAACCCCTGGCAGTTGGTAGAATGTCCTAAGGAAAAAAATATTATTGGGTATTTAATATTATGTACCTACCATGTGGAAATATTAATCTAAAATGCTCAGTGTATGACAATGGTCAATGAATGTGCCAAAAACGCTCATTCTGTGTGAAAGGGTTTTCTCAAATGAAGGGAATTTATTTGTGGGTTATTGTGATGCAGATTTTGCTGGTGATATGGACACCAAAAGATTCATAAATGGATGTTTTTCTCCTGTCAGGTGATACTATTACATGGTGCACAAGTAAATAGTCTTCTGTGGCAAAATCAATAAGAGTCCGAATATGTTGTTGCATCTACAGCTGTAACGGAAATTATATGGTTACAATTTTTATATGATCTTACTCGGTAGTTTGTATGTGGTGCAAGTCTTGTATTGCATATTGATAATCAGAGTGGCATCAAACTTAAAAGCCCAGTTTTTCATAAACGTACCAAACACATAGATAAAAAGTACCACTTTATTCATGAAAGATATCATGACAAAACAGTGGAAATTCAGCATTTCAGTTCTCATGATCAACTAGCTGATATCTTCACTAAAGCTCTATCAAAGAGAAACATTTAGTGAATTAAGGAACTCTGAATTTAGTAGAATAAATCCCCATTGCAGGAACTGGAAGTATTAAAATTTAATGCCTGCATATCGTGATTGTTACTTCTACTTCAACTATAAAACTTAACTTTAACCTTGCCTTGTTTGTTCTCTATTCTTTATAAATACACTCATGTCCATAAATTGAAGATAATGCAAGTTCAGGCAAAGAAAGAAACAGAAGCAAAACAAATTACTTATTTGTAAAGTTTATTTATCATACAAATGGTAAAGAATAAAAAAGATGCTGTATGTTAGTACCATTAATAAAAATTGCAATTTTTATTCCCTTGAGCAAATTTCAAAAAAACTTATTTACAAAAACCAATATAACATGGTTGGTATGATGGTTAATACATAGTATGCCCCCCAGACGATGCAACATAGGCCTTGCAATGCCCAAGCATGCTAAGCATCAAATTATCAAAATGATCTTTGGGAATATTACACCATTCATCAAACAATGCTCTCCGAATTTCAGGTAGACATGTGGAAAAGGGTTGACAGGCTGCAATTCATTGCCCATGCATGTCCCAAACATGCTCTATTGGAATCAAGTCAGGTAGGTATGCTGGCTAGTGCATACGGGTGATATCCTCCAATTAAAGGCATTCGTCTACAATATTTTCATTGGGAATATGGGTGTTGTCATCCATAAACAGAAATTGCGCACCCATGGCACCTCAAAACATCTGTACATGTTGTTCCAGAATGACATCTAGATAGATGTGACCTGTCATGGTTACATTCTTAATATGCAGGTTAGTTCTGGAACCCTGAATAATTACTCCCCAAACGAGCAATCCTGCACCACATAACAGTGCCGTCCAATTGTGTTTTCTTAGTGGTAATGGATACTTGGTCGTCTCCATATGAAAGTTTGGCTAAAATTAGACTGAAAGCTAAACCTGGATTCTTCGGAAAACATCACACAACACCACTGTTGGGGTGTCCACAATGCATGCTCTCTAATCCAAGCTAACCGAAGGGACAGTGAGTTGTGTTAAGTGGAACACAATTGAAAGGCCTATGAGCATTTAGATCAATGTGTCATAAGAGCCTGTACATGGTCGTCCTTGAAACTTGAGGTCCTGCTGTGGTTTTAGGTATTGTGTAGAGAAATTTACTCAAAACATTTTGTGTAAATGTTCCAAGTAATTTTAAAAATCATGTAAAAGAAGCAATGTTTTAAACTTGCAAACGTAAAAAAATAATAATGTATTGATAGAAAATTTAATTTTTATTAGGTAAAAATAAGATTCATTTCTTGTTCTGCTTCATGAATTAAATACATTAACTTTCATAGTTAAGTTTTAATTTTTATTAATTTTTTACAGAAAATCACTCTCATTTAACTGCTTGGATTAAGGAAATAGTAGCCAAGAGTGAATCCTACACACTTTTATTCACCGGAAAGTGTAATTAAAAAGCCAAAAGGGTCAGCAGAATTTAAGTGTATTGATTAATGTCATTACAGCTATTAATAAAGTCAAAGCATGTGCCTTATAACTTGTACCAGTTTGAGCAGCATTTGTGGGGAGGTAGACGTTAAGTACAGATGTCTGTTATACACAAAAATAAGATGGTTATCCAGAGAAAACTTGCTAATCTTAAGTACTTGAAATGTGAGAGCTTTTGCAAAGATTTCTCTTAAAAAGAAGTCAACACTGGGAGCTCATTTTATTGACAAACTTGCTTACCTGTGGCACATATTCAAGCTGCTGAATGAACTCAATCTGTGCCATCATGAGAAAATGACAACTGTTTTCAAGTTGGTAGGCAAAGTAGCTACATGTATAGGCAATCTGGAGTTGTATGGACAGAGCGTAAACAACGGATATTTTGACATATTTGAGACATTAGTGGTGATTTTGGGTATGACTAAGCTTGAATATCAATTTCCTCAGTTGGGGCATCATCACCTGTCTCTGGTTTTAAAAAAATGCTAGTTATCCACCACAATTGCGAGCTATTTGTCAACAAACCAGGAAAATCTAGTTTGTACAAAATCAACTGCTGGAGATTGCAACCTTAAAACTAGGTTCAAGACACTAACTCTGTTATGTTCTCGATTAAAGTCACTACAGACTTGCCTGAAGTTGCCACCACAGCACTTAAATCTCTATTTCCAAATTTTTCTGACAACCTATCAGCAAGAAGTTGTGTTTCCTGCAGTAAGAGCAATCAAAACAAAGCAACAGAATAAACTGAACATAAGCAGCCCATTTTGGGTGTCATTAATTACCCCTAGATTGAACCCTTCACTGCTAAGAAAAATGCTCAGGGCTATCACTGATTTAACATTCTAGTAAATTAAAATTGTATATACATTTTTGGTGTAACTGTATTTTATTTTCAAGGCATGTTTAAATACAAATAAATTTAATGAATCAAAATAATCTAAAAAATGATAAAAAAGGTTGAAAGAACACTGCTATAGATAATTCCTTTTTCCCGCATATCTTTTTACTCCTTATTCTATACCAATGACAAATACTATTAATTTAATAGTATTCCACTTGTTTCATATCATCTATATATAAGTATTATAACCAAGTATTGCTTTTCTTAAAATTTTTAAGTGTGAATTAATGCACCAGAGTTACAGGTTATCTTTGATTGATGTCTTGTTGAATAAAAAATATTAGAAGATAGTTTTCAAAAATCTAATTTTGTGATTGAGGGGCACCAATACAATAACCAATAGGTAGAGTACAGAATCAACTCTCACTCCTAAATATGAAACATATTTGTAAATAAAAGAAATAATGAATACTTAGAATTAATCATTCAATATTATTCTACTTCAAAAGCCTTCAATGAATTTACAACTTAAACAGAAAAAGGTTATTTAATAATCAATATTCTTTACATTACTAGATTAAAATTGCATAAAATAATTAATAATTTAAGTTTTTAAACATTTTTTATAGATTCCTATTAAGTATTTCAAGGTATGTATAAAAACCTTTTTATAAATATACTTACTAAGAACAAATAAAACAATTAAAATATTTCTAGGAATTCAGCAAGAGCTAAAATCATGATGAACTTGTTTTGATTAAGGAAAAGGCTTCAATACAATTGTTTTTTCAAAAAGTGTAGATAATATTAAATGTACACTATATATTTATATACTTTTGTGAAATCTTAGAATTCTTGAAAAATATAGGAGCTGAATCAAATCTACACGTATGCTTAAGATATCACCCTGAAACCTTTACCAATCAAAATTTGCATTTTATTAATAAATTGCAATACTGGAATGAAAATCCTTATCAAGAGTGTACTGCTGCATTTTAATGTGTCTTTATAAAATATTGCAACATACTAGCCTTGATAATAATTCAAAACTTTCATATTCAAAACAGATTGTTTGAAAACTTATATATAAATATTATAAATGACATTTTACAGCAGATTTTAAATTTTCCTAACAAAGTGTTGTATAAAAAATAAAAAAAGTTAAGCACATTAAATTTTAAAAGAATTTAGTTTTGACCTTTTTACTAGAGGACTAATTGAACCATGTCCATAATTCAAAGTGGATTCCAAATGGTAATAATACAAAAGCCAGATAGCGGAAATGAATCTATGAACTTTTTAATCAAAGAGCCGAGCTATAACCATTCAGATTTTAGATCAGTAAATTTAATAAATTATTCAATAAAGCAAAAAGGATAAATTTAAAGAAACAGTATCAATGTAAATTACAAAATACCATACTATAATTGAATTATATTGGCTTATAAATCTTTAAAATAAGGCTGTTCAACAGCTGAATGAGAAATTGTGCTGATCATATGCACTTAACAGAAAATCAATAAGCAAGTATAGTAGCAAGCAAGTAAACTTCTATATTTGCAAATCAGAAATTGTAAATGAATTACTTCTCCATTAAAATGTGTGAGGTTTATTACATTCAGTGATTATAATTTCAGTCAGTATACAATAAATATTACTAAAAAATAATGAATGTTTTACAATTGTAAACTTTCAATTCACATTTATAATTCTTTTGAATACAGTTCTCAATAAAATTTCTCAGCTATTGGTAAATAAGAACTACATTGTTTAAAGCCTAATAGTCCAATATAGTAATGCCTAATAGTTATGCAGATAGTTTGATGGTGGAAGTGATTGTTATTGACTGGTTAGGCCATAATTCTTGTCTTAAGATTTAAATCTTAATCTAACAATCAATTCATTATTTTTCCCGAAAATATAATGAGAAAAAATAACTTTCAGGTTTGCAGGTAAAATACTATAAGGTTTTCAACCTGGTAATTACTTCTAAATTATGAAAATTCTCATTTAAAAGGTTCATTTTAACTGGTAGATCTTTAAAGTGAAATAAGGACTTATAAGCATTTTTTTTATCTTAATACTCTACAAATTAATAACTACATAAATTCATTACTACTTCATTTTAACAAATCAAGCTAGTGTTATTTGGCGATGATTACTTGAAAAAATCTAGCACTCACACATTTATTGTTTAATATTTTATTATTAACTATCACATTGATTCTCTACAATCAAAAAGTAAGAGATCAGCAAGCAAATTCTTGTATCCCAGACGACTAGCAAAAAGTTAAACCATTAAGTTTAAAGCAAACAAAAAGCTAAAACATGACTAATTGAAAATTAATATTTCAATTTGCAATAAATTCATTGAAATGCAAGTATGAAGCTTTAACAGTAAATCGAGAACTCACAATTCAGAAATCACTTACATTTGTAATGCCTAAGTGATTGCAGTATTAAGTTAGAAAAAAATTGTCTATTTTATGTAATAAAAGCATGTTTAAACATTGTAACTGAGTATAAAGTTTTAACAGTTAGAAAATCTTATTCAGTCAAAACATTCAATTAAAAATAGTAGCTTGTTAAGTTTTATTTCAATCAAAAAATTATATACTTATCGAAAAACTTACCATCAGAAGAAACAATTACAAGTCTCTTCTTTAAAACTGGTTTAATTTCTTCTTCACCTTAGTAGAAAAAAAAATATGCATTAAAATTTTTTTCATAGATATAAATATGAAAATAAAGATAGCATATTCAAAAAAGATAGTTTAAAATTAATGCATTTTAAATATAGCTTTATATACACAAGATCTACTTTAACATTTAAACTAATATACATTACAAGCTCAATTGAAATAGCAGAAAATGAATAAAGTACAAACTAAAATCTACTTGAATATTTTTTCTAAACGCACTGGAACTAGAGACAGATATACTTTTTTAATAAGGTAAAAGAAGAAAAATTTAACATCTAAAATTAGATTTCTAAAGTTTTGAAGAATTTTTTGATTAATTTGAGTATAGTTTTAATAAATTTCATATGAAGGTAAACATATTTCTTGTATACTTAATAGTACACAACGGGTTAAAACATTCTTCAATTAATCAAGAATAATAAGCTTTAAAAACAGATTTTTTGTACTAAACAAAACAAAGCATTATATTAACATAATAGTAATTGTTAACTCAAATATTAAATATATAAACTTAATCAAATTTAAATTACAGATAATTTAAAAATATGCTTTATTTATGGCCAATAAACCAATTATGTTTTATCATTGTTACAAGACAAAATAGATATTCATTACCTAATATTCTTATTTACGTAAACCAATTAGTGTTTATTTTAAAATTAATTGCAAATAAATAAATTTTCTACAGACAGTATTTTAAAAATAAAAAAAAATTTAAAATAAGAAATATCATGATCTCAAAAGGAATAATTCATAATTTAGAGAAGTATTTGATATGGAAAGGAAATAAAGGAAACAAAAATGGACAGGAATGCGATCGCTATTAATCCTTAATTGCAGCTTGTGATATTTCTTCAACATGTATAACAATCAATGTCAGAATGTTAGTAACATAGATTATTCATTTTGTATTATTTTTCTTTATTCGTTTAGTTAATCACTTAATTAAAACACTCATTTTGAATTTAAAAAAGTCAATTGTAAATTGAAATTTTGAGTAAATTGAACAACAGTTGAGTAAACAATTTTGAGTAAACATCAAAGTAAATTGAAATTTTCCAAAATTTTTAAAATACTTTCAAGCATTAAAAATTATATTATATTAATAGTTAGCGTTAATAAAAGCAAAAATTCCATACGTAATGAATAAAATAACTTATTTTTAATAAAAGAACTTACTTGAAGACGAATCACTGGTGTGCCTTCTCTTGGTAACCATCTTTATAGTGCTCACATCTTCCTCCACAGGTCCTTAAAAATATTAGGAATAAAATTTTAAGTGCAATGCCAATACATTCTACTTATTTTAAAGTTATTCCAACAGTTAAATTTCTTATATAAACAGCACCCTTGAAACAGGCGAGTATAATGCAATGAAATTTTGTATGCAGGCTATACACGAGATATGTTCATGGAATTTTGTAATAAATTTTAGCAACTATTTTATCATAACTTTCATAAGAAATTCCTCTAGAAGAATTTGGGTATTTCCAAACGTGTCTGAGCCTTAAATGTTGGAAACAATGAAGGTTTATTAATGGAAAAATCATTTATTGTTCAAGAAACATGACTGTAAGCCTACCATCATTGTTTCCTTATTATTGCACATATTGTAGTTGAGAAGCCCTACCTTTTACCAAGTGTCTTGAATGTTAGCCTAGGGCTTCCCTTTGATTTAAAACTATAAATGTTAAAATTAGTAAAAATGATTAATTTATATCCTTGTCAATAAGACAAAGAAAATGTGAATACAGTTTGTCTTGAATATGTGATGTTCTGTTCTAGACTTACGAATTTTTTGTTGTTATAAATTATGGAAATTCAAATGAAAAATGCATGTAATGAAATGAACAGAAATATTAATAACTTTTTAAAAAGGGATTTTTCATTTTCATTGTCAAATATTTATGTTATTTTTAAAATATTTTTCCCTTTCATAGCTTTAAAAGTTAAAAATAAAAATTAATTTCATTTTTAAACTACCTTTTTGGGACAAACATATCAAAATGAAATACAAGCAATATCAAAAAACCCAGAACAAAAATTATGAATCAAAGGCAAATTCCGGAAAAGCCGTCAGTTGTAGAGGGAAAATGTTGCGATTTGCTTGCTTGGAAATCGAAGATTTATGTAAAACAGTTTAAAGTGTATAACATTTACATAGTAAATTCAATGTCTACCCTTCCATTTATAGTAATGGTGGTCTCTTTAATTGAACATGCATTATTGATGAAGATGCTTTATGAAAACAAGGGGAATACTGCTGCAGTTTGAGAATTTCATCATAAAAACAAAACCTATGGCAATGATTTAAACATAGAATAGGCTGAAAAATGAGTTATCAGTAATAGTTGATTCAGTCAAGACAGCTGCTAATGCAATCACAAACTTAGAATTCAGTAGCAACATAACATGTGTAATTCGCAAGACAAGCTATTCTTCCAGAACCATTTAAAAAAGTACTCAAAAACAATACTCCAAAGATGATCACCCTACCCAGGAACTGATTGATAGGAACAAGCCACGAAATATTATTCACAGTCAGTTTTCTCAATAAAATGGCTGTTCATGTCATGGTCTTTGAATATACTGTGGAGCGATGAGGCTCCTTTTTACCTCAGTAAACTGATGCATTTTGCGCTTAAGACGTGGATACACATTCAAATCCCCCAAGTCTCCAATTTTCTGGTGTAAAATCATGCTGATATACAACAGTAAGCCATTGAGAAAATATGTGATCGTATAAACCATGTTCAACTATAAACCATCGATACAGTGACATGCTGCAGACATTTGTTGTACACAAATTACAGCAAAGGGGACTTTGATGAAGGATGGCTTGCTCCACATATTCTTGGAATTGTGAAGGCGATATTTGTTCTAAAACTTTACAAAATGACAAATTACTAGTTGTTCCTTTTCTAATCCATAATCATTGCTGATCTAACTACATACCATTTACAGATATGAGCTATTTGAAGTCTGGTACTTGAAAGTGTTACAATGTTGAATTTGTAAGAACTCTATAAAGCTTTATGTACAAAGACTCACAGTTGGTCAGTTGCAATCTGTTGAACACTATCCCTTGACTTGAAATTTTTAAGATAAATGAGGGTTGCCAGACATTGAGCAACTTTTCCTACATTGTCTAGGACATGATAAACAACTGCACCTGTTGTGCAATTTGACATTAATTAGTTCTTACTTCTGAAAACTTAACTATTTTTGTTTATTCCTTACCTTTATTTAATGTGATTCAATGACAAGTTAATCAAAAGCTAGTCAATAAATGTTAACATTGTTTTTGAATTTTGTGTTGATCATTTACTGCCCTAAATTTCAAGTTTTTCACAGAAAAGGTGATTTCTGGTGGCCATTTAAAATATTTGCGACCATTTAAAAAACTTTCATTCACAGTTTAGAATTGTAGTAAGCAGTTCATAAAAAAATTTAATTGTAATAACCATGTACATTTTTCCAATATTTCTAACATTTATCTAATAATGTTACCTAATGTTTCTTGTTTAAGTACTTCTTTATAAAGTTATGTATTGAATATTTTAAGAAAGAAAAATTTAAGATGCCCTCTAAAGCTCTAATTTTAAAACAATAAGATTTACAAGGTTAAAGAAAAGTGACCGAAGGAAACTAAGCAATTTCTCTCTCAGCATACACCATGTAAATTATCTTTTGCAAGGACTTTTCATAAAATAGTGGAACACACAAATCTTAAGAGGAAAATATGGCAAATTCTTAAGCACCTATTCTGATGTATATTTTGAAGACTGAAACAGTTAAATTTTATAAATAATTGTGATACTGCAGATTTTATAAATAGTTAAACTTAAGATCACAAATGCTCGGGTAATTAAACTCTGGTGTTCGACAATTATTCAGACAAAAACCTTAACTGTTATTAGCTACAATATAGTTATTGAATGTAACAAATTAAGGTATGTTTTATTGAAGCTACTTTGAAATGTGAATAAAAGATAAATCCTTTAGAAGAAAAATAAACTTATGCACTGCTTCTGTCTTTATCTTATACAATTCATTAAAGACTCATTTTGGAGGACCTTAAAATAATAAAAATTTGAAACATATGAATTAACTTTAAAATTGTTTGAATACAAAATAAAAATTTTAAGTCTTAGGATATAGTTTTTATGCTAAATATATACCAAATGATCAATTGAATTAGATTAGCTAAGAATTAAACTTTAAAGTTCAAAGTACAAATATTAAAGAATTTAACCTTCTTTCTTTTCATTTTGAAGCCTAATAATAATAAACCTTTGGTTACTCATGATATATAAAAATATTTAAAAATTCTATAAATCCATATGTTTATTGCATATTATCAATCAACAATGGCACTACAACCCTGTGTGGGTCCTGGCCTTCTCAATGAGCTTATTCCTTCTTGGCCTGTACTCAGCAGCACTTTTCCAATTAGATGTTCCAATAGTGTTAAAGTCCCTATCAAGACAATCAATCCATCTGATTTTGGGTCTACCTCTGGAACGCTTTCCCATTGGCCTTGCAAGAAAGATTTTTTTTTTGGGGTTTGAATATTATAAATTTAACTGTAAATTTAATTCAATAAAGAAAATTTTCTAGAATTTAAGGATTTGTGAATCAAATTAAATAATGAATATGAATTTTAATCCTAACTTTCAGTACAAACAGGACTCCCTCAATGGCTTTCACAATCCACTGTTAGAATTAAAATCTGTTATGGTTTCAAAACACAATGAAAAATCTACATTGATTTTATCCATAGTTTTAGTTGATTAAGTTTCGGCAGATGTTCAGTAAAATTCTTTTCTAAAACAAAACAAAATCAGTAATTTTTTAGAAACTTTTGAGATATTTAAAGAAAACACATTTTAATGATGTCAATATTTTCACAAGACATAAATCTGACTTACCATGAGCAGACATTTCAGTGGAATCCGCAATATCTGTAACAATCCATGAACTGTCATTTATATTAACTGTAAAATAAATTCATAAATTGGTATATTATTTGTCAACTCTAAAATTTTTAGTTTAAGTTATGAATCTACAGAAAGAATTTTTATAGTACATTCATTGTTGGCTTAAGCATTTGATGTCTAAAAATAATTAAGCATATCCCTTGATGGGAATGAGATACACATAAAGATCTGGTAACAAGCATTCGGGTGAAATATTTTTATGCTAAGTTTTTAATTTTAAAAAATGTCCTCAGTTTTTAATAGTTTAGTTAGTAGTAAAATTTTGATTTAAGAAAAATAATATTCCTAGCGATATACTGTTTATTAAGCTTTATATAAAAACTATTTTGCAACTGGCATTGTTAACTCAAAAATTATCAAATATAAATATAGACTAAATTTAGCTGTTTTGTCCTGCATCTCTGCACAGAAGAACTAATAAAAACATAGCTAACGAGTTAAAGAGAAGTGTATACTAATGCATATAAAAGTATAAAATCTCAGAATCACCAAACACTTTTTTTATCAACAGCTCTTTCACAATTTACAGAATTTTTCATGTCATAGTTTGTATTATACTCAGTCTAACATTGAAGGGCGTGAAGAGGTTTTAATTTACCAATAAAATTCAAGCAAATAAAACTAGAATTTGTCAGACACCATCTAAATCTGATGTTATTTCAGTCATTTTTGAAAATTGTTCATTCTAGGTAAGTTAAAAATAAAAAAAAGTTAAAATTAGTCTCATTAAAAAATTAGTTAAGTAAACATAGATTTATCAACTTTGAGTTATAAAACATGTGCTTTCTATGACAAAATGCTTCACTATATTTCAAAGTCAAGTAAAATATTATGATGTATGCATTATACCAAACGTTCCAACATTCTTAAAAAAAACAAGTGGAAATACTTTTAAACTTACAAGATTTTAGATCATTAAGATCTTCATCAATATCTTCAACAATCCATGGGTCTTTAACACCTGTAATTAAAAGTTATTTAATTGTAACAAATAAAAACAGAAGCTAACTTTATCAATTTACAAACAAGTAATAGAAAATTCATTGAGAAAGTGAAACATACTATAGTAATAAAAACTCTTAAGAAAAGGTTGTTTTGATTACAATATAGACAACAAAATTATATAATAGATATTAAAAAATATATACTTCAATACTATAAATTATTTTTACATTAAATTCATCATGATCTGTATAAATTGTGTATGTCAAAGTGATTACTTTGGTTAGACTTTATACTGACTATTTTATACTGGAAATGCTAGAAAAACTTATAGAATGAATTTAATCTAAGCTTTTCATTTGTAATCCTTTTTTAAAAACCCAAATGGGTCATCAGAAAAACAAGTGACATCTATCCACATCATGACAAATCTACTTCATCTATATAGTTAGGAGACAATCATGATCATATGCTTTCACAAGTATCCTCCAACAAGCACCCATCTATGTCATTGGAAAAAGAGTGGAAAACTATTCCCGTAAATATATCTCACTTTCTTCCACTCATTAATCTACTAATAATTTTTAAGTGATACATTGTAGGTGGCTGACTGAATTAATATCTGTGACAAGTGACTCGGGAAAAGTTCCCCTGCTAATATTCTGTTCATGAATGTTCTTCTAACTATAATCATTAATACATGCATATAAATATACATAGCAGCGTAGATAGGCCACAGATTGTACCTTTAGGTTAATGGGTTTGGAATATTCATCCATCACCCAATGCCTCATAATTTTGAACCATGGTCAGGTGATGAGATCATGCATGAGCAGCACCCTCCTCTCCACATCCACACCAGCGGAAGGAGAACAGATGTCACATATTAACGTGGACACCTCCCCAGCTCATGAGGAAGCATACATTGTCACACTCCCAAACACTGTCATTGGCAAACAATGCTTCACTTTGCTGACTTTAACGTGAAGAGGCGTGTAGCAACTGAGCCACTGGATACAGAAGAAAAGATGCTTAATGAGCATTGCAGTCACTTTTGCTATAGTTGTTTGCTTTTCAAAAATTCTAGCCCTCTTCTACAGACACTGGTTTCTCTTCAATTCCACTAATTCATTTTGCTTAGCTTCTCTAAACATACCTCTATAAATTGCTCCAGTTAAATTTGCTCCTGTTAGATGGATCCAATTAGAATTTGCTTCAACTAGCTTACAATTTGGATTTTGAAAGTTTGAGGTCCATTTTTTAATGTACTAGAATAAAAATTTGTTTATAAAAAATTTTGGTAGCTATTATATTCTAATGTTTGTGAAACGAATTTAAAAACGTATATTTATTCACACACGTGTGTGTGTTTCCATTATTATGATAATCACCTGTAACAATAAGTCTGGGTACATGTTTAACTTTTAATAAAAGTAATTACAGTGAGTT
This sequence comes from Latrodectus elegans, assembly GCA_030067965.1. Classification (NCBI taxonomy): domain Eukaryota; kingdom Metazoa; phylum Arthropoda; class Arachnida; order Araneae; family Theridiidae; genus Latrodectus; species Latrodectus elegans. The sequence continues at coordinate 11,601,305 of CM057816.1, forward strand.
ATTTAACATACAGATTTTTTTTTTTTTTTTTTTTTGCTACCTAAATTTAAAGAAAATCTAAATTTTAATAAGCAAATTTTACTTTTTGTCACAGATATGCAATTCATATTACAGTCAACCTTACCTTTATTATAACTGAAGAATTGTATATTTTAAACGAGTTTATTTTCTTTTTTAACTACTCAGCTATTAACGAAGTTTTTAAAGTAATTTCAAATTATATGGAAAATAAAATTAATAAGTTCTATTAATTTAAGAAAGCTGAGTCAAAATAAGAAAGTTTCCAAAAAAACTTACTTGTTTCAATCCTACAGCTTTTTTTGCATGCAGGCTCTTCGTCATTTAATGATACTTCTGGGCTTTTCCTTTTTCTTCCAGAAGATCCTGGTGAATAAAGAGGTATAAAAATGGTCAAATTCCTTATTTAATTTTTGCATTAATATAGATCAAAAATGAATCTTTATTACTTTTATTTATTAATTATAATCAATTAATACTATACTTAATAATAAAGTACTAATAAAAGTAAAAATAAGTAAAAAAATTATTAAAATAAAATATATTTTATAAGTGAATCAAAGATTAACATAAGTATAAAATGCCGCTTAAGACTTGCTCATGAAACAAATTTATGCATCTTATATAATCAATTAATCAGCAGCTCAGTGTCATTATGTATTTAATTATGAAATCAGCTTCATAGCACATCACTTAACAGTTCACACAGTACTCTAAATCATTTGATAAACTATTACCTTCCCAATGTGAGGATTTTGGTCTTAACATTAAGTCAAGTTAAGCACTTGTGTATATAAACTTTTATTATTATTAAAGTGTTCAAAAATAAAAAAATTTAAAACTATTTTGCATTATTATTTTATTAAAAAAGTGTGCGCAATCATTTTCTGTACGATTTATTTTTACACAGTGCATTTTCTGATAATCATTTCATACACATCAATAACAGCTTTACCTTCTTCTTCAGCACTTGATTAAGCTGAGCTGGCAGCCGAATGGTTAGCGCTCTTACCTTCGGTTCAACAGTTCGTGGGTTCGAATCCCACCTTGGGCATGGATGTTTGTAGTGGTTCGGAATCCACTTTAAACCGTAGGTCCCGGTCTAATTAGCCCTCGTGTGCAAAAAATGACCGTTGAGCGACAAACCAACCAACCAGCGCTTGATTAAAATCTCTGAAAATTATCTTAAGTAGATATAATAGTAACCACTTTTCTTCTGACTCCAAATTATTAAATCCTAAGGCCTCTTTCACACTAGATGACTCTTATCGTATGATAAAAATTCATCCAATATTTTATTATGAGAAGCCTGCTACCACACAATAGACTGCTCTCTTTCACACTGAACGGAAAATGATGTTGTGTGACAATATTGTGTGGTTTTTAATAACTTCTAACGTAAAATTTCGGACGATTTTTTATAATATGATAAAAGTCGTCTAGTGTGAAAAAAGGCCTAAGTAAGAAAACTTTCTTCTAGAATGGGAGTTGTACGATATTCACAGATAGCGAGAACAAAAAGTTTAACATGTTGTTTGAACCTCAAGATTCACAAGACATTTTGCAAGAAACTTACATGCGAATTGGCACCAAAATTCTATTTTTCATCTCAAATATTACCTATAAATATGTTGTTATCTATATATGTTTGTCACTACTTATCAAGGATATTTTTAACTTAATGAAAATATACTGGACAGCAAATGAAATCACAACTTATTTTATTAGCAGAAGTCAACTAGCAAACAGACCAATCAGCATTCCTAAATTCTCTTCATTTCAAGTTATTCTTAGCCGCCATAATCAGTAGTAACAGGTTATAGAAAAAAATTTACTTGCTACATCTTTATAAGTAATATTTTAAAAAAAAATTTGCATAGCTTTAGACTGAGCCATTTTTAGGTAATTTTAACTAACTTTCCAATACTATTTAGCACATATATTGCATTATTAAACAGAATAGATGCACCATGGTACTCCAGTGTAATCACTTCAGACCACCAAGGGCATCAGACTTCCATATGGAAGGGATGGGTTAAACTTCTAATGCTACCTATGACCCACAAGAATACATGGGTTTCAAGTTCTCATTAAATCTGTCGAATCGAAAGTCCTGTGGTTGGATATTGAGTAGTTACTATGGGTGTATTGGTCTATGGAAAATTTCGTCTCCCTCCAGAAGTCAAAATTGAGGCAGGGAATGTTGTGGTGAAACCATCTATCAGGAGTCTTGGAGCAAATTCACACTTTCACTGGTTAAATGAATGATGCAAACCTTCAGACTTAATTTTGCACAGCTATCAATTTGCAAGTTAGGCTTGCTCAAGTGTCATAAATAACAAATTGGTATTGACAAAGACAAATTTGCCTCCACAGTATTCCTCATTTTATATTCTCGTGGCAATATTGTATAAATCCTTATTATAGTATTTAACTTAGTTATATTAAATATGATATATATTAAATATTTAATCTTGCATAAAACTTCTCCTTCCATGCATTCTTGTATATATTTCGATCTATGGAGATAATTATTTAAATTTAAAATAAAAATCTTTAGATTATTAAGAAATGATTTATCCAATGAAATTATTTGTCTATTTTTATAAAAAATTAAGAATATTTCAAAAAATTGTAGAAAACATAAAAAACTTTTTATTACACAGTAGCAAAACTTACTTCTGCCAAGAGATTTTGGCTTGATATCTCTGTTAGCATCGGTGTTACATGCTAACTTTGGTTTCCTGACAACTGAGGTAATTTCTTGGACCAAAGAATCTATGGGAAAAAAGGGGACATTTTAATATTAACAGAATATTTTAGAAATTTAAACAAATTTTATGTGTTTAAGATCAGATCTGTATTTAAAGTACAAAAATTAATGTTTTATTGGTATTTATTACAAAATATAATTTCAATTGTACAATGATAATAAATTCTCATTACAGTAATTATTTCATAACATTGACATTTTTTAAAAAGTTATAAAAATAATGCTGCAATGTTGAAAAAAAATACATCTCATCTTTTTCTCGGAGTTATTGAAACAGATGTAATAACATTTATTAAACTTCTGTTATTTCATTTCTGAGACATTTGAAAATGAAATTGCTGATTTAAAATATCTCCATAACCAGAATATAATAGAAGTGCTTGTTTCTTAAAAAAACTTATTTTGTTAAAAAATTTTTTAATTTAACACACAGTAAAACAGTAGCTGAGAAACTAAGAATTGAAATCTCACCAATACTTTGGTCACTCTGTGCAGAAAAACTCTGTTCACTTGACAGAGTTATACTGCCTTCCTCAGTTGTAGAACTCTCTGAAAAAAAATAAGAGTGAAATCATACATGCAGCATACATAAAACAAATGATATATTTAACACTATAAATTTAAACAATACTGACTGATTTAATAACAATAGCAGTCGCAAACTGAATTTTTCACTTGCATGAAAAATATTTTACATTTTTTAGAAGAATATTTACCAAGATAATTTTGGAAGAATGACTATTTTACTAAATTCGATTAAAGCGTTTATTAAAACAATATTTAAATCTGCCTATGACATATTTGGTATTATGAGATCACTTTTTCAATGACTGCAAGCCTCGTTCAACAATGTAAACAAACTGGATTTATACTAGAAACTTAGTATATTAAGGCACTAACAGTCTCACATTAATTTGGAAATAAAATTGATATCTTACCCTCATCATCAGCACTTGTTTCACTTGGGAAGTCATAGATCTCCCCCTGATCACCATCTTCACTGCTTGCATCATCTACCAAAATGAACTTAAGATTACTATATACATAGTAACTTTCATGAAAATTCATCATCCAAATAACAATAAAACAAAAAATTTTTCCTTAACAAAATTAGATAAGTTTTATCAATATTTATATATATGCATACACACACAATTTAGAACATTATCTTAAGAAATAATTGGAAGAATATATACATAAAATATTTTAACTTCACATGATGTCAGATTTAATATTCCATCAGGTTTAAAGACTTTATGACAGCTTGTTAGCACAAGCTTTAAAAATAGAACTCATAGAGTTAAAAGTTGAATTTCATATGCAAAAACCAGTAACCAGCATATACAAAAAGCATTTTATGAGGTTAAAAGTGATGAAACAATATTGATTAAATTGCAGCTCCAACAGAAATATTGTGCCCCAATAAATCAGTCTTCATAACCTTGTGTCATCATTGTTAGAGCAGTGATTCCTAAACTATCTTGGAATCATTGCTCTAAGTGCTCTAACTTTTCAAAATTTAACAGCCTGTATCAAAATTAAGGAATATATAAAAAAAACTTGAAAGAAATAATTTACATAAATACAAAAAAGTATGAATGCACCTACTTGTTTAATTCTATGATTGTTTTAAAATTGAACATTAAGTTTGACAATTGAACTCTCATACTGTACAGCATCAAGCTTGTTAGAATATTAAATTTTTGTCCATGCATGTTTTGAAAATCCATCTTCACATAAATAAGTGGTTGCAAACAGCAATAGAATTTGAATATCCTGTTTTTTTCTAAATTTGGATAATCACTGAACGCATATGAACAGAATACTGCTGATTAGACTGTTCTCACCAGTCATTTTTACCATCAGTCACTTCCACTGATCATTTCAGCAGTGGTATTTCAATACAACTACAAAATAGTACTTGGAAAAATAGAAAAATGTAATCTAAAATCCCAGAGGATTACATTTTGAAATTCTGTTTACAAAATGTAAGGATAAAAGATCTCAGAAGTGATCTTTTATCCTTACATTTTGTGTAAACTCTAAATTTTAGTTAAAATATTTAACTAAAATTTAGAGGAAATAATTTCTCCAGCGAGAAAATTTTTCTTTAAACTAATAACAATGAATATAAGAAGTATATAAAAAATATAATGAATACAAACGCTTTTTGTTGATAGTCTAAAGCAAGTTTTAATTTATTAAGCAGATATGTTTTGTTGCATTTAAAATCTATTTATTATTGAAATACTTCTAATACTAGAATAATAATTCTCAATCTAAATTATATTGCTTTCAAAATAAATTTCTTTATTGCTTACTTACCAATGCCACCCATGTGCAGCTTGGCAAGGGTGTATTCTGTGGTGGCATCTCCAGTGTTTGGAACACCTCCTATAAAAGGTATTCTTTGAATTAAATGAAAGAATTATAAACTACAAAAGTTTAAGGATGATTTGATTATTTTATAAATAAAAAAATAATTATGCAGACATATTCAATATAAACAAGCCATCAAGTCTTAATGAACACATTTATTAAGGATTCCAGTTCCCAATTAGTAATTAGCTCTAATCACAAAAAGCAAATAAAATGTAGGACAGAATGATGCATAATACGGAATGATGATCTTCACCAATACTCTAGATGAAGAAAACTGGTAACCCAGGTCACAAAATGTTTCAACAAGAAATCCACATCACAGTTAAGTAACTCTTAAACTTTGTGTGTGTGTGTGTGAGGTTTTGTCTTTCATAAATTTTATGTAAAGCTTCGTAAATGTGGTGCAACACACAAACCAATAGAACCATACTTTTTAGAATCGAAGATTATAAGGATATTACAAGGGTCACTGTGAAATTTTAGAGGTGTGTTCAATGTAGTCTCCCCCAGCATCAATGCACTATTGTAGACGAATTTTCCACAGATTATATGCCTCATTTGGAATAGATGAAAAAAATACATTTATAGCCACATCAATCTCTTCTTCTGAATGAAAATGACGTCCATGTAAGTCCATTTTTAGATTGATGAATAACCAAAAGTTACACATAGCTAGATCAGGTGAAAACGGCAGATGTTTGATCACTTTAATTTGTTTTTGTTTAAGAAATTCAACTGTTAATCCGGCTGTATGTGAAGATGCATTGCCATTGTGAAACATTAGTCCCCTAACATTCAGTTCTTGTAGAATTTCTGGAAGACATTTATTGGTATACCAGTTTGCTGTTACTGTCTGCTGTCCTTCCCACTTGATGGCTTTGACCAATCCCATACTTCTGAAGAAAACGTCATACATCATTTTTTTCAGTGCGCGTTGTTTTTTCACCATTGTTGACATTTTTTTCAGTGCGCGTTGTTTTTTCACCATTGTCGACATGGGATCATCTTCAAAGACCCATATTTTGCTTTCTTGACGTATTGGAACATTTAAAAAATGGTATGTACGTTTCATCACTTGTCACAGTTTTAGAAATGATGCAGTGGCCACCATCATTTAGCAATTTAAGAGTTTCTTTACTGATTCTGACACGCTCCTCATTTTGCTGCTCAGTTAGATTATGGGGAGCCCAACAGCAAATTACTTTTTTCACATGTAATTCTTCATGAATGATTTTGTGTATGACTGCGGATCCAATGTTAAGCTCCTTCTGTATCATTTGATAGGTACAGCGATTATCATCCATTAACATTTTTTGTATGGCAGACACATTATCCAGGATTACTGCCGACGGTGGCCTTCCTGTGTGTTCTTCATAATGAAGAAAATTGCAACCTCTTCTAAATTCTCTAAACCATCTCAATATAGTAACACGAGCTGGAGATTCATCACCAAATGCTAAGTGCAACCATTGAACGCATTCTTGATTTGATCCGGCTTTAAAATCATAGAAAACCATAGCACGAAAATGTTCTTACGTCACCTCCATTTTATCTTCTGTTTAAAATATTTTACGCTAAACAAGTTAAAGTAAGTCTGTAAAAAATCGCCTTATTTGTTAAAATACTTTGTATTTTAAAATTAAATGGTTATTTTTATTTTGTAAATTCTGGTCTGCGCGTATCTCAAAAATTTCAGAGTAACCCTCGTACAAACCCATAAGATAGTATAAAGTATCAAAATTAGAAATAAATAACTTCTCTAACAAGATTCACACATATTTCCAAGAATTAAATTCCCTTTCATTTTAAAATTTGCTCTTCAACAAATATGCATAAAATTAATAAGCAACATTTTTCAATTATATTTGTAAAAAAAAAAACCTTTAATTCAATTTATAGTTATTTAAACATTACTTCATAAGTCTTCAATGAATTTACTGCCAAAATAGAGAAAATTTTATTTAAATAACAAATTTCTTAACAATACAAAATTATACATTGCATAAAATAATGGGTAATTTTATAGTTTTTAATCATCTTAGATTTCAATCTATTAATTTATAAATATTTGAAGATGTGTATAATAACCTCTTTTTTGCAATTAATGTTAATTTACCAGTTCTTTCAGCTCTAATTACTGTAGTAGACTATTAAGTAATATTTGTATAAATCATTTCCCAAATGTTTCATTTTGATTTTCAGTTTTATTTTTTCAAGTGCTTTTTGTTTTCCTTAAGTTATCTGCTTTTTTTCTGCTTTATTCATCTAAATGTAATTTATACTTTTGCCTCGGTTCAGACATGATAATCAATGATGCAGAGTCACAATTTATTGTAATCAAATTTCTTGTTCTCAGAAACACTATAAAATGACTATAAGAAAAGTAAAAGCTGATTAACTGTAGCTGATGCTGTTACTAATTGCAGATTGTCAAATTTTAATACTATTTAACTCCACAAGTCCATAAACAGCCAGGAATTCAAGGGGCCAAGAAAAAGCCTCTTCAAAGTCAAAATTCAAACAGCTCAAGAAATGCTCAGACCTGTTCAGCTTTACATTTTGTGCACAGACAAAAAGTCATTTGACCCTGCACATATTTGAGGCACTTTAGGTGACCACTGGCAAAGAGTGAACAACAAGTCTGTAAAGCAAAATAACTACTTTCCATTAGTGACAATAATTTAATCTATTTAAGAACAAGTTAAAATAAAAAGTACTCTACCTTTAATAGGATCAAATTTATCAAAACAATTTTTAAAATCATTGCAACCAAGATTTTAAAACTTCAACAAAAGTACAAAATCCTTTTTCTGAACAACACAGAAGACTAGTGCTTTTCTTGGGTTCACTGGTAATTGAAAAGATCCTTTCCAGAAGACATTAAGTTATTTATTTCAGTCTACTTCAATGTTGAAAAAAAATCAATTTTCACTGAAATTATATGTAATTTTTAACTAAGAAGAAAGGAAAAGTATATTTTAAATAAAAAATTATATATTTAGATAATTTTCAATGAATTTTTATACAAAATAAGATATCAATTTAAAAAGAATAAACTAAAACTGTAACAAAATTTCTGTCCATGAAGATCTTATTGAAAATAAATCTTCACACATATACACTGAAAGAACTGGATCCTCTGTTACTAGCGGCTAAAGTAGATCTCTTTCATTTAATATTCATCTTTATCTATTTCATCTTATTCTATTTCATCTTTCATTGAATAATTACTTGTATAGCAAATGTCACAAATTCAAATGTATTACAGAAATATTAAACAATTATTTTTATTACAAGTTCTAGGATATTCTCAATAGTATTACCATACCGTAATTTTATTTCAAACACGCTTAAATTTAGAATCAATTAAAAAAGAACCGAGAAAAGAACTATTTTCATAAGCTAATGACAAACCATCACAAGTTTTATTAACAAGATATAGCTATTGTCACCTGTTGGTCAGACTTGTCAAATAAGACATTGGTCTATTGGAACATCAAACACATCTGCTACAAAGACAAGTAGCAGACAAATTTATTTTTAACTTAATCAATTTAAAACTTTAACTTTGTAATTTGCAAAAACATTTTAATGAAAATTAAGAATTATCAGCAAGAAATCTTACTGAAATAACAGAAATTTAATTTTCGAACAAGACTTATATTTCATTTATGATTAAGGACTATATATTTATATTGCATTGATACATAGTTCACAGTATGATCAGCACTTTATACTTCATTTCTAACAATTTGTAGATTTTACTAGTATGGTACAGAGCATTTTTTCCTCAACCCATTCCCTCCTTCCATGAATGAAATAAAGCATTTTTATCACGAGATAAAGGTTTTACTTCCACCCCACTGAAATGGTGATGATAATGTGCAAAAATATTTTTTTCAGCAACTTCAAGTTAAAGAATTACTTACTTTGCAAGCAGATTGGGCACATGAATCTGTGCTTGATACCCCGCTTGCACAGCTCTGTAAAAGTAAAAGTCATATATGAACTGGAAAAAATTGGACATTGATCAACAAAATTTATTTTACAAAATATTACTTTTGTTAAAACTTTAAACTAATTACTTAAAATTTTTTTTATATATGTTTATGATATATTGTAATCAAAATTCCACTCACTTCATTTATTTAGTCAGAGAAATGCTTTATTAAAAACGCAAAATTTTAAATTAGTAGAGGCTTGAAATTTATAAGAAACAAGTCAGAAAATCTTTCTTACAAATAAATTTTTTTAAAAAAATGAAAATTCTATAAAATTTTCTATATTTTAAAAGTTGATTTTAAAGATGATAAAAGGAGAAAAAAAAATTCTATTTAATAATAGTTAAAGGATTTTTAAATAAATTGTAAGCATATAAAGTGTCTGAATTCATTGCATTCATGATAGTTTATAATATTTTAATTTAGAAACTTTTAAAATATATATTGAAAATGATGCACATTGAGAGAGTTTAAAAATAATTTATGTTCTTACTAAGATGATCTTTAAAATCATGTCGCGATTTGTATCGCTGGCAGTTGGGGCATTTCTTGCAAAATAGATGGCAATCAGCTGGTGCTGTTCTGTCTAAAATAACAATGACATCATTTTGGATACAAATAAGTAAAAACACAAAATACTTCAAAAATCAATTTCTTTTATTTTCACACATGCATATATACATAAATATAAACATATATACTACTAAAAGTACATATTTATATACTATTATAAACCTGAGTGCAACAAATATTTTTATAATTCTTAAAAAATCACTTTTACCCTAAAACTTTATAAAAACTAAATATAATTAAAATTTTAATGGAAGGTAAATATACACTTAACATGTAAAAAAGACTTTGCATAACTTTTCATTTCAAACATACCAGTTAAAACAATCAGTTACAAGTCAGTAATTTTACATAACACTTTAGAATGCTCAAAATAATCAATAAATTTTTTTTTATTATAATATATAGATATATTATGAATCTTTGTTACATAAATTATCTGATAGGCTGCACTATTGAAATTTAATGACACAGAATTATTTTTGCGAAAACACAAACCAATTTTCTTTTCAAGATGCTGCAAATAAAGGAAGATTTTGTCAGAATATTGAATTCCATTAATCAATATGAAACAATATTCAATGCCATATTCAAAACTATTAAAGAATTTCAGAATCTTTAATGGATTTGTATGGGGACTAAGACATTCGCTATTAACAATTAATAATTTTTTTTAATATTCTCTTGAAATTTTATCTTAGACCATATTCTTTTATTACTTTCTTAAAATAACTTGTAGAAAATTAAGTATTATTTCTAAAAACTAATATATGTTCACCAGTTTTGAATAAAGATTTCAATAACAAGCAATATTTCTTTACAATTTTTATACATTTAAAAATTAAAAAGCAGGTTCTCTATTCTACGAAAAAAAAATTCATTTATTCAGTTCATCATTCATGCTTTAATTGACAATTCTTAAAAATTAAGCTGTAGTGTGAGAAAATGAGCTTATATATTTATTAAATATTTTCTAAGGATTTCTTACATATAAATTAAACTGAATTCAAGAAATTAGAAAAGATTGTAGCTTAGTTCCTAATGTGAAAGATGAAAATGAATGATAATACTCCTTAATTTTGTTTATGATTTCAAAAAATTTCACATTAAATGGATATTCTTTATTCTTAGATTTTAAAGTTAAATTTACCTTTGTCATTGTTTTTAGTTGAATTGTGTTTCTGTTACGAAATAAAAAAAATTATGTTTCTTAATAATGTATATTTTGTTGATATACAATTGTCTAGATTTGACAAGTTTGAAAATATAGGATTTATATGCACATACATTATATAATGTCTCGAGCATTAAACTTCATTTAATACATAGATGGCAGAATTGTAAAAACATTAATTGGAGAACACATGAAGAAATATGAAGACAATTTTATATGCTCATTAGAAATATCAAATCCATCTTATTTAATAAATTAAATTCAAAATAATTCTAAAAAAATATTCATAACTTTTTAATAACTTCAATTGCTATTTTGAATTTCCTTTGCACTTTTATTTAATGTATTTAATATTAAATCAAGAGAAGAAATAAAAATTTTCGCTCTATTAGTGAACGGTATGCTATTTTGGCGATTTTTTTGGCGCCATTTCTCGGGCGATACTTATTTTCTCCTTGTCAACTTAACCCTTTTTCACCCATTAAAAGATGGTAACCTGTGCGTTAACGGATCCTCTTTGGTGTAACTTCCGCAATGAATGATGTGATGTCATGATGATCTAATTCTTGTTTCATCCAATTATATTAAAAGTTGTTGGAGGTAAGTTTGAATTTTAACATATTTTGTCATTAATTTAACGGTTTTGCAGCTTGCTACATTTCAATCTGTTTTTCACCAGAGGAGTGGTTAAGTTCTGCATTTTCTTCAATCGTATTTATTTCAACAATTTTAATTGTTCTAATTTTATAGTATAAATTTCTTAATTAGTATTTATTTTATAGTATTTAAATTTTTGTAATTTCTATTTGGTTTTAATTTCTGGTTTTTAAAATTTTAAGTATAATGGCTTTTTTGTCTGTCTGGATCGGAACAAGACCGAGTGAATTTGAGAATTTTTTTTTTAATTGGAAAAGAAAGGTAAGTTGGATGTTGTTAAATATTGTATGAGTGTAGGATTGATTGCAAGCAATTATACTTGTCCTAATTGTAATGAAAATATGAAATTGGTTGAAAGGAAAGATTTGGACGACGAGTATACTTGGGTTTGTCGTGTGTATGGAAATAATAAGCATTATATGAAACGATCGATAAGGTGTGGCTCATGGTTTGAGAAAAGCAGACTTAGTTTAATACATATTTTAGAACTTACCTACTTATACTGTAACTGATACCTACTTATACTGTAACAGTAACTAATACTGTTAACTGATTGGATAAATTTTTGTCGCGATGTTTGCATTGAAGAGGTAGTGCGCAAAAGTGTTATGCTTGGGGGGCCAGGAAAAATTGTTGAAATTGATGAAAGTAAATTTAGCAAACGGAAATACAATCATGGAAAAAGAGTAAAAGGCAAATGGGTTTTTGGAGGTGTAGAGCGCGAGTCAAATGTTTGTTTTGTAGAAGTTGTTGAAAACAGAAGTGCACCTGTTCTATTAGATGAATTAATGAAGTATGTTTTACCTGGAAACACTGTAATATCTGATTGCTGGAAGGCGTATGACTGTTTGGAGGATGAGGGTTTTGTTCACTTAAAGGTGAATCATAGTATCACTATTAAGGATCCAGACACAGGCACTCACACCAATTCAGTTGAGGGGATGTGGAATTGCATCAAAAGAAACTTCAAACAAGTGAGGAAAATTGATGAGGTTTTTGACTCCTATCTATCAGAATTTATGTGGCAGAGGATACATCAAGAAAATTATCCAAAATTATTTAAGTCATTCCTTGATGCAATCCGCGATGTTTATCCGCCAGCCACACACAATGCACCTAAAATTAAGGCAGCAAAGATGAAGAATTAAAAAGTAAGTGTTTATGCCTTTGTTGATTTTATGAAAGTGAATTTTGTCTTTCTAAAATTTTTGAAATTTATTGTTGTTTTGTTGTATTTTTTTTCTTTTTGGTGACTATTTTCGGAGCACGACTCCATAGAGTTCACGCTGAGTTTCTAAATCTAGCACAAAGATACATCGACCTACATACTTGGCGTGTGCTTCGCAGTGTCGCGTTTCTCCAATAGTCGCCAAAAACAAGATGGCAGACAAGGAGCGTACCGTTCACTGAAAATTAACCAAAATTTTAATTCATTCTTCATAAAATATGAAATATTGAATACCAATGTAACTCTACAGATTAGTGCCACTTTAAGAAATAAACAAGATTAAAAATTAAGATATTTATTATATGGTTTTACAATACAATTAATTTGCTGCACTAAGAATTCATGTTTTAATAAAATATTTTAGTAAAAATTCTTTTGAAAATATTCTTATTTAGTTTCCTTTGCTAAGCTACATTCTTAAATATCACTGAAAATTTTGATTTATCTTTAATATTCAACTGTTTTCATTTATGTTTATTCCTATCTTTATTAAAATACTGAAATCAGAAGAAAATGTGATAATTGCTATCCATCTTTCTTTTGTATGTTCAAAATATTCCATTGACTATATCTGTGAAAAAATAAATGTCATTAATACTGTGATTTAGCACCATACAAAATACAAATAAAGTTTTTATCCATTTGCTAAAGGTGCTAAAATGTAAGCAAACTATTCTGTTTTTTCTTTTTATTCCAAAAAATAACTACAAAATTGTACGATTTAATCTTAAATGTCAACGAGGTAGTACATAAAATACCCACTTTTTTAATCATTTTTCACTTGGATAAAAACAAATAAAAGGAAAGCAAATAAGCAAATCAAAGACTATAGAGTTGCTAAAATTAATTCTGAACAATATTCACAATTTATATCCCGAAATTATTGTAACAGCTTCCTTTTTCAAGGGAGCATGTGCTAGAATTCCTATCTGGAGCCAATGCTCAAGACTCTTGAAACACTAGTCCCCCCCGCTCAACGGTCATTTTTTGCACACAAGGGCTAATTAGACCGGGACCTACGGCTTAAAGTGGATTCCAAATCACTACAAACAACCATGCCCAAGGTGGGATTCAAACCCACGAACTGTTGAACCGAAGGCAAGAGTGCTAACCATTCGGTTAGTTCGGCGAAACACTAGTTAGAATTACATTACTGTCTGGATATTCTTGGGTCTACTAAGGAAGCTTGTGTGGAAGTGTACATATTTTTCTTTTATAAAAACTTTGTTCCTAATCTTATAGTTTTATTATCATATATCTACTAGAACTCAGCAAATTGGATACATATGATTCTGAAAGGCTTGTTTTTTCTAGTACTAAATTACGCATTATTCTGTTTAACAAATGTTCTTTTGAACAGAACCACTTCAAAATTTAAAACATAGAATTTCAATTTCCTTCAGAAAATTTTCAGCAATATATGTTTATGCAACCATTATACTTAAATTAAAATACAACCACATCATGACTCATATTAGATATTCTATTGGAGAATAATAGTTACAGCTAATTATCAAAAATCTTTAATTTAAAGTTCAATCGAAAACTAAAAAAGCAAGGAAGATATTATTTTAGTTCTTGATTATCCATTAGTTATAGTAACCAAAATAACATATTTAGAACTTGAATCCTATTACACAAAATCAAAAATTTAATGTGTACTTACCAAGGCTTTTGTGGATATCAATTTTGTTCCAATTTTCCCTGTACAGACAATAGGCACAGCGAATTGGGGCTGGATAAATACATTCATATGTTAAAAATATGACAAAATAACACTTACAGTAAATTATATTTATTAAACTTCTAAAAAATATTTAATTTTTTAATTTTTTTTTATTCACCATATGCTTATAAATTTATACATCAGGCTGCAGCTAAAATTAATTTGAACATAAAAGTATAATTTATTTCTCCTTTACTGATAAACACATTTAATGCACAATGCAAATTTAAACAATTAATATAATTGTATAAGCTTTTGATAATTTTGGGATTTTATTTTTTTGGCAATATAAAACACTTATTTTACTAAAATTATTAAAAACTTGATTATGAATTATTTCTTTCTATGTATTTCTAAGTTTGAAATATTTGCAGAGGATTTGGAAATTTTTTCATTCTACAATGCAGATACAATTAACTACTTTAAAATGGTAATAATCAAGTTAAATTACAAAAAAATTGAAAAGTGATAGAAAGTCTTCAAAATCGTATTTGTGCTGAAATAAATATTAAAGATCAACAACCATATATTTATAAATTTAGTAGAAGCTACAGATGAAACAAACACTTATTACAGCATTAAAAACCTTAATATCGTAACAACTGTACTAGTATTTCCTTAGAATTTGATATAAGTATATAAATAAATATTAATAAATCATGCATTTAATAGACTTCAAATACATTGTGTATTGATAAGAAATATTAATAAAGACTTTAAAAAATTTAATATTTTTTACTATGAATAATCAACAAATGTAAGAATAACTTGTATTTATGTATATGATACATATTAACAGTTAATGAAATTCAATCCATGAATCAGAAAGTGCAGAAATAATCAATTTTCCCAAACTAAACACAGCTTAGGAGGTGAGCTTACAGTGGGCCATAAAAGTTTTTAATAAGAGCCCTACTGTGTGAAGCATTATGTCATAGTTATGTGATCAGCCTATATTTAGTTCCTAATCATTTTATGGTCCCTCTAAAGGAGTGAAAGACTGGGTCCACTTATGCTAGTACAAGGATAAAGCCTCAGAATTGTGCCTTGGGAGTGCAAAGCTCTAACACTGTGCTAAACAGCATCCTATTCATTTTCGATCATATGTGCCAGACAATGCTTTTCACCTGTAAACGATACCTAAAATATTTACTCAATGACGCAGATTTAAAATGAAGAGGTTGAAATGGGTCCAATGCATACAAAGGTTTTGTGAATCAATAAATATATATTACTGTCAAAAGAATTAACCTTCTAAAATGTTTCCTTTTTCATTGAATTTTTACTGAGTACTTGCAGTTTTTGGTATAAGTTCAGTACCCCCATATATGATTTCTCGCCAAAGTTGGCACCCTTTGTTTACTTCATAGTGTTGCCGATTTCAGCTTTTGTTTTTATTGTAATGTTGCCAAATTCAGTTTTAGTTACTATTTCATTTTTTTTTGTTGCCACTATTCATTTTTCTTGTGTTTTACATAAATTTTACAGTTTTTTAAATTTTACTTCGACTTTCATTGTTTAAGAACATTCTTTGTTCCACGTTTCTATTGGAATTGGAAGAGATTTTCCCTCAGTTGGGCTTCGTTGTCAACAGCGTCTAATCATCCTTAATTCTTTTTTACAATTTCTTTTACATTATTTCATTTTATTTGGTTTATTTATTATATATATTTATTATCTTATTCATTTAATTTATTATTATCTTTTACATTTTGGTTAAATACAATAAATAATTACAGATTTTAAATTTTACCTTGCAATGTATGTGTTTCATAAAGCTTGCATAGCTGTAAATGAAAATTGTTTTAATAAATTTGTTGAAAATATTTTGGGAATTAATTGGAATGAGTACCAAATTTCGCAGAAGGTGTTAATTATTTTATTTAAATTCTGAATGTATTTTTTTTTATTGTATTAGTGTTTTATCTTTATTTACTTTAAAAGTGTATATATTTAGAAATATATTTTTTGAATGATTTTTTTTCAATTTTATAAAGTAATTTATATTTAAAATATTTTTTGAATGCCTTTTTTTTAAATTTCATAAAGTGTAAATATTTAGAAAGATTTTTTGCATGCCTTTTTAAAAAAAAAAAAACTGAAATGTGACACTGGTGACAACGAATAAAATGTCGAAATAAACATACAATTCGGAATATCAGCTAAACTTCATATCAAGTAAGTCCATCATTTATATTTATTTCCCTTTTTTAATTTTATAAAATGCTTATTTTTCGATCGAACTTCGGGAAATTTCCGCGCTGTTAGCTTAGCGCGCTTACTTTGACCACGAAAAAAATTCGCCGCGTTCGCCAATATATGGGGATACTGAACTTGTTCCAAGTTTTACATACTAAAATTTATAAAAAATATTTACTTTCCAGCTAATTGTAAAAGGTTGAACTGTTTGATTAATGAAATACATTTTTAACTGATCAATGAAATACATTAATACAACCAGATAAAAATCAGAAAATTTAAAATCTAGTGTAAATTTTCACAAGACAAAAAAAAAAAAAAAAAAAAGAAAAGAAAAGAAAAAACTAGCATTTGTAAATTCAGAAATATTACTCACCTCCAAGTCTATACACCATTTTTTGTGATAAAAAAGACCTGAAAAATATTAAAATCAATAAATATTTTACATTTATTTACAATTTTCTTGCAATGATTTAAATTTACTTAGAATGATATTTTATTTCTGTATTATTAGTTTTTCACTTTAAAAAAGTGTTTTGTAAGAAAAATTAAATAAAACATGCGATAAGTCATCAACAGAAAATCAATAATGAATAATAACAAGTGATAAAAGCATACATTAAGAATTAATTATTAGTATTAGCTTGACTTAGAAAAATCCTGAATTAATAATTTGACAAAAATACATAGGATAAAATATAAATGTTCAGCGATAAAATATAAATAATTAAGACTCATATGTGAAAAACCACCAAAAACTTTCACTTCAAGCTGTAGAGTATGCATACTTATGCTAGTTAATGAATTGATATCATTTCTACATTACTTCATTGTTTGAGACATTTCGTAAGACATAAATTTAGTTCTTTAGGAATTCATATGTTCAGAAGGAAAGTGCAGTATGCTCATTAAAAAAAAATGAATAACTTTAATTGTTAAGATCATTGTATTATTTTTGGGTCCTAAATTTTATGAAATCGTCACTTAATTGAAAATAATGTGCGTATTAAAAGATTTTTAGATATTCTATACTTATTTAAGCAACAATCATAAATAAAGAAAGTCCCATACTTTAAAGTATAACTATGCACATAATTTAAATTGTTAACTCAATTATAAGTACATAAGTGAACAAATTACATAACTGATGATTCATTTTTAACGCATCTTAAATTTACGTGGTTTTACTTTTCAAAATGTATACTATGTTAATTATTAATGATAATAAGCATTTGAAATGTAACAGATTCTTCCATAAATTACTATTGCGTACAGTTATCGGAGGACAAAGAGATATTGAGGAAGAGGATACCTGTAGGTACTTAAGAATCGATTACGGTATTGATTAGAAGAAACGTTCATTTTTTTTTTACTTGATTTATAGAGAAATTAATTATAGAGAGCATATGAAATATATATATACCAAGTTTCTTCATAAAATACTTTTATGTACAAAGATATTAAGTGATAAAATCTAGGACACCTGTCGCTACTTTGAATGCGTCATGGTAGAGCTTAGACGAAACATTCAAGTTTACTAATTGAAAATATTTAATTGACAGATGAGAATTGTGAAGTATATGTATAACTTAATGCTTTAAAAATAACTAAAAATTGCGAATGAAATACATAAAACTTACCTTGAATAACACTGTAATAAGACAATTTACAAATTTGAAGAAAACAGCATATAAATAGCTTACAAATAGAGAGAAATTTAGAGCATACAAATTAGTATACAAGAGCAGAAAAAACGGTCCGTTGCGCAAAGACACAAAGAACAAACTATGACATTACGAAACGATATTTCAGTTACATCTTGTTAAACCAAGCATTTGATTGGCTTAGAATAATGACCTTATTGAATAAATATACTGTATTGGTGATAGGGAATTCAAAGGAGGAGCTTCGCGGTTGCCCTTTACCCTACGGGAGTAAGTTGTAAGGGTTTCCACACAGTAGACAGAATCTCTTTTTTGGCACTTTTTGTTTCTCGATTCCCTTAGAAATTAAAACATGTGTAAATAAGATTTCATACAATTTCCTTTGGCAACAATGTATAAGAAAATTTGTTTTACTCGGCATCATAAATATAATACTAAAGGTTTAACATGAAGCAAAAATTTACTTATTATAACTTTCAATTTAACAAATTTCAATGAAACTTTCAGTTTCTTTAAAATGTGTGTTACCAAAACGTAACCGTTAATCTATTCAACTTGAAAGTTATAGTATCAAATGTATTTTAATCAAGAATATTAAGTATTAATATAGTTTATTATTGTTATGAAAAGGTCTTAGAAGTAAAATTGTTACTGAAAATTTGTTTCATCCCATGAAAATATTAAAAGTGCTATTTCAGTAGCATAATACAATATACGATTTTTCTCACTTTGATTTTTCACAATTATTTATCTCATAATATTAATCAAAAACTTAAAAAGAATTATTTGACTGATATTGTTAAGTATTTTAATAAATACAGATGATATAGAAATTTATAAAATAACATTCTAATACCTGTTTTTATCTGTAAATACTGGTTTTTATCTGTAAAATATAAATGTTATGTGTGTGTATGATATTTTTTCTATCATTTCTGTCAATATTAGATAAAAAATTTGGTTGGCTTTTAAAAAATATTGTACTGAAATATTAGGAAATATTTGTTTTTTATATCTCATTACAAAATATTTACTAAAGTACGATTTGTAGCACTAATGTTAGCATGCATGTTGTGTGGAATTGTGTGCGTGGGAATGTATGTTTATCAATATATTTTGATGGATATTAAGATACGGCAGCTGAAGTTTAGATATGTAAGCTCTAAGCGAATCTCAGATTATGAAACACAGATAAAATACTTACTCTTTAATTTAAATAAATGCTAGTATTTGGCTTGTGATTTACTTATCTGTAATTACTATTTGTATTTGTGCAATGTAGCTCTCCAATGCAAAATGGACTGAAAATGGACTAATATTTCCGCATTTTGTTAACAATATGCAATATTTATAATAAGGGAACTATTATTGAGGTTTCACAGATAAATGAATTCCGTAGCCACAAAATAAATTATAAGTCAATAAATAGAATAAGAAAATAGAGTAAGTAAATAGAATTTTTAATTTTGTCCATGAATTTTATAAATTTGTTTTATTAAACCATTGTTATAAAATCAGTTATATTATACTGAATGAGTTATTTCACAAATACAAGTGTATTTTATAATTTTAAAAATATGCCTCAAAGTCCTCTTTTTTTCAAGAAAATTGTGCAAAAATTTATTTTTTCTGCTTTATGATTAACATTGTTAGGCAATGATCCGATTATTAACTAAACTTTGTCACTTTAATCATCGCTGTAATTATTTTGCTTTCAAGAATAAAAATGCTGTTTTTCTTTTTTTCTTCTTTATATATATATATATATATATATATATATATATATATATATATATATATATATATATATATATATATATATAAGGTACAGTTGTACTAGATAAGACAGTCTATAAGGAAATGTGAAAAAGAGTTATAAAATTTGAGAATTTCTAGAGGGGAAGTAGTTCTAGCGGAAGAAAAACTCAGTATTAGAGAAAGTCTCTCTCTCTCTCTGAAAATGTAATTAGCATTCTTTTTTCTGTCTCTCTGTCTGAAGAATATTGAAGCGTGGGAGATGGAAAAAAAGATTCTTCCCATTTGGCAATTTTTCCCTCATTTTTACTTCAATTTTTTAGATATTTTTTAAAGATTTTCCTTGGGACAATCGTTGTTTTTTCACAACTCCACAACGCTCTTGTATTTCCAGCTATGTATTTTCCCTAGGAAACATCTGTAAGCAGAGGCGCAGAGAGTAGGGCTAGTGAGAGAGAAATGCTGACTCAAATGCTCCTCAAAACTGACACCGGAAATAGTCGTTGATGATGCGGTCAGTTTATATTATGCAGGTCAGTTTATATTATTCTGATGATGCGGTCAGTTTATATTATTCTTTAAGTTATGCAGGTATAAAATGTTATGAATTGACTGAGATTGCTTAAATGTTATAAACGGGGGAGATTCAGAATGAAAATATATTATTCATTATGAATTTTGCAATTTAAATAGAAAATGCAATGCATTAAAAAAAATAGATACTTGTCCCTTCCCTTGAAGCACGTTTCACACCATTTTCAAGTAAATGCTCACATTAGTTAAGTGAATCTAGCTAGAGCGAATTCCCAAGCCTAATTCCCAGTTGGACATTAAATCTATCAAATCTGGGGTTTGAACTGGAAGCTTTGCAAAGAAGTTAGTTGCCCCTTCCGAGGGGCTCGGGGTTGCCGGTTAACGCATAGAAATTTTTGCTCTTGTTAACACTAGATATCCGGTTAAAAGGTTAAATCATTTTTAAAAGTAAAATTGACATGAAAATTGATATTTTTAAATTATTTGATTAGTTTTTTTTTTTTTTTTTTTTTTTTTTTCTTTAAATGGTAAAAAAGGAACCTGAATATAATTTATTTATTCAGCAAATAAAAAATTTTAAAGTCGAAATCATTAGAATTTTTTATGCAAAGTTACTTTTTTCTTTAAAATGAAGGTTTCCAAAACATTGACATATGATTGATATCCACATTTAGATTGTTGAAGCTTTACCAATCAATTGTATTTCTATATTTAAATAACTACTACTAAATTTATATATTAATTTTTTTTCTATGATGATATTATGGTAGTTTAAGAAGCTAATAACTTAAATCTTTCTCAAGTGGTGAAATCCTGAAATATATCGAAATCCACGATAAAATTCCAATCTCCTGTTTTGATGCTGTTTAACAGAAATTACAATGGAAAGTTACCTTCAAAATTTACAATTCTTTAATTGTGAAAACATGAAATTTAATGGAAATAAAAATTTCATGTCTAATTTTTCATTTATTAATTATTTAAAATTTTTATAACTAAATGTTTACATTTTAATATGTTGCAATTACTTTTGCTTTCCTATATATATTTTTGACACCACATAGCAAATGCTCTTATAACCTTTGCCTTTCGGGATGGTTTTTTCATTGACAGTGGGCAGTATTCAGGCATATTCCAAAAAAAAAAAGACTCCCGTACATTCGTTCCGATAAAAGTGCAAGGAAATGTCGTATTCATTTCCGGTTGTTCAACAATACCTGAAATCGAACTCGCAACCTTACATTACAAAGAGCAGATCGATCACATTGCACATATTTTCCATGTCAATTTGAAACCACGTCGAGGACAGACAGAGTAAGGCTGTTTTAAGGCATTTTAATTACAATCACGTAATTGGAATTCATAGAGAGCTTTTCGTAGACAGAGGGCCGTACTTACTTGTCACAAGGGTAGAAAACTCCCAAGCACTCACCTCAAAGAGACGTGCACGCAGAAAGGCGACCGTTTCCCAGCAGTGGTTGTGATCGCTCATGGGACTTTTCGGTCAGGAAAAAGCTGTTTCCCCACTGGTTAACAACATTATTTATTTAATTTGATTATGTTTCACTGCAGCTACACATTGATAGCTTGGTAACAATTTCTTTTAAATCCTGAGATTGGCTAGTTAATAAATGAATGCTGAGAGATTTTAACTGCTGTTAAATGGTGAAACTAATTCTCATACTTTTATGCAATAATAAGAGAAACGTTATCTACTTTTGATTGATTCAGTGCTGCCTTTCACAACCGATATACCCTTAATAATTTAATTTCGCTCAAGCGCTATGGCTGCCCATGAAGGAAATTTAACCTTTCATTACTGTTACAACAGTTGTGTGTAGTTAATGCATCACTATAATTGCACCATATCATTGTGTAATTACACATCACATCCTCACATCTTATTAAACAAACATTATTTTGATATGTTATCTAAATGAAAATAAATGGAAAACAGAAATTAAAAGAAATTGTCGTAGTTAAGTATATTACCAAATCTCTTAAATTTCTGACCTTTTTTCCTGCTGTGGCGTACTACACAGTCATTGAACAAAACAGAAATGATGAGGATTTGATTTGTTTGTCGCTCAAAACAACAGCTATCTAGACCAAAAACATTTACTTCAAACAGATACCGAGCCTCTCTATAAGCATTCGCAATTTATATGGGAAACGAATCTACGAATTACTGAGTAGAAGATCAGAACGCTGCCTCCTTTTTAAGACTTTGTTTGTCGCTTAAAGATAATTTTATTCACTCAAAAGTTAAATCAACTAGGTTATACAGTTAAAATAACCGTAATCTCAGGTCACATTCAAAACCAATGTGGGATTCAAACCTATGAGCGTTTAAAGCCAAAAGCCAGAGCGATAACCATGCGGTAGCCAGTTCGTCAGGTAGGACTTGAGGGAGGAAAAAAATTCTCATTATATAAATAAAAACTAAATTTCAAACACTTTTATTTTTAAACTCGCATACTTCCCCCCCCCCCCCAATGACAGGCTAACCTTAGAATGACATCACATCCTCACAAAT
This sequence comes from Latrodectus elegans, assembly GCA_030067965.1. Taxonomy (NCBI): domain Eukaryota; kingdom Metazoa; phylum Arthropoda; class Arachnida; order Araneae; family Theridiidae; genus Latrodectus; species Latrodectus elegans. The sequence continues at coordinate 11,624,522 of CM057816.1, forward strand.
TTTTAATAAACATTGTTTTGATATGTCAGCTCTTACAAGGGGCGAAGATGAATACTAAAAAATACTGTAAAATTTGGTAGTTAAAACGAGATTAAAATATTCCAAACACAAAATATGATCTTCATTACAAAAATTATGAATATTCTATAAAATACTGAAAACTCTTATTTCCTTGTCATGATACTGATGTAAAAACCACTTCAAAAGCAATCGAGGGATTGATTTTGCGACTTAAAATTTATGAAATGAATGAAAAATAATCCAATCTCAATCTACTCTTAACACAATGTATACTCTCCAGATACCAAGTGTCGTATCCGAATACAGTTTTTGCTGAAACGAAATAAATATATTATGCGGAAAATTCGAAACAGGAAAATGTATAAGACATTGTCACATATTATCGAATATTTTTTGTTCCCTAAAATTTTACTTGAGTTTAAATTGCAGAATATATAGCACGGAATGGAATCAAATTGTATTACGAAGACCATCTATGTCAAAAATTGAGAATAACAACTGTTTCACTTCACACATACAAAACTGGCTATAGCTTTTGTAATTAGTTTACACGGTTAATGAACGCTGTATGATCTCTCAGTAAATTAGCTTATGACAAAATATAATTAATTTAAGTAAAGTAACATTCCTTTTTTTTTCGGAATCACTTCAAGATTGAGCCCCGTTTATGTCTTTCAGAGTTGTCACCTATCATAACATAAAATATAATATATATATATATATATATATATATATATATATATATATATATATATGTGTGTGTGTGTGTGTGTGTGTGTGTGTGTGTGTGTGTGTATGTATATGTATGTATATGTATATAACTTTTTGTAATCTTTATTTTTCTTTTAAATGATATGATTTAATTTTTTATAATTCTTTCATTTTAAGGTATCTTTTCTTAATGTAATTACAGAAACAAAAATGTTTCAAGTTTTTTATATCATTATTATTATTATTTATATAAACTTTAAAGTAGCGTTATAAAACAAAATTAAACATTAACACACTCTAATGTTAACACATTTCACTTTCTTTCAAAAATTCCAAGAATGTCAAAGTTTCTACAAATATCTCTTTTCCAACCACCTGCAACCATTTGAGATGGGAGCCTGTCATTTATTTAATAGATGCACCTAAATCTAGGTTTACACACTACATCTTAATCGAAAGAAGAACATATTTTATAGCATTCTGGGATTTCTGAGTAATGAAACGTATCCCTGAAATGTTGCTCCTCCAACATCCAACAACCCTTGGGAGAATTGTTGACAATGCTATCTTTGGGTCAACGCAAACCAACAGAAGAATTCTCCTTACTAGGAACCAGGATACCTTGGTCTCAAAATGTTAAATACCTAGGTATTATCCTAGACAAAAGACTCACCTGGTTCGCACATATCGACTACATACTCAAAAAAAATTAAAACAAGCAGAGGCTCAATTATACACCTTAATCAGTAGGAAGTCGAAACTCAGCATCCACAACAAATTACTAATATATAAAACTATCATGAGACCAATAGCCACATATGCAGCCCCAGTCTGGGGATACGCAGCACAAAGGCACTTTTGTAAAGTACAACACAGAGAAAACAGAATTGTTAGAATGGCCACCACAATATTTGAGGGCCATGGGGTGCGAAGCATATGTCCCGGTTAGGTGGTCAGTCTAAAGTTAAATCCCTGATTTTAGTTTTCAAGCATGATTGATACTCAGTTAATCGATCGACTGAAAGGATGAAAGATTGAGTTGACCTAGTCTGATAATCGAACCTTGGACCTATATCTTGGGAGCGTTAAGTCACCGTGCTTAACAAATGTAAAAGTTTGAGTAAATTTTTTCATACAGATTTCCATGAAACAGAAGTCTATAGAGAAATGTGGGACTGAAAAATGTTTCAGCAGTAGAAAAGAGATTAAACCAAAAACTCTATTAGAACTTTCAACATGCCTTATCTCAAACGGTAAAGATAGAGAGAAGAGCCATTCAAATACTTTTTATTATTTCTGTATCAATTGCAAGCTGTGACCTTTCATTTAGCACAATAAAATTAATTTTCACTTACTTATGATCCACCATGAGTCAAAACCATCTAAGTGATTTAACAATTTTAAGTATAAAAAAAGAAAAATTTGAAATGATCAACTTTGATAAAGTAATTGATCAATTTGCTTCGTCAAAGGGAAGAAAAATGCGAAATGTATTATATTAGATTGCGAATAATTACATCTGCTTATATCTATGATATGTAACAAATTATTTCCCGTTTAAAAATTTTTCATGTTTTTTAAAATAATTGTATTAGTATATAACATCAATTATGTCTTTTTATAATTAATTCTAAATTACATAAGTTCGGTTGTTCTCTCTAATGACACTTTTTCGAATTCAATATAAGTATTTTCTTTAATTAAAATTGAGTTTTGTTTAAATTTATTGCTGAACTTGATATTTTAGATTAATATATCTTCGATTATTTTATAGTAGGTACAATATTCTGTAATTATTTATATGGGGTCTTATTATTATATTACAATTGCACACTCTTTTTATTATAATGTATCATATATCGTTGTATTATTATATTTCTTTTATTATTTAATACATTTTATGCCCATATTTATATTGTAATATTATTAACTTTTCAAGGAGGCGCCAATAAAGCTATCGTACCCTGGCGCCAATTATGCTCACTACGCCACTGGTATACACAAAATTCCGTTAAAATTATTTACAAAAGAAAAGATAAGGAGAATACACACAGGATGATTACAATAATTCTTTGAAGCTCACAAAGTTCCGTTAAAATATTTATCAACCCCGTTATTTCTGTCCTAACATCAAGAGTTTCTCGGGGTCATATGGATATTTACTCTGTCAAGGAGATTGATTTCCCAATTGATGCCAAGTATCTAATGGTACCAGAGTAAAATCATAAGAAGTGGTTCACCATACAGTGGGAATGGCAAAATATTACTCAAGAAGGGTTCATCAGTACGAAATCGGAATCTCATTCACAAAATATGAAAAAAATCGACGAAAAATATCATTTGTACTAAAGTTATTTTCTATAAAACTGTAATAAAACATTTGTTTAAATAAACTTTATATTTATTATTAATTCTACATGTACTTACAGGCATAATTTGTTACTTGCTTACGTTTTTACAACAGAATCATCGATTTTTTTCTTGATTATTTTATTCAACTGACTAGAAAAGAAAGCTTAGTAAAAGTATTAGATTGATTGAAGAAGATACTAGTTAGACTGAAGCATTTATATGGATATATAACTAACATACTATATTTCTAGGTTAACTTGAAACGTCTAGATTCTTCTGTATTTACTATCAAAACTTTTTGAGCGTTAGCTAAAATATTATAAGTTTCTCTGTAATTTACATGTTGAGTTTCTTTATGATTGTTGATAAAAATACCTAGAAATTTCAAAAAGAATGAATATAAACATTTTTTTTAAATTTTCAAAAATATCGTTATTTTACTTGACACGCAAATTCTTAAGAAATTAAATGATATCAACTTCGGATTTTTATAATGTAGTTATTAGATAATAAATAATAATCAAGAATTATCACTATCTTCACATTTTCAAATATAAGAGAATTAAAATTTACTTTCTCCCTTTTTCTTTTCTATAATTAATAAAGGTTCTCTTAAAAAATTCCTGGAATTTTTTTATATATTGTTTATTTCTTGCAGTTATAAATTACATATTTTGTGTTAAAGAATATAATAGTTATATCTGTATTTATATATTTGTACTTTCTACCATTTATGTTATGTTATTCATTATACACGTAATCTCACATTAATTTATTCCTATTTTCTTTTCAAATTTTTTTAAAGCTTTCTTTTTTCTTTTCTTTAACGTTTATTTTTGCTAATTATGAAGAAATGCCTCATTCATTTTCGCATATTATAGCTAATGTGCGAACATATCGAATCGCTTACATGTGTGGTATTACAGTCATTTTAAATATATTTATCAGTCATTAAAGATTGAGGTATTTTCAAGGAAATAGAAAGAACTTATGGATTCTATATCAAGTATTATTTCGTTCTCTTTATGGTTGACATTTAACCAGAAACTGAAAAATGAATAGAGACCACCCTTTCCATGTAAAATATCTTATAGACATGTGTCTCTTGTCCCTGTGACACTCCTCAGTTAACGACCACGTGGCCTGAAGCTGACGCGGGGGCTTATCTTTCTAGCAATTTATGAGGGTGTTGAGTTCAAGATCAAGACCTCGCTTCTTTTAAGAAATGCTCAAAGATAAAGCAGAATATAGCATTGTCACTCCCCCGCCCCCACAAACTTTTGAAAGGAACCCGACTTGAGAAAAGGATTAAGGGGAATGTAAAAAAGCAATCAAATGCAGAAAGTCCTTCAGCAGAGGGTGGCATCTTGCAGGTGGACAATAATTCACATTTGTTTTTTAAAACTGTCAGATCCCAGATGCGACTGGGGAGGGATTCTTTTCTCTCCAGCAAGGCATGTTGAATCCTTAGGATACGGACTACAAAATCAGAAATATTGGAAGCTCTACAAAACAAGCTTCTATAAGACTTTGTTTCTAACTCAGAATATTATTTTAGAAATGAGTATATTAAAGCCAACTGGTGGAAGACAACTATTATCCACTACATAAAAATTTTTGGCCTTCAATTTTTATAATAAAGTATGCAAAATAAATAACATTGAAGTAATGTTACTTGAAACACATACAACCCCTACGAATCAAAAAGTTCTATAGACCGTGGACAGGCCTTAAATTCAATACAATTACCAGTATCTGAACAACTTAATTTAAATTGCTTGCCAACTTAATTTATTATGATTAAAAATTTATAGTTGACAACTAAAATGTTGTAGCTTATAAATAAAAATAAATATAATATTAAAATACATAATATGGTCATAATTGCCTTAATGAAGTGCTTATATCTTAAGTATCTAATTAATTTGGCCCTAACTTGAAAACTCTCATATTGTTTATTTCCAGATATTGCAATGTATCAATAACTTGTGCACCTTATTTCCCTGTATATATTAAAGTGTGATTATTATTAATAAATGAAGAAAATGTAAATTTAGTTATATTAGAAACACTGTACATAACGGATACCCCCAGTTAATTTTTTGGCCTTGCTATTTATTTATGTAGTTTATTATTGACATAAATTTTGATTAAACCATGAATATTGTTATAATTTATAAAAAAATTTGTAATTAATTTAAAGCAAATTTTTGAACTGTATAAATATTTAATATACCTTATAAGTTGCACATAAATACATATAATATAAAGTCACTAGCCACACACCTTATCTAGTGGTCAGTGTGCCTGACTGTATATAGGGTGGTCCTGGTTCGAATCCCGGTTCGGGCATGGATGTACTTTCTCTCTCTCTTTTATCTTTGAATGAATGGGTTGTGAATGGTTGCCTACCCTAGCCTATGGCATGTGTATATTGAGAAAATATGGTAAATAACGGTTCAGTTGGAAAATATGAGCTTCGCACTCCATATTGCCAGCCTAGCTGGCATAAGATCACACATAAACAACAAAAAAGTTCCCATTGCAAAGACTCTTGGGAGAACTAAACTCTAGTCGACTTATGATTCAAAACCCTTACTATCCATTCTCTTGTTATGTGTTTATGTAAAACTTTGATGTCTGCCAATAACTACAAAAAGAGGTTAGCGGACTTTGTCTAGGCACCTCGCACATCCATTAGATCAATGATTCATGGTCATACAATACATGTGATAATGTATTCAATTAATTCTCAGGATAAGAGATTTCTCTCCTTCATACTGATACCAAACAAAAAGTTAGATGAATATGTACCTTTCACGTAACTTTGTAAAAAAAAAAAAAATCAACTGTGTTAAAATATTTTTTATTCATACTATTTTCCATTTTTTTTGTTAATTTTATTTAATAATCCGTAAAGGAAACAAAAAGAGTTCTAAATGATGTCACATTTTAATCCCAATTTCAAAATAATTGAAATATAATTACATGAGTAACGCACGCGCGCGATTTATATCCAGAAAACACTTTTTGTAGCTGTCTTTGAAAACGAGAACATATTTCGGAAATAAGTGCTTATAAAATATTTTCTTTTGAGACTTTTTTAAGTTAAGAAAATAGCCCTCAAAATATTCATTTCTAGAGAAATATTATAATTTTCAAAATCATATATTTTGAAATAAATCAGAAATAAAACAGATTTGATAAAAATCAGATATTTAATTTTAAAGTTTAAATCTGAAACAAGACTATCAAAATCAATTGCAACAAGAAATGGCGACTCTTTATTAAATACTAAGGTGGAAACAGGTATTAATTTAAGTATCTTTGGCATCTGTCGGCAAAGCAAGAAGATGTACATTAAGTTTTTATATCTCATGATATACTTTATTTCACTAAGATAATTGAAAAGTTTTACATTATGAATGAGCACCAATACTAAAAATTTTATCTGTTGATGAGGAAAATGAACTGTAAAACAAATAATAAAAATAAATTTAGCATTCTGTAATATTTAGCATAACGTCTAGTTAGCGACACATCTCGCTTTTCCTCTTTCTGCTTCATAAAGAAAATTATTATATATACCAAAAATTTACCTGATACCTGATGTCATCATTATCATTGATTAAAAAATAAAGATGTAAAAATAATAAATTTAGTTAGACTAACACGTTAAAAAAATCACCATCTACTAAAATGTATTGACAAATTAATCTTTTAATATTCAAGATTTAATATAAAAAACAAACACAGAAAAGTATTCTTCGTTTGTTTGTCAAGTGGGTAATCTTTTTATTAACTTTTGATTTCTGCGTACTTTAAAATGGCTTCATTTCTCATAAAAGGCAAAAAGATAGATTTTGCCTTTTACCAGAAATGAAGCCATTCTTTAGCTACAGAATCGGAAGAAAATGTTCCTTAAAATTATGAAGTAATAGAATTAGAGAATATTATTAATTCTAAGAATTATGACGAAGATTTTGTTAAAGTTTCATTTAAGGGTTATTAAGATGAAAACAAGAACGCTATATTTACATAGAAAATAACTTATTAGATAATTATGTAAGCAAAGTTAATAAACGCTGTTATAACAAAAATAAAACAAGAGCAAACCGCAGATTTAAATGATTTTCTCAGAATGAGTGTTTTATTCGAAAGAAAAATGAAACTCGAATCTTAACTCTCACAGTGATAATTTCTTTAGATGTTTTAATTGTAATGTGAATATGGTCATATTTCTAGAGACTGTCCAAAAGAAAAATAAAGTTTTATGGGCAGAGAATGTAGTGAAAATTGATGTACCAAACGGCATTGCTCGAAAAACAAAGATAAAAACAGTGTGATGGTGAACGTTGAAAACATTTCCCCTTTAAAATTTTTATGAACTAAACACAAAAATATATAATTCTAAGTTTGTGTTTGTTGTTCAACGAACATCTCTCTTTTTCAGACGAGGACTAATTAGACCAGGGCAAACGATTAAAGTGGATTCTGAACCAATTAAAAAAATAATTTCGTTAATAAGAAAATTGTTTGGATTTGGCTGTACAGCAACACCTGTTTTCACTCTTAAAAAGTCATTTGAAATTAAAAACTAACTGCGTTTTCGTACAGTACTTGAGGTATTTATCGTTTGTAAATGACAATATTATGGCGGTTGACCTAACTAATGAGAGAAACGCTAGACGAAACAGAAAACGAGCCCAAATTGAACATCTGGCATTTGAATATTATATCGTTTTCTGAAGCGGAAGTCAAATCGAAGCATCAACAAATAAAGCTCAAACAGAACAACTTATAATGAAAAAAAAAATGTAATTTGTATTCAGAGAAAAACAGAAGATAGGAAAAACAATCTTGCATTAATAACAGAAAAATCTCGACTTTGTTTTTGAAATTAAAAACGATACATCCTATTATGAATAACGGCTCGTGTGACATTAAAGCTAAAATAAAATCTGTGTCTGAGTAAGGAAACCGAATTATCACAGGATTGGGATTTAAACTCTGAATACATTCTTCTATTTAATAAAATTTTTGCAAGACAACTGAAGATACAGTTAAGTTTACACTTGTAAAAACAGATAAATGTGCGATTAAAATAGATAATATTTGATGAAATTTTATTTCTTATTATAAAGAGTTGGAAATTATAACATTAATTAATGATTATAGGGATTGTTTTGTATTGAATACAAGTGAATTAGATAGAACATTAACTAATATGGAAATTAATTAAGTTCCAGGAAATAGGCCAGTTTGTTTACTCCCCTATACAACAAATGCAGCTGAGATGAACCCTATTAAGAATATTGTAAAAGCATGGAAAGAAAACTAAATAGTTTATGAAAAAGATCACCTGAAGCCTAGGCTAGACAGATTTCTGAAATGTTCAAATGGGACACTACTCCCCCCCCCACCAAGATTCACGTCAAGGGTACACATCCTTGGCGAGTTTGTAAAGTGTTTTATAGAGTAGTTTATGTGCTATGAATAAAATGGTTACTGATTAGAAACCTAAACAAGGAGTAATACAATAAATGACAATCATATAAATTTAAGTATTTTATTTCCCAGACGTTATTATTTGTGAATTAATTAAGCAAGAAGAAACACTATGAATGAGGAATAAAAATTCTTGAGAAATATTTTACGTGTATTACTCATTATTGGCCTGGAGTTTTTTAGAAAGTATTTTTTTGGTTTTAATCTTGAAGAAATCTTTACAAGCTAATACGTTAACCGTAGATTCCTTTATCAAATATCATCAAAATTCCATACCATAAACCTTTATCATAAATTCATGTTTTGTTCATCGAAGAAAATTCATTCTGCTGGTGATCCAAGAAAGCAGAAGTCATAGTCAATAATTTTGATCAAATGCTATGTGGTTATACCTTGAGCTAATCAAACAGCGTGAGCCATTTTTCTTCACTTGAAATAATCATATTTTTGGTAGTCTCTTCTTACTTTTACTGTACCCAATTTGACAGCAAACACAACTTTCCACGAGACAAAACAATGCGATGACAATGTTACTTATTAGCAGATTATCACTTTTTTATGGTTTTCTTTTTACACAGTATAGAAATAAATAACATTGTTGTAAACAATACATCACAGTTAATTATATATATTTCCGTCATCCGTAAAAACAATATTTATTTTTATCGAAACATAAAGTAAACTGTCCTGGACACCAGGATTTTTTCTGTAAACCGGGACATCTGGCAAGCATACTTTTGAATATCCTGTAGAATTAATTCTTAAAACAATTGGTGACGATAGATTTCTTGTAGATTACAGAAAATTAAATAATCAGGCAATTAAAGATAAATTTCTTTTGTCTAAAATTGATGATTTATTAGAATGTTTTGGTGAATGTAATATTTTCACGACATTAGATTTAGCTCATGGTAGCCTCCTCTGTTACTAATATTTGGAGATTAAGTTAAAAATCTCTATATTACCCAAGATAAAACAGATCAGTTTGTACTTATGATTTTTGGTGTGGCACCTTCAGAACTTCAGAGATTTATGTATCAAATAATGGGACTATTGTTAAATAGGAAAGTTTTGTTTTATTCACATGAATTTTGATACCAGCTAAGAATTGCACTGATATGTTTGAATGAAAGAAAATAGGTCTTAGTGAGATTTCAGTATGCTAATTTGACTTTAATATTGCCCCAAAATTTCCAACGGCGGGCATTGAATGATTAGCCTTTTACCTCAACAAGTCCAGAAAATGCTATTCATTTATTCTTAGGCGAGTGTGAACTAAGTCACGGAGCATTGCCCACGACACTCCACCACAAATCCGCCAATAGGGTAGGTCACATTCATTCATCATCTCAAAAGAAAGGACAAAGAAACGCAGAAACTTCTATACCCGAACCGGGATTTGAACCCAGGACCAACAGTCTAAGAATCAGGAATGCTAAAGATACAACCAGCGGCCGGCATTGCCAAAATGGGAATTCGGTAAAAAAAGTAGACTTTTTTAGGATTTATTGTTAATCGAGAAAGAATAAAACTAAGGACGAGAAAAATTATATCAATAAAAGAATTTTCACCTGCTCGTAATATTCAGGACACTCGTGAATTTTTGAGTTTACCTGACTATTTGCGGAAATTTACAGGACCTCTAAATGACTTTTGCAAAAGAATGAATTATTCAAGTGGGAAGAAAAGTAAGAACAATCCTTTCGATTACTGAAAAATATCCTTACACATCAACCTGTTAGCTCATTAGGAAACTTAAGACAAAACAGAAGTATATTGCGATAGAATTTCTAGTGGTGTAGAATTCTACAACACAATAAATGAATGGCATTTGATCTATTGTGCCAGCAAAAAGACAACTGAAATTGAAAAGAAGTGTCATTCTGACAATCTCATTCTAGGAAAATGATATTATCATTATTATTTTGACCATGTGTTTAGTGTGTTTTTAATGATAAAAATTAGATTGTCTTGTTATATGTGTTTAACATTTTTAAATGTATTATCATAATTTTTCTGTTTTTAATGGAAAATATATGTTGCGTATTATTAATGATTACGATATTTGTTTGCGTGAATCAAAAATGATTTAGCTCGCTAATATAAATGTAATTGATACCAATTTATATTACCGATACCTCTTTCTAATAGAAATATAAGTTTACCAATTATATTGAGTTCAATTATATTTATATTAGATGGTAAATGTGTGGTAATCTGATGGTGTAAGGACAGGTGAGTAAGAAGGAGCTACCTGCGTGACAACACACGGTCTTGCATGATCGGATAAAAACAATACACTCATACGATTAACTAGTGCTGGCTCCTTCTGTGGCTATGACTACGTTCCAATTGCTGGGAGTACAAGTCCGCAGCTACCGTTTGGCTTGTTGATAGGTTATCATAGTGAACCACTTGACGACCAGTCCACTGGACACCAGCTTCATCACGGAGGTACAAATCTCCTTACCAGAATTCGAAACCATTGCCAATAATGTTCATTCACAGCAATATACCCAAGCGCTTGACGCATTCTTCTACATGATGCAACAGCTGGTAAGCGCACTTTGAAGTCGTAAAGCAAACAAAACCGAACGAACTCATTCGACATGCCCATTTCTCTTCGCTACTACGACGATTGAATAGTGAGCGCCGGTGGACCAACTTTTGTCCTGATATTCCCTCTCTCGACTACTTGGTTTCTCAACCACGTCATGTACTAATTTGCATACTTATTCTCACTTCATCCAATGTCAGCATGAAAACGGCAAGAACTTTCTTATTTACCCAATAATTAACGGGCTTTTTCATTCATTGTAATAGGTTCACAATTAATCCTTGTCTTTTAATACCAATTCTCCGACAATTTTTACTACCTTGGGAATATGTACTTATGAGGTTGACTTTTATTGTATCAGGGCCCATTTATATATAGGGCGACGCTCATTATTATAAGTACAAAGCCTCGGACTTATCTTGAAGCGATTGTCATGGAGATAGCTACAATAAAGATGATAAACAAAAATAAAATCAAAAAAGGCGTATAATATAATTTCCTCTCCTAAAAAGAAAATAAGTTATAAGGAAAATTCGAAGAGAACAGATTAGAAAATACTAAAGGTTTGTTAAGATTTAACTATTTATTTCTCTCTCTCATAATTACATAATAAAATTAAAATGATTTACACACACACACGTTTAAGTATTCCACATAATTGCAATTTAAAGAATCAGTTTTCCACACTTCTTACAATACAGATGTTTAATAAAACAGATTATTAAACAGAAAAATTATGGAATTGTGTTTTTAAAGCCTGAAAAATATATATACATGTATTTCCAAAATACAGTAACTGTAACTACGTGATAACTATTTTTGAAAAATATTAAACCATTTACATTTTTATAAAATTCTTCTAAAAAGATAAGAAAATTGCTAATAAAAATAATTAATTTTTATATTATAAAGCACAATAAACATTATTTGCAAAACTAGAGAAAAAATTTCAAAAAGCTTGTTGAAAATATATATTTCCGTCCATATTAATGAAGTTAAAATTTAAATTTGGATGATTCTATTGAATGATGAATGTCACTTATAGACTCCTTATACTTAAAGGAATGATTATGTCAGCATAATTAATGTCCTCAAAAAAACAAAAGTCTGTTTTGATTACTTTGAAAAATTTCTGGAATCGCTTTACGCCACTCACAAGGATGGAATTATTTTGATTTATCCTCAGATCGAGAATAAAAAATAATTTCCAGTTAAATATTTATTTTTTTATTTTAGATATTTTTAAAAATTAGAAAGTGGTAATTTTATTCAGGAAATTTATTGAATAATTACAATTACAGTTGATGAAATGTTACTTTGTTACATATTTGAATGTAGAAGTTTTGATTTAGTCTTGTTTGTAACAAAAAATATTCTTGACCAATTGATCCTTTAAGTGAAAAATTGTTAATGAATGAAAATCAGATAGGGCTTAATTCTTTTAATAACATTAAAAAAATAATATTTATTTATTTACCACAAATGCCCCCAAAAAAGTGGCTATAACGTCATAAGTTCTCTGACCTTCCAATATTTCTGAAATATTAAAAATAGAAGTGCATGGTGCAAATAAAGATGGTAAGCGTCAAAAATTTGATCTTGTTTACACAAAGGACACAATGGATAATCTTAAAGTTTGAACCAATACAAATACGCATCGGGGATTGTATAAAGGGGAAAAAAGTGCTTCACTTCTAAGAAAATCATGAATAGCTTTTGATCCCTTAATCTGCAAACTCAATAATGAAAGAATAAATCACAAAAAACATTTTTAATTAATTGACAATATTACACCGAGTAACCCAAAAGTATAATTGATCCACTTATTAAAAATGACTTTCAATGTAATAAATGCATGCTGTTTAAGAAAGATTCTTTTGTGTCACATTTTATACCAGTGTAAACATTATTGCACTTATTAATGAAATAATTCTTTTAAATTTTGAAAGAATCTTAATAAATGGTATTTAAAAAATACAATTAAAATTTAATTTTAGGATAACTATTAATTTAAATTACTGTAACTGCCCACAAAGTGTATACCATATTTTTCAAATTGGCCGTGAACATATGTTCTCCAGTCACAAATTTCTACAAAATTAAAAAAAGTCATTAACATAACTGGGAATACATCATAGAGTAAATTTTTCTGGTGAAATACACACACACACACGATAAATGTATGTACTATCGTAAATGTATGTTTATCGATAATGTATGTTTATCGTATTTGCCAACGTATGAGATGCACTCCATATAAAATATTTAAATAATCAACTTTTGTATTTATGCTGTAAATTTATTATAATGATCAAACGTTATTACTGATCATTATAACAAATTTTCAGCATAAATATAAAATATATACAGAAAAATTGTCCGCTATACCGTCCGATGGATTACTAATACCCTATTTCTATAGACTATTCGATTGAAAAGACCTGATCGACATGGTCAAACCATACTCCTTCACAACAACGCTAGGCCCCATGTTGCACAAGTCATCAAACCCGTATACTCTAAAAGCTCGAATGGAAAGTCCTTACGCATCCGCCGTATTCTCCATACCTTGCACCGACCGATTACTATCTGTTCCGCTGCTTGTCAAACTATATGAAGGGCGTTACTTTCGATAACAAATAGGTTCTTGAAAACTGGCTCAACTTCTTTGACACCAGACCAGGCGATTTTTGGAGGAACGGTATGACAAATTGGTCGGGAGGTGGGAAGAGGTTGTAAACTGCAACGGCGAATATATAATTGATTAACTTATTGATATAATTATTGTTTTTTGTTTAAATAAAAGTCTTTGGTAAAAACATTATGAATTTATTCCCAAACCTAATAGATCCTGTAGGTTATGCTTACCGTCAGCTTCTTCTTTTTTTTTAAATCTTAATTTCGCCAATTTCTTATTATTTTCTCAATTAAAGACAGTCAGCTTTTCTGTAGCCCCTGTTTACATGTTCTTTAGGACGTAGTTTGTTTATTTTATAGCCAACATTGTTTTTTGAGCAATAACTTATCAACAAATTTAAGAAAATTAAACAGCAAAAATTCCATATACTTAGAAGTCTTTCGAACTTTTTCAGTCAAAGATTCGAATTTCAAGCGATTCAGTAGTAAATGTAGATGACAGCGCATTTATCCGTTGGTCCACGTGATGTTGATGTTGTGTTCACCTCGCGCTATTTACTTCTTTTAAGAGTGAAATGAGTCAACACACGATTGACAATACTAATAGTCTATTATTGTGTGGTTATAATACGCAATGAAATTTAATTGAAAGATAACACAGAAAGTATTTCCACGTGTAATTTTTGCATGGTAATAATCTTAAAATTAATGCATTATGCACTCCTATAGCTTAGTAATGTTTAAATAATAATTAAATAAATAACTTTGCTAAATTTCTCTAATTATATATGAGAAAAAATTGTTGTTGTCGTGTGCCAGTCAGGCTGGCATTATGGGGTGCGCTGCTCCACTTTTCCAGCTGAACCATATTTAGGTGTGGAGTCCGACTTTCACAGTACACACATGCCATGGGTACCCGTTTATAGGGTAGGCAACCATTCACACCTCTTTCGTACAAGTAAAGGACAAAAACAGGAGAGAAAGTATATCATACCCGAACAGCGATTCGAACTCAGGACCTCCGTATTCGCAGTCAGGCCCGCTGCCCACTAGACAAGTTGGGCAGCAGAAGTAGTTGTTAGTTATATATTATAAAAATTGTTAATTATATGCACAATTAATATTTCTTGTGTAAGTATAATTCTTGGTCAGTCTATGAGTAACGAGATAGGCAGTTAACACAATGTTTATTTGCAAATATAAAAGCAGGAAGAAATTCGTAGACCACTGGGATATTTGCAGGTGGTGCCAACTGGTAAAAAATAAGAAAACCAAACGTGAAAGATTATTTTAAACAAATTAAAAAATTTTACGGTTACATGTGTGTGGAGGGTCTTAGTCGGAGAGCCAACCTCGGCCTGTGACAATTTTCCATGATCTGTGAATCGTAATTCTCAACAGCATAGATTTCGACCTATTTTCAAAAAAAAAAAAAAAAAGAAACAAAAAAAAAGCGTCTTATATGATGGCAAAAAGGGTCTATAAGCATATCTGAAAGCAAATATTAGCATATAGCTTACAACAAGGGATATTTGTGTTATTTTAAAAAATAGAACGATGATTGATTATATTATAATTATTTTTATTGTTAGAGAGTTATCTCTTGTAGAAAAATATACATCACAATTTTTGCGCACTGTTATCTTTCTTTGCAAATTTGCTTCTGTTTGATTTCTCTTCTGCTAAATCAGCCAGACTTCCAATACTTATTTTAAAGTGGTAATTGTTTCCGCTAAGTAAAGGAAATAATTCTCATTTCATTGAATTTTTGAAAAAATTAGTCTTAGGGAAATAAAAGCAATTTTTTCTATCATTTGAAATGAATAAATTAAATGCATAAAATGTCACTCGTCAAATATTACATAAAATTTTCTTCCGTTTCAATCATTGTGTGTATTTAGTATCAATACTAATGTATATATAAATTATTTAAAAATGAAATAGCAATTGATTAATATGTATTTAAAATACCTCAAATACATGCCTTCAAATACATATAATGCGTCTACATTTCTTGATTCATAAATTTTTTTCTTGTCCTATTATTTTCAATTTTTACATTCAACAACCTCTTCACAAAAATGTTTTATTAAAACAGCTGGAAAACCCCAGATCATTCTGTGCCATCTTCCTAATATTTGAAATTCATCCTATATAAATCACATTGGGTAAAACATCCAAAGTATCGAGAGGATAATGCAAATATTTCTAATAGAATTTAACTTATAGACTTTCTAGGAGCTGTGGTAGCTTTGTCGGAGGAGCTTTGTTCTCGTGACCTAAAGGAAGTGAGTTTGAACCAGGGATCTCTTAAAGATGACCGTGTTCACTGATGGCGACTGGGACATGTTAAATATGTCATGGTCGCAAAGTTAAGTTCCCATCTGAATCAATACCTCTAGAGAAAACAGAAAATCCACTTCTAGCTTTTAGTGCTGCTATCTAGTGTTTTTTATAAGAGAGAGAAATGAACTCTTCGGACTTGAGAAGGAGCTGTACTCGCTGTCAGCTGCAGAAAACGCCAGGATTGAACTTGATTAAATTTGGGCATGGTACAAAATGCTAAATAGCAGTAGAGGTGTCTTTGTCTCTAAATACCTGTGTACTAAGGCGAGACAAGACCAAGAAATTAATTATTGATCATCATCCCATTATTTTATTTTCGCTTTTAAACTAAAAATTGCTTTTCTTGAAAAGCAGCTTTTTCTGTAAATACCATGATCTTTGTGAAAAGATTATAAATTTGTGATGGGGATTGTTACATAACAAGTTGAAATGGTTTTAAGATAGATTATATTAAATAATTATTATTCCTTAAATAATTTTTAAGGAATAATAATTTTCAATCTGGATTTACAGATTTCGTTGAAACGCCATAATTTTCAGATTTGAATCAAAAGCTTACAATTTTTACGATAACTTATTTAGAATAACATAAAGTTACGTATCTTTAGCCATGTTTTTTTTCTTGTAATTAATATAAAAAAATTGCCCCACTACATATAGGAAAAAAAATAGAAAAACATTTTAAAAAAATAAAAATATTGCATTTTTATAATTAAATGTTAATATTTATTTACTGCACCAAGCAAAGCAATAATAATGTTACTACAATTAAATGAATCAATCGTTGAAAAAACGGCATTTATGAAGTTCAGTCAAAGACAATTTTAAACACATATAAAAATATTAATTGAATAATGATCGAAATTTCTTCGACGTAAAATGATACTTATGAGGGTGGCAAGTCAAGTATTGAGATTCTTCTGCTCACTCCCTGTTTCTAAATTATGAAGACTGCTACGCAACAGCTTCCATTAAACTGGTAGAGTCAGATTCAGGTCTAGGTACGGGAAAGCATTCCTGTGCGCACACCCATTATGTGCATATCCATTACTTTTAAATGCTAATCACAAAACATGAGATATTTGAAAATTTTTTTATAAAATATGCAGAAGGCATTCTATGATTGCAATCTAAAGTTATTCATCTCATTTTTACATTACTTTAAGAAATTGAAAATGAGTAAAAATGTAAAATTTGTGCAATCAACACTAATCATCATTCAAATCACAAAATTTTCACTAATCAATATTCAAGTGTTTTCAAAATTGGTTACATTCACAAACTGGAAAATCACAATTTTATGAGATGATATGGCTCATGAAATAAGAAATGTGAGATTGAATGTTGTTGTTGCTTCCTTGTACCTATCCCTGAGTTGATTTCTACTAAAGACAGAAGCAGGCGGCTGGAGTATTCGTGACTTTGAAGTAAGGACCAATCAGAAGACCATCAATACCTGGCCTGCCAGCCCCAGAAATATCATTTCAATTGGAATACATTGCGACTCGTCCAGTTTTAACGTGTCTAACTCACTGTTAGCGAACACGATGGATCTTAGGTTAAACCGGGACTAGAAGTCATTACCTTCCGTTAAGGAGAGCGACACCCTAACCAACCAGGACATCACAGATCTATTGAATGATTCATGTCATAGCCACTTTCAGTGATGATTGGAGGACATTGCAACCACTATCAGTGGCTGAGATAGTTGAAATATTGCTGTAGCACCAGCATACTTCATATGTACCTCTCTCTGAGTTCGGCTCTACCAGTTAGATAAAAACAGCCTGATGAAGTCTTCGTGATTTTAAACAAGGGACCAAGGAGAAGACACGTAATACTTGGCTCGCCAACCCTAGTTCTGTCGTTTTACTTGGAGGACATTGTAACCACGACCTATTTAACATGTTCCATTCACCTTTAACGAAGATGACGTATCTTGGTTAAGTCGGGATTCAAGCTCACTACCTTCCGATAAGGTTGGTTGGTTTGTCGCTCAACGGTTAATTTTTCACACGAGGGCTAATTAGACCGGGACCTACGGTTTAAAGTGGATTCCGAACCACTACAAACATCCATGCATCTAGGTGGGATTCGAACCCACGAGCTGTTGAACCGAAGTCAAAAGCGCTAACCATTCGGCTGCCAGATCGGCCTTCCGATAAGGAGAGAGATACCCAAACCAACTGGGCTACCTCAGACGAATATTTGAAACCTAAGACCAACTTCATGATGGCCTTTGTATTCTGAAGTTCACTCGGAACATGCTTAAATTCCACTGCTAGACACTCATTTTTTTGTGTGACCACAATTCATCTAAGCCCCTGGACATTTCATGATATAAACTGTAGTAAATCTAATCCTTAAATCTGATTACATAACACACAAAATACCTCCTCATAAATGTTAAATGACTAAATCTAATTTAAATGTTAACAACAGAGGATTGACAAAAAATGATCATATTCTTTTTTAAAAGCGCATTTCGAATGAGTGCTTGAGTTATTTTATACTTGTTCAAATGAAAACAATCAAGGAGTAAAACTAAAAGAACTTATTTGGATAATCAAAACATTGATTTATGAGATTGTTATCCGCCATGATGGCCGTTCTTCAACTGACAGGGTTTTATATTTCTAAAATGTATCTAAAATGTTAAAAATTCGAAGGGCACAGTCATCGTATTTTAGCTGTTGAATAAGATCAATTTTACGACTCAAATATATATGCATATACATATGCGATATTTAAGTACAAAATAAACAAGAAAGTTCTAGCCGTTTTCACGTTACCACTAAATGAAGTCAAAATAAATATGCAAACTAATGTGTGGTGTGATTGAGATGCCTGTCAGTCCAGCGTAAAAATATCAGTAGTTGTAGAACCAATTTCATTGCGCACATCTATCAATCGCAACTCTTACAGTAGTGAAAAGAATGTGTCGAAAGACTTCATTCGGTGTTGTTTGCCTTATGACTTCAAAGGGGGATCATCAGCTGCTGCATCAAGCCACCGAATATATCAAGCGTTTGGGAATAGTGATGTAAACGAACATACTACAAGACATTGGTCTCACAAATTCAGGTCGGCAGATTCGCCCCTCTTTGATCAAGCTGGTGTCTGGTGTTTAGTCAATAAGTCATTGGCTCATATGACTTGATGACTAAACCACCAGACACTATATTGATCACAGATCATCAAATCATATGAGCTACTACCAAGGGCAAAACGATAACTGCGTACCTGTACTCCCAGCAATTGTAACGTGTGCAACAGGTATTGAAACAGTCGAAGCCTACACTGGTTAATCGCAATGTTCTTAGCCGATAACGTGATGCAGGATGTGGTGCGGGTGGCCAAGAATACCATACAGTTGCTTGGTTGGGAGATTTTGTGCGATCCTCCTTACTCAGTTGACCTTTTAGCACCTGCTTTTTAATCACTGACTATCATCTTCGTGGAATATCATTCACCAATGAAGCAGACTTGCGCCAAGTATTCATGAGCTTCTTCGCATCCAAAATCCCCCAGTTTTACCTCAAGGGGATTGCATGACGCTGGCACACGGTGATTACTTCGAGGGCAAACAATAGGCCACACACATTCTTTTGGATCATTATAAACTCCAAGAGCTTCTCGTTTACCTTGAAGAATGAAAGGAATTTTAAAACAATAGAATGTTTTCAGAATAAAAGAAAATGATTAACAAAACGAAATATCCAGGAAGTGATCAACCATAGAAATTACATCGAACCAGATCAAATTAAATAAGGAAGCTCGAGAAATAAATGTGAAACAGCTATAAAATCTAAAACCACAGCAAAAAGATTGAGTTAATCGAAGATTGAAGAGAACGAAAAATGAAATTTTTACACATATATTTATTTATGGTTTCAAAGCAGGGAAAACCATATTTTAAATATAAATCCCAATGATATCAAAACAAACATGTGTTTATAGATTGAGGAAATATTCATTCGGATAAACTAAGCACAGGAAAATAATTTAAAGTTCACTTATTATTGCTTAATGATTTTAGCTTCAGCAGCTTGGGTACGATTTTTTGATTTAATGAAATACCGTAGAACTCTCCAATTATCCGAATAATTTTTAGGAATTCAGAAAAGTATATTAAACTAACGAAGAGGAAAAAAAAGGAAAGGTAAGAGAAAATGAGAATAACATGTCATTTGAGGAATTTAAAAAACAATGTTTCTGAAATTTGTAATGGCTGTTCAGAAGTTAGTACTGAAGACATTGGAAAATAAAATCTAGGGTCTCACTCGTAATTCAAATTGCAAATGATTGTAAACTGAATGGAAGTGTCGAGGAAGAGAAGAGGATCTTTATGTCCGATTTGAAGTAAACATGGGATCATCGTCTAGAGATGCCTTTGACGGCTTTGGAGTGGATAAAGCATTACCTAAAGTGTGACCACAGGTCAATTCTCACTTTCAATTGGATGCGCGACTTAACTGCCCGAAAATGGATAACAATGACTTTCATTTACACCGTTGTACATAGATACTGTATTCACGTACAGTACCTGTAGGTACCTTAACATGTAAAAAGAGTGTTGGGTTCTCGTTGAATTTATTATAAGTTTCTTTACATTTAAAAATTTATAGATTTTCCCCGATTTCAACTTAGAATAATAAATCAAAATGAATTTGGCGCTTTTTGAAAAAATTCAATTATTTGAATTTTTTATTATCCAAATCGAGTATTTCCCAATTGATTCGGGTGACTGTGGAGTGCCACTATATAATATTGTTGGCAGCAAATCTGTATCTTACATAGTGCAAACTACAGAAAATAAATGGATGATAATACTCTTAGATTACTGATAATACTCTTAGGTAACATGGAAATTTGTTTTTCTGAATAGGAGAAGATCACCATGAGCGACTCTTTGTATTATGGACCCATTCATTATCTCATGCACAATTGGGAAAAAAAATCACAAGAACTTACAAATATGCAACTACTGTTTAAAATGCCCTATCAATGTCTAAAAATGGGAGTTTCATTTTTCAGTGCTACAAGGAGCGGAAGTGATGGTTCATCTCATGCAGTGGGTGACCAGAAAGGGTGCCGTTGATATCCTAAAAGTGGGTCTTCATTCTAAAAGCAGGGATCAAGCAGAAGTCCCCTAAGATTTGGCTTGCCATTCCCTGAAGTATCATTTCACCTGAAGAATATTGCGACCATGACAGGTTTCACGCGTCTCAGCATTAGTGAATACGGTGGATCTTCGGTTGAGTCAGGAGTTCCATTGCAGGTAGGTCTCTGAATATAAGGATAATTACTTTATAATTAAACTTACGTAAGAATATTCGTTATTATTAAAACTGCACATATAAAAATATTTCTTAGAAATAAGATTGACAAATACATAAGCATAATGAATACCCATGGGTTATACATTTCATTTCCAAGAAGGCTGTATTGTAAAAAATTTATATGCAATGTTTTACTTGCTTGAATTTAACAAATATTTTTACATATTGTATTGACAAAATATTTCTAAAGATTCCCCTAGCGAATCTTTTAATCGTCGCTGGGAGGACTCTGAATACCTTAAATATAGAGATATTTTTTCATTTTTATACTTGCTAAAACTTTTTATTGTTATTAAATAGCACTATATTATTTTTAAATAAGAGGGATACAGTTAAAAAGAAGAATGATAAATTCCAACTGGATATTGAAGAAATCCCAAAAATTCAATTATATATAAAATTATTACTCATGAAGTGTTTTATATTTCAAACCAACGTTTCTGAACAGCCTTTTAGTTAATCCTATAATCACGATTGCCAGTACAGTATACATAAAGTGACTTATTAATATTTCTTCTATATTTAAACTTACAAAAGAAAACATTTTTAGTATTAAAAAGCAATGTAATACTGTAATACTTTTAAATAAGTATTATGCAGATACTTTAAGCATTATAATTTACCTAGTACTTTGCATCTCAACAGCAAATATGTATAAAAGAGCTTTTTTATGGAATGTTTTGTTTATGATTCTTTTTTCCTATTTTAAAATATTCTTACACATTTTATTAGAATAAGCATTCCTGAAGATATCTGAAAGGAATCTTTTTTTCATTTTACTGAAAATTTTAGTTAAAAATATATCTATTATTATTTCCGAAATTAGCAAGGCAATATTCCTTGCTTTTGTTGAAATTGGTTTTGGTTGTCACTCAACGACCGTTCCCCTCCCCCCAAATTTTCTGGTCTATATAGCCAAAATCGGCATTATAGACCAGGATTAACAGTTTAAAGTTCATTGCACTCCTCTAACATTCAAAATGAAGATGAGCTGAAAACCCTAGAAGTTGAACCAAAGGCAAGTGTACCTTGCATTATGCTGCCAACTCAGCTGCTGTTGTAAATAGTGATTTATATATATATTTGCTTATTGGCGTGTGCTGTTTGATTTAAAAATAATTTATTTAATTATTACAGCTATTTAAAATCAATACATTTTTAATAGGTGTGTAAAGTCTTTTTTTTATCCGGAAAAAAAATAACTGCGATTTAAAAAAAACAATTGTTATTCACTTAGCCTTGTTTAAAAAACCGTTTTGCATGATGAAATCAGATATTTGAAATACAGATCGGTTTAAAAGAATAGAATTATGTATTGAGCACATCAATAAATTTGGGACTCCTCACTAGTATCACAATATCCTTCTAGTTCGTTTTGTAAGGAAAAACACAAGACACATTTGCTACAAATGATAAAAATAGAATTTTTTTTTAAAATCAAGAAAAAGTAAATCACGAATTTTAATTTTTGCAAAAGAGAATAAAATGGATGTGACAGCCATAAATATTTTATTTCTCAAATTCAGTGATTGTCACAGTAGACAATTCAATCAATACTCATTTACAAAAATATAGAACTTATAATCCTAATATTCACTATAGGTGCACAACTGTATTTGGCGTGTATGCGCTTGGAAGTAATTTTGTAACAAAAATTACACAGGTTCAGAAAAAAATGTTATCTCATAATTTTATTCAAAATAAAAACTTTACTCGTATTCACTGTCACTGTCAGAATTACCAACAAAACTTTTCATTCAGACTTTTTGCTCCATTCAGTCTTTTTTTCACAATAGACAAGACAATGAAAATAAAAATATTGAATAATTTATAATTTAAAATAGGCAACATTTTAAAAATTTCCTTATTAAATTAAACTAGTTAATTTTACTTCAAAACTATTAGTTTTACTGTTGAAATTTCGTTATGTAAAAAGCATGCATATTATTTTAGTAGTTACAAAAATGTTTTATAGCAAAAATTTTGAAATTTAATAATAATTCTTTCATATAATAAATTTTTTTCAGATGTTCTATTCGACCAAATTACTTCATAGCTAGCATATTAACTAAATATAGCAGGAACGTAAAATTTTTTAGTCATTAAAAATAATATATATTGCTGGCCACGGTAAATGCAACACCATGAAGGAAGTATGCAAATAAAATGAAATTTACAACACGAATTAGCGGAGATGAGGTATGCAAATGATTAGAGTTCCAACTTCTAAACCCTATTTCGGCTTAGAGGTTTCAAAGATTTTAAGTTCGATAATTGTGTTTTCTTGTGGTTTAAAAAAAAAAAAAAAAAAAAAAAAAAAAAAAAAAAAATATTAAATTATGTCTTGTAGAAAACAGCAATCATTTTTTTTTATCAAGTAACCGAACCGAGTTCGACAGAGGTAGGATAGTGGCCTACCGAGATGTAAATTATCTTTCAGGGAAATCGATAGTTGTGTTGGACGAAACCAAACAACTGTAATGCGGGTATGTGATCGTTGGAGGCAAGAGGGTATGACGGACCGATGTGTTGGATCACATCCACCTCAGTACACCACTACACGTGATGACAGGCAAATTGAGCGCGTGGCAGCAAGGGTCTGCTCGGCCACATTACCAATCATAGCACAGTATATTCAGTCAGTAACACATCATCCAGACTTTGCGCGTACCATTTAGTGCCATTTACAGCAGAGTGGTCAGTTCGCACGTCGTAAATTGCTTCGTCTACTCTTGACGTAGAGCCACAGACGTCTTTACCGCCATAGATATGATGAAAGGATATGGAGGACAGAATGGAATGACACGGTGTTACTGACAAATCACGCTTCTGTTTGCAACATTACGATGTTCACATTCGATTCTGGCCACACGGTGAAGACAGGATGCTGAACAACTGCGTTATGCACCACCAACCGGTCCTGCCTAGGATATTATGGCATGGGGCGATATTGGATTTTCCTCTCTCACTCCTCTAGTACACATAGGCTGTACTTTAAGCAGCCAGCTCCAAGTTGTTATAGCATTGTCCTTCCTTACCTCCAGGGCTTGCTCACAGATATTTCAAAGGATAATGCGTGACTACACGTGACACGCATCGTCAAAAGGTTCTTCGCAATCGCCAATTTGAATTGCTTGCCTAGCCAACTCGCTCTCCGGATTTTTCGCCGATAGAAAACATGCAGTCCAGGGTTGCTCAACGATTGGCCAAAATTACATATCCAGCTGCCTCACCAGATTAATTTTGGGAACGTGTGGAAGCTGCTTGGTCTGTTGTACCCCAAGAACACATCGAAAGTCTCTTTGAATCATTGACGAGACGAGTGGCAGTGTGACCTCCAACAATGGTGGTTACTCTGGCTACTGATTTTGGCAGTCACCATACTTCACAGAAGTCTATAAATTTAATCATTTGATACTTGGTCTCAACAAGTTATTTGCAAACTAAATTTTGTTTTCACATCTATTGCCTTTTTTGGTGCTGTAATTTCGGTAGGCAGCAGCGTATTTTACTAAAATGGAAAATAAAATGAATAAATATTGAAATTTTTGTTTTATATAATGTGACTTCTAAGGATTTTATTGTTATTTTTATAATTCCAATTATGTACGATTTGCGTTATCAAAAATACTAGTATATATTTATTACATATTCAAACTAATCAATTGACAAGAAGTGCCCTACAGTGACGAAGAGGAGCTCCGATCACAATTTCTCTAAAATTACGGGGTGGGCGAGAAGGCTGGGTAAGAATTTCATATATATATATATATATATATATATATAATATTCATTTATATACATTAGTCCAAACAGGGAATAATATTAATAATTAAAAAAACGAACGAATTTGTGATTTGAAAGTCAGTGTATTGCTAAAAGGAATTTTGCGGTTACACTTATTTCGATAATATACATGCAGTCAATCTTTATCTGCATGCCGCAAAGCTTTGTTTTAGAATGATGAATAATTTTTAATTTATTTATTTTGAAACTTATTCTACACCCTTTTCTTTGCATATTAAACGATGTCGAAACCAAAGAAGTCGACAGTAAGTTATTAAATTTATTAACGTATTAGCGATTTTATCATAACAGACTCTCCCTAAATAAAAATTAAAAATTAATGAGGAAAATTATAAAGAAAGTGCAATGGATAGTTAGGTTTTTTTAGTTTTAGGGTAAAATTTTTACATTAGATCTAATTTTGATCTTAAAGGGGATTCCGTATTACTCGAAAAATTCTCGCATGGGGTGGTAAACAAACTGAAAATATTTTAACAAAAGGACAGATTTCAGTTGCTTGGTGAGCAACTATTAATTTTTTTAAATTCAGTTGAGATTTACATTTTTAAGAGGACAATCATCCCCGTCGGAGACACAACTCGAACAAACGAACTCTCTAACTGAAAGACAGAGCACCTATTTGAAATCCGAGATCAGTTGTCACTGAATACATAAATATACAGGAAAAGCTGGATGCATGTAGTTGCTGAATATCGTTGAATATTAAAAGGAAATGGATAATAGTGAAAATGTACACGAATCATTCAATGACTCGCTTAAATACTTAAGTTTGTCCAAAATATGTTGGAAAATATGATAATCCAATAACAAACTGCTAGAATAAATATCAAATATTTATAATCCTTTAAAAATTATAAAGGAAGAAAATTTATTATAAATTCTGTTTTTATCGAAAAGCACTTTTAAAAAACAAAACTTTTCCAAAACTATTGAAACTTTCTAACGATAAAGCTATATAATTTAATCAAATGTTTGAATTAACGTTAAAAAAATTTCCTAAATTAATAATTTATAACTTTACGTTGAAACAAAAACAAAGATTTTAAAATATGCAGAACAATATAATTTTGTTTACCTAATATATTTAGGAAGAGATATCAATCGATTAAAGTAATATTTGCAGCATACAGTATTTTGACATAACGGAAAAATGTCAGGTAAGTAAATTGACTTGCTGTGGCAGAATTTTAAACGCTCTCTCTCGCTTTCTAAAAAAAAAAAAAAAAAAAAAAAAAAAAAAAGATATTTTAATAGACAGAAAAACTAAGCAACCAGAAGAAAATTATAAATAAAATTTTTTATTAATTTAAGCTGATTTAATTTCAAGATTTTTATGTACTTTCTCATCAAAATAATTTTTATACCATTGCAAATAAAGAGCAAAATCATTTTTAAATAGTATTATAATTTGATTTTTAAATCACACTTAAGAATTTACTGAGAATAAAATGATTAGAACAATTTCACTACATTCACTAGAAAAACATATAAATGCAAGATTAATACAATAATTACAGTAAATATTTCGGATTATTTAACAAAAATGTTGTATAATTCTTGACCATTTATTTTTAGCAGTAACATTAATTAGAAGCAAATATAATTCGCGATTCTTGTGATCAAAAATTCTGCATGAAATGAAATAAAGGACATGCTTTATTGAACTCGCATTCATAAAATCGTTCACAAATGCGTAGTAATGATTTCTATACAGAAAAATTATTTTGTAAACAATGATTAAATTCATTACTCTGCGTTCGATATCTTTGAGAAAAATGCATGATACAACGAACCTTGATAGCTCAGTAGCTGAAAAATAATTTAAAGCTCATAACATCTGTCTAAATTGTTTTAAATGAGAATATTCATCAATAGGACTTCAGTCGCATATAAAATGGCGGATAAAAATTAAAACTTTCCCCACACAGACACATTTGTAAAAATAATCAGCTGCACCCATAAAATACAAATGAAGTTCTTCCGCTAATCAACAGGGACATGTCTTTTTATTTTAGTTTTTTATGAATTTAACTTTACGCAGAGAAAAAGAATCTAACAGATGACAGCTGTTGCAGCGCATTTTTTTTAATCGTGAAATGATGCGAGACATGTATATCTCAACTCAGAAATTTTCATTTCATATTCAGCTATCATCTATTGCCGTTTAAAAATAAATGATGTTTTTTTCCATTGAGTTCTCTAAGTATGTATCATTGGGGGTACAAGTATCTTATCATGTTGTCATAGTGATTCAACACGAAGCAAAACTTTTGACCCAGGCAATGGATAAGCCTAACAGTTAGTTGTTGAAAAATAAAGTATTTCGAAATTCGACAGATTATGGATTCAAGATGAACTTCTGAACATAATTGACCGCACTCACACGTCTGATTTATTGAACCCGTCTAATTTATCTGAATATTCATACTTTTAAAGCATAGAAACGTAAATTTCTCTTTTATCATCTTTCTCCCACAGTTTAAAAAAATAAATTTTGTTTTCAGAGTTTTCAAGCGTTCTGTATCATTGAAGAATTAATTCCACCTCCCCACGGTTAAAGAACAAGAGAGAAATGTTGCACTTCTGCTTTCCTCATATATTTCTATTAAAGTAGACACTTGAGAGTTCTTGTTGCCATGAATGAATACTGATTTCTATGGAGATAAGCTTGAAATCTGTTCAACTATATTAAATTTCAAGAGCTTTGAAAATCTTAAAATATTCTTTAAAAGAAAAATAAGGTTATTACTATGAAAATTTATAATAATTTTTAGTTGATTAGAAATCGTTGAAGGAGGAATCAAAATTTCTTTCAAGCAATTTAAATAGATATATTTTATTTCTTGGAACAGAAGGGCTTAGGAAAATAATTATATATTTTTCTTAACATGTGCATTAATTTTTAGAAATACAATCATTTACATAAATTTATCTAGATTAGATATTAGGACCAGAAAATTGAATTAAATTGTGCAACTTCCTTTTTCTCGTTAGAATTATATTGATATGTCTAAATGAAACTAATTTATATATATAAAAATTCAAATAATTTATTTGCACAGTGTGAATTTTATCGATAAGGCATCATTTTTTATTTGAAAAATTTGAAAGCTCAATTGTTGTTTTTAACAATTATTCAAATTAAAGAATATTAGTTTAAAATAAAATTCTGACAGAGAAATCAAGTTGAATTAGTAAGATTCTGATCCTGACAAAATTTGAAAAATTAACATTTTTACAAATTTGTCAGGATTTTTTAAACTTTATACCTAATTTAAGAAAAAATAATTATTAAAAACATTCATTTTGAATTTAGAATCAAATTCCATTTATTTAAAAAAGTTTATTTTTAAAAATTTATAATTTTTTAAATTATTCCTAAATTATTTTAATATAAAAAAGTCATTTGTGTTTTTGGTATTGAAGAAGTTTTAATAGTTATTTTCTATCAGAACCAAATCTTTCTTCAGAATTTAGTACTAATTCTGATTTAATTACTCTAGTAAACTTTAATGGTATTATATAATACAAAACATCCATTTTTTTTCTTTTTCAACCTTAACTTTTAACATTTTAATGTAATTATTACGCACCATCTAATATAAAAATCGATTTTTTCTAACAAATAAGTTATAATTCCAGTTGACAAGCTAGCTAGCCCGGCAATATGGGGTGCGATGTTGCACTTTTCCAACAGAATTCACAACTTAGATAATATAATAATGAATTCCTTATTTTAATCTACCATGAAAATTTTAATAATAATTCACAATGCAAATACTTATTAAAGTATATCAAAGGAATAAAAAATAATTTAATCAATAAAGTTGTATAAATTTCGTTAGTATTCAAGACAAGTAGTATTAATTACTGATAATCAAATAACTTTACCGAGTGTTACAGCTTTTAAATTGTTGGAATAATAAGAAGTTGAAATTATATAAGCTAAAAATACAAGCATGCTTCTATTTATGTAATCAATATGTCGAATTTTTTGTGCATTAATATTTTTATTCCAATTGTTCTTTTCAAATGAGTCTTTATTTGTTTCACTCCACGTCTTCCCAAAATCTACTAAAGTAAGTGTAGAGCTGAGGATGGATTTCAGGTCCACTGAATAGTTTCAGCTGTGTATAAGAATTTTCTAAATTTCTTAGTTTTATCAACCTTGAGAAAATTCCCTTGGATTCTCGATAGACTCCAACGAAATGTGTATCTGTGTGAAAATATTTCATTTATTTTTCCTCTTCGAGCTGCAAATCCTTTGAGAGAATCTATGAATGCTTTCTTAGTTAAGTCACTGACAACTTCAAGATGTTTAACTTTCCTGTAAAATCAGAAATCAATACAAATGTAGAATTTAGTGGGTCTTACTTCAAAATTTCATCTTGAAGGGTCCAAAAAAATCTCAGTAAGACTCTGATATTATTTTTCATGAAAGAAGTGTTTCAAATAATTTGATTGAGAAATATGATTTGTGGTATTATTATTTTTGCCTTTATATTATTTTATTGTGATATGAGTACAAAAAAGGATTAGAAGGGAATTTGGTAGATACATTTTTATTCAATAAAGAAAGTTTTCATGTTATAAGTTGAAGATATAAATTTATCTTTACTGTCATTGAAAAATCATTTTTCTGTTTTGAGTTAAGTGATTTAACGTAATCTAATGCACACACAGAATTTTACATTAAATGAAATTATAAGTTTTTTGTTATTCAGTTCAACTAAATAATTTACATTTTTTGGGGCCGTTGTAGCCTAGAGGTTAGGGTATCGGCCTTCCATCCGGAATGGTGTGGTTTGATTCCCAATGCCGCCAAAGACCCACCGAGTACATGAGATATACATGCCCGTTAAATCTGTGGAATCGAAAGTCCTGTCGTTGGTCGTTGAGGAGTTACCATGGCTGCAATGGTCTGGAGAAATTTACTCCCCTCTCAGATCAATGCCAAAATTGAAGGAGTTGATCCTCTGGTACTGCCATTTATCGGTGGATTTGAAGAGCAAAAGTCGTACTTTCACCTTTATGGTGCTCTGATTAAAAGAAAGATGCTCCCAAGTGACTTAATTTCGCATAACCAAGGCATAGCAAGCATGGATTGTCCAAGGGTCATTAGTAACAACACTACATATTTATTTTATAGGCATGTGTAGAGTAGTTGAAATGAAATGCGTAAATGTTGTTTCATGATTAAGTAAAGATTTTTTTTTAAACTTGGAAGAAATTCCATTAATTACTCATTAATTAATATGTACAATAACAAAATATTGCTTAAAAGTGTAATATTTAGTAAAAATATCTTCAAATTCAAATAATATTAACTCAAACAAGTAATAATTATCGAAATGCTATTCATCATATGGAATCTATGAATTAAATAAGGAGATTAAATTTAGAACTAAACATCTAATAATATGTTTGACATATTTGGGTAATATATAACACCATCCATTAATGAAAAACGACTAATATTTATCGGCATTACAGAAAAACCTATCTTTTCTTCAATTTGGTAATTTTATAATTATCATAAATGAAATAAATTTTGTTACATTAATTATAAACATTTATCGATCTTTATTATTCTTTTATTTTTTTCCTATATTAACTTTTTTACTCCATTTCATAAAAATGGGAAACCTATTTTTCCATTATTTAAAAACACTTTTGTTTAAAACACCAATTCTCATGTGTTACATCAAAAAATATTTTAAAATTCATAGTGCATGTAAAATTTTCTGTGCATGCCAATTTAATTAGAAAACAAATGTTCCTGTTCTCAAATACACAACTATTTAAATATATCCAAAAGGATAAAAATAGAATATTAAAATGCGTATTTTTGAAATTATTATTTCAACGAATGGAAAAGAACATTCAAGAAATTTAAGAAATTTGTATCCACTGCTGCAACAACATAATAGTTGACATAATGCAAGAACATAATAAGAAACGATAACATAATAGTTGGATTATAGTAGTTATAAGAGAAGAGAGTTTAAGAGGGATTTAAAAGAATATAATTTTTAAAATTTCATAATACAAAAGTTTCACATTTAATGTAGTTTGGGTATTTTAGGGGTGGGTGATCGAAGTGCAAAATCTTAAATTAAATATAAAACCAAAACAATGTCCTCTTAGTTGGTTGTATTGGGAGTGTGCTGTGCTTAATATTAGGCACTTTGTCATAATTTAATATCAAAATCAGAACATTTGAAAGGAAGAGGTTTAAGTTTAAAAGTAAGCCAAAGGAATAATTACATATTAGTTGGATTACTCTAGGTATAAGAGATGAGTGTACGGAATTTAATAGAATATAATATTCAAAATTTCAGCACAAAATTTCAACATTTAATGTTGGTTTGGTATATTGGAGGTGGGAGAAGGAAGTGGAATCTTTAAATTAAGTATTGAAAACAATACCCAGTGCTACCTGGATGGTCATATGGGGAAGGTGGTGGGATTACTCCTAGGCACTTTTTCTTAATTTAATACTGCAATCAAGTTGTTTGCGAAGTCTAGATTAAAATTTAAATGTAAGTCATAGAAACGATTGCATAATAGTTGGATTATATCACGTATAAGAGAAGAGAGTTAAAATAAGGAATTTAATAGAATATATAATTTTTAAAATTTCAGAGTACAAAAGTTTAACATTTAATGTAGTTTGGGTATTTTGGGGTTGGGAGATGGATGTGGAAAACTCAAATGAAATATATAACACTATAGCCAATGTTACTTGGATGGTCGTATGGTGAAGGTGGCAAGCTTAATATTAGGCATTTTTTTCTTTAGTTGATAGTAAAATCAGATTGCTTGGAAGATGAATATGTTAGTTTAAAATTAATCCATAGAAGCAATTACATATTAGTTGGATCATAATAAAAATAAGAGAAGAAAGTTTAAGCAATGAATTTAATAGAAAATACCTTTCAAAATTTCAGCACAAAAATTTTGAAATTTAATGTAGGTTGAGTATTTTGGGGTGGGCGATGAATGCAGAAAAATTTTAATTAAATATAAAATGCTATACTTAAAGCTACTTGGAATGTCTTTTGATGAAGTTGGCGGGTTTAATATTAGACACTTTATTCATAATTTAAAATATATATTATTATATTCTTATTTATAAAATATTATTATATTCTTTATTTTAAAGGGTATCCAAGGGTCAAATATACACAACTATGTTATTACCCATTAAGAATAATATTATTCGGCAATCTATTTTTTACAATACAGCGTGGTGATGTCCGAATGATGTCGAGGTGAAACCGGTTAGTTTTATAGAAATATAATATTTGTTTGATTTTTATAAAACTGGCAAAAAAAGGATTTTTTTTCTTCGTACGTCATTCCAGAATAGCCCTCGTAATTTAAGGAAATTTCACAATTTTTCTTTCTTGTTGACGAACAAAATATACAGCCCATCTAATAATCTACTATTTATTTCTTTAAAAATGACCAGACAGATATCAATATAATGTTTATTTATAATGAAAATACAAAAACATATAATAATTGAATACATAAGCAAAATGAAAAGGGAAACACGAATTCCTTGTGAAGTCATTCCATATCACAAAACTACCGAATAAATGAGCTCACAAATATAATATTAAACAATGCATTTAAATTTCCACAGCAATCATTTTACATTTAATTTTCATGAGTTTCGATAATCAAAATGATGATTTTTGACGATTTAACTATAGATATAACTACTTGTACACAAGTTGTTGTGTTTTGCAATAGACTTTATTATGGCATCAAATTATTTCATCGCCCCATGAATTTTGCAAATCTGGATTACACAGCAAGCTGTCACTGAAAGAAACAAAACTTGGGAGCTCTATTTTAAAATGCTTTTAGCTCATACTGAAGCGCCTTTTAATTTTGAAACATGATCAGGATTCGAGGTTAATACCCTTAGTTTGAGCTCTCTCTTCCACATCAGTGGATATTACAGTTAAAGTAGACATGTCCCTAACTCATGAAGCTTCAGCAATCCAAAGAGATAGATATGTTCAACCTGCCATTCGTCGCTCGAAGCAAATAGTGAAACCTTGTGATATTACGGGTAGCGCCGGGCAGAAAAGGCGGAACTGGGGTTAAGTACCATATGGAATACATATTTTTTGTTCAAATTTTTAACATTACAAATAACGCCGCATTGGTGTGTGAAGGTGATCACCGAAATCTCAACTTAACAGAAGATCCGCCGATGAAGACAGCTGAGAATTGTTGGATAGGTCCTGGTCACGATGTTCTCTAAGAGAAATGATATTTCTGGAAGTGGCATGTCAAGTATTAGGGCTCCTCATGTGCTAAATTATCAAGATCTGGCAGCTTTTAGCAAGCTAGTACAGCCCAACTCTGTGTTAGGCACCGGGAAATATGTTGGTGCAATTTCAACACCTTGCAAACCAACACATTTCCAGTACTTATAATTCCATTTAGTTTCCACAGGAAAGCCAAATAGACAGTTTACTCAAGAACAATATTGTTTCAAACAAATTATTATAAAAGAATGATCTCATTTTAAGATTTCTAATTTAGCTGAGGTTGCTCACAAGTGGAAAGGAATTTATATTTTAAGAACATAAGATATATTTAAAAAGAATTTAAATCTTTCTTTCATCATTAATGAATGAGAAAATAATTTTTGCTAACAAAACAAAACAAATTTTTTCCCAATTTCACACAATTTGTGTACTTCATCTTTTATCAAGTATACGTTTCCTTCCTGCTTATCAAAGTATTTTAATATTTAGTTGCAGCAGGTTTGTCTCTCAGCAAGAAATCATGAAATATAAAATATTCTTGCTTCTTCTTCAATTAAAATAAAGAATAATCGTTGGATGAAATTAAACCAATCAATAAAATTACATGAACTTCAGAAATACGACGGAACTACTTCATTCATGGAATTATCGTAATATAGTTTCGAGCTCCTGTGCATTTAATCGAAGCTACATATACGTATGATTTCCAACACATTCAAATTTTCGCAAGATGTTTTCATAAAAACGTCTTTCAGAATGCTATATTTGGAACAGTAACATTTCAGTATACTGACTTGACATATCCCCATTTTATCTCGCTAAAAGTCATGAGATTTTAAAGATCAAATTATAAAATGATCAAATATGATCAATATTATATTTTGATCAAATTATAAAATACTTT
Source organism: Latrodectus elegans (assembly GCA_030067965.1). NCBI lineage: Eukaryota > Metazoa > Arthropoda > Arachnida > Araneae > Theridiidae > Latrodectus > Latrodectus elegans. The sequence goes on from CM057816.1 coordinate 11,658,998, forward strand.
GAAAGAACAAATTTGATACGATTTATTTTTTATATTTACGTGCATCTTGGGAATTTTATATTTTCGTATTAAAATTTCGCGCACTTTTTTTAATAAATATTTTAGTTGATTTCAATTGCTTAATGATTTTCGTAGTTGTTAAACTGAATTTTTTTATTCATTTTTAAAGGATTTCCAAAATTTTCTACACATAATAATGTATTTCTTTAATTTTTTGCCCTTTTTTCAATACGTATTGCATTTTAGGCATAGAATACCCTTATAATATTTGTTCATATATAATTTTTTAAATTTTTTTCTGTGCATTTCGCTATGGGAAGTCCTTGATGAAATGCACATGGATATTTGTGGAATCAAGATTTATATTTAAAGTTAACAACTGAGGATTAACTCCTGTCCCTCGATGATGTTAATATATAAGATTTAAAAGAAGACATCAAACATAATCCATAAAAAGAGATATCAGCGAATGGATGTACAGTCAATGACATCACATTTCTTTGGGGGCCAAAGTGTCCTTCGACACTTCAACATAAGGCGCCCTTTTCTTCACAATCATTGGGTTGCCAAAGGTTTTTCCCAACGGAAACTTTTGAAATTTTAACCCATGTAGTTATTTCACTTTGACCTTAAGACAAATCTTTGCTCTGTAACGTAAGTGAAGCAGGAAAGATAAGAAACCGAACTACATAAAGAACGGGATGGCTAAGGGGTGTAACATCTAACCATCCTTGCCGATATGGTTGGGTGAAGCCCAGGGGGTTGAGTATTTTATTACTTGGCTATTTTCCTCACGCATCTGCGATATACGTGCTCGTTAAATCTGTGGAATCGAAGTCCTGTGGTCGGTCGTTGAGCAGTTACCATGGGTTCAATGGTCTGGAGAAAGTTTCAACTCCCTTCAGATCAATGTCAAAATTGAGGATTCTCTGGTGCTGCCATCTATCGGAGGATTTAAAAAAGAGCAAAGACGTACTTTCACCTTTATGGTGCTCTGATTAAAACAAAAGACGCCAATTATAGACTTAAACTCGCAATGCCAAGGCATAATGAGCTTGGCTTGCCCATGTGTCATAAGAAACAACAGCAACAACCATCTCCCATATTGCCCTCTTAGTTGAGGGGCCTACACCATAAATGTATGCAGACATCCAATATTTTTTTGATATTGTCTTTGATAGAAAAGAGTGGTTTTATAATTAACGTTCCTTGTAATTCAGGAAATTTAATTTTATTTTAGCTAGAAATAAAGATATATATAATAAACTATTTAATATGTTAATGTATTCTCATTATAAGCTGTTTATAAAAATATCGATCTTTATTATAAACATAATTTAATTTAACATGTAAATACATGTTATTTATACATTACATTATTTTTCTCCATAATCAATAACAAAGAACGTTATAAAGCAAGTTTATGAGCTTAGTAACTATAAAAAATTACTTATCCTATAAGTGCAAAAATGAAGTTTTATTTTATTTTACAAGTATTTAAAAATATTTTTAAAAGTCTGTGAAAGTTATTAAAAGTTTCGCTTTATGCATACAAATTGTTTTCTCATAAAATTTTAAAATCTATATTATTTTAGAAAGTAGAATTTTATAGTATATGGAATAGATTATAGGCAATATAAAGTTCATTTTCTTCTTCTTCCAAGGCACTATAGCCTGTTACAGGCCAAGGCCATTCCTAACAGTCGTTGCCATCTGTTGCTATCCATTGGAAAGCTCCTCCAGTTTCCCATATTTAAAGAAAGGCACATATATAAACCATTATTTTTAAGACTCGATTGTAAGTGTGGCCTACGAATCTGTGAATTAATTAAAAAAATATCAATATGATTTGTAATTAATTAAGAGGATGAAATGATGTTATTTTTTTTTAACTTCAATAACGAATAAATAAGGGTTAGAAATTAAGTCAATACAATAAAATTTACCTCATTGAAATCAGTATCTTAAGATATACCGAGAAATGTTTTGGGAGGTGTAAAAGGCAAAGATAGATGGAGAAGAAGAACATATTTGGAATTTTATAAATTATGTAAAGAGCCAGACAGAGGCGTAAAAACATAGGGGATATGAAGCCTGGGCGCAGGGGTGGGGTGGCAAATCATTTAAAGATTAACAAAAATTTCTAAAAAATTTCAATCTTAATTTCATCGTAATGTCAATTTTATTCGAAAAAATAAATTTTGCATTTTATAATTACTGTGACATTTCAGAGAAGAATATATATATATATATATATATATATATATATATATATATATATATATATATATATATATATATATATATATATATATATATATATATATACATAGAATAATCAGACTTGAAAAAGAGAAAAGGTTATTGATGAAAATTAATGGATGAGCATCTGAAGGTTATTTTTTTTAAACCATCCTTTTGATTTTTCGTTGTTCATTCTTTTAATCCTTTACTTTTTAATTTTGCACTTAGCTTGAAGTTTTTGATAAAAAAATTTGGGCTACAAATCTTGTGTATGTGTAAATAACACGAATATATATAATTCATTAACTTGAAACAAATAAATATAAAGAGTGTATCTTGCGACCAAAAATTATACATGAATTTAAAAAATATATAAAAGCGCACATGTCTGTAATCTTTATTGAACTCAAGTTCATTAAGTCACTCTCAGATGAGTAGTAATGATTTTCATTTAGAACGATTTTATTAAAAAAATATTATTAAATTTATTATTGTATGTCCTATATATCTGAGAAAAATGTATTGATACAACGAAACTGGACAGCTCAGCAGCAGAAAAAAACGGAAAGCACTTTAACAACTAATGTTTTCCACGAGAATATTCATAAATAGGGCTTGAGTCAAATATCATAACGGGCAAAAATTAAAAAAATTTTTGAAAGAAAAAAAAATTTTAAAAACACCCCATAGATAGATGCGTAAAAACAATCAGCTGCATTCATAGAAAAATCAAACAGCTGCAAACAGATATAATAATTCCGCTAATCAACTGTGAAATTAGAATTTACTTTTTCTTATTTAACTTTTATAAGGTTTTTATTTCTAACTAACTTCCAATTGACTCCGGCGCTCTTCTGCCCACAAAAATCTTATCACCTAAAAGAGTATCTCGTGACATTTTAGTATTTTAAATATTCTATTCTATAATAGTAAACACAAATACACATCTGTTCTTTGGCTGGGTCAAGTATAGAAGCATTACTTTTTATCATAATGATAACACCTTGAAAGTACGTATCGTAAGAATTAAATTTAGTAAAACCATCTTTATAGATATGCACTAAAAAAGTATAAATTTAGTACTATTTAAAAGTCTGTGGTCTTATGAACGTATCTAGGACTTGGCACTCAAAGGAAAGCATCCTTAACACTAAATTAAGGTAAACTAAACCGAATTATTTTGGTTTCTTTGTCACTCAATGGTCGATTTTGCAGATTGATTTTAATTAGACCATCACCTAAAATGTTTAAAGTATATTCCAAACCATTATTACCATCCATGCCAAAAGTGCGATTCGAACGCACGAACTGGACCAGAGCAGAAATCGTTCGCCCACTTAGTATAAGCCAAAGCAGAAATCGCCTCACAACTAGTGTTTATTGTATTTTTAATTCTCCAATATATCTCTCTATTTGAAATAAAAAATATTTTAATATCAATTATTTTTAAAATTACTGTACTTATTATAAGCATTGTAATTGAAATTCGCCTATCGAACCTAAATTCATGAATTTACTTGATTACATACAAATACACGAAATTTGTGGAAAAAATAGCTTACTTAAAGGATAAATATATAAGCTATGTAAGTTAATAATATTATTAAAACCTTAACGAAGCTAAAAAATTTATGTCAAGAAAGTAAAAAAAATTTTTCCAACGTCGGGTACTTAGGTAAATGAACCCTATCCCACAACAAGGCCAGAAACTGCTATTCATTTGTCGATACCCAGCAGGGACCTGTGAACCAAGACACGGAAGCGAGTAGCGTTGCCCGCTCCATATTACCACAAACAATTCATACACCATCACAGAAGAAAGGACAGAAAAACACAGAGAGAACAGAGAAAGAAAGTAACATCCATGTCGAACCGGGATTCGAACCCGGGGCCCACATCTCAGGAGTCAGGAGCGCTAACCACTCAACCATCAGTCGGCAGCAAGAAAGTAAAATATGAGAAGAAAAAAATCAACTGTTTTTCAAGCTGCACATTTAATGTTCTAGTTTAAAATGTGGGAAAAAGAAAAGTTCAAAATTAAATAAAGGATATAACTAGGTATAATAATAATTATTTTGTTCTGCTTCATTCATAAAAAAGATTGGAGATTTTTAAGATTCTTTCATTACAATGCACGATATCCAAATTGTACGATGTTATGCTTTTTCATTTTACACGAAATAAAATGTGAAAATAGAAAGCGAGAAAAATAAAGATAAATGTTTTATTTCTTTATTGAATTGGAAAATATATTTCAAGACGTAGGGATTGAAAAAGATTTGAAAACCGTAATTCAATTTTTATCATTGAATGAAAATAGATAATTATACATTGCAATAAATTAGTTTAAAAAATAAAAAATGTTTCCAATCAGTCAAAAAAAGTCCATTTTTGATACACTTTAAAAAATAAAATGAGAAATAATATTTTACTAAAGATGTTTAGTTTTTGTTCAGATAAAGCATTTCATTTGGTAGATAATATTTTTAAATAATATTTTAATCTGAAAAAAGTGCAAGTGATTTATTTCCTTAACTATAATTTAAAATTTCTAAATTAAATCAACATTTATTGATGGATAACGAAATTTATAGGTTATTTAACCTCATTAAATTGTATAAGTATTACAAATCAATTCTAAGAGATGGATACTGAAAATTATAATATTAAGATCTCTATAATTATTCTTTGGTTAAGACTTTCGCTCTCGTTATTAGAAGATAATCGGTTCGACATCCCGAGACAACCGAAGAGCCGCTGCTTTCTATAAGGTCGGCTGGAATATATAAAATACGCCGTGGTAGCAATGTCCTACAAATGAGATTTAACATTTTTAAATTTTAAACATTTAAATTTTTTTCAAATTTCAATAAATTTTAATTAAAAAACAAATTAATTTTTTTTAAAATTTCAATTGTTTTTTATTACTATGATTTTTTTTTTAATTTGTATACTCTGCTCCAGATTTTTATAGTTCTATATCATTATTTTGTATTACAAATTTTGTGATCTGTAAACAACGAAAATAAAGTTTATAAAATTTTTCAAATGCTGTTCTCTGGTCAGTTCTATTTTTATACATTTAAGATGTTTTTGATTTTAATTTAAAGTTGTTTACAGTATTATTTATATTGATGCTTATATATCCTGATTTATAGATCAATGATTTATAAACTATAGACAAAAGGGAGATCCCAAAAAGTTAAGCTGACTCGATCTACCTTATGTAACTTAATGAATGCAGCAAGATTCACTGTATTCTTTATAAATCCTTATTTTTTTAACAGGAGGTCCCAGTCAACTTGCAACTGTAAAAATTATATTACTGATTATGCAAACAAACCTAATCTACACAAAATAATGTAGTTAATATTGTTCCGGCTGATAAATTCATCATTGGGCCTCTGAATGTGATTATTTATTATTAGAAATTTAAAGTAAAAATTTTTACTGAATACAATTGGCATTTGGATCAAAATAAATTTAAATTTTCTGAAAAATTTTGTCTCATTATTTAGCGTTCCTTTCCTCATGGCGCCCGAGGAATGATGGACTCCAGAAACCATTTTCTGCTTTACCAGATTACATAAATTTACACAAGTTTACACCAGATTACACAAGGAAAACCTGGAGTAAAACTCCCAGCTCTCCTTCCCTAGGCCACGGCTGAGTCGCAAGGCCCTCTGCTACTCAACAAGTGAGTAAGCAATGGATGGACAGGTCGTAAACAAGATTGTCAGACGCATGGAACAGGCAATCAAACACAGGAAATATGTGGTGCTATGGGATCCAGGGCTAAGGAAAGAGAAGGGCTGGCCCAAATGCACTCCAGACACCGGAAATAGCCATTGATGACGCAGTCAGGCATTGAAGAAGAAAAAGCTGCCTGGTTTTTCTAAGCAAAATATTTATTTTTACTTTTAAATTCAATTATTTTTAATCAGAGTAAAGAGAATACAAATGCCTCTCAAATATTAAATAAATTTGCAATTATTAATTAACAAATCCTCAAAAATTATTATTAATTTTTCAAATTAGAATTAAGAAACAAATATAAAAATATATTTACCTGTTAGCATCTGTTTGTTTTGATTTTTTAACTATTGACCCATTTCTTGTTTATTTATTTATTTACTTGTTTGAGCTTTATTGTAGGACACTACAGCTGCATTTTTATTTAAATTCTAATTCGTATAAATGTTCTTAAGCAACAAAAATGTTTAATTGCCTTTCGATTTAATTTCTTTCGTTTTATTTTCTTCCGATTTAATTTCTTCCGTTTAATTATATTATTAATTAAAGAAATATAATTTCTTCCGATTTAATTTAAATGTGCTTTTTGATTTACAGTAAGAAAAAGAGTTTTTATTTCATTGAATTATGTTGCTAAAACATTTGCCTTTTAGTAAAATGTGTCACCATGAAATTTGCGAAAAATTATGTCCATTTATTTTATAGATTTATGCTTAGATCAGATTTATTTGTTGCAATTGAGCGTCAAATTAGCTGATGATCAGCATTTTTAATGAAATTGCTTAAAATATGATTATTAATATTCGGGCTTTGGCAGTTCCAGTTTTTATGTTTAGAATTAAATTCCCCAGCGATGAGGATTCTAGGTCCTAAGGAAAGCAGATGCTCTATTTCAAATGGGAAGTTTGGGTGGGTGTTCGGGGGTATGTAGATGGATGTTAGTATAAGGGGTTGTTCATGAGTGTTGTGTGGGGGAGGTAAATTTCAATTATTGTAGCTTCTAAGTATTGAAAATTTGGGGTAGTGATATGCTTGTGTATGAGGTGATTTTTAATTAAAAGTCCAGTCTCCCTCTTGGAAATTTTGGTGAGCAGTTTCTGGGTGCGTGTATGAATGTGTAGTTTGGAATGTAAAATTTTTCATTTTGTTTAAGAAAAGTTTCTTGTATGAGAATAATGTCTGGATTGTGTTCCTGTAAAAAAGTGATTAATTTATGTTTTTTGTTTTTAAACTTTGAGCATTCCATATGATTAGATTCAATTTGTAGATTATTCATAGATAAAACTATTGTTGAGGTTATTTACAAAGTTAATGAACTCTAACATTTTCATGGTTGGGTTTGTACGGGTTTCCATTTTTTTTTATTAAATTCCTGTAATTTATTTCCAAATATTTTCATTGATTGTTTTACAGAATTTTAAAATTTCTCCAAGATTGGAGAAAGCTGAAAAATTAAAATTTGTGGTATTATTGTTTGCATTTATGTTGTTTACTGTGTTTGATAAACTTGGAAATTCAATATTTTTGTTTCGGGTGACTTGTATACAACTTGTACCACTTCTTATTTTGTTGCTTTGGAAGGTGGGTTTGATTGTTTTAGAGGCCCTAGTTATAGTTAGCTGGGTGTGGTCCACCACAGTTAGCACATTGAGCAGGGGTTTCCCTGCTTTTTTCGACACTCTTTCATGTTGTGATCACCAACACATTTAAGGCATTTGTGTTTACAAAAACAGTTTGAGGAGCCATGGTTCCATGCCTGGCAATTAAAACATTGGTAGGCACCAGGTCTAGGTATGTATGCCTCTACAGAAACTATTATGGAACAAAGTTCCTCTATTTTATATTTATCTTCTAAATCGTTTGTTTTATTTAGCTGTACCTGAAATATTGGTAATTTAAATGGATCTTTTGATCGCCTAAGTTGGGTTATGTTGGCTACGTTAAAGTTGAGGGCTTCAAGATCCTCTTTTATTTCTTCAATTAGCATGTGAATGGGGAGTCCTTTGATGACAATTTTTACTGATTTTTCTACCAGTCCTGGGATGACAAAATAATCAACGTTATTTAATTGTAAATGTTGCGTGAGTTTTCTATGGGTGTCTGTTTTGTTGGATGTGACTTTAAGGTGTTCTCCTGAAGTTTTGATGTTTATGTTATATTTTTGTTTTTTCTTGTATTATTTTTATGAATCTTTTAAAACTCCCTGTACTTTTTTATTAATATTGGGGATATTTTAGGAGCCTCTAACTTATTTCTGTCTTGACTTTCTACATGAGAAGCGTGTTTGGGGGGGGGTGAAAGTTCGATGCTGTATTTTTGTATTAATTCGCTGTTTTTTTTGTTTTTTGTTTTTTTTTTTTTTTTTTTTTTTTTTTATTTTCTGGGTTTGTTGGTTTATTTACTTGGTTTACTATTTTATTTAATTCATCAAATTTATTTTGAACAGCTGTAGTCTGGATAATTACAGTTTTTCTTTGTTATTATGATTTTTTGTTATTTGGTATTTTGCTACTATTTTTGTGTTTGCATATTTTAAATTTTCCTTCAACATCTGTGGATGTTGTGTTACACATTTCATCTTTAGTTTTTTTTTTTTTTTTTTTTTTTTAAATCTACGTTTATTATTTCAAGGTCAGGATTTTGGGGATTAATTTCCTTATTTTTTTTTATTAATTTCTCCTTGAGTAGATGCTTGGTTGCTTATGTTATTACTATTATTTGAATTAGGTAATTTTAGCATTGCATTATCTTTTTAATTGTTTTGAGAAAGATTTTTATTAGAATTTTTGTTTACACACATTTTGGGTTTATTTAAATTTTTGGAAATCTTAGTATTACGCAAATATTTTCATGCACATGCACATTTTCTCACACACACATTTGGATTTTTTAAGTTTACATTAACATTAGGATCATTAATAAAGTTATTGTTATTTTTAATAAAAAAAATGTACCAGTTAAGGAAATCTCACTTACCTTTCAGTTTTTTTGGAGTTTTCCATATTTATTTCGATGCACGTATTGAGTCCGATGAGTTTCCTTGTGGAACAGTGTTTTTTTCGTTAATAATGTTCTCCATCATCTTTCTGGAATGAGAAATGCCCGTTTCAATAGTAATGATTTCAGAGTTTATTTGGAGGATTTTTATATTTATTTCCTCTTTTGTTGCATTATTGACAAAATTAAACAGTTCATCATTTATAATTTCGAGAAATTTCTCCGGAATTTCATTAATTTTGGAAAGTTCGAGCACTAAGCATCTCACAGTTCATTGACTCTTCGAGTCCTTTGTTTGGGGTCTTTACTAACCTGGACGACTCCATGACAGCAGATTTTTTTCCCTTAACGGGAACACTTGCCGACAAAGTCGGCTGAATATATCTACTTCCTGTAGTAGTCCGATTGGATTGAATCACTTTTTAAGAATAAAAACACAATTTTAAACTAAGAAAAATTTTCTTTGTTTACAAACAAAAATCAGCTGATCGATTCGACGTCCTTCCACTTCCGAAACTCGCATGATCCTCTAGCCGACACAACAAAGCGATTAGCCAGTCCTTCTCTGTTCGCTTGCCCTGGATGGGATCGGTGTCGAATTACATGGCGCTTTTCTTTGTAGGCGCAGAAAATTGTGGGATGGACTACCCAAAGAAAAGAGCTTTTTTCGGCGAGGGTTAGATGAGAAACCTGATTTCAGAAATAAGTTGCAGAACAGGCACTGAATATGGTGGCAATTAAACACTAGAAGTTGTGCTTTTTTTTATTTTTTTTTTAGGAAAGAGGGTGGAGCACTACAGGTGGACAATATAATTCGCATCTTATTTTTAAAATAATTACCATGTTCCCCGAAGAATGGGAAAGAGATTGGTGTCGCTTTTCAAAGCTGTCTTCGTGAAAATGATAGATGGACGACCCAAAGATAGCATTGTCAACCATTCTCCTGAGGGCTGTAAATTATCCGAGGATCCAGATTTAAGGGAGACGTTTTATTGCCCTGAATGCCGTCAAGCAATTAAGCGGCGAAGTGTGTCGGTTCTTTCTTCTGGTCAAGAAACTAGGGTGTAAATCAAGAACAACTCTGGTCTCAAATGGTTGCAAAAGGGATATTCATAAAAACTTTCCCATGCTAAGAATTTTGGAAAGAAAGTGGAAGATGTTAGCAGTAAAATATCTCAATATCTAATTTTGTTCCATAACGTTACTTTAAATTTTATAACAAATAAAAAAACTTTCAATATTTTTTATTTTATATTTCTGTAACTATATTAAAAATAAGATACTTTCAAATGAAAGAGTTTTGAAGAGAGAGAATTATGAATCCTTTAAAAATTACAAAAGGGTTTTATCATAAATTTTATTCTCTGTCGTGCGTGTTTTTTAGTTTAAAATCAGGCAAAATTTCTGGGGACAAACATGAAATATATGATAATATGTGACAATGTTATGTAAATTTTCCTGTTTTGAATATTCCGCATAATAAATTTATCTCTTTTCAGGTAAAACTCTTATTTGGAGAGGAAACTCTGTATAGGATACATAGTATTAAAATTATATATTGAGATGCAATTTTATTTTCGTTCATTTCTAAAATTTTAATTCTCAAAACCTCGATTGGTTTTGAGACTTAAAAACCATAGATACTATGATAACGAAGTTCTTAGTATTTTAAAAAAATATTCATCAATTTTGTATTGCAGATCATATTTTGTGTTTAGAAATTTTTTTTTTAACCTGTTTTCAAGAATCAAATTTATGATAGTATATTTTAATACTAATAATAACATTAGTGTATTAGTTTAACTGACCAATGGCGGAGGGGTTAGCGTCCTTAGCTTCGAAGCAGTAGGTCCTGAGTTCAAATTTGGTTCGGGCATGGATGTTTCGTTCTGTCTGTATATTTCTTTGTCCTTTGACTTTATGGGCAAAGATGGCAACCCACTTTGTTCTTCACTGTACAATTTGCCATCATCTTCGCTATTTCTGTGGTGCTATTTCTAAGATCAGCCTGACATTGGAAAAAAAAATTATACGAAAAATATAAATGTTTGAGATTTAGTTTTTTCATATATATATATATATATATATATATATATATATATTTATATATATATAATGTGAACTTTTCCCTCCCTCTCACGTCCTGACAGACGAATTGGCAGCCGCATGATTATCGCTCTGGCCTTTGACTTCAATTCAACCGTTCCTAGGTTCGAATACCACATTGGATTTGAATGTGCATAGAGATAACAATATCCTTTTAAATTGCCTAGACTAATTAGCTTTCGAGTGAATAAAATGATCATTGCGCGACAAACAAAGAAAGAGTCTTAGCAAACTGGTGTCCGAATGTTTGGCGTTCTGACATTCTGTTCAACAGTTAGTACGCTCGAATCCCTTATAAATTGCGGATGATTGTAGTAGCTCGGAATTGACTTTGAGTCGTAATTTCCTGTCTAATTAGGTGTTATTTTGAGTGACAAACAAATCAAATCCACGGCATTTCTATTTTCCCCAATGCCTATGTTAATCTGCCTTAACAGAAAAAAATAGCAGTTTTAGATTCGAATTGAAGAGTTTTTGTAAAATATTAAAACTTCAAAAATTTCTTTTATTTTCATTTTGATAACGCATCAACGTTTTTTTAAAATAAGGTGTGAGGGTGCGATGTACAGTGTGCTGTTCAATTATACAATGTTCTTTTACAGTAAAACATAAGACGTAGGTCCCGGTCTAATTAGCCCTCGCGTGCAAAAAATGACCGTTGAGCGACAAACAAACTCAGTGAAGCATAAATTACATACAGCTGTTGTGACAATAATCAGAAGCTAAATTTCATTCAAGGGCAGCCACATAGCCCTTGAGTGAAATTTTATTATTAATGGTATATCGCTTGTGAAAGATAGCATTAATCAAAACCTTTCTCTTATTATTGCATGTGTGTGTGTGTGTGTGTGTGAAAATATGATAATGAGGTTATAATTAACTTAATTGCCCCATTTTTTAACAGCAGTTGAAATCTGCATTCATTAATCAGCTAGACAATTTCAGTATCTAATTTAGATTGTTACCAATCTGTCAACGTGTAGCTTTAGTGAAACAAAAGTTAAACAAATTCAATTAATTTCAATAAATAGTGTTTGGTTTACCGTCTCCCAGTGGTTAAACTACTCCCTCCTGAGCGAAAAGTCCCATGAGCTACTGTTGGGAAACGGTAGATATAGCCTTTCTCCAACACGTCTTCGGAGTGAGTGCTTGAGAGTTTTCTACCTGTGTGACATGAGAATATGACCCTCTATCTATAAAAGATCCCCTATGAATTCGATTTACGAGATCTTCATTAAAATGCCCTACAACAGTCTTACGCTGCCCTCTACGTGGTTTCAAAATGATATGGAAAATATGTGCAATGTGATCTGCTCTTTGGAATGAAAGGTTGTGAGTTCAATTTAAGGTTTTGTTGAATGACCGCAAGGAAATGCTATACTTCTTCCTCGCACATTTATCGGAATAAGTGTTGGGCATTAGGAGTACTGCGTATTGTCTATGAAAAAACCATCTCGAATGGCAAAGGATAGTTGACTATTTGCTATTTGGTGTTTAATAAATAGGAAAGCAAAAGCTTTTAATTGCAATATACTATAAAATGTAAAAAATTTAATAATAAATGTTTTAAATAAATAAAAATTTTGATATAAAGTTTATATTTCCATTTTAATTTCATGTTAACAAAATTGCGATTTTTAAAGATTAACTAAATTACCGATTTGTACTGAAATAAATGATGTTAAAGATCATCTGTTGCTCATTAACAGCAACGTCCGAGCATCTTTCTTTTATCATAATGAACAAAAATTCAATATTTCTTTTTATCTCATTCAATAAAATATTTTTTTCCGCATTTTTTATTCATGACTCTTTCTTGTAATTTTCTTATAAAAAGGGTTCATCAAATTCTAGAATAGCTTGAAGTACAGTTTAGTAATTTTCCTGAAAGATGGAATAAAAATGCTTACATTTCATAAAAATCCCGTTATTTTAAATTAGAAATTTCTTATAATGGAATCAGTAATATCATTATACAAATTCGCGTGCGAAAATTTAGGGATTTAAGTAGAAACTTCATTTAACACATTTTATTTTACTTTGAATCACATTTTAAATAATGTAAATAAAAGCTATAAATTCACAAATTTCGTATGATAAAAAACAGAAAATAGAAATATAAAAAATAGTGAATACGAATGTCTATTCACACACACACACATTGATATAACACGTTTGAATTTTCAATTTAAATTTAATCACATGTTTAAATGCAGCAACTTTACTTAACTATAACAAAACAGGTGAATAAAAATAGAGTGTTCCAATTTGTAACTGAAGCAAATTCAATTAAATAAAATAATAACCCTTAATAAGTAGAAAATTTCATTTTAAATGTTCCTTTTCAGATTTCTTGAGAGATGGACCGCCCACAATTTTTCATTTCTCCTGCAATTTTCATAGCGAACCTCATCAAAGGCGTTGTTTCCGCCCTTGTAATTCGAAAAATTTTCCAGTACACTCAAAGTTAAGGAGTTTTAGCAGGATTTTTTTAGCATTATTATTCTTTTGTACATACCTCACAGTTTTACTTTTCAGGTATTTTTTTTATCAATTAAATGTGAATTATAGTAAAAATGCGTAAATTATAGTAGTGTGCTTGTGAATTATAGTAAAAATATTTCTAAGGGGGAATGGAGAAAAAATCAGAAAAGGAAATTTATAAACGCAGATATAGCTTATCCTGTGTAGGGAAATAACAATACATCAAAAATGTATGCAGGAGAAAATGATAATTTTTGGGAAAACGATGATAAAGTAAATGATAACAAATCAGTTACCATGAAGAAAGAGATTATAAATAAGGAATGAATCATAATAAATAGTAATCTGAAATTATATATATATATAAGCTATGCAAGATACATACATACATAGTGGTGCAGGCGAGCCCCGTGTTTGGAATACTCCTCAACTCCAGGAGCCTTGCAATTTTGAACTACAGTCAGGTGACGAGGTCACACCTGAGCTCTGGCACCCTTCTCTCCACATCCACGCCACATCAGTGGAAGGATTTTGGATGTCACTTATTAACGTGGACACGTCCCTAAACCACGGAGCTCCAGCAACCCAGTGAAGGAGAGTACAGCGTGGTCACCCTCCCAACCACTGCCTGCGGCAAATGATGCTTCCTGACGCCACTGGAGCTCTAAGCAAAATACCGTAGAACTCCGATTCTTCTATTCAAATCAAGAACCGGACCGTATTCGGATAATCGGAAATTCGGTTAGAAGGATTTCAAAAAATGGTTCCATTTTAATTAATTATTTTAAGTTTAAAATGGAAGAAAAATTATTCATTTTGAAAGAAAATGAATTAAATTAAAAAAGGCAACATTTTTACTTTTTAAAGTATTTACGTATTATATATATATATATATATATATATATATATATATATATATATATATATATATATATATACATCAATGCAGCATGTATGCATGTATGTACGGTGCTGTAACTGAAAGACATTGAACCTCTCGGAAAGAGTAAGTTGTATCACTGCCTTTATTCGTTTTCGAGCAACCAAGTTGCGCTTGCGTTTGACAGTGAGAACTTGCATATGATGGTAACTCTCGGAATAACACTTCATCTACTTCAAATCCGAAAGATGTTTCACAAATTGATGGCCCCATGTCTATTTCAACTTTCTTTTGCAATTTGAAATCCGGGATCGGACTCATAAGCCCATCTCTTTTGTTTTCAGCACTAACTTATGAACTTCCAGGAATTTTCTTAAGAATTATTCCGAATTCTTCAAGCGTCATTCTCATCTCTTCTCCCTTTTCTTACCTTACCCTTTCACGAGATTTTTCTCCTTTTCCGTCTCTTGTTCAGTCAAATAAATTTTTCTGAAATTATAAAATCGATGCAGATAACTGGAATACAACTACAAAATGATACATGAAAGCAGGATACGAAAAAAATTTCTATCAGAAAAATATCTCTTTAAAAATATACCATGTATTTGTAGAACTAGCTTGAATGCGTCGAAAAGTGTCAGACAAAAAAAAATTATAAGCATAATTACAAAAAAAAAAATCTTTAGTTGTCAGTGGCAGAAAAATATCCATGAACAAAATTTATATTAAGTTCAAAGTAATATATTGGTACAATTGCTCTCTGCTGAATGGAAGGTCGTGCGTTCGATCCTAGCTAACTGATGAATAAGGGGAGTTCTTCATTTTATTTTCGGTTTCTGCTTGGACATACTCAGTCTGGTAGGTTTAAAGTTTGTTCCCTTAGTCACCTAAAGGTCCGCAAAGCGGCAAACTTTATGAAAATTCATATTTCCTGAATTTGGAAATAAGAGGATTTTCATAAATCCAGTAATCATGAAAACTTTCTTTGCAGGAAAGACAGGTCAGTATTTAAAATCTTCTTTAGGTTCTTGATATCAATCATGCTGAGTTGTTGTTGCAACAACGTGCTTCCTGTGCCTAGGCCTGAGTTGGACTCTACCAGTTATATATATATATATATATATATATATATATATATATATATATATATATATATATATATATATATATATATATATATATATATATATATATATATATATATATATATATATATATATAGATATATATATATATAAACACTTGCCAGATAATTTGAATTTTATTTTGAGGGAAATTTTATTCGCAAACATTTATTTTTAATTTAATAATTATTGTGTCAAGTTGAGAAATAAAAATTTTGCACGAAAAATCTTGTGTAAATGACGAAAATATTTAATTATTTTTCTGATAGAATTATTCAAATATTATATTGGTCAGTTCCATTTTGATGTATTTGAGATTTTTTCCATTTTAGCTTAAAAGTTCTTTACCAAATAGATGTTTTTATGTAAGGAAGTTTCCAAAAAAAGGTAAACTTATGAGATACGAATTTAAATTAGTGAATGCAGCAATACTCATAATTGTCCTTATGTGAATCTTTTTACAGTCAAGTTACATGCCTAGGAAAAATTATAATTTTGATTAAGCAATAAACCAAATCTATTCAAAATATCTTAAATGTGGTTTCGGCTGATAAATTCATCAACAGGATCTCATTTTCTCTGGATGGGATTATTTATTATTTAGAAATTCAAAGTATAGGAAAAAAAATGTAAAAGATTGAAAGTACTGAGAGAGAAATATTATTTGACATGATATTTATTTTCTTATATAAACAATGTATTGTGTTAATATTTTATATCTTTTCTTATAAACAAAAAGTGAAATTTTAATCTTACTTTAGTTAATGTAATATAAAAAAATTTTCGTTGTGCCAAGAAAGGAAATATCATAAAACTGAAATATCCTAAATGAAAACTTGTTAGAATATAATTAAAGGAAATAAAAATTTTTAAAAGGTCTTTAAAACTATATATTTATATCTTCTTTAATAATCAGTAGAAAATACCTATAGAATACAAAAAATTTCGTTTCGATTAAAAGGAATGAATGTGTGTAAATTATTTCATATAACCCATTCCTTAATAAATTACATTTATAATTATTTTTATTAAGAATGTATAAATTATGTCATATTTTATTCACTGTAATTCCTATCAGACATCACAAAAATAGTAGACTGGAAAGTTAGTATCATGGATTTCGTCAGATTAATAAGGCTGCATTTTGCAATTGGACTACCCTAGGGAAACATCTAAATTATTAGCTTCTTAAACAACCATACAGTACATATTCTATACCCTCATTGAAAAGATTAATATATAAGGCTACATTTAGTTATTTAAGTACATAAATACATTCGACTGTGGTAAAGCTTCAACAATTTAAATCAGAATTATTACGAGTCAAAACTTTGGAAACATTCATTATAAAGAAAAAAATAATTAACGTTGCGAAAAAGTTGAGTCTTTTTAGCTGAAGAAAAGAAAAATATCAAAATTAATCAAATAACTTAAGAATACAATTTTCATGTCAATTTTATTTCCTAAAATTCATTTAAATGTGTTGATTTCATCAGAAAATTTATAAATTCATTTTTAATACCAAACAGCGTAATAGAAACATTGGTTGTTACTCAACAACGAAAACTTCTCTGGAAAATTACTGTGCATTTATAAGAATAAAAAAAAAAAACTCAGCGCTTTTATCTGAAGCATTGTTTATTCCCCGTAATCTAGAGTCACATGATTCTCGCCAGAACATTCCTGCTTAAATGTATCGCTTTATCGGCGCCTTTTGTTTACAGACTGACCGCCAAGAGAAGAAAGAAGGATAAGAAGCGATAACTACAGAAAAGAGCTGCATTTTTGGAATTGAAATGAAATGCAAAATTAATAACTTAAATTTACTTTCTTTTTTCCTTGTTAAATTTTAACGTGGTTACTAATGCTTCCCAAATCTGTTAGTTTAACTGTCACAAATTTTCGTCATTAATCGAATGACATTGTTTTGTTAATGAACAATGAACTTCATTGGAAAATTCAATAATTTTTCAAAATATTAAGTGTTGTCCTTAAAAAAAAATTATCGATTGTTTTTACAGTCCAAACTCAATGTTTATTTTCTTTTTTGTCACGAAAATATTTCTTTCTTCTCTCTACCACGTGTTCTTTACATTTACTTATTTAATACTGATTTTTAGACAGTGTAAATATTCCTTAACAAAGCTTTCAGTTTGAAATTTATATCAAATTGTTTATACTTAAAATTATTTAAAATCAAGTTTAAGCACTTTCAGGAGTAATTTTTTATTTACTTTGTAATTTTTTTTAAAAAATATATTCTTTTTCTCAACATTGAAAGATTAATGTATTAAATGATAATTTTTTGTATTGTTAAAGAACTCATTAAATGTTTCTTAGTAATTTTTTTTTACTAGTTACTTTATTTTATGTATAAAAGTATATTTTAGTTTAAAAGAAATAACTCGACAGAAACATAATTAAATAATGGAAACAGGCATAATCATTATTCTGCATTGTAAAATATTAAAAATTAAAAATCTCTTTGATTGTCCTAAAATTATTAACTGAACAAGGGAACCATTCTGTTGACATTTGTCGCGAGACAGTCATTTCACGAGGTCTATTACACTGGGATCTACAGTTTAAAGTAGTGTAAGTTACGTGTGTTAACTTAGCTAGTTTGCCATTAGAATTACTTTTACACATAGCCAGGTCAAGACGTTTTAATAAAAGACTGCAATTCAGTAACAGATAACAAATTTATTGAAAGTCGAGCGTAACCATTCTATGACCGATTTTGACGGTCGACGTATATCAACTGATCTATTTACTGTTCACACTCTTTTGGCGATTTTACATTTCTCATATTCAGCCAGACTGACCTTACAATTGACCTTAAATGTTTGTTTAAAATTTACATTTAGTTACACTAAATAATACAAATTTCTTTAATATAAGCATTGAAATATAGCTAAACAACACACAATGGCCATCAATTCGGGCTTGCTTTAATGATACTTCATTTCAATTTCTGTTGTCATTTTGTTAACACAATAAGCCAACCGCCATTTATTGTCCGATGTTTGTTGTAAAAGCAAGCGCACTAAAGCCACTAGAAATTGCATCGCAATGCACTTCCGTTTCAGCTTATGGGTTATAACGATCTAACACGGATTGACCTGTAAGGCTGTTTTTTAGTAATCGAAATGACTGTTTTTGCTCTTTCTCACTTGAAAGATTCTCCTTTTTTCTGGAGTCCTGATAAAGGATCTGCCTTTTGTGCATATTTTCCCACAAACCTCCGAAAATAGCCAATCAAGCCTAAAAATCTTTTACTGATCTGATTTTTCCCATCACCGGTTTTATTCTTTCTCTATTAACAACAAATCCTAAAATATCTACTTACTTTTTACCAAATTCATATTTTGACAATTTTAAAGTCAAATTAGCAGATATAAGTTTCTCAAAAACTTATTTTAATCGTTTAATCACATCAGTCAAAGTATCATCTAAATAACACAAAACTTTCTTATTTAACATAAGGGTAGCAATACTTCGTACATTAATTTTCGAAATTCTGATGGTGCATTTATGAAAACCAAAAATCACGCGTTCAAACTATTGTTTTATCTTGGGTGATAAAAGCGGTTTTTAATATAGCTTTCTTTGTTAACGATATTTGGAAATAACCATGAGATAAACCTAATGTCATAAAAATATTACATTCAAGATATTCTAATAAATCATCAATTCTGGGCGAAGGGAATTTATCTTTAAATTGTCTGATTACTTAATTTTCTGTAATCTACAACAGGTCTATCCTAGTGGCGGAGTGAGCAAAATTGCCGCCCGGGTAGATATCTTTTTTGGCGCCCCGTTGAAAAAAATAGTAATCCAATATAAATATTTGAATAAAATGTATTAAATAACGAGAGATATAACGATAATATAACGATATATAATACATTATAATAAATGTAGTATATAATTGTGTAATAAGATTATACAATATATAAATATTGTACCTACTATAAAATAATTGAAAATATATTAATTTAAAGTCTCAAGCAAAGCTTTAAATTTAAACAAAATTCAATTCTAGTTTATACAAAAAACACTTATATTGGATTTGGAAAAGTGTATTAGAATAATCGGACTTATATATGTGATTTAGAATTAATTATAAAAAGAAATTATTGACACTATTACAATTATTTTAAAAATAGATTTTTTAAGCATGAAATAATTCGTTACGTATCATAGATAAGAGCAGATATGTAATTATTTGCAATCTAATATATACTACACTATTCACATTTTTCTTGCTTTTGCTGATAACGTAAGCGAATTGATCAATTACGTTATCAAAGTTGATCATTTCAAAATTTTTTTTCTATACATAAGATTATTAAATCTTCAATACTTAAAATAAAAACCTAGACAGTTTTGACTCATGGTGGATCATAAATAAGTCAAAATTAATTTTAATTTGCTGAATGAACGTTCACAGCTTGCAATTGATGAAGAAATAATTAAAAATATTTGAATGGCAACCTCTTCTTCTCTCTGTCTTCACCGTTTGAGATAAGGCATGTTGAAAGATCTAACGTAGTTTTAGGTTTAATTTCTCTTTTCTAATGCTGAGTAACATCATTCAGTCCCACATTTCTCCATAGACTTCTGTTCCACGGAAATTTGTATGACAAAATTGACCCAAACTTTTACATTTGTTAAACACGGTGACTAAGCTCTCCCAAGGCAGAGGTTCGATTCTCAAGCTAGGTCAATTCAACCTTTCATCCTTTCAATGGGTTGATTAACTGAAGATCAATCATGGTTGGGAGCTAAAAACCGGGGATTTCTCTTTGGGCTGACCACCAAACTAGGACATATGCTTAGCATCGCACCTCAGAGCTCTCGGTAAAAAAACAGATATGTGCAATGTTGGCCTTGATCAGGATATTACAATTTCGAAGTCGAGATATTTATTTATCAATTAATTTTTAACTTTCAAGAAAATTTATTTTAATGATTTAGCATTTCCATAACAATGTCTTAAAAATTTTTAATGTATTTTTTTTAGCTTGTTAACCAAATGAAGAAACTAAATATTTTTATTCCCTATTAATTGTGCATTATCTTAGTTATGAAAGATTCTACAAATTTTTGATTATTAGGTGTTGAACATATTCTATAACTTACCCTAACAAATTTTCAAAAATTCTATAATATTACTAACTTCACATACTTTAGCTATTTATTGCAAAATAATAATTGGATAAGACTTTACACTCCTAAGTTAGGATCAACTCACCTGATTTTTCACAATGATATTTTTTTAAGCATTTCATTTACCACAGATAAACTAAAAATTTTTAATTCATTTTTATATTATTTAGAAAAATTCCAGTGAAAAAAACCAACTTTATAAGAAATTTCACATTTAAAAAATAGCTTTTTTCAAATTATATTATTCAGACCATTAATGTAAACCAAAATTATTTTCAATGTAAAAAATTTAAGTCACAAAACGTAATATAATTTATAATATTTCATTTCTATACCATAAAACCAATTTTTCTGATTCTAAAATTAGATCTTTGTCAATAAGTTTTCATCTGATTTCAGTTTAGATATCTAAATCATGCCATAGCATTATCAATGCAAATTCAAGATAAGCAACGAAACGCTAATATAGACAACAAAAATATTTTGCAAATTTCTTAAATCAAAACACACAAATTCAAGTAAAATTATGTATAGTTAATATAATCAGAAAAATTTTCAACCAAACAATATATATTATATTATTAAAAACTATATTTTTCTCCAAACTAATGCATGCCATAATGTTCTTTCAAGTTTTTCATTGATTCAAATTATTATCAAGAATTACAAGTGCTGAGATAACTCTAAAGATGTAGTGCTGTCCCACCCGAAGGTATTCAGCAAAAGCACGTTGGATAGCAATCCTGGACATGAGCAAGTACCGAGGAGGTCACTGGCACAAATGTCCAAAGTGACACACAAGGCCCGAAGGCAAAGGTTCCTAGATTGGATCTATCGAGACTTGTCCTCAGGAAGGGGCCAACAGGCCTTTATTGAAAACAAGAAATGGAATACAGGTTACATAAGAAAACAGGATATATACAAATATACAATATACAAAATATACAGTGAGGGTTAGATGTCCATCTGTTTAATTAATTCTGTTTGCAGGATTTCTCTGACTCCGGCCCTGAACCTCTTGCTCTGGATGAGGTGCTGGAGTCCTGACGGGGAGAAGTTTGCTGGGAAGGTTCTCCTTCTAATGTCTTTGTATTGTTGACAATGAAATATAGTATGCTCTGGATCATGTGGCTCGTTGTCGAAGGGGCATGTAGCTGTTTTCCCATGGAACCTGTGCTGATAGGTTCCAAATGCCCCGTGTCCCGTGAGGAGTTGGTTAACAAAGAAGTCACCTTGTAGTCGCTTCCTGCTGACTGTGGGAAAGATTTTGTGGAGTCTCCTTGTTTTGGACGAGGAATTCCAGAGGGATTGCCAAGTCGAGTTGATGTGGTCTTGTGTCATGGTCTTCAGTTGTTGTTTGCTGAGTTTAACAACGTCATCAACGGTGTTGAATGTTGTGGCTTCCTTAGCAGCTAAGTCCGCTGCTTCATTTTCTGCGATGCCAATATGTGCCTTCACCCAGTGGAAGGTGAACATGGTCCTATTTGGAAGAAAGATGTCTCTGATGTTGTGAAGGGTGTCACTGGAGAGTTCTCTCCCCGTGAGGGCCACCAGAACTGACCTAGAGTCTGTGTGGATGTGGCATGCTGGGAGCTTTTGATTGATGGCATGTCTCATAGTGTGGAGGATGGCAGTGGCTTCCGCTTCAAAGACTGAGGCGTTGTCGTTCAATCTCTTTTGGATGGTGTGTGTTAAGTTTCCATTTTGGTATATGAGGGAGGCACATCCAACTTTGTCGTTGATGCGGGATCCGTCAGTGTATGCGTAATACCCTAGGTGTTTGCTTTCCATATCCCATGAGATGCCCAGGTGGGTCCAAGGGGGGGAGTGGAGGAGGTGTCTAGTCCAGGCGTTAGTCTCATTCCAGAGGGAATTCTGGATTTGGGCAGGGGTACCATAGTTCCAGAGTTCGAAACACAGCTGGTTAGTTTGAGCTTTAAGGTGGATAGGAGGGGTTCCAGCCAGTATGAAGAGGGCATCAGTAGAAGTGGTTTTGTAGGCCTTAGTCACCTTGAGCAGTGCAATTCTTTGGATCTGCATCAGCTTTGCGTTGATTTTGACCGTGTTGGAATACCAGGCTGGGCTTCCATAGAGGATGATGCTCTCAATGACGCTTGTGTAAATTAATTTGAGGATGGGTGGTTGAAGTCCCCATGTGGCACGAGTCAGTCTAGCTATCTTGTTTTGGAGGCAGTCGACTTTCTCCTTGACAGCGTTCAGGTGGCAACTCCATGTGAGCTTGGGGTCAAGTGTGACTCCAAGGTATTTTAACTCGTTGGTATATTTTATTTTGTTCCCGGAGATAGAGATTCCAGGGCGTCTAGTTATATCTTTGTGTGGCACGAAGATTGTGTATTCACATTTGTGTATACTAAGTGTCAGGTGGAATCTAGAGGTCCAGTCTTGTACAAGTTTTAGTGGTCTGATGGCTTGTTTGGTAAACTTAAAATAGGAGCTGTTGGAGAGAAGGATGGCGAAGTCGTCAGCAAAGGCTTGGCAGTGGACAGATGTCCCGAAGTCTTTTGTGAGGAGCTCGTTGGCTATTAAGAGCCAGAGGAACGGTCCGAGGCAGGAGCCCTGGGGGATTCCAATGTCGAACTTGCAATGTTCTCCAGAATCGTTGATGTAGGTTCTGCGATCCAGGAAGGAGCAAACCATCTGGAACAAATTGGGAGGAGTGTGGAACTGTTGGAGTAGAAGCAGGATGTCTCTCCATCTGGCACTGTTGAAAGCATTCTTGATATCTAATGAGATTAGACAGGTGAATTGCTTTCTCTGTTTGTTGTGATTGATTCTGCGGATTAGTTCTCGTAGCGCATCATTGGTGCTTTTGCCTCTAAGGAAGCCATATTGGTAAGGATCAAGTAGTTGGTGGTGCTGGAAATGGTAGTTGAGTCTCTTCATCAGGAGCTTGTCCAGAATCTTGCCCCACACAGGCAAGAGACAGATGGGTCGATATGATTCTCGGAGGGATCTGTCTTTTCCTTCTTTAGGGATCAAGATAACCTTTGCGACTTTCCAATAGTCAGGAAAGATACCTTGGTGGATACAGGTGTTGAGGACTCCCTGGAACCATTCTTTGCAACAGAAGAATAGTTCTTTGTAGACGTCCAGGCATACTTCGTTGAAACCAGGCGCTTTATTTGGGTCCATCTCATTGATAGTCTCCTCAATTTCAGAAATAGAGAAGTCGGGTTGGCATGTTAGAGACTGATCCAGGGCAAAGTTGTTTGCTGGATTTCCAATGAATGGGAAGTGGAATTTCAGGATGGCGTTAGTGGACTCTGTCGTGTCGGCAGCAAGTTCGCCATTTTCAAGGAGGACCAGGTCTTTAATTTTTGTGCGTCTGGCTTTGTCGCGTACAATCTTGTAGTGGCTTCCAAAGGCATTCGAGTTAGTTATGCTTTCCAGGTAGCATTTGAAGGCTTTCTTCTTGGTTTCCAAGACCATCTTCCGATAGGAGGAGGCAGCAAACTTGAAGTCTGCTTTTTTCTTGGTTCTAGTGACTGGATCGCTCTCCCTCTGGAAACGTCTTCTCAGCGCTCTCACTCTGCTGCGTTCTATGGTGAGTGCTTGCGTCCACCAGTAGTTGGTTTGTTTGCGTTTCTGGACTCTCTTTCTGTGCTGTTTGCAAAGTTCCAGTATTCTGTCCTCGATGTCGTTGATAGAAAGGTTGATGTTGGAAAGTTCATCCAGGGGGAAATCATCCACTAAGCCTGGGAGACTTTCCTTAAAGTTGTTCCAGTTGAGGTTCTGGGAGTTCCAGCGCAGGACAGGAGCTTCTCTGCTTTTCCAATACCGTATTGGAACGTCATGAGATTATGGTCACTACCTGTGTGATGATCCAAAATGGTCCAATGGTTAATCTCGCTGTTGCTGAGATTTTTGGTGATTAACAAATCAATCCAGCTCTCTCCCAAGGTGCTGGAGTAGGACGGAAGACTATCTGAATTATTCTCGATGATGAGGGAGTGCCTTGCGGCAAATTCGATGACTGCATCTCCTCTGTGATCCGATGGCCGAGGGCTCCAGGTGGAGGATTTGGCATTGAGGTCTCCCATGATTATCCATTTGTCATCACTGAACTTAGAGAGGAGACTGTCCAGAGGTCTAAGGGAGTCAAGAAGTCGTCTGGATGGAGGGCTATAGAGTGAACAAACAAAAAGTTTATAGTCGTTGATTTTAATGCTTACCACAATGATCTCTTCGTCAGAGAAGACTGGGCTGAAGATGAGTGACTTTTTGGCAATGATGGCTGCTTTAAAATCTTTAGAAGGAATGATATTGTAGCTTAGAGGAAATCCAGTGATGGAGTTTTGGTAGGTGAATGGATCGTTTATTGAAGAAATATCTATATTAAATTCGCCGAGGTCTTGTGAGTGCAGGAGATTCGCAGCTCGGCAATGGTTCAAGTTGATATGGGAGCACTTTAGTTGTTTGGAGTGGAGAGAATTATCCATAGAAGGTCTTTGAAAGTAAGTTGTTAGTCTCCTTTTCTAGAACAAAGCAGGACTTACTCCTGGCATCATGCTTTGTGTTCACTTTTCTTTTCCCTCTTTTATTGAATGCTTCACAGTTGCAGCACTTAGGCTCATTCTGGCAGTCTTGGCGAAGATGATTCCCTCCGCACCGACTGCATGTTTCCTCACCCTTGCAGTCCTTCGCTAAGTGTCCAAATCTAAGGCACTTGAAGCATTGAGTAACTCTCACGTACTCCTTGAAACTCACACTGTTCCATCCAACGAAGAGTCTGCGCTTGTTTTTGATAGCCTGGAATCCCTCTCCGTCGATGGTGAGTACCCAGTTGTTTCCCGTTCTTCCTTTGTAGTTGAAGGCAGCAACCAGTTCGATTTTTTCGTCAAGTCCATTCTGCTCCTTCACCAGATCAGCTAACTCTTCTTTCTTTATGTCTTTATCGACATCAAACAGGAGGATGCGCGGCTTCCGCATCGCCGGCTTTCTCACGTTAACTGTCTCCTTAATTGTTTGGATCTTACCAATTTCTTGGATGAATTTTTCCAAGTCTTCGGAGCCTTTGGTTTCGATGATAACCCCTCCTTTACGTACTGGTCTCATCCGGGTGATGTTTACTCCTGCAGAAACCGGGTTGAAGCTTTTCTTCAACAGGTTCTTAGTGTCGTCAGAGGACTGCTCTTTGTTGGGATAAATCACCACGACGTTATCCTTCCTCTGCCTAGACTTGTCACGTCTAGTCTTGGATCGGCTGGCCTCGCGCTGTTTCCTCTGCATGGGAGTCTGCTTCTGGGCTCTCTTCCTTGTTCCTGCTGTTGCCACTTCAGCATAGGATTTGGGGTGAGGGTTAGTGTGGGCAAGGGCCCTGTTCTCTCCTTCCAGCTGGGCATTCTTTTCCACAGTGGAGATGGCTATCTGGAGGATCTCGCTGATTCCGGTTCGGATGCGTTGTTGCATCGATTGGCTGAGTTTGCTGCTGGCTATGGTCACTATAAGTTCGTGTTCAATCTCCAGCAAGCGCATTGTATCGGACTTGGGTTCCGATGAGGAATTTTCAGGAGGAGGTAGGAGATCCCCTAAAGGGGTCTCACCCTCTTTACTCATTATAAGCTAGGAACCTAGAAAAAAGAAACAAAATGTCCCAAACCGCCTGCGTTAGCCGTCAACAAAAGTTAACGTTTCCAGGAGGCACCACGTGGATGTGCAAGTCGGTATGAAAAGAGCACTATGAATGATATTGGCGTTACTCAAAGTAGCGTTAAGACGCACAGTTTAGTACGCTTCTCCGGATAGATTCTGGGCCGTTGTCCGGGTATGTATCACTCTGTTAAATAACAATAGTACTCGCATGGGACTGCCTCCCCAAGTGCTGAGATAAAAAAAAAATATATTTAAATGTTAAACGCCTAATTTTATTTAAAGAAATTTTCTCAATCAGTTATCACAGTAGTAAAAATTTTCTTCGTATTTTTAAGGCATTTAATAAAACTGCTTATTTAACTTATTAAAATATATTTTATTATTAAAATAAGTGCTAATTTTTATTGAAATCAAAATTTATTTCGATTAAGA
Organism: Latrodectus elegans; assembly: GCA_030067965.1. NCBI lineage: Eukaryota > Metazoa > Arthropoda > Arachnida > Araneae > Theridiidae > Latrodectus > Latrodectus elegans. The sequence continues at coordinate 11,685,803 of CM057816.1, forward strand.
ATAATTTTAGAAGTACTATTCATGCAATGTCAAAGATTTTTCTTTCAATGAATTTATATCATTTAAAGAAGATCTTATTTTTAAAATTTTACAATGTAGAATGAGAAATATGTACGATTTCTTAATAAATTTCTGGAGTCAATTTTTCAAGTTAAAAGAGATTTGTTTTTATATAAGTTGAACTAATTAATTAAGAAATATATTCTGTATATTTAAGCACATAATAAAGGAAAACATAAACATTTAAAAGGAAAAAGACATTTACAAAAAGAAAAAAAAAACTTTATAGATTTTTAACTTCTATCATTTGAAAAAAAGAATTTTTCAGCATAAGGTGCTAATGTAAAACCGACAAAATTACGAGTCAAATAAAAGTTTTTTCCGCAAATATAAGCATTTAAAAAAAAAAAAAACATAAAATAAATTACTTTTAAATTAATAGTTTTTAACCAATAAGTAATTTAATATTTAATTTTCAAAACTCTTCAAGCATATTTTAATAAATATTTATAGAGGCAAAAATATGAAATAAATATTCAAATCAAAGGAATACATAATAGACAGAAAATACAACTTGCGACAATAATATTTTAAACGTCGAAACGCCAGATTTCCAAAAGTTTGCATTTTTGTTTTTGATGAAGCTATGTTCGGGAACAAACGAAATACTAACCGTGTGAACTATAAAAAGGAAAGAAAGTATATGAGTTTTTCTAGAATTTTGAGGTATATAGTTCTCGACCTTCTCCATTTCGATTCCAGGAAAACAATTCCCTACGCGGCAGAATGTATTGCTATTTCCCCCGTTTCTTTGAAGGTCAGTCTGGTGCCGAGTACCATGGGGGAAGTTTCCTTCCTCCATCCCGGACACAATATTTTAGACAAAGAGGGCCGCTAATAAGAAACACGTTTCAGCAGGAATTTTCTCACGAGTATAACGGGACACTGGGCTAAAATGCTACAAAAAAGCCTGAGATAAAAATACAAGGAAGTTTTTATTTTTATTTTGGGACAATGGATAATATAATTTCCCAAAGTCTCAATAACAACTGAAACTAATCTTTCTATATCGCTTCTTGATAATTGAAGTAAAATTAGATTTTTCTGTATCTATTAGCACATTTAAATTCTTACAAGTTTCCATTATAGTATTTCAGTTATCTATATATGAAATTTTCTTTTTTTGTGAATAATTTTTTATTATATTCAGAATAAGATTAAGTTTTCACATTTTTTATCATAAAAGGAAGTTAAAAATATTAATGAAATACTGCTTGTTAAATAAAAGGCTTTAATCTGTTATGAGAAATTAAAAAAAGCACGTCAAATAATATTTCAAAACATTGAAATTTCGGCAAAATATTTTTAATTTTTTAATAATTATAACATTCAGAAAGGAAATAATATTCATTGAACCCCTTTTTTTGAGTAAAGCAAACTTATTTGTTGTTTTAATATTATTATGACTTTTTTTAGTAGCATAACTTGACTTAGATAACCAGTATAACAATTAGGACTCATAAAGGGCATTGAGAATCTTGGCGTATTCACAAAATTAAATAAGTGGCTTTCATGAACTTACTCTTCTGTAATATTGTTAATTTTCCTACGTTAATAGATCCAAAAATTACCATATAGCATTAACACAAATAATTTCGCCAATAACTTTATACTAAAATAAAAACATATCATATGCATTAAAATGGAACTGACCAATTTAATATTCTAGAAATTTCATATGAAAAAAATTAAGATATATTTTCATTATTTACACATTTACAAGATTTGTAGTACAAAACAATAGTATCACAACCTTTGAGCAAAGTATGAAACTTTAAAAGGAAAGGATTAAAAAATTCAAAACCGATAATCTAATTGATTAAGAAATAAAAATCGAAAGCATGGTTTAATAAACATAATTTTTAAAGGGAACTATTTATGCAAAATTATTGAAATATAAGAGTAAAAGTTTCGTTTATGTGCAGCTCTTCCTGATATTTTTTTTAACAACAACTTTTTATTTTTATTTTTTTCCAAATATGATTCTGTGCTGTAGCTTTATTTTTCCGTGGACATGACACAATAATTATAAAATGCAAAGTTTATTTCACGGAATAAAATGAATATTGTAATAAAACTAAGATTGAAATTTTCTGAAAAATTTTGTCTATCTTTGAAATGATTTGGTGCCCATCTGCAAGCTGCGCCTCGGTGTAATACCCCCCCCCCCCGTCACTACGCCTCTGGCCTATCCTCGCTAGTTTTTTTTCGAACAAACAAACTGGACTGGTATAAGGTATTCTTATTTCGAGAACTACACAACTTTGACACAAGGGTCCCAATGCTTCATACATTAACAAAATCATACATAACTTCATACAAAACATATGTTGTTTTCTTTCCATTCTTTAAGAAAATTTTTAAATGAATTCTTTTCAGCTACATTTGTTTTGCAGAGACGTAAACAAACTGGTTTATTTCCTGGAACCTCACTAATTTCCATCTTAGTTAATGTAGTACATTTTAACTCACTTATATTCATGACAAAACAATCCCTATAATCATTAATTTCACAACTTCCAACTTTTTATCAAAAGAAATATTTATATCAAATTTGACATCTTCTATTTGAATTCCGCATTTATCTTTATTCACTGTGTACACTGTATTTTCAGTTGCATTGCAAAAATTGTCAAATGGAAGATTATATTCAGAATTTAAATTCTAGTCTTGTGATATATCGGTTACCCTAGTAAAAGACATTGATTTTTCTTTTAACTTGATGTCAAAAGAGACGTTATTCATAAAAGGAATTTTATAATTTTTTATTTAAAAAAAAAGAATCAAATATTTTTTCTTTTTTCTTCTAATAATACAAGACCGTTTTTCAAGGAAATTCTATTCGAATACCAGCTGTCCAATTTGGAGTCAATTCGGGCAAACGCGATACCTGTTTTGTCTAGCCTCTTCCTACAATCAGGTCAAACGCAAAGTCATCATATACTACAAATAATTCAAGTGTTTCTCTGACGTCATCGATTTTTATGCAACCGATTTTTTAATTGAAGAAATGCTCGATCCCGTATCTGTTAAGCAATTTATCGAATTATCAGAGTTATTTAATTTTGCTTCTTTTATATAAGCATTTAAAGGCGAAAATTTTTCAACACACTACCGTCAAACTATTTACATATATCTTTGTTTTTCGATCAATGCCATTAGTTATGTCCAGTCTCCCTAAATTCTCGTCAAATTTAACTTTTTCTTTGTTTAGAAATATGCCCACAATCTTTTCATTTAATGCTCTTTTTATCACTTGTAGAGTTAAAATTCGTGTTTCGTTATTCTTTCGAATATATAAAAACCCTTATTCTTAGTAAACTTTTTTAATTCGCGGCATTTTCTCATATTTCACTTTCGAAATTTTCATTTTCAGGCCATCACTAAATTTGTTTACACTATTATCAAAATAAGGTCTTTTCCCAATAAACTTCATATTTTTATTTTCAACACAAGATTTCATACCGATTCTAACATTCTCGTATGAATCTAATTTTTCCGGATTAGTGAAGTTATTCCATTTATCTATGAAGTGATTAGGAATGGTAAAAGAAACACTTTTCTTTAATTGTTCCGTAACAACGAAGTCCTTAAGTTCTAAATTTGTAATTTTAAGACCATCTAACCATTCATTAAAATAATTTCATAACTCAAAAGTAAAATCTTTCCATGTGTTTTTAGTTATGCGAGATTGTTCATGAGTTTAAATCTCTGAACTAAATTCTTTCTTACTAAATTTCTGACTAAATTCTTCTGCACTTAGTTTAATCTCTTTAATAAAACTTCTTATTAAAAAGACTTAAACTAAGTGCATAAACAAACTTAGAGGATTTTCCATTAGAATTACTTTTACACATAGCCAGGTTAGGAAATTGTGATAAAAGACTTTAGTTCTGTGACAAATAACAAATTTATTGAAAATCCAGCTTAACCATTTTATGATCGATTCTGAGGGTTGTCCTCTAGCGGCGATTTTACATTTCTCACAACAGATACCCAGTCACAACAAACATACAAACGGGCGGTGGGATTCGAACACATGAACAGTTGAATCGCAAACAAAAGCGCTAACCATTCAGTTGCCATGGTGTAAAACATAGTAAATAACTCAGAATAAAAATAAGCTCTAATTTTAGTAAGGAAATACTCCAAAATCTTAAGAAATAAACTTATTAAACATAAGTTGAAATTTTAAATCGGTAAAACAACCGATTGAGAAAATTTCGTAAATTAATATTATGAGATATGAATCTCAAAAGTTCATACCTGAACACCTGTAATATCTGGTTTGTTTGTTTCTTAAAACGCTCATTTTATACACATGGTACCCTGTTCGGATTTTAAATGCAGTTCTCTCCCCCTTTTTTGTCCTCGAGGGAAGAAAGGACAAAAGATTGATTAAAAAAAAATACCAATTGACCAGAGTAGTTCAAATGACCCCAGCCACTTTGTGCGCTATTGGTTCTGTGATGTAGATATGATAAATATATATTCCTTCTAAAAATGAAGTCTTGATTCGGTACATCCCACGCTACACCGACTACAACCCGTAAATTATTTAGTTTCATGATGTCATTTGGTGGAGATGTTTTTCCAAGTACGAGAATCACATTCCAAATTATTTTGATTACTTACTTACTTACTTGCACGCACGCACACACACACACACATATAGGTATATATATATATATATATATATATATATATATATATATATATATATATATATACCACTGTGACGTGTGGTAGGTTTTCATTTAGGGTGTGCTGAGAACAACAATAATCATGAAATCATAAAAATGCACATTAAAATCTTTTACTTTTTATTATTCATTTGCACCTAAAATCCATACATCTATCTGTATTATTAACAAAATCATCAATTAAATAATAAAAAAACTCTGGTTTTTACTGTAATATGTGCAACATTTCTTTTTCTATTGTTATTAGAGATGAATTGCTTAATCTATCCTGGCTTATTGTATTGGGTGCATAATTTTTTACTATTTTCAATGTTGAAAATGATCTCTCCACCGAAGCAGTAGCAAATGGAATTGTACAAAATAAATGTGCCAATTTATTTACTTCTTTTAGGGCATCCGTAAAGTCATTCAGCATTATATGCTGAACGAGTTTCTATAAATTAGTTTAGTGATATGACTCACTACAATAAAGAACGTATAATTCATTTGCAAGCTTTACACAATCGAAATGTTATGCATAAGCATTCTTTAACGAAGTAAGGCATTCATCCAGAAATTTACTTCGATATTTCTTAAAAAAAATATAATTCAATAGTTCAAAAAACTTGAACGAATTTAATTTTTTAAAACGGATATCTAACCGACAATAAATAGCCTCCATTATTTCATAATATAAATTTTTAAAATGTTGGACCACACTTGAGTTTTTAATTTTACACGACGATTTTTAAATTTATTGTGTGTGTAGTGAACTTTTTTATTTTTTATCTATATTTTTTATATTTTTCTATAAGTATAGCTATAAGATATAATTATATGTATATTTATAGATATTTCATAGTTCACACCATTTCTATAATTTTAAATCTTTGTCTCAAAAATAGTCTTAAAATTTATTGAGTTTCTTATAAGCATTTGTATGTTGAGTTTGGATGCAGAATAAATTTGAAGATTTCTACAAGACCTAATAAATTCCGTATCCTCATAACTTTATAATATATATATATATATATATATATATATATATATATATATATATATATATATATATATATATATTTCTGCATGCTTAATTGTTCTCAAAATAAATCTAGAAACGAGCTTTGGCGCCATCTAGACCAGATCTTCCAGGACCAGCCACACCAAAAATAAATAATTCCCAACTCAGTAGAGGTGAATTTAAAACCCTTAACCTGCTATCCCGAGTTAATTCGGGCAAAAAATTCAGTGTGTTTACCAGCTATCTTGAGTCCCTTGATAGGGACAACTAGCTTCACTGCAATGCTTTAAGCTCAACCCTCCAGAATTGACGGATTGCCGTGAAATCGTGGCTTTGGAACTCATTTACTGATCGGTTACGGTTGACTTAACTAATGCAAATATAAAAAAATTGAAAGTATTGGGAGATGTTTTCATGCAGTTTTCAGAATCCTCTGTTTAAAGGAAACAACAGATTTATAATTACATTTTACTTTTCTATATTTATTCGCATTTAGATTTTCACAGTTAAAGACTATCTAGTTATTGCAATTAGTAAGCAACGTATAAAATATTTATTTTCTGTAAGTGAGGTATCAAACAGATATCACTTAACCGCAATAGGGATTATCCCCCTCCCCCAGCTCACTACCTAATTTCTGAAAGCATGTTTCGACGCAGATTTTCCCCGCATATGTGGTCAGTTTGCCTTTCTCACACTGTTATGTCTGTAAAATCCCAGGACTAGGGAAAAATAATGTCTAGCTCAAATTCTTCTGCAATCTAACGAAGGAAATGCCTGTAGGTGACGTCATCCAGCATTGAGGGAAAATTATCCCGAAGAGCTTCCTAATCAAAAGAGCACTGATGCTCCGAGATTCCGTGAAGAAATAGTTATTTTATTTACTTTTAAGAGTTTGGCTTTCTTTTTTTTAATCATAATAAAGAGAAAATATGCAGATGGATAAAAATTAACCAATTTTGATGTTATTAGGTCTATCGGAAAGTTCTGTCCATTTTTGGAATAAAACAAAATAAAATTTTTTCGTCAATAAACTTTATTAAATAATATAATTGCCATTACTATTAATGACTTCTTGCCAGCTAAAGGGCAATTTGTATCGTTAAGTTCTGAAAAATGTTTCATCATTTCATGCAAAAAATTGAAACAGTGCTTCATTGATATCTTCATTTTTGAATTTTTTGCCGTTCAAAAAATTCTGTAGCGATAGAATTTCCCAGCCTATTTCTGTAATTTTTGAAGAACTCTTCTCTTAGTCTCTTTCTTGAACTGTTATTTGTCATTACATAGTCGTCCTCTTTTCTTGGACTGTCCCCTTTAAATTATCAGTTGTTAACAATACTTTTACGAATTAAGCTTTGCGTTCAATTTTTAATTCTCATAATGTAATTCAAATGTTCAACCATATACACAACTTCAGAATATTCTTATTCAGAATCAAATTTGTTTTAGATTTGGAAATGTGTCGGTTCTTTTTTCTGGCCAAGATGCTAGTGTGTACACTGTAAACCAGGGATGGGCAAACTTTTTCTGCCAAAAATCAGAAAAAATCTTTTTAAACCAAGATAATTTTTTCTAAAATTTTAAAAACAACACACAAGTTTTACAATTTAAATATGTTGATGAGATGAGTGAAATTGCGATTTTTCTTGTAAAAGTTCTTTATATTGAGTTTCGAAGTGAGATGTACTGATTCTAATAAGAAGAAACTGAATTCTTACCTGTCAGTCTACTTCTGAAATGATTCTTTTTAAGGTTCATTGTTGAAAACACTTATCATATATAATATGAAGCAAACATAGAATTGATTTTTTGGACACGTGAGATATTAAATTTTGGAAAGCTTACTTTCGATAATGATTTGTAAAACTCTAACTGTGGCATATTGAGAAATAGCTGCTTGAGATGATTGATTGCAACTCTATTAATTCTAGCTGAAAATCTGACCTCGCTGCTTCACAATTTACGTTGAAAGGCATGGTAAAAATATCCAATTCTGTTTGAAGGGCATTGAAATCTTGAAATTTGCGTTCGAACTCAAAATTAAGTTTTTTCAAGTCATCTTCATTATTCTTAAGTTGCTCTTTATTTACTAAGGATATTGAATTTAACCTCGGGAATTGAGAGAAGGCGTTCTTGCATGGCAAACAGATTAAATTTTAGTTTAAAAGCATTGAGATGAGCCCAGATATCGTCGATAAATTAATTTTTTCCTTGAATCTTGACATTCAAGTTGCTCATATGACGAAGATCTGTGAAAAATGCGAAGTCCGTAAGACATTCTGTATCTTCTAACATTTCGAGCTCCACAGAACAGTGTTTCTCATGGAAGAAGAACGACACAATGTCGTCTTTCAGCTGCCAAATTCACTCGAAAACACATCCTGCACTAAGTCACCTTACTTTCGTGTAATACAGTACATCAGAGTATGCAGATTACACGGACGTGAACAAAAATAGACAAAATAAAAATTCTATTTATGTGGGCCACATAAAACCTTCCGGCGGGCCGTAGTTTGCCCATGCCTGCTGTAAACCAAGAATAACTCTGGTCTCCAATGGTTACAGGTATTTGTGTGAAAAAAAGAGATATTTATAAAAACTTTCCCATGCTTAGAATTTTTGAAAGAAAATGAAAGATATTAACAATATATCTCAGTATCTAATTTTATTTCATAATGTTACATTAAATTTTATAATAAATAAAAAAACTTGGAACGTTTTTGTTCTTATGTTTCTATAACTATATTAAAAAAGATGCTTACAAATGAAAGAGTTTTAAAGAATTAAATCTTCAAAAAAGATACTGAAATGGTATTGTAGTATTATTTGATTCCATCCTGTGGGTGATTCTTAATTTAAAACCTGGCAAAATTTCAGGGGACAAGCAAATAACAGGTGATAATATGTGACAATATTATATAAATTTTCCTATTTCGAATATTCAACATATTAAATTTAATTCGTTACAGCAAAAACTGTATTTGCAAACCTCTCTCTGTATATAGAGATGATACATTGTGTAAAGAATATAGATTGAGATGCGATTTTATTTTCGTTCATTTCTAAAATTCTAATTCTCAAAACCAATCCCTCGATTAGTTTCGAGACATAACAACCATAGGTGCTATGACAACGAAGTTCTTAGTATTTAAAAAAATATATTCAATTTTGTATTACAGATCAGATTTTGTGTTTGGAAAATTTTTCAACCTGTTTTCAACTACCAAATTTTATAGTATTTTTAGTACTAATAACATTTGTATATACGAGTTTAACCAATTGACGGCGGAATGGTTAGCATCCTTAGCTTCGAAGCAGTAGGTCCAGGATTCAAATCTGGTTCGGGTTGGGATATACCGTTCTTTTTGTGTATTTTTTTTATCCTTTCACTTTCGGGGGGAAGATAGCACACACCCACTTTGTGCCCCACTGTACAATTTGCCATCATCTTCGCCCCTTGTAGTGCAGAATGGATTAATTTTAAGATCAGCTCGGCACTGAGAAAAAAAAGTTTACGAAGTTTAAAAGGAAAAAAATAAAAGTATTTGAGATTCAGTTTTCACTGACATAAAGTGAGCTTTTTCTCTCACTCTCACGTCCTGTTTGATGAACTGGCAGCCGCATGCTTATCGCTCTGGCCGTTGGCTTCAACCGTTTGTAAGTTCAAATCCCACATTGGATTTGAACGTGTATAGAAATAACAATTTCACTTTAAATTGTCTAGTCTAATTAGCTTTCTAGGGAATAATATGATCATTGAGTGACAAACAAACAAAAAGTCTTAACAAAGTGACATCCGAATGTTTAGCGTTCTTATGTTCTGTTTAATAGTTCGTAGGTTCGAATCCTTTATGGATTGCAGATGCTTGTATTAGCTCGGAATCAACTTTTAGTCGTAAGTACTGGGCTAATTAGCTGTTGTTTTAAGCGACAAACAAATCAAACCCTCGGCATTTCTATTTTGCTAAATGCCTATATAATCTTCCTTAAAAAAAAAAAAAAAAAGAGCAGTTTTAGATTCAAATTTAAAAGTTTTTAGAATATATTAAATTTTAAAAATTTCTTATATTTTCATTTTGATAACGCATCATTATCTTTTTTTAAACAAGTTGTGAGGATATGATGTAATTATACAAGGTGTAATTATACAATGTGTTATTGTAACATTGTTGTGTTATAGTGATGCATAAATTACATATAGATTTGGCAAAAGTAATCAGAAGCTAAATTTAATTCAAGAGCAGACATAGCCCCTGAGTGAAATTTAATTATCAACAGTATATCACCTTTGAAAGATAGCATTGAATTAATCGAAAGTAGATAACGCTTCTGTGTTATTATTGAATGAAAATATGAGAATAAGGTTATACGAGGGTTACTTTGAAATTGTTGAGATACGCGCAGACGAAAATTTACGAAATAAAAATAACGGTTTAATTTTAAAATACAAAGTATTTTAACACAGAAGACGATTTTTTACTAACTTACTTCAACTTATTTAGCGTAGAATAAATTTTTAACAGAAAAGAAAATGGAGTTGATGCGAGAACATTTTCGCGCTATGATTTTCTAAGATTTTAAAGCAGGATTAAATCAAGAACAATGCGTTCCACGGTTGCAATTGGCATTTGGTGATGAATCTCCATCTCGTGCTACTGTATTCAGATGGTTTAGAGAATTTAGAAGATGTCGCAATTTTCTTCAGGAAGAAGGACGCACAGGAAGGCCGCCGTCGGCAGTAATCCCAGATAATGTGTCTGTCATACGAAAAATGCTAATGGATGATAATCGCTGTACCTATCAAATGATACAGAAGGAACTTATAACATTGGATCCGCAGCCATACATAATATCATTCATGAAGAATTACGTATGAAAAAAGTAGTTTGCCGTTGGGTTTCCCATAATCTAACTGAGCACCAAAAAGAGGAGCGTGTCAGAATCAGTAAAGAAACTCTTAAATTTTAAATGGTGGTGGCCACCGCATCATTTCTAAAATTGTAACAAGTAATGAAAAGTACATACCTTTTTTGACGTTCCAACACGTCAAGAAAGCAAAGTATGGGTCTTTGAAGATGATCCCACGCCGACAATGGTGAAAAAACAACGCGCACTGAAAAAAGTGATATATGCCGTTTTCTTCAGAAGTACGGAATTTGTCAGAGCCATCAAGTTGGAGGGACAGAAGACAGTAACAGCAAACTGGTATACCACTAAATGTCTTCCAGAAATTCTACAAGAACTGAATGTTAGGGGACTAATGGTTCACAATGACAATACATCTTCACATACAGCTGCATTAATAGTTGAGTTTCTTAAACAAAAACAAATTAAAATGATCGAACATCCACCGTATTCACCTGATCTAGCTATGTGCGAGTTTTGGTTATTCTTTACTCTAAAAAGGAACTTACGTGGTCGTCGTTTTCATTCAGAAGTGATTCATGTGACTATAAATGCATTTTTTCATCCATTCTAAGAAATGAATGGCTTAAGGCATTTTATCTGTGGAAAATTCGGCTGCAAAAGTGATTTGATGCTGGAAGAGATTACTTTGAACACACCTAAAATTTTGTAAGTATAACTTTAATAACCTAGTTGTATCTCAAAAAATTCAGAGTGACCCTCGTAATTAACGTAGTTGCCCTATTTAACAACCATTGAAATCTGTATTCATTTATCAACTAGCCAATCTCAGGATTTAATTTAAATTATTACCAAGCTCTCAATGTGTAGCTTTAATAAAATATAAGCAAATTCAAATAATTTCAATAAATAGTGTTTGACATACCGCTATCCAGTGGTCAAACTACTCTCTCACGAGTGAAGTCCTCTCACGAGATCGATCACAGCCACTACTGGGAAATGTTAGATATCGCCTTTCTGCATGCACTGCCTCGGGATGAGTGCTTGGGAGTTTTCTACCCTTGTGACAAGTGAGTACGGCCCTCTGTCTATGAAAAGTTCTCTAAGAATGCAATTTAAACTGTCGTATTTAAAAAGCCCTACGACAGTCTGCGTGGTTTCAAACACACAAAATGATATAGAAAATATATGCATTGTTACCTGCTCTTTGGAATAGAAGGTTGCGAGTTCGATTTTAGGTATTATTGTACAACCGGAAATAGATGCTGTACTTCTTTCTCCTTGCATATTTATCGTAAGTAGAAGATTTTCCTTGGGAATTATGAACACCGGCTGACTATCAATAAAAAAGCTGTCCTGAATGAAAGATTGTTTGCTACACAGTGTCAAAAAGTAGGAAAGCAAAAGATAGAAATTGCAATATAATATAAGCATGTTAATATTTGACGATAAGTGTGTTTTAAATAATTAATAAATAAAAATTTTGATATGAGGTTTATATTTCCATTTTAATTTTCTGTTATCACAATTAAAGAGTTGTGATTTTTAAAGGTAACTAAATTACCGATTTGGACTGTGTGGAATAAATAATGTTAAAGATAGCTGTTGTTTATATTAATAGCCACATCCATTTTTTACCGTCACGAACAATTATTCAATATTTCTTTTTCTCTCGTTCATTGAAATATTTCCGCTTATTTTACTCATGACTCTCTGTCTTTCAATTTTCTTATAAAAACTATTTATTAAATTCTGGAATCACCTGAAGTAGAGTTTAATAATTTTCATGAAAGATGGGATAACAGTATTAATATTTATCTTTCATTCCTTATTTTAAATTAGAAAATTCTTATAATCGGAACAGTAATATCACATTATACAAACTGGAATAAATTGTACGATTAAAGTTGAAATATTGTTTAAGCCATTTTATTTTGTTTCCAATCACATTTATATAATGTAAATAGAAGCCATAAATCCACACACATCTAAAAATATTAGAAATAAAAAAATAGCAAATACAAGTGTCTATTCATTGTTTTAAAACTTCTGTATTCTCAATTTAAAAATATATTTACATGTTTAGCTCCAAAATGCAGCAAATTTACTTAAACTCTAACAAAACAGTTGAAAAAAATTTTAATGTTCAAATTTGATTTTTGTTGTTTTTGATTTCATATTTGTTCAAATTTGTGTCAAAATTAACTGAAGCAAATTCAATTAAATATTATGATAATCTTTAATAGGCAGAAAATATTATCTTAAATGTTCTTTTCGGATTTCTCGAGAGCTTATCATTTTTCATGTAATTTTAATAACGGTCCTCATCAACGTCACAGTTTTCTCCTTTGTAATTCGAAAGATTTTTCCAATACAATTTACGTTTTCAATGCTTAACGTTAGGATTTATTTATTTATTTTTATAGCATATTTTTCTTTTGTACATACTTCACAGTTTTGATATTCGAGTACTTTTTCCTAAATCAGATTTAAAACCCTGAAAATAACTGAGTTAAGAAAAATATCCCGCGAAAAAAAAAAAAAAAAGAAGAAGAATCTAATGAGAAAATTTATAAACGCAGATATAGTTTATCCTGGGTAGGAAAATAACAATACATCAAAAATATATGAGGGGGGGGGGAATGATAATATTTTCGAAAAACGATGATAAAATAATTGATAAATCAAACAGTCACCATGAGGAAAGGGATTATAAATAAGGAATGAGAATCAGAATAGATATCTGAAATACAGAAATTGTGTTAATTAAGCAAAATACAGTAGAATTCCAACTATCAAAATAAATTGGAACGGGTCCGCTTTCGGATAATCGGAAATTTGGTTATATGGATTTTGAAAAAAAGGGCTCGAACCAACAAATTTTCTATCGATAGCCAAACTTGCTGACTTATTGCGCCAAGCAGCATTAGCTGTGATATAACCAGTATTGTATTAATTATACTAAAGCGAATATTATCTTTAATGAATATTTAAATCAAGGTTTCATAGTAAAACTAATGATCACCTACATTAAGCATCAATGTGATAAGTTATTAAATACACACTTTTACCAAGAATAGCAGAACCATAGATTCTGTTTTCCAAATCTCAGTGATGGGGAATCGAACCCCAATTTCCGCATGATAAGTGGGTTACATTCCACTATACATACTACCTAGGATGCATACTACCACTGCAAAAGACATCAGCGATGTCGATCGCTGATGAATATTAATTACTTCTTTGATTTGCAGTTCTAACAGTCATGTTCAAAAATACGGCTTTTTTTTGGATCGTCTCTTTCTGCATTAAATATTAATATGTATATATTTGTTAATCACATGACACCTTTTAATGAAGACGCTTCTTTAATTTGAAAGAATTTGTAGTTTTTTTTTAAGAAGATCTAAAGAGAAAAACGTTTTATTTGCAAATGGTGATTCTAAATCTTTTGAATCTACATTGCTATCGGATTATGATTTAGAAACAGCATCAAGTGCGTGAAAACGAGTGTTATTTTAATTCAGTAAATATTATCTTTAAAAAATGTACACAAACAGGTTGTAGTAAACAATATTATCTTCGATATTGTGTTTGACTATTGTTGAACAATGATTTTCGACACTGTGCTACAGCAATTTTGTGTGTCACGGAATATTTGAAATGTTTATATTAAAAATATAATGCTTTTTTTTAATTACGATTTAAATAAGAAACGTGCTGCTGTTTTTGTAGTACATATATTCAATTATTTTACGTTCAAAATTATCATCCTAAACTATTTTACACGCTATTAAAATTACCTTTTCTTTGTTTTCCACCAAATTTTGAAATTATTAAAAGTGGTCCGCAACAAAAATAAAAGATTGAAATTCACTGTAAAAAGCTGTTTAATTTAAAAATCGAAGCACCTCAAAATTGAGAAAATAATTTTACTATTCTGTCTTAAGAGTAAAGTAACTTTTTATTCTTAAGAATTTTCTCTATAATTGTTGCAGTGAAAGCTATTAAATGTAAAATACCCTTTTATTCTTAAAATATGATTAAAGCAACAAAATATTTGTATCAATCCCGTCCGGCAATTTTTAATGCAGTACTTAGCATAATAATGAAGAAATTTAAATTTTAAAGTAAAATACATAATATTTTTTCCATTATTTCAATGCTATGATTATACATTATTGTAAAATATCCTATGTTGTACTATTTATAACGAAATCTAATATTTATTTTTTTTCATTTATTGCCCGACTTAATATTTTAACTTGGAACGCGTTTCTTCTTTGTTTTCAGTTAGTATAGAACAATTGCTGTGCCTAAAGACGAGAACGTTTTCTCCTCAAAACATTGAATACAAAGCTAATGACGAAATCAGCACTTTTTTTTACTGCTTTTCATTGGCTGCTGTGAAGAGCGGATTTGCATGAATGCGCTAAAATTGTCGCCTGGAAAGTTCTCTGCCTTTCTTCCCTGGATGTCAGACGAACAAGCTTCTCCAGATAATGGTCTTCCGCCAGACTGAACTTCGTAAGTAAGCACACTGTTCTACTTTGAAGGTAGATAATTTTTGTTCTTAATCTTTTAAAATTAATTACAAAATTTGTGGTGTATTGCTTTCTTTACTAATAGTTATACAGTTCAATAATAATAATAATTGAGTCATATTTTCTGATAATGCTGAATTGTTAATTATAGTAACATACTTTATCTATAATTTACAGCCCTCTACTAAAATTCATTTTGTTACTTTTAGAAAAGATAATCCTTTTTATTTTAATGATAATCATTGATAATAAAGTATGTACGGTGTGAATAGTTTTTAAAGCTTTTTACATTTCTCTCACACTATATAATGGAGTCCTGTATACGTTGCGATATAGATTTTTTTATTTTGTTATCATTCTTTTTTTTTAGTTGATAGAAATCGCACATTAACTACATTTTTCATTAACTACATTAACACATTAACTACATTTCATTAACACATTAACTACATTCGCACATTTTTTTAGTTGATAGAATTCGCACATAAAGGAAATAAATAATATACATAAGATTAAGTAAATGAATCTATTATTAATTTGAAATACTATTATCTAATTTGCAACTTAATTATTCCTTTATTATAATAAAGAATTTTATTACATGTTTCATTCTAAGTAAGTTAAATTGAAATTCTGAGAATAATTTATTAAGTTGATTGTTAAAATTATGATATTAGTTTAGCGTTTTAATTCTCATAATAATTTAATTAGGTGTATAAAAAATCGAATTAAAAATGTCTTATTACGAATTGATTTACGAATAGTCCACGACTGCAAACTTTTTTTATAATTTCAATTATCAAACATTTTTTTAAATAAAGATTTTTTTGCCCATCAATCTTATTTCATTAATAATCGGCATGGAGATATAAAAGAAAAATAAAGAATATGTCATTGACACATTTTAAATAGATGTTTGATGTGGACTAAGAAATTAGCTGCCCATTAATTTTATTTTACTGTTTTTACTTATCATTAAATACTAAATCAGTTATTTATCAAATGGCTTATACAAATGCAAAATATTGAAATTCTAATAAAAATGCATGAAAAATGAAATAATTTTTTAGCTAATTGCACCTATCAATAAGGCTAATTTCTTTGCAAATATTTCATCTTGAGTATAATCTGCTTAAAATGTAATAGAACTAATTTTAAGTTAAAATTTAAAAGTTAGGGAAAATTTTACTGTACAATTTACAATGAAATTAGTACTATTTTTGCTACAAAAAGTACGTTTTAAATTATTTTGCTTTTTTTTATTAGATTATTTTTTTTTAAATTAATTCTAATTTTTTTTATTATTATCAGCATGGAATGGCTTGATTTTTATAATCGGAATGCATCTGAGTGATCACAATTCAAATTATTAGTGTTGAATTAAATAAAAATTAGGTTAAATTTATAGGCGTGGTATATATATATATATATATATATATAAAGCGATAAATTTTAATCATTAATTGTATTAAATATAAGAATCTGTGTTGTTAGGAATTAATTTGGTTTAAATATCATTCTTTTTAATGTAAAAATGATTCGAAAATTAATAATGTTTTAATAATGTGTATATATATATATATATATATATAAAATTTTATTATTAATGCGAATATATATTTTTTTATTTTTATTGTTTGCTTAAGTATGACGCATTAAAAATTTACAATTATTTAAAATCCAAAATAAATAGATTTTAAAAATTTTACTTAATTTTAAAATTAGTAGGAAATAGGCAATTTTAATATAACTTCATTTTTTCTTATGTCAATTACCCCAAGTGAATGTAAAAGTGCACTCCAATGTGTTTTTTAATTGTGCAGTAGTAATTTAGTTAATTCATTGTTCCATTTTATCATAATAATGAGAAATATGAAGCAAAAAGATCAAACTTATTAAGTATGGCCAAAAGACTTTTATTCTAAATATTTATTCTGAACAGTATGAAATATATGTTTAAATTGTTGTATATATATTGCAAAAAAAAAAAAAAAAAGTGTGAATTAAAGCAACGTGTATATCCTTTTATACTTAGTTTTCGAAAGCAATTTCAATCACTAATTATATCCGTTTGTTAGATTATTTTGAAGAAAAAGTCTCTTGATGTAAAAGCCAAGATGGTAACCCAATGGTTAGCGCTCTTACCTTTCGTTCAACTGATCATGGTTTTGAATTACACCTGGTCTTGGATATTTGTATTGATTTAGAATGCACTTGAAATTGACATAGATTAATTAGCCATTGGGTGAGTGAAATGACCATGGAGTAATAAACTGAACCAAATTCTTGCTGCAAAAACTTACAGTGAAATTTTTTTTATCTTTGAGAAGCTCATTTATTTCAATTGAAAACCATACCTTTACAAAAAAAATAGTCATTAATGTAAAGCTAATTTAAATTTTTAATGTAAAAAGTTAGAAGTTATCACCGGAAGTTTCTGATTAAGGTATAAATGATAATTAGTTTTAATGAAATGATGATTCTTATATTGCGTTACAGCATTCTTTTAATAACTTTCTGAAGGTTTCATTTTTTAAGAGTTCAATATGAGTTGGTGAAAAATATTTTGAAATTTTTTATTGAATAAACAATCGCCATTTTAGTTTTAAATTTTATCTCATAACCGCTTAAGTTAAAATAAATATTGTAATCGTCATTCTTTGTATCATTAGGGAAATATACCCATTAGTTAATAATGAATTTTGGAGCTAGTTCATTATCCCCATCTATTGGTGAACGCGGCGAATTTTTTTCGTCGCCAAGCTAAGCACGCGTTTATTAACACGGGGAATTTCCCGAAGTTCTAATCAAAAAATTAGCATTTTAGAAAATTTATGAAGGGAAATAAATATAAATAATGGACTTACTTGATTTGTAGTGATAAATATACCAATTGGCTGATATGCCTATTGGTATATTTATTTCGACATTTTGTTCGTTTGTCACCAGTGCCATATTTCAATTAAAAAAATTTTGTTTTCTAAATATGTACTTTTCATAAAACTTACAAAAAGCATGCAAAAAATATTTTTTCAAATATATATATTTTTTAAAATTAAAAAAACATGAAAAAAATATTTTTTTTAAATGTATACTCTTTTTAAGTAAATAAAAATGAAACATGAATACAATGAAAAAAAAATACTTTTAAACAATAGAATTTAAATAAAATAACTACACCTTCTCCGAAATTTGGTATTCATCCCAATTAATTCCCGAAACTATTTCAACAAATTTATTAAAATAATCATTTGTAGCTATACAAGCTTTATGAAACATATACATTGCAAGGTAAAATTTAAAACTTGACTTACAATTAATTATACGTAGGTAAAGACGCTTTTACATACATCCACGTACTTTCAATTGTATTCGTGTGACATCCAGTTTCTGGATCAAATACAAATCTCAACTTATGGTTGGTTGACTTTAAAATGTTCAAATCCCTTCTCAGTTAAACAATCATAGCTTTTCCAATAGTCGGAATACACGGAAGTGCCTGGCAAAATGCAATCTTTAATAATTTATATTATTGTTTCCTGTGTTCTATCGTGAACGGCAACTATAAAAACTCTTCCGGAATCCCTCTTAACCCCCCTCCCAAAAAAACCCCACTGACCATCAACCTTATGCCCCTTATGATATTCGCTTGCCAAATTTGTACTCCAATATTTCAACAAGTTTACCCACCCCCCTATTTTGTCTGAAGAAAGTTCAATGTAATCTAAAATAGTTTCATTAATAAATTGCCTCCAATCGGCCAAAGTAGCTTTTGAGAAGGAATACTCTTCAACTATCTGTTCCGTTTTAGATCTCCTGAAAATTTCGTAAGTAATAAATAAAATTTCAATCAATTTTAATTTATAATGTTTAAACCACGAACCATGCCTAATAGATTTTTCAGTATTGCATTGTTTCCAGCAATATTTTTCTTACATACAAAAGAAAAACCATCGGAATAGCCTTTCTTTGGGCTAATCTTATATTTGATCCACATTTTCTGCAATTCGTGCCTTTTAATAATCCTATTTCCGTAAAAAAATTAATTAATAATTGCAAATCCTGAGCTAATTGAATTTAAAAAAATCTGTTAAAAATTCCGGGTTTTCCAACTTTTGGCCTAGAGCTTGAAAAAGTAAAATACCCATCATTTGTTTCTTTAATTTTAGCTAAAATAATCTGTTGAAATTTCTCAACAACACTTTGAGCATGAGACATTATGGAAATATGACAATAAATTAACAAAAATGTTAAGATGATAATAAATTAACAAAACGAAATTGGGAAAAAAGAACAGTTTACGATTTCCAATTATAAAAGAAAATATATAAATAAATAAAAATATATTTATTTATTTATATATTTTCTTTTATAATGAAAATATATTTATTTAATAAATAAACTAAATAAAAAGATATATCTAATAAATAATGTAAAAGAAATTATAAAAAAGAAAAATTTACGATGTTTGGACGCTGGGGACAACAAAACACAACTAAGGAAAATCCCCTAATTGTTCCAACAACAGCAATAAAGTACATACTGTATAAAGACTTTTATTAAAAAAGTTACTTTTCTATGATCTAGAAGTTAGAAATTTGCCATATTTTAGATTTTTCTGTGAAAATTCACTTAAAAGTAATTTGCGTTACAATTTTGTGTCATATTGATAGTATCTGATGGAGTAAATATCCAGATCTTTTTTTATATCGTATTTCTATTTGTATTAAAAATAAGGAGTTTCGCATTTTTCACAAATTTTTACCCGTCTCAAAACTGATATCTTTAATATTTAGATTTGCATTACCATTTATAGGTTAAACATCTAATATTTTAAAATTTTAGCTTATTTATTTTAAATTCATGTTTCGAAATGACGTGTGTGTAAATGCATTGTTCTACATAATCATTCATATGCAGTAAATAAACACTTTTCTGGATAACTATTAAATATAACATAAGAGGAATTTATTGAGAGAAAAATCTACTTGTATTTAATTTTGATTGGAAATTAATATTTAATTACGAATATTATTAATATTAATATAAAGTAAACATTAATATTTATATTAATATTTGTAAATTATAAGTAATATATGTTGACTTTTTGAACTCGCTTACAAAATATGTTACTTTTCATCTTCGGAAAATGTAATGGGTTCACTTTTTCACAGAACGAGAGAGAGAGAGAAGCAAGATTACTAATTGACAATTATATAATTTTTTTAGAACTGAATTTTTATTTCTGAGACGCGTGTTTTGATGAGTAAAGCAATTCATTTGCTTTAATGGGAATTTTCTACTATTCAAAAATAATTTATTAATTATTTATTTTATTTAAATTTAGCTGTAATAAGTGGTTAATAATTTATTCAGAGATCAATTATTTTTGCCTTTTTTTTTCAAAATGATTTTGTTATCCTTCTTGCAGATATTTTTCTCCTACTTAGTATCTGACTAAAATATAATTGATCAATTTATTAAATTGAATACGCATTTAAATTTTGTCTTATTGTTTATAAGCAGGGTTTTAGAGTTCATTTCATTAATAATATATTTTTATATATTTTAATCAATCCCATGAGATCATGCAACGACAGTTGAGCTTCACTCCACAGGGTCCCTGATGTGGAATCAGACCCGCGAGCTCATGCAAAGACACTTGAGCTTCACTCCAAGGGGTCCCTGACGTGCGGTCAAACCCGTGAGCTCATGCAACGACACTTGAGCTTCACTCCAAGGGGTCCCTGACATGCAGTCAAACCCGTGAACTCATGCAACGACACTTGAGCTTCACTCCAAGGGGTCCCTGACATGCTGTCAAACCCGTGAGCTCATGTAACGACACTTGAGCTTCACTCCAAGGGGTCCCTGACTTCCGGTCAAACCCGTGAGCTCATGCAACGACACTTGAGCTTCACTCCAAGGGGTCCCTGACGTGCAGTCAAACCCGTGAGCTCATGCAACGACACTTGAGCTTCACTCCAAGGGGTCCCTGACGTCCTGTCAAACCCGTGAGCTCATGCAACGACACTTGAGCTTCACTCCAAGGGGTCCCTGACGTGCAGTCAAACCCGTGAGCTCATGCAACGACACTTGAGCTTCACTCCTAAGGGTACCTGACGTGCAGTCAAACCCGTGAGCTCATGCAACGACACTTGAGCTTCACTCCAAGGGGTCCCTGACGTGCAGTCAAACCCGTGAGCTCATGCAACGACACTTGAGCTTCACTCCAAGGGGTCCCTGACGTGCAGTCAAACCCGTGAGCTCATGCAACGACACTTGAGCTTCACTCCAAGGGGTCCCTGACGTCCTGTCAAACCCGTGAGCTCATGCAACGACACTTGAGCTTCACTCCAAGGGGTCCCTGACGTGCAGTCAAACCCGTGAGCTCATGCAACGACACTTGAGCTTCACTCCAAGGGGTCCCTGACGTGCAGTCAAACCCGTGAGCTCATGCAACGACACTTGAGCTTCACTCCAAGGGGTCCCTGACGTGCAGTCAAACCCGTGAGCTCATGCAACGACACTTGAGCTTCACTCCAAGGGGTCCCTGACGTGCAGTCAAACCCGTGAGCTCATGCAACGACACTTGAGCTTCACTCAAAGGGGTCCCTGACGTGCAGTCAAACCCGTGAGCTCATGCAACGACACTTGAGCTTCACTCCAAGGGGTCCCTGACGTGCAGTCAAACCCGTGAGCTCATGCAACGACACTTGAGCTTCACTCCAAGGGGTCCCTGACGTCCTGTCAAACCCGTGAGCTCATGCAACGACACTTGAGCTTCACTCCAAGGGGTCCCTGACGTCCTGTCAAACCCGTGGGCTCATGCAACGACATTTGAGCTTCACTCTAAGGGGTCCCTGACGTGCAGTCAAACCCGTGGGCTCATGCAACGACACTTGAGCTTCACTCCAAGGGGTCCCTGACTTATGGTCAAACCCGTGAGCTCATGCAACGATACTTGAGCTTCACTCCAAGGGGTCCCTGACGTGCAGTCAAACCCGTGAGCTCATGCAACGACACTTGAGCTTCACTCCAAGAGGTCCCTGACATGCAGTCAAACCCGTGAGCTCATGCAACGACACTTGAGCTTCACTCCAAGGGGTCCCTGACGTCCTGTCAAACCCGTGAGCTCATGCAACGACACTTGAGCTTCACTCCAAGGGGTCCCTGACGTCCTGTCAAACCCGTGAGCTCATGCAACGACATTTGAGCTTCACTCCAAGGGGTCCCTGACGTTCAGTCAAACCAGTGAGCTCATGCAACGACACTTGAGCTTCACTCCAAGGAGTCCCTGACATGCAGTCAAACCCGTGAGCTCATGCAACGACACTTGAGCTTCACTCCAAGGGGTCCCTGACTTCCGGTCAAACCCGTGAGCTCATGCAACGACACTTGAGATTCACTCCAAGGGTCCCTGACATGCAGTCAAACCCGTGAGCTCATGCAACGACACTTGAGCTTCACTCCAAGGGGTCCCTGACTTCCGGTCAAACCCGTGAGCTCATGCAACGGCACTTGAGCTTCACTCCAAGGGGTCCCTGACGTCCGGTCAAACCCGTGAGCTCATGCAACGGCACTTGAGCTTCACTCCAAGGGGTCCCTGATGTGCAATCAAACCTGTGAGCTCATATAAAGATATTGCTGAACTGCACTGAGTAAAGTGCCTGAGTAATTAAGAGTTTTACATTTGAAAAGCAGTTATCCCTATAAATTTTACTTTGCATTTTTTGATTTACATTTTGTATATTTGGTACTTAGCTATTTTCTTATATATTTTTGAATATTTGTTATTCTTACTTAAAATTAAACTTTATTTAATAATTTTTAAATATCTGTTTCTATTTTTAGTTTAAGAATTAAATAACAAGGATTAAAATTGCAAAGAATTAATTTCTCAAGGTTGAATTTCCATATTTAAAGAATAAAATATAATTAAACTACATCTTCAAATTTTTTTTTAAAATCAGATTAATGACTAAATAAGATAGACCCTCCTCTAATCTGTTTTTCAGGATATTGTTTAAACATCCCTGAAAATCTTAAATTTTTCCACTAAATTAAGTATATTCAGCAATTTCTTGTAATCCTGTAATTCTTGATTTCATGCTGTTTTGAGAGAAGACTCTCATGTGGTTGAGGATATTTCTTGCGGGGTTGAGGAACGCTGATTTCATACTTCCAAAAAAATGTCTTTTACTTCAAAACCAATTCAGTAATGTTTTAAATTTATTGCATTTAGACTTACCAAATGTATTTTATTTCTTTATATTCTGAAAGATAACAGAAAATACCTTATAAATGAAATTTTCCTTATAAAAACTATTTTTTAAATTCATTATATCACCATATGCACACCATGTATTAGAATATTCATTAATTCATGTTTTAAAATGCTAAAGATAATTCACAAAAAAGATTTTATACAAAAAACACTGTTTATAATGTTTAAGTTT
This sequence comes from Latrodectus elegans, assembly GCA_030067965.1. Taxonomy (NCBI): domain Eukaryota; kingdom Metazoa; phylum Arthropoda; class Arachnida; order Araneae; family Theridiidae; genus Latrodectus; species Latrodectus elegans. Next base: position 11,709,438 of record CM057816.1, read on the forward strand.
CTTCGAAAAAAAAATTAATATATATTTTTATAACCATCTGCATTTCTATCGAATTCAATTTTATTTGACTATTACTTAATATATTGTATAATTTTGCATTCAGTCGCAAAAAAAAATAAATAAATAAATAAAAAATAAAAAATTACAAGTAAAAATTTTGCTGTAAAAACTTTTTAACTGAATTCAGAATAATGTATATATATATATATATATAAATAAATATACATACATATGATAAATATAAGAAACCCGTGAAATTGACTGTCTTGGTTTTTATACAGTAAAAAATTTAGTTGATGTGCATAGTTTAAAAACTTAAATCTCGACTTCAGATCTTTTTAAAGTTGAGAGTTATTGACAAATTTCAGTTAGATAATTAACTTCCCAATCAATGCCACAAAAATTTCGAATAAGAAATTCAGAAAAAAAGAATTAAATAATTATTTATCATTACTTTAATTTGATCTATCAAGTGTATTATATACGAAATTAAATATCAATTTGATTAATTTATGCATACTACATAGGTTAATTATTTTTATAAAATGAAATACCTTGAAATGTATTTATTTATGAAATAATTGATAAAGTAGAATGAACTGCATTTTTGTTAGTCAATATTTTTACTATTATCGTTGCAATTTTATTTTTACCTATAAATTGACTTTTAATTGTTGCTCAGAACTTTACAATGTTGAGAAAGCAGCCTTAACTAAAATGCAAAGCATAATTTCTTTATTTTATCTTAATAAATTCATGTACTCTATTATCTGTCATACTTTTAATTTAATAGAAACAAATATAATATTGTTATTGTGTGCGTTTGAGTGATTTGAATCGGTAGTTGTTTTGAAAATTCAACGTGTCTGTTTTGACAGCAATTTTTGTGCATAAAAACCACTATACAGCCAATGTTACTTCCTTTTTATTTGTTTTGGTTGTTTATTTTCATTTAAAGTATTTAATGACTCTCTAATGAAGCTCAAGTACGTATTTTCATGACCAGCACAAACTTTCTGATATTGCAATTGGAAGTTTAGAACAAATGTATGTAATTCACATATTTTCACAATAGAAACTAATGAAACTATAACTAATGAAAAAAACTGAGATAAGTTGCTGCGATTTTGTGATGGAAGAACGCGCTCTTAGATGGGAAGGTGGTACAGGATTCGAAAACAGAGAACTCACCCATTGTTTGTTGGAGATAGGTGGAAAGGACCTTCAAATTAGCTTCTGGAACTGCGAAAAATCCCAATTCAAAATTTTTCTCAGAAGAGGAGCTTTTTGCTTATAATAGGATTGGATTGATTCCTCAAACAGCCAAGTATTCGTCTACCAGGTGAGCGTTGCAAATTTTTGCAAACAGTATAAGCTTTATATATATATATATATATATATATATATATATATATATATATATATATATATATATATATATATATATAACCCTATGATATATGAATAAAAAACATTTTCCAGGTATTAATAAATATATAATCAATCGATAACATTTTTATATAATTTCTAAATTCCTTATCTTTCTTAAATTATTTATGTTTTAAGTATATTTTAAAATATTGAGACAATTTAAAAATAATTTTAGAAAATTATATGTATATATATTTCAAATGAAGATAAATTATTCTTCAGAATAATCGAAATCTACAAAAAGTGAAGGTTTAGTCATAATTAGAACTTGTCAAATATTTTATTAAATTTCTCCATATGTTTAACATTACAACTCGATTTCAATATGGCTCGGAAATTAAGAAGTTAATAATAATGTCAACGTCACAATCCTTAATGTCGATTCTTTCCATGTCTCCGATTATCGGAATCGAGGTAATAAGGTGCTGAAATTTTCTGTGTACGATGCCACAGTGCTTACAAAATATTTTACTTCTAAAGTATTGTTCGAAAAATGCTTATAATATCGGCTACGTTGTAAATGAATTGTTACAAAGACGCTTTGCAATAGAAAAATGAAACTTCTATTTGTCAATTTACTATGTTTAAGATCCATCCATATGAATTTTAGAAATAATCACAAAGAAATGCTGATAAGTTTCACATTGTAAACTTTTCTAATTAAGTTGCAGACAAGAGATACAGTGATTCATGTTGTATTCTTAAAAACGAAAACAAATAAATTTTTAAATATTCAATATTTGGTTTTCAATATTCAATGGTAATTTATATTGTTATATTTTTTGTAAAATTAAAAAAAATGTATTATACTTTTAAAAATATCTTTTTATATCTATTTATTATATTTTAAATTAATTTCTTCGGAAAATTACATAGTAAATGAATAAAATAAGAAGCGGAAAGAAGAAATAAAAAAAAATTCATGCAGGATGTTGGTCAATTTTCTCATATTGAACCTTGCTCTGTAAAATATAATCTGAATTTTTAAAGTTCTTAAAGCTCTTACACTTATTTTCTACGCTTCTGACTTCTTATATATGTATATATAAGCCATGAAAATTAATGTTTACGTCCATCTTAGTAACATTGAGTAGAGGGTTTTATATTTCATTCAAAGATTATCGCATCTATCTCCCACACCCAATATACCCAACCTACATTAAATGTCAAAATTTTGTAAGGAAATTTTTAAAATTATAGTCTATTAAATTCCTTACTTGAACTCGCTTGTCTTATACCTGGTATAGTCCAACTAATATGAAAATGTTTCTATGGCTAGAATTTTAAAGTAAAATAATTTCCTTCCAAATAATCTCTGATTTAATTATTAAATTTGGAAGAGTGACTAATATTAAACCCATCAACTTCTCCATACGTTAATCCAATTCGCATCTAATATAGTATTTTATAATTCATTCAAAGTTTTCCACATCCATCGCCCACCACAAATATACCCAACTTACATTAAATGTCAAAATTTTGTAATGAAATTTTTAAACTATATTATAGTTTATTATTATCGTCTATTAAATTCCTTACTTAAACTCGCTTGCATTATACCTGGTATGATCCAACTAATATGTAATTGTTTCTATGGCTAACATTTAAAGTAAAATCTATTCCTTCCAAACAATCTGATTTTAATATTAAGTCATGGAAAAGTGACTAATATTAAATCCGCCACCTTCCCCCTACGTCCTTCCAAGTTGCAGTGAGTATACTTTTTTGTATATCATTCAAAGTTTTGCACATCCATCTCCCGCCCTTTAATATACCCAACCTACATTATATTTCAAATGACACAGTCGAGTACTGAGCTTTCGCTATGTTAATCATAAAAAAAATCTTGTTTACCATACACTTTTTACATGTATATAATATAGAAATTGAACATACACTGGGGAAGGCTTTCTAATTGAGGCATCTAAACACGTAATGAATTCTTGATTTTGAATCAGCATTTGTGACGAAGATGATCCGCGAGCAGCACTTCGTTTTTCCAAAATTCATTAAGTGAAGAAAGATATTTCACTTATAAATAAAAACCAGGATATATATATATATATATATATATATATATATATATATATATATATATACCTATATTTTCCTAGAGTTAAGCAATTTATTGCATAAGTAATTAATTATAAATATTTAACTGAAATTGATAATACACAAATCATATATCTTATGAAAATTTTGGTGTATCGAACAAACTGGATATTGAAAATATGCTAAGAGTGCTCAAACCACATTAAACTCTTTGCCTTTGCAGATAATGCCTTATTTGTGATAAAGAGTGACTCGAAATCAATAGTTCAACTTGAAAGTTGAAAACATCTTGTTGAAAAAGAACAGTAATGATTCACTGCAGATATGTAGCACACTATGCTTTCAAACCAAACTCGTTCTCTTCAAAAGGAAAACACTAGTCATTATTCTTGGAGAGCCTGAAGACAACTGAAATCGAACAAAAAGATTAAACTGAACAATAGTAGCATTAAATTTACCAATAGCCTCAAGTATTTGGATATTGTTTTTGACAAATAACTTTCCTTTCTACTTCATTTAAGCAGCTATAATTCCAATCATAGAGAGTTTCATTAAAATAACGGGTAGATTATGGAATAGCAATCAATCTACCCATCACTCTAGACATCAAAATTTTAAAGACAATCTACTTAACAGTTATTAAAAAAGTATTACATACATTTTGCTTGTACTTGGGCACAACCTATGAATTTAGAAAGGAAAAAATTCTGTTAAGAATACAAAGACACTTCTTAATTCTCACTAAATCCTTTAAAACATCTACTGTAGTCTTTTTATCTCTATATACATAATAAATGCTAATAAAAGCATTCAAGAAAGGAATCCAAACATTAATTTGTACCTCTTTACAACTTATAATAATTACGCTGATGTTTCAAAAATAGATCACGGCGTAGGAGCAGCATTTACTTAGTTTTACAGAATAGAGAAAAAGGCTATCAAAAAATCAAGCTTCACCCCCTTTACTTAGTCCTTCAGGCAGAAGCTGTAGTAATTCATTCAGCCAGCGTTAAACCTTTCACATGAGCATAATACAAATATCTTTACAATATCGATTGACTGCAACTCTGTAAAACAAACAGTAGGTAACCTAAAAATTATTGAAACGTAATGATTCATATCCACTCTAAATGCTATCCTTAACCAATATTCCATGGTCTGTTGATAAGAAATTTGGGACTCATTTGAAAAAAGAAGTTGAGCATATTTCTGATTAACAAAAGTCTCCACAAATCAGTGTTTTACAAATGCTTTTTTCAAATTAATCCATTGAAAGCCATGGGCGAGTCGTCACATACTATAAATACATTTGGAAGAAATGGGCACACCTCTATGATCTTGTGGCAAGTAAGAAACACTGATATATTATTTAACAAAATCTTCAATTACGCCAAACGACTATTACGCGCGATAAAGTCTAATATATTAGATTCTCTACAAAATTGCCATTTAGCCAACACTTAATATTTTGTATTAGTCACAAACCGTAAATAGATTGAACTCTCCAAATTTCTAAAAATCTTTATTTCTATAGGTTTATTGTTTTCTTTTGCCCCAGTGCAAACACCACCAAAAATACTGACAACCCTCACTGAACATAATAGGAAAAATCCCTTAACAGACATTCATAGTTAAATATAACAGTCTCTACAGAATATAGCAGATATATTCTATTAAGTTAGAAGCAATTGTAAGTCCACCAGAGATCATCGAATGCATAAAGAGAAAATAGAAGAAAGATTTGATTTGATTTTTTTTTTTTTTTTTGTTTGTTTCTCAACTGTCATTTTTTACACGCAAGGGCATTTTAGATCGGTACCTGAGGTAAATAGGAGAAAGGAATAAAAAATATGGTATTGGTGCCAACAAGAAATTATCAAACAGGAAACTTTGTTTCCACAGTCAGTTGAGGAGGATAATCATAGGCTTGTTAGCCTTAGGTACATTCCAAGCGCCTACTCCATTCTCGGTCTCCTTTCCTTTGCGGAAGTTTCTGGACAGTTTTGAGAATTCCATCCATTATGACACAAGAGTGTGCCCTATTATATAGGAAATAACCTCCAAGCAGGCACTATCAGCGGTGGATAACAAAATGCCTGAAAATGCACTTCCACGCCTAGGGAGTCTTTCAGGCATTGAGTACCAAAGAGTAAAATTGAAAAAAAAACATTCAAAATTTATTTACCTCAACAATTTAAAACAATTTTGGGTGACAAAATTTTACTTAAAATTTTTGTTTGAATAAAAATTAATTGTATATCATTTTTTGTTTTGATGAAAATCTTTCTTCCATATAAAATTCAGGTTTAAATAAGTTAATTTTAAATATAGGTCACTGTTGTGAACAATAAAAAATATGCCAGACTTTTAAATTCATCTGTGTCGGGCGGAGTGGCAATTTTTTATGTTGCCTTATTTGCTACAGGTGAATACTGCTTTCCATTTATGAAGCTTTTCTTAAAATGCATTTTGTGCTTGAATATTAAAATATTTTTATAGTCACTAGGCGTTTACTTAGTGATATCAAAGTATAATTTCAGACACAATAAGATAAATTTCTAAAATCAAAATAAGGAGTAATTGTTCATTGTGTAAAAAATGATTATTTACGAATTTACTGTTATTGCAACATACATTCAATTGAATTTAGAGTTAATATTTATGTTTGCTTTTTTTTTGTGTGTGTGTATGTGTTGCTTATTGAACATTGAATTCATGAGAAACATTAAAGTGTACATTTCAGAACTTGATATGCACAGTAACAGTTCCAGATAATAATATAATTCTCATCTTCGTAATATATTTCGATAAAGTGCCAATAGTTTTTCCAACTAAATAAAAAACTTTCAATAAAAGAATTTCTGGCTTAGTTGTTGTATAATCCAGTATACCAAATTCTGAGTTTGGTATTTTTTGACAAATTTTGTTGTTTATAAAGCAGCTTTGTTTTATTACGTCATACAGATGGTGACCCATAAGAAATTACCTCAGCACGAAACGTCTCAATACGTCATCTTGGCAACATTTCTTCTTTGTAAAAAAATTCAGAATTTGATACGCTGGATTATACGAAACCTGTGCCCAATTTCTCAAATTACTTTATAACATATGAATAAATAATAAATTAGTTTAAAAACTATAAAACGTTAATTCTTTAAGAAGCCTAAATATTTACATTTCTTACCAAAATCATGTATTATCATGTATTCTTAAACTTACATATATTTAATAATTTAGTTATATTTCTTTAAGCGGTATATACATTTTCCCAATAATTTGCGTATATTGTTTAGAAAATTTGTTCATTGTTCTCATTATGAGATTGAAAGAGTTTGTTTTTAATGAGATTTCAGATATTAAAATGTTTTAGAATTCCTACTAACATTTTGATAAACATATCTAATTGAAACTACTTATTTAAATATGTTACTTAAGCAAATATATGGTTGTATACATACCATGCTCTATTTTTTAAACTTAGGCATGCATATATACACAGAGGTCGGCCAACTTGTCTAGTGGTCAGCGTGCCACTAGACAAGTTACGGATAGGGAGGTCCTTGGTTCAAATCACGGTTCAGGCATGGATGTACTTTTTCTCTCTCCATCCCGTCTTTATCCTTTCCTTGTGTGTGTGTGAATGAAGTATGAATGATGTCTACCCTATAAACGGGTCCCTATAGCATGTGTGATGGTGCGATGGTGGCCCATCCTCTGTGGTGCACCTGGGGCAACGCTTGTGCGGCAAAGAGGTCGCTGTTTCTGGCCGGTTCCTTGGGTATAAAGGGACAATACATCCCGATATATCCCGATCATTGGAAAAAAAATTGCTTAACAGCTTCTGTTTGCATATTTCTCAATAATACAAATATAGAAACAGAAGTCGTTAAACAAAACTTCTGTTTCCATATTTGTATTATTTACGTCACGACGAAGGAAAATTTCACAATATGAAAATCCACCCTCAGGGTGTCTTTCCTTCTTGAGGTGATAAGTTCAAGATTATAGTGATTATTTCAAACTTTACTAATTGCTGTTATGATATCTTGTCAATAACTGAATATATATAAATGGACTGTGTAGGACTCTAGAATTAAAAAACTCTTTACTTTTTGTAACTGATTCACCTCACTCAATTTATATCTGCTAATCTCAACAGCAGTAACTCGACTCTCTCCACTCTCACAGTTTTTTGTTTTCTTTTTCTGACATACAAAGATGGAATTGCTGTAACAGCGCTTCCTTGGTACGGAACTTACCGCCCCACATTGAAATGTTACATTCAACCAATGAACATATAAACGATTAAAAAAAAACTTGTACTCAAAAATTAAAACAAACGCAAATTGATATAAGCAATGCATAAAATATGCTAACAAACATCATACGCTAATACGTAGAATACAAATTTTTGAAATAGGTGTCTTGATGATTCCTGAAGAAGTTTTTATTTTAACAACTCTGACCCATTTGTCATAGCCTAGATACAGTTGTTCTATTCAACCTAATGACTATTTTTGAAGAGGTAGATTTTCATCTGTGATAAGTGCTATCTCATTGATTTTAACATTTTCTTACTCAATTCTCCATTTTTACTTCTGTTGCAAATTAATAAGATATTGCACTTGTCATTTCCTCCAAAAAAATCAGCTCTCGAAAAATGCAAAGAGCAATGATGCTGACTCTTGATTCCTTCTCTTTGAATAAAGTTAAAACTGCGATTTGTAGTTATTTATTAGGTGTTTACCATGGAGGGGGGGGGGTTAAAGCAATAATTATTTTTATTAACTATTTCTACTTTGTCAGAAACAGCCTAAGTCCTATAATTTTTGCATTTATAAAAGGGAGGATTTTCCGAACAAAGGAAGCATTTAATTTCTAGAATCGGATAAAAATAATCTAGAAATATTTCTTCTATTTGGTGGGGTGTGTGTTTTCGGATTCACTTGTTTATACTCTACCGTTAGCGATTTTCCTCGGGATAAATAAAATAAATCAATTTCTTTTAGTAATTTTATGGGTTCATTCCAAGAATCTGACTATGTGTGATACTGATATGAACTGTGATTTCTCTATCTAATATTTGAAATAATTTATCAGATACAATTAATTGCTTCAATTTCGCAATATCAGATACTTTTCACAATTTAGTAATAATCAAGACTTATTAAGCGAGAAGTGAGATAAACATTAGTTTCATTAGACTGTCTAACAGACTTTCTGAATTGTTCTGAAAATGATTGTAGTGTGTGCTCAAATTCTCTGAGAATAATATTTATTTAACTTCTTCATAATCATTTAACTCATCATCGCGTATGTAAAAAATTATATTTCATGCTTCCTCACCAAAAATGTTTAGAAGAATTTCTACTTAGAATTCATTTGTAGCATCTTTTGTAACAAATGCCCTCTCCAACGCTGTAGAAAATAGATTCCAACCTTCTGGTGTATTTAGTATTTTAATCGTTAATGTTTTAATACTTTTTATTAAGGAATCTAAGGAGTTGCAGTCATCAATTTTGTTTTCTGAATTAGTTTCTACTATTTTTGTACCTTCTAACAGGCGTGTTAATACTAATTCAGTTTTCATTCTCTCTAATTTTATTTGTCGTAATTGTAGCTCTATTTGCTTATTTTTCACAAGTGTCTTTAACTCTAATAATCGGTTCTCTTTTATAGATTTTAGGAGATCAGCTACACATTCGTGCTTATTTTTAAATGTGACATTATTCTTTATTATGTTTGTTAGTTTTACAATTGTCATTTTATCAATAACGATATCTCCGAACTCTGCAGCCATAACTTGGAAATCATCTTTTTTATTCATGTATTTAAAATATTTAAACATTTTCTAAGCGAAATTCAAAACTCAAATTTAACTTTGTACATAATTAAGTTAATCAATAACGCAAATTATGATTAAAAGTTATTAAGCTCAATACATGAGTTAAGAAACATTTTAATATAAACACAAAAATATTAATAAGATTGCCAGTGATAAATATTTGTACGTATAAGCGTTCAAGAAAGAATTGACAATTCGAGTACCATTTGGAAGCTAAATAAGAAACGGAGTTCTGAATCATTCACGAAAATCCACCACGGTTTTTATCTCAATGAAGATTTATAATTATTTACAAAAAAGGCATTCACAAATTTAATGACTCTTTGAGTGTTCGTGCCAGTTAAGCACCAAGGATAATACACTGAGGTAGTAACTAAATCAGAGAAAAACTTACCACCACGTACTCTGGAAGACCAAGTCTGTATGAAAGCTGATTACATCTAAAGAAAAACTTCAGACACGTTTAAGCAGCATAATTATTTCGTTTATTAATTTACACTTAATGGAGGATTGTTCTAAATTACGAAATGTTGAAATTATCGTCTGACTTTGGCTTAGTGTTTGATTGTCTCAGCTTGAGAATTTTTGTTCTTTTATTTTTATTAATTAAATTTTTGCTCTCTTTTTTTTAAAATTTTGCTTTTTTGATTATTATGGATTTAAAATGACTGAAGCAGAGACTGAAATGATTTACACGGATTGCGTTTCGTGAATTCCAAAAATAAACACTTCAAGATTATTGACTTTCGAAGATTCTGTTCCGTGACTAATGTAGTTAGCAATGGAAAACGGTACTTCAATGTTCTTAATTTTCCTGTCTCCCACTAATGGTACTGCATCTATTCCAAAAATAATCTTACAATTTATAGCTAGAAAAAATTCAACTGGTAAAAAATCAGGGGAAAAAAAACACAAATTTAAAACACCCGTCAAGGTAAACTTCTATTCGAAGCTAATTGCCCAGATACTGCTGTAGAAATAAGCAAGATAAACAACATTCTTGGAGTATCTGTTAACTCCATGTTTCAACCCGATTTCCAGATTTCTTATAAAAGAAATAAATTTTGATTTACCTTTATATATTGTTGCTGATGAAATTGCGCAGAATGGCTTAACGATATTAAGCTTACAAAGATTTACAAAAAAGAATTCTGAAGAACTGAGCGAAAATATTTTAGTGAGCATCATTGAACATTATCTACCTCAAACTATTAACTTATTCTATTCCATCATTCCAATTTCTCCTTTTGCGACAACAATCTATTTAACGTGTCCCATTCACCGTTAACGAAAACGACGGGTCTTTCGTTAAGCCGACATTCGAGCTCATTACCTTCCGCTAAGGTGTGCGATACGATAACCAACCAGGCCTCCACAACCCAATAGTTGAAATGTAAGTTTTCACATATAGACATTCATTTTGTGTGTGTGTGTGTGATCACAATTCATTGGAGCAGCTGGACATTTCATGATTTAAACTGCAGAAAAACTAATCCTTAAATCTGATTACGTGGCACACAAAATAATTCTTTTTAAAAGTTGTTGTTCTCGTGTGTCAGCTTGTCTGGCAAACTCGGGTGTGCTGCTTCACTTTTTCAACTGAACCGTATTTTGTGTGGAGTCCGACTACTTCAGTACATACACATGGCATAGGGACCCGTTTATAGGGTACGCAACCATTCACACCTCATTCACACAAGGAAAGGACGAAGACAGGATAGACAGAGAGAGAAAGTACATCCATGCCTGAACCGGTATTCGAACCCAGGACGTCCCTATCCGTAGTCAGGCACGCTGACCGCTAGACAAGTTGGCCAGCTTCTTAAAAGTTTAATGGTTTAATCTAATTTAAATGTTAACAACCAAGAATTGGCAAAAATTACTATATTCTTTCTTAAGATTGCATTTCGAATGAATGCTTGGGTTTTGCACTTGTTCAGATGGAAACACTCAAGGAGCAAAAACAATAAACTTATTTGGATAATCTAAAAATTTATTTATTTAAGTATAAGGTAAACAAGGAAGTTCTAGCCGTTTTCGTGCGTTGGCATTGAATGAAGTCAAATTAAGTATGCAAATTAATGTATGGTGAGATTGAGATGCCGGTCAGTCGAGAGTAGAAATATCATTCGTTATAAAACCAAGTTCACTGCGCGCATTTATCAATCGTAACTTATACAGTAGCAAAGAGAAATGGACGTATTGAAAGAGCTCTTTTGATGTCGTTTACTTTACGACTTCAAACTGAACTTATCAGCTGCTGGATCAAGCCACCAAATATGACAAGCGTTTGAGTATAGTGCTGTGAATAAACGTATGGCAAGGCATTGGTTTATCACAAATTCAGGTCGGTAGATTTGTACCTCCGGGATGAAGCTAGTGTCTAGAGGACTAATCATCAAGTGGTTCACTATGAGTTGTCAGCGGACCAAACGGTCACTGCGGAACCGTACTTGCATCATTTGGAATGTGTGCGACAGACATCGCTATAGAAGGACCCATCACTGGTTAATAGCACGGGTATACACTTCTTGGCCTATAATGCTAGGTTACATGTCGCGCAGGTGGTCAGGAATGCCATACAGCGATTTGGTTGGGAGACTTTGTCCCATCCTCGTTACACACAGTCTTGCACCATCAGATTACCACTTCTTCCACCCTTTGAACTATCATCTCGTGGAAAAACCTTCACTAGATGGCGATTACTTAGAGGACTAGCAATAGGCTACACTTTCTGTAGGCCATGCTCTTTTGGATCATAAAAAGCTGAAAGAACTTTGCTGTTTAACTTGTAAAACGCTTAGGACTAATGTAACAAAGGGACATTTTTCTAGTATAAAATAAATATCGAAATGTAGTTTAAAAGGGGAAACGTTAAAATTCTGTCTATAAATTAAGAATTCATTAAAACTTTTAAAGCCGATGATTTTGAACTTCCATACCGGCAAAGCCAGCCTATGGTGGTATGGTTAGCATTCCTGACTATTAGATTGTTGGTTCCAGGTTCGAATCCCGGTTCGGGCATGGATGTTTCTGTGTTTCTTCGTCCTTTCTTTTGAAATAATGAATGAATGTGGTGCACGCTATAAGCGGATTTGTGGTGAAGTATCATAGGTAATGCTACTCTCTTCCGTGACATGGTTCACAGGTGTCCACGGGTAACAATAAATGCGTGGTATTTTCCGGCGTTGTTCAGGAGAAGGCCTAATCCCCCCCCCCCTTGTGCTCGCCGTTATTAAAAAAATTGTTGACAATTTTAAAGTCAAATTAGAAGATCTAAGTTTTACAAAGACCTTTTTTATTCGTTCAACCATATCAGTGTAGTTCTTAGCTAATATCAAAATACCATCAAAATAATACAAAACTTTCTTATTCAACAATAGTTCCAATATTTGATGCATAAATCTCTGATGTTCTAAAGGAGAACTTAACAAACCAAAAATCCTACGTTCAAACTGATCTGTTAAAAGTCTTCAGCTTAGCTTCCTCTGCTTAATTAGAAGAATTAGAAGATAACCATGAGTTGTGAAAACATTACTTTCACCAAGACACATTCTAATAAATCATTAATTCTGAGCAAAGGGAATTTATCTTCAATTGTCTGATTATTTGGTTTTGTGTAATCTACAAGAAATCTATCGTCACCAATTGTTTGAATTCCATTGAAATCTATCGTCACCAATTTTATGAACCATATATATATAGGACAGGCATAAGTATGCTTGCCAGATGTCACCGTTTACAGACAATACCCTGGTGTCCCGACCGGTTTTCCTCATGTCAAAAATTTTAAAAAATTTATAGCTGACGGGAAAAATGTAAAATTTATTAACTGTGATGTATTGCTTATAGAATAATGTTATTTATTTCTGTATGGTGTAAAAAGAAAACCATAAAGAAAAGTAATGGTCTTCTAATAAGTAACTTAGTCATCGCATTGTCTTGTCTCGTGGGCATGTTCGAAGCTGTGCTTGAGGTCAAATTGGGAACACTAACAGAAGAGACAAGCAAAAATAGGATTATTTCAATTGAAGGAAAATCGCCCACGCTGTTTGATTAATTCAATTATAATCCGATAGCATTTAATGAAAATTGTTAAGTATGACTTCTGCTTTCTTGGAGCATTTGCACCAGCAGAGAATATTTTCTTCGACGAACAAGCCATGAACTTATGATAAATGTTTATGGTACGGACTTATGATGATATTTGAAGAAGGATTCTTTGGTTAACTTATTAGCTTGTGAAGATTTCAACAAGATTGAAACCAAAAAATCCTTTCTAAAATACTCCTGGCCAATGAGAAATAATGCATATAAAATATTGCTCAAAATCTTATTCCTAACTCACAGTGTTTCTCCTTTTTCACTTAATTAAATCATAAATAATAACGTGTGTGTGTGTGTCGCACGCGCGTGCGAAAATGAAATATTTAAATTTATATTTTTGCTAGAATGTATATGATAGTTATTTATTATATTACCCCTTGTTTAGGTTTCTAATCAATAATTATTTATTCATAATAGCACACCCACATTATATATATATATATATATATATATATATATATATATATATATATATATATATATATATATATATATATATATATGTATATATAACACTCTACAAACTTGCCAAGGATGTGTGCCCTTGATTCTGGGGGGTTAGTTTGGTTTGTTTGTCGCTCAACGATCATTTTTTGCAGACGAGGACTAATCAGACCGGGACCTACGGTTTCACGGATTTCGAACCACTACAAACATCCATGCTCAAGGTGGGATTCAAACCCGCGAACTGTTGAACCGAAGGTAAGACCGCTGCCAGCTCGGCGGGGAGGGGTGGAGTATTCTGGTGTTCTGGTAAAAAATTTCAGAAATCTGGCAAACCTAGGCATAAAGTGATCCTGTTTCAGAGCTAATTAGTTTCCTTTCCATTCTTTCCCAATATTCTTATTGGCATTCATCTCAGCTGCATTTGCTTCATGTGGAGGTAAGCGAACTGATTTCCTTCCTGGAACTTCATTAATTTCCATCCTAGTTAATGAAGTACATCCAAACTCACACACAAACACTTATATTCAATACAAAATGATTTCCTTAATCATTAATTAATGTTACAATTTCCAGTTTTTTTATATAATAAAAAATAGTTTCATCAATTTTAATATCATCTTGTTTATTTACAGAGTATACTGATTGTATCTTCAGTTGTCTTGCCAAAAACTTTCTTTTATCAAATGTAAGAATATATTCAGAGTTTAAATCCCCATCCTGCGATAATTCGGTTACCTTACTCAGACATAAATTTTCTTTTAATTTCACTTGAACTATTATTCATAATAGGAGTTATCTTTCTACCATTTTTAATTTCAAAAACACAGAATCGAGATTTATTTTTATTTTTCCTCAATCAATGTAAAATCGTTCTTCCTTTCTTCTGCTTTTGTCTGAATACCATTTATTTATTTTATTATTTTTTTTTCCTATTATAAGTTGTTCTTCTCTTTCCAGCTTTATTTGTTGAGCTTTCAATTCGACTTTCGTTTCAGAAAATGGTATACTATTCGAATACCAGCTGCTCAAGAGAGCAATTTATGTTTTGTCTCGAAACTTCCTTTCTACACTTTGGTCAACTGCCATAATGTTGTCATTTAGAAAGGATAAATAATTAAGTAATTAACTTTTAATTCAAGATGACTTTTCCTAGGGGTGAAAAGCAGATGCTTCAGCAGAGTCAAATCCACAAGCGACTTTCTCATTAACGGAATCACATTTTTTAATTGGTTCGGAATGGGCTTTTAATCGTTTACCTCGGCCGTCTACAAAAGATGAATGTTGACCGACTAACAAACTTAGAATTATTTGTTTTTCCTTTCTCATAATAGTTTTTAAAGGGGAAGGGATTTCAACGATCACCGTCACATTTTTTTTCTTTGTTTTTCGAACAATGCCATTGGGATGTCTATTCTCAACACATTCTCTACAAATTAAGCTTTTTCTTTCTTTTGGACAGTCTTTAGAAATATGACCATATTTATTACAATTAAAATATTTAATGCAATTTTTTATCACTGTTAGATTAAAAATCGAGTTTTTTTTTTTTTTTTTTTTTTTTTTGTGCCAGCTAGGCTGACAATATGGGATGCGCTGCTCCGCTTTTTCATGCTGAACCATATTTGGTGTGGAGTCCGACAGCTTCAGTACACACACATGCCATAGGGACCCGTTTATAGGATAGGCAACCATTCACACCTCATTCATACACAGAAAGGACAAAGAAAGGATATATAAAGGGAGAAAGTATATCCATACCCGAACCGCGATTCGAATCCAGGACCTCCCTATCCACAGTCAGGTACTCTGACCACTAGACAGGGTGTCGGCTCGAGTTTCGTTTTTCTTTCGAATAAAAACACTCATTCTGGGGGAACTTCCTTAAATTCACGGTTTTCTCTTCATTTTTTAAATTTTTTTACAGCGATCATTAAATTTGCTTACATAATTAACAATTAAGATAATAAATTTGTTTCCAACTCAAGATTTTAATTCGACGACGGCTGTTCAAGATTTATTCGAACCGAATAACTGAAGAGTTTATTCCGAAGAGCATTTTCCTAGGAATTTAATTTCTCTGTTATTTTTCCGCATTAGTTAAATTAGTCCATTCATCTATGAAATGATTATGAACAGTGGGAGGAACACTTTTTGTTGTTGTTGTTGTCGTGTGCCAGCTTGGCTTGCAATATGGGGTGCGCTGCTCCACGTTCTCAGCTGAACCATATTTTGGTGTGGAATCCGACTTCTTCAGTACACACACATGCCATAGGGACCCGTTTAGAAGTAGGCAACCATTCACAACCCATTCATACAAGGAAAGGACAAAGACAGGATAGACAGACGGAGAAAGTACATCTATGCCCGAACCGGGATTCAAACCCAGGACTTCCCTATCTGCAGTCAGGCAACACTTTTCGTTAATTGTTCCCTAATAACTAAGTCTTTAACTTCTTCAAAGTTTGTAATTTTAAGACCATCTAACCACTCAATATAAAGCAATTTTGTAATTCAGAAGTAATATCCTTCTGCATTTTTATTAATTAGACGTAAATGCTCACGAAATTTATGACGAAATCATTTTGGCGTTTTTAAATATTTTAATAAAAGTTCCTTGATGAGATACCCGATGAGCGTCTTCAAAATCTATTCGCCGCCCCTTTTGTCTTTCAAATAATATAAAATAAAAACAAATATCGTCTCCATTTACAGCTGTTGCAAATTGCAAGAATCGCGCCTTTCTAAATTAAAATTATTCGCATTACTAGCATTTCCTAATATACTTCTATTCTACAAACGTAATTTTTCTAGCTCAAATTCGCTAGCTGCACTTTCTTCTTAAAAGCTAATTTTTCTATCGTTAACATACGATATGCTTTTACATTTTCAGGTAACCAAGCACTCAATCATCTAAATAATACCTTCAAATAAAACTTTAACGAAATCTTCTCGTCATGATTCTTAGAATTAATGATACTCTTTAATTATATTATTTTATAATTTTGGGAAACAGTTTCTCCCAGTTCAGTAGCTCATTAAATCTCTCTTTTTGCCTTTCTCTAGAAATGAAGCCGTTTTAAAACACGCAGGGATGAAAAGTAAATAAAAAGGTCATCCACTTGACAAACAAACGCAAAATACTTTATTTATTTATTTTTTAAATTGTAGATTCCTTTTTTTTTAACTTCTCTGTGTTTGCTTTTTTATATTAAATCATAATTTTTTTCCCAACGGTGGGCACTTGGGTGACAATCACTTTTACCACAAGGCCAGAAACTGCTTCTCATTTGTCGTTACTCAGCAGGCACCTGTGAACCAAGTCATGGATGCCTGTAGCGTTACCCGCGCTATACCACCACAAACACGTTTATAGGGTGGGCCACATTCATATATCATTCCAGAAGAACAAACAGAGAAACACAGAAAGAACAGAGAAAGAAAATAACATCCATGCCCGATTCGTGATTAGAACTCGGGACCCACAGCTCAGGAGCGCTAACCATTCAGCCATCGGTGATCGGATTAAATCATGAGTATTAAAAGCTTAATTTGTCAATATATTTTTGTAGGTAGGGATTTTTTAACATATTTGCCTTAGTAAATTTATAACTTTTACCTTTTTATTTTAATCAATGTTAATGAAATCCACCAGCTGAATATTTAGCGTGATTATATATATATATATATATATATATATATATATATATATATATATATATATATATATATATATATATATATATTATACAATTATAAATTTCTTTATTTTCAGATGCAGAAAAGGCAAAACGGCATGTGTCACTAACTATACTTTATACTAAATATTACAGAATGTCACATTTATTTTATTATTTGTTTTACAGTTCCTTTTCCTCATCATTACAATACAAAATTTTAAATGTTGGTGCTCATTCATAAGCTTAAATTTTTAATTACCTCAGTTGTAGTTGTTTTCGAGTGCCAGCTATACTGGCAAATTGGGGTGCGCTGCTCCGCTTTTCCAACGGAACCGTATTTGGTGTGGAGTCCGACTTCTTCAGTACTCACACATGAAATAGAGACCCGTTTAAAGGGTAGACAACCATTCACACCTCATTCACACAAGGAAAGGTCAAAGACAGGGTAGATAGAGAGAGAATGTACATCCATGCATGAACCGGGATTCGAACCCAGGACCTCCCTATCCGTAGCTAGGCACGCTGACCAAATTACCTCAGTTAAATAAAATATATCATGCCATATATAAATTTAATGTACATCTTCGTGATTTTCCCACGATTATCAAAGATACTTAAATTAATATTTGTTTCCGCGCCATAATATTTTATAAAAAAGTTTAATTTTTGCGAGTTTCCATTTCCTCATGCAATCGAAATTGGTAGTCCTATTTCAGAGTTAAACTTTCAAATTAAATTTCTGATTTTTATCTATTCAAATCTGTTAGATTTCTGATTTATTTCGAAATATACGATTTTCAAAATTATAATATTTCTTTAGAAATGAATATTTTAGAAACTAATTTCTTTACTTTAAAAAGACTCAAGGCTATGAATTTTATAAGCACATATTTCCGAAATTTGTTCTATTTTTCAAAGACAGCCACAAAAATTGTTTTCCGGATGTAAATCGCGCGTTGTTTATGCAATTACATATCAATTATTTTGGACTTGTAATTAAAATAGGACCACATTTAAAATTCTTTTTATTTCTTTTACAGATTATGAAATAAAATTTTTAACAAAAAATTACGAACTGAATCAAACATATTTCAACGCATTTGATTTTGACAAAGCTACGTTGTAATCTACACTACTGGCCATTAAAATTGCTACACCAAGAAGGCGACATGCTACAGACGTGAAATTTATACGAAAAGAAGAAGGTGCTGTGATATGCAAATGATTAGCTTTTCAGCGCATTCAGACAAAGCAGGCGCCAGTAGCGACACCTATATTGTGTTTAAATGAGGAAATTGTTCAACTGGTTCCTCATACACAAATTCCATTTGAATGTTGTTGCCTGGTGAAAAGTTGTTGTGACGCCTCGTGTAAGAAGGAGAAATGCGTACCAGCACGTTTCTGACTTTGATAAAGGTCGAATTGTAGCGTAGATTGCGGTTTATCTTATCGCAGTATTGCTGCTCGCGTCGGTCGAGATCCAATGACTGTTAGTAGAATATGGAATCGATGGGTTCAGGACGGTAATACGGAACGCCATGCGGGATCTCAACGGCCACCTATCACTAGCAGCCGAGAAGGCAGGCATATTATCCGCATGGCCGTAATGGATCGTGCAACCACGTCACGAGCCGTGAGTCAAGAAACGGGGTCGTTTGTAAGACAACAAGTGTCTGCACGGAATAAACACACAAGAAATAAACACACACATACATGAATACGTGAAAGGAATAAACACACACATACATAATAAAATACATTTCAATATATTTAATAATTAACTTATTAAATTAAAACAACATTCTAAATTAAAAACAAATTTAATAATTATTAGTGACTTCCTTGGGTCTGTCTTTCGGAGCAAAATTTTTCGAAGGAGGGTTTAATATTAGAATATATTTGGCTGAGAATAGTATTTAATATATTTAGCTGAGATCTATGTTTTGTCTTCAAAGAAGCCCCACAGAAAATCCGGTTTCACAAAGGTAAGATGTTGAAAATGGTAGTAGAATGCGAAATGCCCTTGTTTTTAGTGCACAAAACTCATCATCCACTCCTGCCCAAAATTTAAAGATTGATTTATTACTCAAATGTCTTTTGGTTTCCCCGCTTGTCGTGAAATCTATGAAGGTTTCTTCTTCTTCGATTGAGAGTCCGGGAGTATTTTGAAATGGATCCCTCACCCACTTGTAACTTGATATCAGTTTGTCATCAGCAAGAAAGTATTATTGAAAATTCTTTGCTAGCATTGCTAAATGATTTTCAGTGGTTACAAAAACAACTTTTACATGTTGCTCTTCAGCCTTGTAAATTTTAATGCAATCATTCTAATTTGCAAATATTGTTAAGTTGTCTTACTTTAAATTTCCGCTCCACAATTCCAATTTCCTACAAACAGCATTAATTTTATCACTTGTATCCAACATATGTGTATTCGCTCCTTGCAGTTGAAGATTCAAGTTATTAAATTTTTCGAATATGTCAATCATGTACCTCAATTTCTTCACAAATAAACTATCGTGAAAATTCTCAGCTTCCGGTCTGTTTTCTTCTTTTAGGAAAACGTCGATTTCTTCTCATAATTTATAAACACTTTGCAAAAATTTCCCTCGCGATAACAATCTTGCATTGCAATAAAAATGTAACGCTGAATGTACTGCACCCATGTATTTACAAAAGTGCGGAAAAATTCTTGATTTTATGGGTCTCATTTTTATATAATTTACTACGGTTACAACCGTAATTAACACAAAATCAAACCAGGACTCATTTCTTTGAAAGCCAAAGCTTCTCTGTGGATCATGCAATGTGTCCAGACGCACTGTGGCGATTTTTGTTTCACAAGTGCTTGAATACTTTGGAATATTCCGGACATAGAACGAGCACCATCGGTGCATATTCCGACGCAATTTTTCCATTCTGTGTTTGCCTCGCTCATAAAATCCTTTAAGATAGCAAATAATGCGAGTGCTGTTGCTTTGATTTCTATTGGTTTGCACAAAAGTAATTCATCTACTACTGACAAATCATCACAAAATCTAACATAGGCAATGAAATGATCATCTTTATTACTATCTGTTGCCGCATCGAATTGTATTGAAAACAATTTGTCACACAACTTCGACACACAATCTACATCTTCCGCTGTATAAGCAATTCGACGGGCAACAATATCATTTGAAAGAGGCATATACTGCAATTGTTTTGCAAAATTATCTCCAAACATAATTTGTATAATCTCAATTACGACTGGCAAAATAAGCTCTTTACCAATGGTGTGAGGCTTTTTACATCTGGCTATTTAATATGAAAATTTTTAAGAGGCAATCAAAGCTTTTTCATTCACAGACAAATTTTGTTTAAGCAATTATTTTTGCTTTTCATATGATTTTAATCTTATTTCGAAGAATTACACGTAAGTATAATAATTACATTATCAATTTAATATGTATATATTTTAGATATAAAGCCCATACCCGACAAAACTTCCCTCCATAAACTGTACCTTTCTCTAACAAAGCACCTCCTGTTGCTTTACTATTAATTAAAGGTATCAATGTATGTTCTCAATTATGAGCCATCTTCTTTGGTTTATATTTATAATTTAATTAAAATTCGGAAATTATATTCTCCGCTGGACTAAAAATATTTCTAACCCTTTTATATAAATTCATGTTACATTTAATAAAGAAAAATTAATATTGAAAAGTATTACATTAATATAACAATAATATTCAAAATGTAGTATATTTTAAAAATAAAATCACTCGACTGATTTAAACTCCATTCCAAAATTTTACCAGTCTATAACAAAGCCCTCCCCCCTTGGTTCTGTCATAATTAGTTAACGATCTCAATATCTATTTTCACTCATGAGCCCATATTCTGCTGTTTATTTTTATAATTCCAATAAAGTTTGGAAATTATATTCACCGCTGGACTAAAAATTAATTAAAATTTTTTTAACCAATCTTATGTTCAATATATTAAAGATAAAGTTAGTATTCAAGTGTGTTAAAATAATATAATAATGAGATAAAAAGGTTAATTTATTTTACAAATGAAACAGCTCCCTCGAAAAAACCTACCTTCATAAACTCTTCCTTGAAAGAAGCCGCCCCCCGTTACTTTTAATATTAACTAAAGGTATCAATGTATATTATCAGCAAAAAACCATAGCCTGCTGTTTACTTTTAAAATTAAAGTGAAATTATGTTCTCGGCAGGTCTTAAAATTCTTTTAACTTTTCTATCTAAATTAACATTACTTTTATTAAAGAAAAATTCAGTATTGAAATGTATTACAATTATATACTAGTTGTATAAATATTTAATATATTTTAAAATTAAATTTGCTCGCCAGATCCAACCTAACTAAAAAAAATGTAATTTTTTCTAACGTAGCCCCCACCCCATTGCTTTTAGAAAAGTTAAAGTTATCAATGTATATTCTCACTCTCATGAAACCATATTATACTAGTTACTTTTAAAATTTGAGTAAATTTATGTTCTCTGCAGGATTAAAAATTGTTCTTACCCTTGTAGCTTGTACATAAGTTACACTTATTAAAGTAAAATTTAGTTTTGAAGTGATTTACAATAGTATAATAGTTACATTATCAATTTAATATATTTAAAAAAAATCCTTGTCCGATACAACCTCCGTCTATAAACTGTATAGTTGTATAACGATGCCAACACCGCGTTGCTTTTTTATTTTTAAAAAGTATCATTATATGTTCGACTTATGTGCCCATATACTGATTTTTAATTTTAATAATTACTTAAAATTTGGACATAATATTCACTGCTGTATTGAAATTTTTTCAACCTTCTTATTTAAATTTTTAATACATTTATTTAATAATAAATTAAAATAGAAGTGTATTACAATGACATCATAATTACATTAAAAGTTACAACAATTTAAAAATAAAATCTGTCGCCCAATCCAACCTCCCAAAATAAACTGTACTTTTCTATAATGAACCTTCCTCCTATGTCTATACTATAATTTAAAGGTTTCAATGTATGTTCTTACGTATATTGAACCATATTCTTCTGCTTATTTTAAAAATTTAAGTAAAATTTGTGTTCACGGCTGGTCTAAATATTCTTTTAGCATTTCTTTCTAAACTTTTTTTAAATTACATTACTTTTATTATTATAGATATCTATTACATAAATTAGTGTAATTATATTAAAAATTTATCATATTTTAAAAATAAAATCCTTCGCCCGATATAACCTGCATCCAAAAAATGTACTTTTCTCTAACGTAGCTCCCTCCCCGTCGCTTTTAGAAACGGTCAAGTTATCGATGTATGTTCCCCTACTCTCATGAAACCATAATCTACTGGTTACTTTTAAAATTTGAGTAAATTTATGTTCTCTGCTGGGATAAAAATTGTTCTTATCCTTTTACCTAAACATAAGTTACACTTGTTAAAGTAAAATTTAGATTCGAAGTGTATTAAAATATTTACATTATCAATTTAATATATTTAAAAAAATCTCTTGTCCGACACAACCTCAGACCATAAACTGTACTGTTGTATAACGATGCCAATCCCTCCTTTGCTTTTATTATTTTTAAAAGTTATCACTGTATGTTTGATTCTAGAGCCCATATTCTGCTTTTTAATTTTAATAATTACTTAAAATTTGGACATTTTATTCACTGCTGTACTGAAATTTTTTGTAACCCTCTTAATTACACTTTTAATAAATTTATTTAATAATAAATTAAAATTAAAATATATGAAAATAATATCATAATTACATTAAAATTTACAAATATTAAAAATAAAATCTCTCGCTCAGCCAAACCTCCCTAAATAAATTGTCCCTTTCTATAACGAAGCCTTCCTCCTATGCTTGTAATTTTAGTTAAAGGTTTTAATGGATGTTCTCACTCATATTCTTCCATATACTGCTGCTTAATTTTAAAATTTAAGTTACATTATATTCTCGTCTGGTTTTAAAATTCTTTTAACCTTTCTATCTAAATAAACATTACCTTCATTAAAGAAAACTTCAGTATTGAATTGTTTTATAATAATATAGTAATGTTATAAAAAATTAATATAATTTAAAATTAAATTCGCTCGCCCGAGCCAACCAGCCTCCAAAAAAATGTACTTTTCTCTAACGTAGCCCCCTCTCTGTTGCTTTTAGAAAAGTCAAAGTTATCAATGTATATTCTCACTCTTATGAAACTATATTCTACTGGTTACTTTTAAAATTTGAGTAAATTTATGTTCTCTGCTGGGCTAAAAAATGTTTTTACCATTTTAGCTAAACATATGTTACAATTATTAAAATAGAATATAGTTTTGAAGTGTATTACGATAGTATAATATTTACATTATCAATTTAATATATTTAAAAAATCCCTCGTTGGACACAACTTCCGTTTATAAACTGTACCGTTGTATAACGATGCCCCTCCCTTGTTGCTTTTTTTATTTTTAAAAGTTATCAATGTATGTTGGCAATTATGAGCCCATATTCTGCTTTTTCATTTTGATAACTACTTAAAATTTGGACATTATATTCCCTGCTGTATTCAAATTTTTTGTAACCTTCTCAATTAAACTTTTAATACATTTATTTAATAATAAATTAAAACTGAAATGTATTAAAATAATTATAATTACATTAAAAATTACAAATATTTAAAAATAGAATCTCTCGCCCAACCCAAACTCCCTAAATAAACTGTACCTTTCTATAACGAATTTTCCTCCGATGCTTATACTATTATTTAAAGGTTTTAATGTATGTTCTCACTCACATATTAATCCATATACTGCAGCTTACTTTTAAAATTTAAGTAAAATTATGTTCTCGACTGGTCTAAATATTCTTTTAAACTTTCTACCTACATTAACATTACTTTTATTAAAGAAAACTTCAGTATTGAATTGTTTAATAATAATAATAATGTTATAAAAATTTTTAATATATTTTAAAATGAAATTCCCTCGCCCGATCCAACTTACATCCAAAAAAATGTACTTTTCTCTAAAGTAGTCCCCTCCCCGTCGCATTTAGAAAAGTCGTAGCTATCAATACATATTCTCACTTTCATGAACAACATTCTACAGGTTCTTTTAAAATTTCAGTAAATTTATGTTCTCTGCCGGGCTAAAAATTCTTCTTAAAATTTTAGCTAAACTAATGTTACACTTATTAAAGAAAAATTTTGTTTTGATGTGTATTAAGATAGTATAATATTTACATTTTCAATCTAATATTTTAAAATAAAATTCCCTCGTCCGGCACAATCTCTGAAAATAAACTGTACCGTCTTATAACGAAGCCAACCCCCCGTTACATTAAAAGTTACAAATATTTAAAAATAAAATTTCTCGCCTAACAGAACCTCTCTAAATAAAATGAACCTTTCTCTAACGAACTTTCCGCCGATACGTATACTATTAGTTAAATGTTTCAATGTATGTTCTCCTTCATATTGTCCCATATTCTGCTGCTTAATCTTAAAATTTAAATAAAATTGTGTTCTCGGCTGGTATTAAAAATTTATTATATTTTAAACATAAATTCCCTTCCCCGATCCAACCTACCTCCAAAAAATGTACTCTACTGAAACGTAGCCCCCTCCCCGTTGCTTTTAGAAAATTCAAAGTTATCATTGTATATTCTCACTCTCATGAAACCATATTCTACTAGTTACTTTTTGATTTAATTTATGTTCTCTGCTGGGCTAAAAATTGTTCTTACCATTGTAGCTAAACAAAAGTTACACTTATTAAAGAAAAATTTATTTATGAAGTGTCTTACAATAGTATAATATTTACATTATCACTTTAATATATTTTCTATAACGATCCTTCCTCCGTAACCTTTCTATAACGATCCTTCCTCCGATTCTTATACTATTATTTAAAGGTTTCAATGCATGTTCTCACTCCTATTCACCAATATACTGCTGCTTACTTTCAAAATTTAAGTAAGATTATGTTCTCGGCTGGTGTATATATTCTTTTAACTTTTCAATCAAAATTAACATAATATTTTCTTAAAAAAATTTAGTATTGATATGTATTACAATAGTATAGTAATTGTATAAAAATTTAATATATTTTAAAATTAAATTCGCTCGTCAGATCCAATCTACCTACAAAAAAATGTACTTTTCTCTAACGTAGCCCACTCCCTGTTGCTTTTAGAATCGTTAAAGTTATCAATGTATTTTTTCACTCTCATGAAAGCATATTCCACTGTTGACTTTTCATGTTTAAATAAATTTACTTAAATATGAAAAGTAATTTTACTTAAATATAAAAAGTCAAGTTACCTCTGCTGGGCTAAAAATTCTTCTTGTCGTTTTAGCTAAGCTTAGGTTCACTTATTAAAGAACAATTTAGTATTGAAATTTATTACAATAGTATAATATTTACATTATCGATTTAATATATTTTATAAAAAACCTTCGTCCGTAAACTGTACCGTTGTATAACGAAGCCAACGCTCCGTTGCTTTTATTACTTTTGAAAGGTATCAATGTATTTTCAGAATTTTTTGAGCCCATTTCCTGCTTTTTAATTGTAAAAATTACCTCAAATTTTGACATTATATTCACTACTGTACTGGAAACTTTTTAACCTTCTTATTTAAATTTTTAACACATTTTTTAATTATAAATTGAAACTGAAGTGTATTTCAATAATATCATAATTACATTAAAAGTTACAAACATTTAAAAATAAAATCTCTTGCTCCCTAAATAAACTGTACCTTTCTATAACGAACCCTCCTGCGATGCTTATACAATTAGTTAAACGTTTCCATGTATGTTCTCTCTCATATTCACCCACATTCTGCTACTTACTTTTAAAATTTAAGTAAAATTATTTTCGCGGCTGTGCTATAAATTCTTTTTTCTTTCCTATATTACTTTACATTTATTAAAGAAATAATTTGTATCGAAATGTATTATATTAATATGACATTTATATTAAAATTATAATATATTTTAAAAATAAAATACCTTGCCCGATTCAACCTACCTCCAAATTATATACTTTTCTCTAACGTGTCCCCCTCCCCCTGACGCTTTTACCATCGGTTAAAGGTACCGATGTGTGTTCTCTTTTATGTGTTAATATTCTGCTGTTTACATTTAAATTTTAAATAAAATTATGTTGTCTACTGGACTAAAAATTCTTCTTTCTTTTTTGTCTAAACTTACGTTATATTTATTAAAATTACATATTATTGAAGTTTATTACAATAATACAATAATTACATTAAAAATTTAATATATATTAAAGTAAAAACTTTCGCTTCACCCAATATCCATCCATAAACTGTTCTTTTCTATAACGAAGCCCCATAGTTTTGCCACAAACAGTTAAATGTCTCAATATTTGTTTTCATTCATGACCCGATATTCGGTTGTTAATTTTTCAAATTTAATTAAAATTTTGAAACAAATTTTACAGCTTTACTGAAAATTTTTGTAACCCTGTTATCTAAGCGCATGTAACATTTATTAAAGGAAAAATTAATGTTGAAGTGCATTACAATAATAATAACATTAAAATTGTGATACGTTTTAGAAATATAATCCCTCGCACAACCTAACCACACTCCATAAACTGCACCTTTCTATAACGAAGCATTCCTCGTTTGCTTTAGCTATTATTTTAAGGTATCAATGTATGTTTTCACTCATGAGCCCTTATTCTGCTGTTTATTTTTAATATTCAATTAAATTTTGGAAATTATTTACTGCTCGACGTGACGTAAATTTAATCTAAATTCTTATGCAAACTCATGTTCCATATATTAAAGAAAAATTTAATTTTCAAGTTCGTTAAAAATATATATAATAATTAGAATAATATTTAATATATTTTACAAATAAAATCTCTCGCCCGAAACTACCACCCTCCATAAATTGTACCTTTCTATAACGAAGCCCTTCCACTCCATTTTGTATTTAGTATTCGTTAAATGTATCAATGCATATTCTCACTCACTGTCTGCGGGAAAGGAAATTACTTTACAATGGATCCCTAGCTATTGCGGCTTGCCTGGTAATGAAAAATCAGACAATCTCGCGAAAGAGGCTTTTTTTTTTTTAACCCTTCAGATACTCCTACTGGCTTGAAAAATGTCAAACTCCTTCTAAAATGGGTCATGCATCCATCACCAGCGAAAAATTTATTACAAAGAGAAAGCAGATGATGCCTCTTGGAGGACCTTGCTGACCCCATGTATCCCCAGAGATCTACCTAGATCTATAGGGGTCTCCTGCTTCAGATTACTTACTGGGCATGATTTTCTCCAGAAACTTCTATATCACATAGGGCTTGTGGATTCACCCAACTGAATTTTATATAGGGAACATGTTGACATGGATGGCGAGCATCTTTGGAAATGTTCTGCCTCCAGGAAGCCCGCTCATCTTCATATTTCAAGACGCTCTCCACTCCTGGAGATATTTCTTTTCTTTATTGGACTGCAAGACTTATTATGCTCGAAACAGCCAACATAAAGACGTAATTAAAAAAACATATATTCTCACTCATGAGTCTAGATTCTGATGTTTACTTTTAAAATTTAAGTAAAATTTGTTTCTCTGCTGGTCTAAAAATTCTTCTAATCCAATTATATAAATTTATTTTGCACTTATTATATAAAAAAATAATATTGAAGTGAATTACAATAATATAATTATTTCCTTAAAAATATATGTTGTAACTCATGAATCCATATTGTGCTGTTTACTATAAAATATAAGCAAAATTATGTTCCCTGCTGGACTAAAAATTCTTCATTTTTCTATCCAAACTTACGTTACTTTTATTAAAGAGAAAATTAGTATTGAAATGTATTACAATAATATGATATTTATATTAAAATTTAATATATTTTAAAAATAAAATCCTTCACCCGACCCAACATCCTTCCATAAACTGTACCTTTCAATACAGAAACCCCGTCCGTTGCTTTTAATACTAATTAAAGTTTTCAATGTTTGTTGTAACTCATGAGCCTCTTTTCTGCTCTTTACTTTTAAAATTTAACTAAAGTTTGGAAATTTCATTCACATCTAGATTGAAAATTCTTTTAACTCTCTTTTATCTAAACTTATTTTTTATTTTTTAAACAATATATTAATTTTAAATTGTATTACAGAAATTAATAATTTAATATATTTGTAAAATAAAATCCCTCGCCCGACCCAACCTCCGTTCAAAAATTGTACCTATCAGTAAAAAAGTGCCGCGGTTGCTTTTTTCTATTAGTTAAAGTTCTCAGTGTATGATATTACTCATGAGCCCATATTCTGCTCTTTTTTTTACTTTATATTTTTAATTAAAATTTGGAAATTATGCTTACTGCTGGGCTGAAAATTCTTCTAATCCTTTGAAATAAACTTATGTTACTTTTATTAAAGAAAAAAATTTAACATTGAAGTGTATGACAGTAATATAATTGTTACATTAAAATTTAATATATTTTAAAAATAAAATGTTTCGCCGACCCAATCTCCCTCCATATACTGTCCTTTTCTGTAACGAAACCCCCCTGGTGCTGTCACTAACAGTTAAATGTCGCAATGTATGTTGTCACTCATGAGCTCATATTCTGCTGTTTACTTTTAAAATTTAATTAAAATTCTAAAAATTGTGTTCATTGCTTGACTAAAAGTTCTTCTTACCCTTTTATCTAATCTTATGTTAAACTTATTAAAAAAATTTTGATATTGTAGTGTATTACAATAATATATTAAAAATAGAATATATATTAAAAATAGAATCGCTCGCCCGACCCAATCTCCCTCCATAAGCTGTTTAATTGATAACGAAGTCCCCTGTTGTTATTAACATTAATTAAAGGTCTCAATCTATGTTGTGACCGATGAGTTTTTTTTCTTTGTTTTCTGATCGATTGTAGATTATTGTGTCAAGTTTGTCACAATTTAACTTTCTTTTATTTAATATTATTGCTCTTAATATTTCCTAGTAAAAAAATATTGTATTTTAATTATTATTTTTTTTTAAAAAAAAAATAATATTCCTTGCCCAAAGCAATGTTTCTCCTTAACATATATTTAGCTTTATCAATGACACTCAACTCCTGCTAATATTAATATTAGTGAATTGTCTCAATATTTTTTGTCATTGCTGATGCGTTTCTTTCAGTGTTTTACGTATAACTAATTCTCAGTTTGGTTTTTTAGTGTATTTTTGCTGTTCGAATGAAAGTTTCTCAATTCATTTAATCTCACCTTACTTTACAGTTTTTTAGTAACATTTGATAATGTTTCAAAGAATACAAGGAAAGAAAATATTCTAAATATAAATTCGCTTTCCTACCCAAACTTCTTCCATAGCTTATACCTTGTGTAATGGGAAATCTTACACTATTGCTAGTATTACTCAATGACTGCAATGAGCATTGTCTACACTGAGATGCTTTGTTCAGCTATTTATTTATTTATTTATTTTTGGCACATATTCCATTTATTCCAGGATGCTTTGTTCTGAATTTTTTGGCGATGAAGAAATGCTGTCAAGTTGACATATTGCGACGTGCTTGAAGAGGTAAATACTAGGGTTACCAAAATATAATTTTTTGCATAGTTCTTATGGGTCTCGATATCTATGATGTAATAAAAATGAGATTGCTACATTCGCAAGACAATCCGCCAAAAAAATCTCCAATCTCAGAATTTGGCATCCTGGAGTATATGGCATTGGTGCCTTTTTTATATTTAATTTTGTGCTGGGTTACGAATAATATTTTAAAATTTATTCGTAAACTGATATTTAAGCCATACACCGGCTGAGAATAACTGGATATTCGATTGCATTGATTATTACAGACACCTTTTAACATGTACTAGTGATCTTGTACATTAAGTTTTATGGGTTTAAATAATGCTCATCATGAATGTGTTTGACGACATATTTATTGAATACATTTGAAAATTGCACTTATTATGAGCTCTGTTATATGCAAGAAAGCATTTCTCTTATGGTACACTGAGTGGATTACTCTATTATTAATACTCAGCAATGAATTTGAAATCATCAGTAAAAAGCGACATACCAGAGCTTCATCCTCTTTTCTTCATTGAAGTGGTGGTGAATGTCCTTCTGTCATTCATTACCTTGAGAATCATTTCTTTACCAAGATGTCACCTTTTCTTTCATTTTGAACTTTTTATCATCCTAAAGTTTTCCTTTTTTTCTAACTTGAAAGTCCATTACTCTATGCTTTGCTTTGACAAATGTTCTGTAATATAATGTTATATTATGAATGAAAAATCATGTATTTCATTTTATTTTGACGAGAAAAATGCAGAAACAAAAATAATATGGAAATTAATATTTAGATGAATTTCACTGAGTTTAAAGCAGTTTTTAATTTCTATAAATTCCAACTACATATTCAAAATATCAAACTAATTTTGCATTGTTTCACCAAAATGTATACTCTTTTTCTAACATTTTTTTTTTTTAATTTTAAAGAATTATTGTTTTTAGAAGTTTAGAATTACGTTCTATAAAAATTGATTTTCATTAAAAAAAACTTAGGTTAATTTTTAGTATTTTCAGAGTTACAATTTTAATTTTTTGAAATGATAAAGTACTTAAGAAATAAATTTCTTAAATATAAGATAATGTTTCATTTGTACACTTTTTCTTTACTAAAAAGTTTTCATAAATGATTAGAATTTAATGGCATATTAAAATTCAGAAACAGCAAATTTAAACAAAAATATAGCAGTCATACCAATTAAATGTGTAGCATTGATAATAATTTAATAATGAGATTATGAAATCTAAAAATGATAACAAGATCTCCGATAATACACACGATTAATTTGCCCTTGGGTAATTTATATTTAGATAATTTATAAATGCCTGAGATTATTCTTAAATATATTTAGATATATTTATAAATGAAACTGAATTAAAGATGAAAAAGACTCACAATGACTGAAATTGTAGGTATAAATCTTTAACCCCTCTTATTCCTTGACATCGATTTATTGACTTGCAGCATTTCTGGTTGAAAAGCTCCAAATAAATCAAACAAACAAAGTTGTTCAGAAGAAACATTAATTTAACAATGAAACTCTTGCTTCAAAAAATCCTTTTAGTATTCTAAACAAAATAATTTGCATTGTCGAAAATTGATTGTTAATTTCTTGTATTTTTGTGTGTGTGTTGTGTGGATTAAATAGCGTGATTAGTATAATCGAAATTTTTTATATTTTATTATAAATAGTAATTTACTGTCGAATAAAATATTGGGTTGTTCAAAAAGTAAATTTTTTTTTGTTGTTAAAACGAAAGATAGTTTTCATATAATAAACAAAATTTTATTAAATTATATATTTGCCGTTCTAGTACCACACCTTTTGCCATCTTTCTGGTAGTAGCATATTTCCACGCTCATAAAATTTTTGGTCTTTTCTGGCAAAAATCTGATCGAGGGGGTTTTTGACCTCCTCATTTGAGGTGAAGGTTTTACCGTCTAAAAATTTTGGAGTGACCGGAACAAATAATTATGCGATGGTGCCAGGTCTGGAGAATATGGTGGGTGCAACATTGTATCCCATTCAAGCTGTAAAAGCTTTTGGCGAGTAACCAAACTCGTGTGAGGCCTCGCGTCGTCTTGGTGAAACACAACACCTTTCTTTTTGATTACTTCTGGCCTTTTCTGTTGAAGTGCATCATTCAGTCTGTCCAGCTGATGACAGTAGACTTCCGAATTAATCGCTGTGTTATCAGGTAAAAGCTCAAAAAAAAAAAGAAAAGAAAAGAAAAGAAAAGAAAAAAGAAAACAAAACAATTCATTTAAAATTCTACTAAACAGACAGCTGCACCTTTTTTTGGTGAATATCGGCTTTGGAAATAGTTTTAACAGGTTAATCTTTTTTGCACCATGACCTCTTGCGTTTGACGTTTTTGTATACAACTCATTTTTCGTCCACAGTGATGATGGGCTTCAAAAACGGATCATTTTCGGGACGTTTGAGAAGCGAATCGCAGACGTCAATGAGACAACACAGATTTCTCTTTGTGAGAACATGGAGAACCCATACATCGAGCTTCAAGGGTAATTCTAGGTTTTTCAAGTGATTATAAACTGTTGAATTTGATAAATGTAACCTCAATCCGATCTCACGTGTTGTTAATCACCGGTTTGCATCAACTAATGCCTTTATCGAGTCCTTATCAGCATAAACCGGCCTTTCCGGGGAGCATAATTTCAAAACTGCCGGATCGAAATTTATCGAACCAGTTCTGGCACTGGCGTAAACTACTGTCAACACACTTCTCCATACACATCAGTCAATTTCTTTCTGGCTTGAACAGTATTTTTACCCTTTCTGTAGTAATACAGTAAGTTATGTCGAAAATGCTGCTTATCGCTCTCCATATTTAAAAGGGACAATCAAAAATTACTGCGTCGAATTAATTGGAATTTTTCACACACAAGCATTGCTATATGAGCTCTCAAAGCATATAATAATTATATGGCTTAAGTGCGAAGTTGGGTGCAAAAAAATGCTATTAAATCATCTATCGGGTAAAAACGAAATTACTTACCGAACAACCCAATACAATTTCACGTTCTATTATTACCTTGAGCTTTTATAAGCAATGACTACGAAACATTTTTAACATTGCATTACAATGTAAAGAAATTATAAGCACTTGAAAAAGAATATTTTATGTTTGAAACACTTATAAAATTAAATTAATTACAAAATCTTGGAATAAACTAAATTAAAAACAAAGCTATGATTAAAAACCAAAATAATTAGCACATATGCCATCCTTAAAATCCCTCTAGAAATTTTCTTGTCCTCATAAAACGAATGATTGTGGGGACGCATCAAACAGATGGTATCATCTCTGGTGTTGCAGTTGGAAGAGTTTACAGGAGATCAGCTTTCTCGTTTTGTTTATATTACCCGTTTACGACATAAAATTTGTTTAATTATTTTCCATAACCATGATGGAAAATATGTTAAGATTTTTAATCATAATTTTAATTTGTTGACTTCTTTTGTACGATGTCTTCTACTGCTTTTGGGATTCAACTTTCTTCTAACCATCTAGCAAATATCCATTTTTCATTCAACAAATGCAAGCAGATAAGTGTAATTGTATAGATTCATCATTTCTCAGCTAAAACAATAAAATAAAATATATTTATAAAGAAATTTTATTTTAATTCTTATAAATTTATAAATTGGTGCAGGCAGTTTATTTCAAATGAATATTCTTATGGGAATAAAAGATATTACCATCACAGAAGCAGTTATTTTCAAAATGATTATTAAATTTTATAAAATTTTTGTCGTAAAATTTAAATTTAATATTGCTAATGTCTCAATGACATCATTGTACCTTCCATCACGATTCTTATAGTGGTTTTAGTATCTACTCTCCGAGTTTTCTCAGTGGTTTTTGAAAGAAGCTGTGGAATGGGATCACGTTACAATACAGGAATGCATCATATCTATTGACTGATGTTGAACGCGGCTTTAACTCAGACCATCGTAGATTCTCCATAGATAAATGTAAGTTTTAATGTCTGCTGTGGGGCGTTTTGAAATAAATTCATTGTGAAACACGACCTGAAAATAATACAAAATTTGAAATATGACTTTCGGTCCAAAGCACCTCAATTTAATGGTGAAGTTTATCTTAGCTTTTATGAAGAAAATATTTTCTTATAAAATTTTCTGTTTCAGTCCAAAATTAAAAATATTTTATGTACAGTTCCATATTTTGTAAAAAAAAATTTTTTTTTTTTTTTTGTTATTGAGGTAGGAAGTTTTATTTTTGACGATAAAACTAAATTCGTAGTTTCAAATCAATGATAGAATTGAATTTCAAAATTCAATTCTGTCATTGATTTGATTTGATTGATTGATTCTCAATTTTTAATTAAATTTTTATCTCCTGAGCCAATGATGAATCCTTCTGTTGAAAAAATCAAAATAACTGAGAGGAGCAATTATAGAGCTTTTTCGCAATAACTTTATTGTTTCTTATTGCAAAAATCTAGAATAACTACATATTTACAAATAATCATGATGTGTTAATAGCTGATAATATTTGACAAGTCTGTTCCATATAATCAAAGTTCCTGGCCAAAACATTGTATTTATAGATGAGATTTTAAAAAATCTAATTTACATCTATAATGTTATAAACAGACTTTAAAATTGGTACAATAAGTAAATGAGAAAAAACACTATTTTATAAACAACACGATACAAATAAATGCAGTGATATCACTGACTTTAGTAATGGGTTAAAAGGGTTGGTAACAAATAATTTCAATTCTTTGACTGTGTCACGTAAAGTAATTAAAATTTGAGTTTCAGACCAAATCACAATAAAAGTCGGTCACAGCATGTTAAGATAATTGACCTTTTCTGAAGAATTGATGTCATTCATTGATACATAAACAGACCTTCAAGAAAGCTATAATAGTTTTTTTATGTATTTTTAAATAATTATGTAATAAAATAATCTACTTTTTGGAATTGTTTCCACATCTGGAGTTTTTTCAAAAACGTAACCAAATGCTTTTTGGAGATATAAAAGGGGTTAAAATATGTTTTGATGGCATAATTATTGCTGGGAACAGTAAAGAAGAGGAAATATTAATTGAGGTGCATAACAAGGGCAAAATTAAATAATGTAAAATTGAATTTGAATGAATTTCAGTATAGAGTAAATAAGGTTAAATATGTGAAATTAATAATTTTTAAGGAGAGTTTAAAAGCTGATTCGGACTATATAGAAATAAAAAGATATATGAACAATCGCGGGTATATTAATTTTCATTAAAAATTTTATTAAATGTAGAAATGTTCATACCGCTTTGAAAGAATTGTTGAAAAGTGTTGTTGGTTTTTAATGGCAGTATGAGGATAATAAACCATTTAAGGATATTAAAGCCCTTTCAAGCTCAACACCTGTTTTAGAAACACAAGGAGAAATTTCTTTAATCCAATGAAATTTCTCTTTTATAATTTTACTTTAATCAAATTAACCTGACCCTTATTTTCCATCTCTTCATATTTTTTAATAATGCATATAACCTTAGAGAGATACTTCCGTTTGAGAAAAAGTTGCAGTTCTACAATGAGGCAGTTTTCAGGGTGGAATAGATATTTACAAATGTAGAATAACCACCCTTTCTCATTTGCTTGTAGAAGTCTCTCTGACAATGAAAAGCGGTGTGCTCAAATTATGGAGGAATTTTGAGCCATTAATGTAAGTTTTGGAAAATACTACAATTAGTTATACGGCTGTAAAGTCCTTTTTACAAACAGATCATAAGCCCTTATTGGAAATGCTCAAACGCTTATGAATAAAATTTCCATTCGTTTGAAGAAAATGCTCTTAAAATTGCTAAATAATGATTATATTCTGTTACATATTTACATGATAATCATATGTATTTGGCCGATATATTATCTAGAGCATATATAAAAGATAAAGTAAGTGATGATGCAGAAATGTTAAATATGGTTCATTCTTTAATAAAAACATTTCCCGTAAGTCAACGCAGAATCAAACAGTTTTAAACACGCATTGCAAATGGATGAACTGCTAAAAATTATTTTTACTTATTGTAAGGAAGGATGGTCACATAAAAAAGAATTTTCTGAAATTATTATAAATGGCAAAACGATTTGTTCATAATTGATGACTTATTACTTTTAAATGATAAAATAATAGCTCCTGTATCATTGGGTAATGAAATGCATCTCACCTTAGAATAGAAAAATGTAAAAGGAAATAATTTATTGGTCTGGTCTTAGTAAAGACATTGGAAATACAGCTGAACAATGTGGTATTTGTGAGAAATTTAGGAAGGCTAAATTTGTAAAACCATTAAAGCCTGATGTATCGAGCAGACCATATCATTGAAATCTGACCATATCAGAGGAAAAGGCATTGATTTAATATTTTACAGAAATAACCATTACTCAGTGGTAATCGATTATTTTCCCTATTAAGTTGAAGTAGAGAAAACAAATACTAAAACAGTAGGAAGTATTATTCATTTCTTAGAAGTAATGTTTGTTAGATTTTATATGCTTAAAATAATTGTATATTATAACAATACCTTTATTAGTTTTGAGTTTAAAAGCTTTATAAAAGAACAGCATATGGAATGTTAATTTGTAAGCCTCAATATTCATAATCCAATGGAATGGTTAAGAAAGCCGTTGAAATTGTAGATGTAGCTTTTAAGAAAGCTTATGAGGATACTAAAAGTCCTTTTTCAGGATTGTTAGTGCATCAAACTATTCCTATTACTGAATTAGGTTTGTCTCCTGCACAATTAATATTGAAACGGATTTAAAGGACAAAACTACCCATTAGTAATAAATTGCTAAATGCAGATATATTTGGAAAGGTACCCAAAATTATTTAAACCACGTCAAGAAAAACAAAAGTCATATTTTCACAGAAACAATTATTAAAACCTTTAAAAAGTAGGTGATAATAAGAGTATATAGAATAAGAGTATTATAAGAATAGAATTTTTTTTTTTTTTGGAAACAAGGAAGGTAGAATTTCTATTGATAAAAACACAAAATTCTATAGTGTGAAACCATCAAATAATCGTGTCATTACGATAAATAGAAAACATTATAAATTATCAAAAGTGAAAAGAGACATTTAGAATCTGTTGACTTAGGTTTTCCATAAGTAATAGTGAATGAATGGTGAGGCTTCAGTTTGTGTCTCAAAATATATCAATCTCTTATAAGGAGTTCATCAAATGTGTTGATTTCTCAAGATAAGATTTATTATCAGATTAGGACTGGATATGTTGTCCCACTTCTTCCCTACCGAAACGATTATTCTAAATTTACAAAATGAAGGATGTAATTGCTATGCAAATATTGTATTCAATTATTTATAATTATTTAAGATGTATCTGTCAACTGTTGGAAGCCATTTAGAGGTAATTGATTTGCAATATGAGATCACCAGAGAATGAATAAAATTCGGAACTTATTTTCGTAGTTGTAATTAATAAAAATTATGTTTAATCACCTGCTTATCTGTCTTTCATACACAGCAAGCGTTACAATAATGTAATATTTGTTTTATATTGCCCTTTATAGATAATTTTGAATAAATTCCTTTATTGAATAAATTTAAAAATGTATTTATTAATAATTTTTTTATTTATTAATAATTAAATTTATTAATAAATTTCTTTTATTTTCCTCATCAAATTAAAATAAAATCCATAAAAAATAAATGAACGTATTTTGCTAAAGAAACAAAACAAAGATTTATTTATCACCAATTTTAAGAAATTTATCAGCAAAATCAATGTTCTTCAAAAAAAAAAAAAAAAAAAAAAAAAAAAAAAATTTGAACTTCAGAAAATCACATTGTTTGATATTTTCTACTATTTTGACGATTTTATACATTCTTGTTCTACGTTTTGCATTGTATCTAAATGTACAAAATGCGTGTTTTTGTGTGTATATATATATATATCATAATTAATATTCATAAATAAAGGGGAATCTTAAATTATACGAAGATTTAATTAATATATAAATTAATTTCAGTCATTAAATCATTGAAATTTACTACTATTTTAAAAGATTACAAAATTTAAAATAGTTATTGAAATATTATCGCTTTTAAAGAAGAATAGGAAATTGACTGTGGAATTTATTACCATTTTAAAATTTATTATCTGTTTTTGTTATTGACAATTAACTTGACTGATTTCATTAATCAACTTTTGAAGAAACAATAAAATTTTTAGTTGTTTTTAATTTGGTGTAGTTACGGAAATATATTAAATAAAGTTTAAGTTGTTTTATAAATATAAGTTCAAAAAATTTCAAAGGGTGTTCAAAAATATTGCGTGATCATAATTAGATAACTATAATCGGGGTTTCTTCTTTAATTTCTTTGAAAAGAACAGCGTTAGAAAATACAAATTCTGTTTGTAATGAATTGCATGGAAAATTAATATTATAATATAAATATTTATCTTTTATGATGATATATGTAAAAATAAATCTTTTGGTTTATAGAAATGAAAGATGAGTGTGAAAAGTAACATATCCAGTTCTTAACCAAATTTCATGTCATCTATCATTTCAATTCTCGCATTTGTCTTTGTAAATTCAAAAGAAAATAAGATTCGTTTTTTTGCTTCATCAATATATTTTACAGTTTGTTTGACTTTGATTTATATATTCCTCTATAACATAAATAATTAATATCAAAATATCATTTTGTCCTGAAGTAAAAAATATTGGATTATATACTATTAAAGAAACTTGTACGTGAGTAATATAATCACGCTAGAAATTTATTTCACAGAAATTTCAAAAATGTTTTTATTTACAAAGGTATTTCATAAACAGCTAAAGATATTTTTTAAATTTTATTATTTTCTGGAAACATTTTAATTCAATAAATAATATGCTGCTCCAAAAGAAATATATATAATATAAATAAAAGAAATATATCCTATAAATAGATCCACCACAGTCTTTCTTGGAAAGCTGGGAACAGTTCTCTTATCCCCCGGAACCTTCCATTAAAAGGTTTTCGGCACAGGTGCCGTATAATACAGGATGCCAAATTCTGAGATTGGTGATTTTTTGGCGGATTTTTTTATGTATCTGGAAACTTCGTTTTTATTACGTTATACATATGTAGACCTGAAGAATTATGTAGTAGAATTATGCAGAAATTTCTATTTTGGTAACCCTAGTAATTACGCCATCGCGCACGTCACGATACTTCATCTTGGCAACATTACTTCATCGCAAAAAAGTTTCAGAATTTGGAATCATGGAATCAGCATCTGTGCCAGATTTTCTAAGGGTCAGGTTAATATACAATTTAGTTGCGTGAAAAGAAAGAGGACGATTTATACCCTATTCTTACAATGCCCCTTCTTAGAACTTTCTCTTCGTAATTAATATTAATTGAAAGAAAAACATTTTAATTTTAACAGAGTTTATGATGCCAAATGAAATAAAATATAACTTAATACAGCATTATTTATTTTTGTGCTCCTCAAAAATATTTTTAATAAAAATAAGTTTACATCAAAAGGGAATTAAGGTGAGATATATTTTTTTAAGATCACAAACAATGCTTCGTAGCTTTTTATTGTGTTGTTCGGAAAGTAAATTCGTTTTTTCCCGACAGAGGATTTAAATGTATTTATTTGCACCCAACTTCATACTTTAGCCGTTTAATTATTGTATGCTTTGAGAGCTCATATAACAAGGCTTGTGAGTGTGAAAACCTCCAATAAATTCTACGCAGTACTTTTTGGTTGGTGCTCTTTTAAATATGGAGAGCGATAAGCAGCATTTTCGACATAATTTACTGTTTTACTACAGAAAGGGTAAAAATGCTGTTCAAGCCAGAAAGAAATTGACCGATGTGTATGTAGAAGGTGTGTTGACAGTACGACAGTGCCAGAACTGGTTCGCTAAATTTGGTGATGCGTATTTTCTTTAGGAAATTAATAATATTTATTATGTTAAATAGTATATAATTTTAGTATTCTACATTTTTAAATTGAATCTTTCTTTAACAGAGAAGAAGGATTACCCTTGGGAGATTCATTATAACTCATTATAGCCTATATTATTATGGATTAAATCTGTAATAAAATAATATTCATATAATAATTTATTAGATGCAAAATGAGTACACTCCATCATAATTCAATATATTCCGAGAGTATAATAAAAGTAACACATAAAAACTAGAATAAGTAAAACTAAACTATTAAATCATATTTTACCTCATAATATTGTCTACGTCGACATTATTGGTACTTTATTATTTGTTTCTTTTATATACATTATGTATAGTAATTATAAATACACAATTTTTATAATAATGATCTTATAACGAAAAACATTGCCGATTTATTTTTCAGTTTTAGTTTACGAATAATGTTAATGAAAATGTTAAGAATTATAAGCACACCTAATAGAAATTTCTAGCGTAGACACCAAGTTTACACAAAGAACTGTCCAACCCTGGGCATCACTTATCAAAAACCTGGGCAATTTCAACTTTTTTTTTGTATGAAAATTATATATATATATATATATATATATATATATATATATATATATATATATATACACGCAAGAAATTAAATTTCAAATCTATAAATTCTAATTTTATGTTAAAAAATAAATAGATATATAAATAATATAAAACACTTACCAAATAATTCCTTTTGTTTATCATCAAATCTACTAAACTCTTTTTTTCAATTCAAAAAATACTTCTTCCCACACCTTTTTTGTAGCATTCCTGTCTTCATACATTTCTTTAGATTTGTCCCATGAGACAGGTCTTGCTTCTACAAGAGAAATTAACATGCCCGTATCTATTTCTTCACTCATGGTTCTTCTTTAAATATTCAGATCAACTGAACAAGAAAATAGGTCTTTAAAATTTATTTATTAGCTGGTTTTACAGTTCGACCACTTCTAGTTACTATTGACAGCAGTTCGTCATTTCTATCAGACACTGGATTTTCTATTTCCAACGTATAAAGTCGTTGGATAGGTCTTAAAAGTTCCGAATTTTCGGTTTTAATGACGGCGATTCTTATCTGACAATCACGACCAGGAATTATTTTTATTATTTTTGCTAAATCCCAAAAGGAGCGCTTTTATTAACATCTTCTACAAGAGCAATCTCTCCAATAATAAGTGGTCTATCCTTATAATTCCTTAATGACTGCTTTCGTAACTGTCCTAAATATTCTGTATGAAAACGGGACTTTAAAGCATCCCTAAGACGCTGTAAATATTTAATTCATTTGCTCAATTTCACTTTGTCAATAATATCAAGGTCTGGCAATCCAGAAATTTTAGTTTCGTGCAAGAATGTTTCGGGAGTTACAGGTGGTTCATCATCGATGTCTTCCGACACATAGGTAAGAGTCCTAGAGTTTATTAATCGTTCACAGTAACATAATACAGTAAGTAACTCTTCGTACTCAAGAGAAGCGTGACCCAATATTTTTCATAATATTTGCTTGACAGTTTGAATCAGACGTTCCCACCATCCACCCCACCAGGCTACGGAAGGAGGATTAAAATACCAATGTTTTGTTCAGCAGCTTTGAAACGGAGACTATCCCAGGCAATAGTTTGTAGAACCTTGTCTGCCCCTATAAAATTCTTTTTCCGTTATCTGAATAGATGGCTGAAGGACGTCCTCGACTTGCATTAAAACGTCTTAAAGA
This sequence comes from Latrodectus elegans, assembly GCA_030067965.1. NCBI lineage: Eukaryota > Metazoa > Arthropoda > Arachnida > Araneae > Theridiidae > Latrodectus > Latrodectus elegans. The sequence goes on from CM057816.1 coordinate 11,751,305, forward strand.
CTGAATAAAACATTCAGTGCTTAACGATGTGACGAGTTCAAGGTGGAGAACTCTATGTACTGCACAAGTGTATAGTAAAATATAAGATTTTCTACCATTTTTCAAATACAATGGCCCTGCAAGATCACATCCTACAATTTCAGAAACGCATGCACCGTATCATTTGGTGAAATATCTGGGATTGTTTCACATTTCTTAGCCTTGAATCTCTGACATTTTACACATTTATTTATACAATTTCTTATTGTCTTACGGGATTTTAGAATCCTGTATTTCTCTCTTAAATGAGCCATTAATATAGTAGTGCCTGCATGTAACAAATCATTATGTGTACACATTATCAATAATTTTACAACACAATGATCAGGAGGTAATATAATAAGATACTTAAAATCATATTTATCATCTCTAAAGTAACATTTGATTTAGCTCTTATGAGACCATAAGAATCTACTATTGGTTTAAGTTGTTTCAATTTATCATCCCTTTCACTTTTAAAAGATACTTTTTGAACTATCATCATTAAATTAATTTCTCCCTTTTCAATTTCTTGTAGTGTTAAGTCCTTAGAGAGATTTTTATCAACTTTTCTGGCGTTATTATGAGGGTTACTCTGAAATTTTTGAGATACGCGCAGACGAGAATTTACAAAATAAAAATAACGGTTTCATTTTAAAATACAAAATATTTTAACACAGAAGATTTTTTACTGACTTACTTCAACTTGTTTAACGTAGAATAAATTTTAAACAGAAGAGAAAATGGAGTTGACTCAAGAACATTTTCGCGTAATGATATTCTACGATATTAAAGCAGGAATAAATCAAGAAGAACGCGTTCAATGGTTGCAATTAGAATTGGTGATGAATCTCCAGCTCATGCTACTGTATTCAGATGGCTTAAAAAATTTAGAAGAGGTCGCAAATACCATTCTGCGATGGCGATATTCCACTACATGTTCCCCATTTTCATTATCGAACCACAAAAGCCGTAAAAAATCTCTATATCTTTTTCTCTTATAGCGATTTTCAAGAAAGCTTTCTCAATATCTGATATAATGCCAACGTATTTCTTACGAAACCGATTTAAAATTGAAGGAATTAGTTCTATTAAATTTGGCCCTGAGGACAACGACGGAGACCTGGGTGGATGATTACTCGCGTTAAATACCAGTCTAACACTCGTTGTGCTGCTCTCGCTGTGTTTATTACAGCTCGATGGGGTAAATAATGAACTCTTTTTATTTTTTCACTAGAAAAAATTGTACGAGTTCTATTTCAGGCAATTTCTGTTTCGTAGATGACATCACAGGAGCAGCGACCGTTCGTGTGGCACTGTTCACCTCTGACGAAGCAACGATTCCTCTCTAGTCATTTAGTTTCTTCGTAAATTCGCTTACCTTAACTTTATATTCAGAAAATATATCATAATATTCTTGTGCCGTTTCGTATTTCTTTTCGAATTTTGCTTCTTTACAACCCTTCTTTTGAAAAGTGCAAGATAATTCTTATCCATTGAACGTAATGTCTCGTATTTTTCTGTAAGTTGCTCAAAACAGATTTCTACTTCATTATCTTTCTGTATTGATTTTAATAAACATTCAAGCTTATTAACAACTTTCGTAAAAGAACGTAATGCTTTCCTTTCTTGCTTGATCCATTCTTAATAATGAATTGATCCATTCTTAATATCGTGATCCATTTCTTTAATGATCCATTCTTGATCCATTCTTAATATCGAAATCCATTCTTAATAATGGAAATCAAAACAAAAACACTTAATTATCGGTGAGCTGAGTTAAATTATGCTTAAAAAATGTCAGCAGTGATGCCAGAAATGTAGAGAATACTTAATCCAAAGCGGGTATCTTACAGATAAAGAAATTAATAGAAGCCATCGTAGCACAAAATATTTATTAACAACACATACAGAAAGATATCCAAAACAGAACTGCGTAAAATACAAAAAAAAATTTTCTACGTCAGTCAGTGGCCTTTATCTGCCTTAAGACTTCTGGCAGCCCAATAATATTCAGCCTTGGTAAAGTTGTCAGAGTCAAAAGTAATAAAAGCAACAAGTGCAGTGCAAGTTGTCAAATGACCAAAGTCCATAGTTTCACCCGACAAACAAAGGGGGCAGGCATCACCAGAAACTACACCGATATGGTGTAGATGTTTACACAAAAAGTCATGTCCAGTTAAAAGTCGAAAATTTGCAGTAAAAATTGCACGAGGCAAATCCATCGTGACAGGCAACTTCATAAGACAGTTCCACTTATTATCGGCAGAAAGTGCTGCACAAATTTGCTTTAGGTGTTGGTCAATTTTCCCCCTAGCCTCAGAACTAAACTGATGGGCAGATAATGGAAACAGGGGGTGAGGCATCTTACAACCATTTTTACCCAACACGTCTGCTCTTTCATTTCCAGGCACCCCATAGTGGCTAGGGATCCATTGAAAAACTATCTCCCAGCCAGAGGAAATAGCATTGGAAACAAATCTCTTAGTCTCTCCAACAAGTGAGCAGTCGCTAAGTGTGTAGGAGGCAGCAGCCAAGATTGCAGCCTGCGAGTCAATAAAAAAAACTGCCTTGCCAAAGTTAGTATCAAGACCAATGAGATTTTTAGGATTGCTTTATTCATGGCGAAAATCTCTGCATCAAAGTTTGAGGCCCTTAGTTCAACACAGCACAGGATTCCTCAAGATAGCCCTCACAGTACAGTCCGGCACCAGTATTTCCATCACAGGCAGAACCATCAGTATAAATGTGGATCCATTTAGAGCTAGGATACTTTGTAGCTATAATTTCTAAGGAAATAGCTTTAAGAGCATCAGGAATTTCATCGCAATTCTTTACAGGCGTACCGATGGTAAGATTGAAAGTAGGAGTTCTAATTGTAGATGGAGAGGAGCCAAACTGTAGTGGGTAAGGTATAGTTAGCGTGATGTCGTAAAATGTATAGAATTCATCAGCACAAGAGATAAATGATTTATCTGTTTTCAGTCCAGGGATAGCGGGGGAGTATTGTCTCTAATGAAGTAAATGCAATTTTTTTCACCTTTCATGTGGAGTCTTAAGTCCTGCAATTCTCTTCTGGAATTTAAGTGCTCAATACCAGTCTGAAGCTCCATGGCAGCAATTGGGGTAGAGCTAGTAGACCAGTGCTAATCCTAATTGCCTTATTTTGCGTCAAGTCAATAACATCCTGACAAGTTTTAGAGGCAGTGGCCACCTCCATATTCCAAAACAGGCCTGGCATAAGTTTTATAGGTGGTCAAAAGGGTACCAGTTGAGGAACCCCAAGTGATGCCAGATAATCTTTTTAGAAGTTTGAGTCTATTTTTTTATTTACTCTATTAACCATCTCATTAGTGTGTCTTCTCACGAAAGCTTATTATCATAAAAAGATGCCGAGGTAGCGATAATTGTCCACTTGAGTTAAAGTTTGTCCATTATTAGAAATATTGAACTGAGAGTGTTTTGTTGACAGGGTAAAAAATTGGTGCACTGTTTTTTCAGGGTTGGCAGTTACAAGATTTTCATTGCACCAATTCCCCCAAAACTTCAGAGCATCAACTATAGACTTATTTAGGTCAGAAATGTCACCTCCGGTGGTGTAAATAACCAAATCATACGCAAAAGCCAGACATTTAATGCCCGGAACCTCCATTAATCTAGTAATCACTTCATCAATCATGATGTTAAACATGGTACACCTAGTCACAGCTCCCTGCGGGTGCCCATTTTGGAGAAGGGCATACTTAGAAAAGGTGGAATGATATTTCACTCTGGCCAAGCGCTGGGAAATTAGTGATTTAAGCCAATTTAACATATTTCCCCTGACACCGACCTTGATCATCTTCTCAATTTCTTTCGCCAGATCCTATCGTAGGCGTTTTTAAAGTCTACATAAACAGCTAGTGTGGATTGTTTCATATGAAAACCTCTTTTATACATTGTGAAAAGAATTCCGCCTGTTCCATAGTATTTCTCTTCCTTCAGAAACCAGCCTGAAGATCAGAGAGAAGCCCATTGCCCTCCAATTAGAAGTTTAGCCTATTTGTAACCATTCTTTCCATTAATTTGCATCAACTATTTGTTAAGGAAATAGGTCTAAAGCTGGAAGGGCTGTCAGTTCGCTGGTCTGGTTTCAGGAGAGGAATTATTGTAGCCTTTTTCCACTCTGAGGGGGCATATAATTTCCAAGTGATGTTGTAAAAAGTGAGAAGAGTTTGTTTGGCACTTTAACCCGGGTAAATAAAAAATTCACCGGGCAGATCATCAAGCCTTGAAGATTTACCCAATTTCGTCTCATGCATAGCTTTATGGGGTTCGTCAAGAGTAAAATTATTGTTAAAAAGAAGTTCGTCGTCGTAGTTGAGACACCCAGAGGGCGGCCGTTGAAGAAGCCTAGTTCGTTTTTTCGAGGGAGTCTGCACACTGAGACATAGAATTTAGCAAATCCCAAACCTTTGTCACTATTGGCACAATGAGATCTTCTATTACCAACCAAGGGTTCATTTTTTTGTTTCAGCTTGTTCATTATTTTGGGAAGAAAGAAAATGATGAGCCCGAACACCGTCTCTTCTAAAGTCCAAAGCCGAAGCAAAATTTTTTAAATATTTTCTCTTTGCCTCTTTAATAGTTCTCTTAAGGATAGCTTGCGCTCGACGAAGAGTTACATTTGACTTTAAGTCACCCAAGAGCTCAGGTTGTAAACGGGCATCATCACGCTTCCTCTTCAGATCGGTTAATTCATCAGTCCAAAAACGTTTATATTTTCTTATTTTACCTCTAGGAATTGAGACCTGAGCGCAGACACAAAGAGCTTCAGTGGTATAGTCACTACTTCTATCCGGGTTTGAAAAGTCAAGTTTATTCACAGCAAGAAGTTTGTCAGTTAGTTGGGCATACTACACCAATTTGCTATTTTTAGGTTCCATCTAAGCAAAAAATAATCATTTATATAAGAGCGCTGGGAGTCAAGAGTGCGAGTTACCTCCAGGACTTTATGTCCATAACCACTACAGGATTCCAAAAGGTCAAATTAAATACTTTTGGACAAATTAATGTGCTAGAGGAAAGGATCAGGGTTAGTCTTTTCTCCTTTGAAAGAAAGAAATGTATATCCATTTGGTTGGTGAAGAACAAGAGCCGTAGAGTCAAGAAGGTCCTCCATAGCTTTGCCAGGAGAATCTAGTTGTCTGTAACCCCATCTGCAAGAGTGGGGTTACAGACAACTAGAGGCAGTTGAATTCATATATAATTATGGTGTTTTTATCAAGAGCGTTCTCTAGAATAGAGGTATTTGGAACATTACCAGGAGGGTTATAAACAAAAACTAATTTTGTTCTCAGAAAGCCCTTCCAAACGTTTAATTCAACAGCCTCTAAATTATTGTCCTGCATCGAGCAAAGGATTTTAAAAGTATAGGTATTAGAACATTTAACAACTACAATAATGCCGGAGGCAACCTGACGAGATCTTGGTAAAGTATAAATATTAAAATCTTTGCATTTGAAATAGTCCAGAGTTTCAGTAGAAGCGCCAGTCTCAACAAAGGCAAATAGTCGCATTTTTCTATAGCTGCTGCAGTCTTAAATTCAGTAAATTTTGTGCTAGGCAAGCCACCCGCATTCCAGAAAAGGACTGTGAAGTCTGCCGCGTTCGAGCCCTGAGAAAGACTATTTTTTGGCTTACAAGAAGGCATAATTCACTTTTGGTCACGACGAACGCTGTTACTCATTTAGCACTACCCAGGAGGCACGTGTAGTTTAAAGATTGCCACGGACGCCAGCAACATTACCCCAAAAAATCCAAAAGTAAAGAAAACACTTTAGCTCAGGGCTGCTGTCTTGATACTATTAATGAGAGATACCCACTCGACAACTGGATGCACATTTATACTGACGGATCAGCTGAGAGAAGTACTGGGAGAGCAAGAGCTGGTGTCTTCTCCAAATTTTTCCAACTCAAAGAGCCTTCGGGAAAAAATTCTGACAATTTTGATGGAGAAATGCATGCAATTTACATAGCTCTCCAAAAAATTTTAGATTTCGCGGAAATGAAATTTGTCCTTCTTGTTGACGGTCAGGCTGCCATTCATACAGTGGCAAATTATACTCTCCTGCCTACATCTATAGAACTTAACTGTAAGACCATCATTAACACTTTACGGTCTGCGGGAAAGGAAATTACCTTACAATGGCTCCCTAGCCATTGCGGCTTACCTGGTAATGGAAAAGCAGACAATCTCGCGAAAGAGGCTTCTTTTTTAAACCCTCCAGCTACTCCTACTGGCCTGAGAAATATCAAACTCCTTCTAAAACGGGTTATGCATCACCAGAGAAAAATTTATTACAAAGTGAATGCAGTTGATGCCTCTTGGAAGACCCTGCTGAGCTCATGCATCCCTAGAGATCTACCTAGATCTATAGGGGTCTCCTACTTCAGGTTACTTACTGGGCATGATTTTCTCCAGAAACATCTTTATCACCTAGGGCTTGTGGATTCACCCGATTGCATTTTATATAGGGAACTTGATATGGATGGCGAGCATCTATGGAAAATTTTCTGCCCTCCAGGAAGACCGCTCTTCTTCAAATTTCAAGACGCTCTCCACTCCTGGAGATGCTTCTTTTCCTTATTGGACTGGAAGACTTATTATGCTCGAAAGAGCCAACATAAGGACGTAATATATGGATATTTGTGCTACACTTTTAAAAGCTAGAATCATAAAGTCATTCGGTAGCAGAAAGCGTAAATGTTTTAATTTTTTTCTGCCCCATGATTTCCATTAATCTATTGCTTCGCCCCTTACGCTATATGTATATTCTTATTGTTTAACTCGTTGATCAATCGCTTATTTCTAATATTTCTGATAAAATTAGGAAATGGACTGGTTTTAAAACCTACATGTTACCAGGTAACAAGTGGTTATATTTTGTTTGGTATCGCGGTTCTACCATTTTGTCGTTGAAATGGAATAAAATCAAATTTCTCTTTTTTTTTGGGGGGTGGGGAACTGCAATGGTGGAAGCTTTTGATAAGAAACTTTACATGCTTCTTGAATAGTATTTTCCTTCGGATATAAAATAATTTTTATTCATTAGACTTCGAAAATAATCAAACACACTTCACAAATAATCAAACATTGCCTCAAATTTTTCATTTACTTTTTTTCTTTTATATCATATCCTGTACGTCCAAATATAATTTAGTTAAAATATATAAAACTTTATTTGATTTATTTATCGCCATTATATGATTCTCCATAATGGATGTTTTTTATATTAAATGTTTCTCTTGAAAGGATATTTTAGAAAGCCAGAACTGTTAAGCTCTTTGACATTTTCTTTAATCCTTCTTCATTGTATGTAAAAAAATATTCAAATTTGAGGATGGTTTTAGACCAAAATATTGAATTTACAACTTTTTAACGAGAAAAATTATCATTTCTTTATGAATGAAGTTAAAGAATATACCATTCATCGTCCATGGTATCTCTTTTTTTTCTCTTTTAGTAACAATATGGTTTTGTTTTGAACCAAATGAAGCCAAACTTTTTCGCTAATAATTAGAACCCAGCAAAACTGATAAATTAGAATCATTTTCTCTTTATCGAATAAATTCCGTTTTTAATAAAATATACTGCATCATACTTATCTTTAGAATTGCATTATACTTATCTTTAGAATTGCATCACATGTTATCGTTTTATCTAATAGTACTGCTTCACACAAAAAATTACTACTAATTTCCTGAAACAGAATTTCATAAAGATGGTAATAATTAAAAAAATCTGAAATATTCATTTTTCTCCCATTTTATTAACGTCTAATAAACAAGGTTTAAGAAATTTGCAGTGTGTGTGTTTACTTTTAAGTCCAAAAACTGTGAAGCCTCACTTTATGTATGACCCTTACGAAGCCGAGTCGCATTAACGTCAGACGCATGGCATTGTTAGGTTGCTTTTGCTCGGAGTAGAAAAAGCTTTTACTTTCCCTGCATAAAGTTAGAAAAAAAACGGGAAGTGTCTGTCAGTTTGACGTAGCCGGGTGGCAGTCTTCATGGGTATTAAGAAGCAGAGGACCCTCAATACTTGGCTTGCCATCCCTGTATGTGTCATTTCCCTTGTAGCACATTGCGATCACGACCTGCTGAATGTGCCTCAGTCACCTTCAGCGAGCACGCCGGAATTTCGGTCAAGTTCCGATTCGACACCTTAGGAGGATGAGAACGGTGCCCCAACTAACTAGGCCACCGCGGACGCTAAAAATAAATGTTAAGGAAGTGTTAATCAATATTATTAAGTAAGCAAAAGTTTAAATGTCGTAAAAATTAGTCGGCGACTTAAATATCGTTCCGTTTTGTAAGCCGTATCGTTCCGTTTTGTAATTTGTTGTGGGTTTTATTTCACTATATGGTTCGATTTCAAATGTCTAAAGCATGATTATGCAAATTATGGCAGCCAGACGTTAGACCGAAGGTTCTGTATTTTATTTGAATTACCTTTTATTGATGGAGCACGCATGTTTTATACAACCTGTGCATATGGAAAAATAGGCTCCACTTTTAAACCTTCTTTGATTCCATCATTTTAGCCGTTAATTAAAGTTACCGACCATGTTCAAATAATCAGTCGTGAGAGCTTTTCCAATATTTGAGGCTCGAATGACCCTTTTCTTTGTTCTACTGGATTTTTCATAATTCAATACGAATTCGCTCATGGTCGGACAAAATGAAACCAATTTTAACATCAACAGGAAATTCAAGTTATATTTTCAACAAACAATCAGCATAATGTATAAAAAAATTATGAGCTATGCTGAATGTTCTGGTTTCGATACGGGATATCGAATAGTTAGCGCTCTTGCCTTCGATTCAACAGTTCGTGGGTTCGAATCCCACCTTGGGCATGGATGTTTGTAGTGGTTTAGAATCCACTTTAAGCCGTAGGTCCCGGTCTATATAGCCCTAATGTGCAAAAAATGACCGTTGAGCGACAAACAAACCAACAAATCAATCGACACCGGATACTGTTCACATGAATGTTAGATTATGTAAGAAAGTAAATAACATAAAAAATGCCAAACTGAACTTGAACATTTATATAATCTACACTTTCGGAATTTGGGGTATTAAACTTAAACGGTAATAATAATGAGAATGTATATTTATAGAAGAGGAATATTTCATAATTCAGAATAGTTTCTTTTTGATGATAATAATTTAAAAATTAGTTTTTATTTGGAAAAAATTTCGTGCAGAGAATTTCATAATACAAAATATGAAGCAGCACTTCAAATTTATTCATAACATTATAAATGGTAAGTAAATTTTATTACATTTGAATATAAAATCCAAAGCATAATTATCTATAAATAATTCTTCTTTTTACCTCTACTTTTTACTCATACTAACCCTTTCAAGCGATCATATATCTGCTGTGTGTCTCGATAAGGGTGGAGGCCACGTCAGAGATATATTGAAAGCATATAAGGTCTGGCTAGCACTGATGCAGGTATACTGCATCCCCTTGTTGGGCTCGATGGTGAGTGGTGCAGTCAGGCCTTGAAGTAATTAACCTATTTTTATGGAATGTACTTCTAATTCTATAATCCCTATTGAGCAACAAATGATACAGGATCAGAAATATTTTGTTATTAAAAGAACTGAGGGCAATTTTGATAATGTCTCTCCTTTCTTAATTAATAAGAGTCTTATTGGTACAGTTGGAAATGTCAAAAATGTTCGCAAGATGAAATCTGGTGATCTCTTAGTCGAAGTTTTATCAAATGAACAGGGCAAAGCCACACTAAAACTAAAATGCCTTGGTAATATAGATGTTATGGTATCTCCTCATAGTAGACTAAATTCTACACGTGGAGTAATTTCAGCAGATGATCTATATAATATTTCAGAGGAGGAAATTTTGGATAATCTTGTTGACCAAAAAGTACAACGTGTGCAGCGCATTACAATCAGGAGAGAGGGTAAAATTATAAGAACTAAATACCTTATACTCACGTTTGCTACTCCTATATTACCTCAATCTTTTAAAGCTGGCTACCTAAATTGTAGTGTTCGCCCCTTCATACCAAATCCATTACGTTGCTTTAAGTGTCAGCGATTTGTCCATGCAAAAACTACTTGTAGGGGACATTTGACTTGTGCTTGATGTGCATCTGTTAGACATGACAGTAGTCAGTGTCAATTACAAGAAAAATGTGTCAACTTCAGTGGTGAACATCCCTCATACCTTCCGATCATGCCCAACCTGGATATTAGAAAAGGAAATTATTACTGTGAAAATAAAACAAAACTTATCTTACCCTGAAGCCAGGCGAACAGTGTCATCCCGTACCCCTAATCAAGGTATTAGCTATTCACAAGCAGTTAAAAAAAGTCATGAAATCTTGCAGTACCCAAACAGATTTCTTAAATTTTCCAAACTTTTATCCTCAAATATTTCTAACATAAATGTCTCACCAATTCCGAAAGGAATTTCTTCACTGTCTTTCGCAAAATCTAAGTCTCAAAGATCCCTAAAATTAAAGAATGCATAAGAAGAGCTTCATAAATCATATTTAAAGAGTAAAAGAAGCTCAACTGCCTCTAAGACAGATATAAAGAATGTAGACCTATCAGATGATGAAACACTCCTAAGTGGAGCTTCATCTGAATCCCAGATGGCGTGCTCCAATGCCGGAGCATTCAGCTGAGCTTAATGGGAACTTTCGTTTCTTGGAATTGTCGAGGCATTCACACTCATATAGAAGATATAAAAACAATTATAAATCTGTATAATCCAATTTGTTTTGCCATCCAAGAAACATTTTTGAAACCTCAACACAGTTTAAAATTTCATGGCTATAATTGTGTGAGGAAAAATGTTAATCATGATTCAATTTCTGGAGGTGTATGTATTCTTGTATCTTGTAATATTCCTAGCACTATACATTCCCTTAACACTTCATTACAGGCTGTTGCAGTACGCATACACTCAACATCTCTCATTACTATTTGTAGCATTTACTTACCTCCCTATGCTATCATCCATGAAAGCGATTTAAACAATTTGCTGGATCAACTACCTGCACCCTTTATTCTACTTGGTGACTTCAATGGTCATAACACCTTATGAGGAAGTGATAATATGAATCCTCGTGGCAATATAATTGAACAGTTCATTTCTAATAAGAATATCTCTCTCTCTCTCTCTCTGCCTTCTAAATTACACAGAAATAACTTATTTCCATCAACCATCAAGAACTTTTCATTCATAAGATTTAGCTATTTGTTCTCCATCAATTCTACCTTCATTAAATCTTAATGTTGATAAGGATTTATATAACAGTGATCGTTTTCTTTAATTATAAATCAACTGGTATAAGCAGACCACAAATCTTCCACTCCTCTTATTCTTATCATCGTGCAGACTGGTCTCTCTCTACACTCATTTAGCTGCTATTACTGACAGCATGATTAGAAGAGATAATATCAATGATACTGTGCAAAAAGTAACTAATACACTTCTAGATGCTGCCAAAAACACAATTCCCAAGCGCTCCCCAATTCCACGTAAATATCATAAACCATGGTGGAACCGTGAGTGCCAAGTATCATACAAAAGACAAAAAAAGTTGTGGACAATTTTCTGCAGGTGCCCTACCATGGAAAACCTCATGGCTTTCAAAAACGCTAAAGCTTTTGCTCGTCGAATACGGCGCAATAGTCAAAAAGAATATTGGATAAGATATGTTTCCTCCATCACATCATCAACTTCCAACAAAGAGTTATGTAAGAAAGTTAAAGCTTCCAGTGGTTTATATAGGGACTTCTCTATCCCAATACTACGCAAAGGAGCTGACACAATTTCTTCTCAATATGATATTGCCAATCTTTTAGGTGAAACTTTTCCAAAGGTATTTAGTCCAGCCTCTTATGATCCTAAATTTCTCAGCATCAAAGAGCAAGCTGAAAAGAAACGTATAAAGTTTCATGATAAAGCCATACATCCATATAACTGCAATTTCTCTTTGCTGGAATTGCAGAGAGCCCTGTCCCAAACTAAAAATACTAGTCCGGGACTAGATGGTATCTCATATAAGATGCTTTGTCATCTTAATCATGAATCTTTAATGAACATTCTTTTTCTATTCAATAGAATATGGAATGAACATGTCTATCCCAGTCTGTGGAGCAAAGCAATTATTATTTCAATTCCTAAACCTTGGAAAGATCCAGCTAACCCTCAAAACTATCGTCCAATCGCTCTTACAAGTTGCCTTGCTAAAACTTTGGAGCGTATGGTCAATGGCCGTCTTATTTATGCAATCGAAGACAATCAGTACATATCACTTTATCAAAGTGGTTTCCAGAAAGGTCGATCTACTGTGGACAATATTGCATACCTAGAAACACAAATTAGGAATGCCTTTGTACGGAGACATCATTTGGTGTCTATAATTTTTGACATAAAAAAAGCTTATGATAAGACATGGCGTTATGGAATTCTTCAAACTTTGTATAGTTTTAATTTCAGAGGAAATTTTCCCATTTTTATTCAGAGCTTTTTAAATTCTCGCATCTTTAATGTCCGTATAGGATCTGTTTTATCTAATCCATTTATCCAATGTGAGGGGATTCCTCAGGGAAGTGTTTTAAGTGTTACTGTTTTTAATATTTGCATCAGCAACATTCTTCATGCATTGCAACCATCTGTCCATGGAACCTTATATGTTGACGACCTCCAAATTTCTTGCCAAGGTTCCAATATGCGACTGATTGAACGGCAATTACAAACTGCTGTCAATAATCTAGTTGCTTGGTGTAATGAGAATGGGCATACTTTGTCCCCTTGTAAAAGCAAATGTATCCATTTCTGCAGAAAAACTGGGCCTCATCCTGATAAGTCAGTTATTCTATCACGAATTGACTATGGTAGCGTAGTTTATGGATCAGCCAGATCATCAGTTTTGCGCAAATTAGACCCTGTTCATCCCTCAGCTTTACGAATCTGCTATGGAGCATTCCGGACATGTCCTGTCCATAGCCTTTATGTAATTTGCAACCAGTTACCTCTTGATCTGAGACGCAAGCAACATTCTCTACATTACTATTTTAAAATGCTATCAGTATCGCAACACCCTTTGAGATCAATGGTTACTTGTCCCTCTTTAAGAAGGCTATATAATGCACGGCCACATAACATATTACCATTTTATGAGCGTACAAATTCATTCCTGTCTTCATCTGAGTTTCCTGATTTACATATTCAAGTCACAGATGCTCTAGGATTTCCTCCTTGGAATATTCCTGTTGTCAATATAATCAAACCCTTTACTGGATACAATAAATCAGCTACATCTCCCCTTATTTTGCAACAGTTATTTTCACACATTCATTCTCATTATTCCTCCCATATCTCTGTATATACAAATGGCTCAAAATCAAGTGGTCATGTTAGTTGTGGTATTGTTGTTGGAAATACAGTTTACAGCTATAAACTGTATGCATCATATTCTGTGTATACAGCCGAAGCTGTTGCTATTAAACATGCTCTAGAAATAATACAATACAGCCCTCATCGAAAATACTGTATCTATACAGATAGCATGAGTGTGGTCATGCAATTAGATCATTTTAATGATAACTATCATCCAATTATTATGGAAATATTGGATATATTAAGTATATTGAAGAATAAAGGATTTGACATCTTGTTTTGTTGGGTTCCAAGTCAAGTTGGTATTGCTGGGAATGAACTTGCAGATAATGCTGCTAAAAATGCCTCTGACATTTTGCATATTGCATTAACATTTTTTGACATTAAGCAAATTATCAAAGATTTCTTTTTTTCCCACTGGCAAAAAACATGGGATTTGCAGAAAAACAATAAATTATATAGTATATCCTCTCACACCCTTCCATTCCCAGTTGCTCCCATGCGAAGAGATGATGTAAAACTCACACGGCTTCGTATTGGACATACTAGATTTACACACAAGCACTTATTCTTGTCTCGGAATTCTCCAATCTGTGACATGTGTAATGTACCGTATACAGTACATCACATTTTAATTGTCTGTCCTAATTTCAATGATTTACGCATTGTATTTTTTAATACCACAAATTTATTCGACTTGATTGGGTTTAAACCACTTAGAAATTTGTTTACATTTTTACGTGCAATAGGTTTCTTGAGAGAATTCCATTTAAGATTTTTATTATCCAAAATAATCTTTTACATATGCTTTTCTTACACATTCCATTTTATACATATGACTATAGTCTCTTAACACAGAATTTTTACCTTCAGCTTTAAATATTGTACGGTGCACAAATGTCCAATATTGGACCTTGCATCAGTAAACCTTACAAAATCATTATCATCATTTACCCATACTAAATAAAAATAACAGCCTCTCAGCCTAAAAAACGCATATGTTTTCTTACAATGTTGTATGTTCCTCATCTGATGGAATAGTGGAAATCGTTTGTGTTAAATAGCTTTGTAGTAGAAAAAAAAACCTATGAAACATATTTTATAAATTTTATCTTTCGTATATTAACATATTTTTGTTTTGAGGAAACCTCCGTATGGCAATTTTCTTGCCGTTTGTAAAATCAATTAGTTTTATTCTTTTTATTCTATTTTAAATAAGGGAAAGTGAATTATAATGTTTTGATTTACTATACGTACATATATATATACATACAAATTTACATACTATATATTTTTATCATTAATTACACATTTCTGTTATATTTCATCGCGACTTTAAATGTTGTGTTTTGGTTCTCATAAAAGCTGTCCTTTTGCTTTCTTTTGTCGCAGCTTGTTTTTTTTTTTTTTTTTTTTTTTTGTACCTTGCACGCATAAATCCCAACCAACTCACCTGTAACTTCTTGTGTTAATATTTAGAATATAAATAAATTAACAAGAATTCCTGTGAACATTGCATAGAAATAATTACAATAATTGAAGCGTTTTAATTTGCACGCTTCAAAATTACTTTATGTTTGTTGGCTGATTCATTTCATGCATAGACTCAATATTTTGCCGTCTAACTTGTCTAGTGGACAGCGTGCCTGACTACAGATAGGAAGTTCCTGGGTTCGAATCCCGAGTCAGGCATGGATGTATTTTCTGTTTCTAACTGTCCTGTCTTTTCATTTCCTTGTGTGAATGAGTTGCGAATGGTTGCCTACCTTATAAACAGGTCCCTATGACATGTGTGTGTACTGAAGAAGTCGGACTCCACACCAAATACGGTTCAGTTGGAAAAATGGAGCAGCGCACCCCAATTTGCAAGCCCATGAATAATGTTCCCAATAACAGTAACAACTCAACATATTGAAAACGTCGATCAATTAAAACTTTTATCGTTATACTGTCGTCTAATAAATAACAATTTTGAATTTAATGCTAAAGAATAAATTGCTACACAAATAGTATTTTGGTCGAATTTCGCCAGTTCTTATCAATTAAAGGGGAAATTAAAAATTCTTTTACAAATTAATTTTATTCTATTTTAAACGATACAAAAAGAATTATAATATTTTGATAAACTATACATACATACAAATTTATATACTATATACTTTTATAGTAGTAATAATTTTAATACAGAAATATACTTATGTGACTTTGTTGGAGCATAAAACATTTTTCTGATGTGCATAAAATAATGCGAAGCGGGAAAATTTTGACAGTAATTCGACAACTAATTATAAATTTTCTTCCGATTTCGTCATATTAGTGAAATGAAAAAAGCATATTTGTCGATGCAAATTACTACGATGAAAATTCTTCTCTAGAATTCTTTATCAATTTTAATTCGGTGCTTAGATTTTTTTGCAACAACTCTCATCTTTAAAATTTAGCAACGAAATTTTATAGATAGGATAAAAAGTTTTAAAGAAATGAAAAAATTTTTCTTAGATATTCTGGAAAAAATTTTTAAAATGGTAATTTTACGTGTTATTCAAACATTTTCTTCATTTCTGTCAAATTTTACTCCAAAAACTCTATTAGCAGTTTTAGTCAAGATTTGATGCTATAAATTTAATGAAGCTAAGTACACATATTTTCAATATCAAAAAATGATGTTTTTGACACAAGGAAAAATGCATCAAAATCCTTTAAGTATTTGAAAAAAACATTTGCATGAAGAATTCATTTTTATTATTCAATTTAAATTATATTCCGCTTAAAATGTCGATGAAGTTTTAACTACTATAAAATGTACTTTGTAAATTTATTAGTGTACACAATTTTACTCAGATGTTTCTTTTAGTAACTTAAAAAAGTTGCTGTAATGCCGGTCTGCTAGGAACGTTTACTACTCATTAAGAGGTGAAAATGATATGATTTTATCTAATGGAGCACCAACAGCGGATATGAAATCTTGAACTCAAAAAGTGGATGGGTCTTTGTCATTCAGAAGCAAGTATGAAGCAAAAGACCTCTAGACATGGACTCCACTCACAGAGGTTCATTTAATATGGAGGACACTCCCACCACGACTCACTGAAATTGCCTAAGCCGCCATTAGCAAACACGACTTATTTTCGGCTGGTTCGGAATTTGAACTCACTTCCATTCTATCGTGAGAATGAACGTCAACTTTGGCCACACACTTTTAGATAATGTGCATATGCAAAATGAATAAAGACTGCTCCAAGAGCGTAATTACTCGCATCAGTTCTTATGATGAATTGTTTAGATCCATCTGGCTGAGACAACACAGGTGGTGAGATCAGCCGTCTTTTTTTTAACTCTTCAAATGCTTTCTGCTCTGTATCACCCCATGTCCATTGTTTATTCTTTTTAGTTAAGTCACTAAGTGGCCTAGCAACTTCAGAAAAATGGGGAACATATCTCCGGAACCAGGAAAAGTCTGTAGAAAGGACTGAACTTCTTTAGCATATTTTGATGTTGGAATTTTTTGAATAGCAGATACTTTGTCAGCATCCACTTCTACACCCTTTTCAGTTATCCAATGACCTAAATACCTCACCCTGTCACAAGAAAAATTGCATTTGCTTCTATTAGCATTCAGTTTAAATATAGAAAAACTTTCAAACACTTTTCGTAAATCTGATAAATGTTCATCAAAAGTTTCTGATAAGATAATGATATCGTCAAGGTATGACAATGCAAAAACATCTTTGAGACCAGATCTAAATTTATCAATGAGACGTTGAAAAGTTGCGGGTGCGTTGCGCAACCCAAAAGGCATATGTAAAAATTTAAAAGTTCCAAATGGATAGATAAAAGCAGTCTTCTTTTGGTCTGATTCATGAACATTGACCTGATGATAACCAGATCTTAAGTCTGTCGTAGACATGTATTTCGTCGACTTGGCTTCAGTCAATAAATCATCCATTCTAGGTAGCGGGTAATTATCCGGAATAGTCGTTGAGTTTAACTTGCGGTAATTAACACACAATTTGATGGTACCGTTTGGTTTAGGTACTAATACCACAGGACTTGCATAAGGAGATTCATATTCCTCAAATAGTCCTTCTGTTAGTAAGGAATCTAGCTCTTTCTACAACAACTCTTTCTTTGCAGGTGTCATTCTATATGGAGGTTCAGCAACAGGTAAGCTATTTCCAGTCTGGATTCTATGTTCAATAAAAGGAGTAGTTTCTCCCCCTGGCTCGAAGTTATTTTCAAATTCTTCCAGCAATGAATTTAATTTGTGTCGTTGTTCTCTTGTCAAGTGTTTTCCTTCATCCTTCCTCAATTTCACGGAATTAGAGGTTTCTGAAATTTCAGCAGATATATCAAGAGAAGTAAATTTCTGCGACATTATTACTTTTGCAGTACTTACGGTTTCGGATGGTTCACGATAAAATGGGTAATGTCTGTGTGGATATTCACTGAAATGCCAAGTGCCATTCTGGATGTTAAGCACAATACCAGCAGCCTGGAGAAAGTCAGTGCTAAGCAATGTTCCATTGCCTTTAGTGTTTGGTAACGCAATAAATTTCACGCGAACTTTCCCTCTACGTTAAGAGATTTACGTCTGTTGTGAAAGCAGGGACATTTCTTTCTTTTCCATCGGCAAGTACCATTGTAATATTCTTCTTTAGAAATTTGAAACCTTTCTTTTTCAATAGAGTATAAAATCTCTCTCCCGCAATGGAATTTGATGCACCTGTGTCGGCAAGATAGCTGATTTTTCACCACAAACAGTTACAAATATTGAACGGGACAATGAATCTGAAGCTTATGCGGTATACAACTTTACACCATTAACAATTGTTTTAGCCTTTTCTTTTAGTTTGTTGCACTTTGGACACTTACACTGAATGAAACCAGGATTACCACATCCATAGCAATGAACAGAAAATCTTCTTTCTGCCTTGTCTTTAGTAAATTTTGACTTTCATAGTTGGAATATTTGATTTTCTCATTTTCCCTAGAGTTAGGAGGCTTATAGTTTCTCTCTAAAGTAGACTTAACATAGTCTTTGAAATTTGGCTTCTTAGCAAAGATAGGGGAATTTTTCTTCATTACCAGTCTTACATTTTCATAACTGTTAAGCTTTTCTGCAAGTTCTAAAGGATCATATAGCTCTGACCATTGATCAACAAAATGTTCTCTAATCTCTGGAGGTGTTCTTTTCTTTAACTGGTCAGCTATAATTAAGTCTTGCCATTTCTCAAAAGTGATGATATTCAACTCTTTTACCCATCCTTCGAAATACGATTTAATTTCAAAATAGAAGTCTTTCCATGTTACTTCTGCACTTTTTCTATGTTGCGAGAACATCTGCCGAAACCTATCTGTTGTAAGCCTATAACGCTTCAAGAGCATCTCTTTCGCCTTTGAGCAGTCTTTAACATCTTCATTTTCTATAGCAATTAATTGATTAATTTCGGCTGGCAATGAGCCTATCAAGTACGGCATCCAATTCATTTCAGGTATATTCACTAATTTTATTTGACGTTGAAATACTGTCAGATAGAGTCCTATTTCATCTTTATTGGGATTAAATTTTGGGAGAATTAGATTCAGATCCCAATTTGTTTTCTCTGTTTCACTTGCTGGAACTGTAGCAGTAAAGGAAAGTACCTTCTGAGCTTCCACTTGATGTTTTCAGCGTTGCAATTCAAACGCTCTCTCTTTTTCAATGCGTAGTTTTTCTTCCTTAGCAGCTTCTTATTGTGCAATTCTTTCGAATTCAGCTTGTTTTTTCTTTTTCAAGCCGTTCCTCTATTACAATAGTTAGCATATTTTTCACAAATTTTCATCATAATCTTTTGATTTGGTTATAATATCTTTCAGTTGAATTACTTTCATATCATCTCTACCCCTAGCCCCATTTCTGTAGCGAGGTTTCTCAAATCCTCTTTTTTCTCTTTCCCAAGGAATGACATTTTTGCATGTGTTTTATTTTTAATAGTTCTGAAGAGTTATTTTCAATTGATTTTTTAATATGTGGTTCTTTATTTTAGTTAAAACGAAATTTAAACACCATCAGTCTTAAGTACAATATTATGTTAAAATATAAACCTTTTAACTTTAAATATAAGTGAAGTGTAGCTTATTATTATTTATTCAAACATTAATTGCAAATAAAATGAACTCTTTAATTATTGTAAATATATTTGAAATATTCATATGATATTCACCATAATAAAATAATCAAATCAATTTTATTATATTGATCATATTAAATTTATAAGAATTCATTCTTATTATATACTTCAAATCAAACAAAGCCAAAACAAAGCATTTCAAAATTCTACCATAAAACTTTTATTTTCGTTTCATTTATAACTCTTTACTTTCGTTTACAATTACCAATAATCACTAAATGTACCTTTGTTTATAAATTATATTTTATCAATACTTTGATTCCACATTCAATAAATCAAAATATATTAATCAAGATAACTTAATTATATGCATTCAAAGAATATTTTATACTTAAATAACAAAATGTTTTATTGACTTTTTATTTCTTTAACTTTAAAGTTCTTCAATTTTCTAAAATATCAATTCTGATTCCTTTTACAAAAATATTAATAATTGTTTTGTTATCTTAATATATAACCTTAAATATACATGGAAAAACAATGTATTTTCATTCTTTATTCAATGAAACCACTTAATAAGAGAATAAAACACAAAGATTTTAAACAGAAAGTGAATGAAGAAAAAAAATAAAATAAAAATAAGCATTAATATATACTGAACTCGTAGCATTCATAGATATTGAAAGGCCAGACAGAGAGGCGTTTATGAAAGCAATAACAACGGTCGTTTGCGGCGCCTTGTTTCGTGTTTAAATCAAAACATAAGTATCATCACATGAAAATGCACAGTCATCATCAGACAATTAAATTCTGTTAGACACTCAATTTTAAAACACTATTTCAATGTAACGAAGATATTTTTTCAAATATTCAGAATTAATAAATATAATATATGAGAAAAATATAATATTCAGTAGTAACAGATGCTTTACTTATTGTTCATAATGTTCTTTACATATAATTCACGCACATATATTATAATACTTCAAATATAATAATAAAATTAATGTTTCTTTTAATTCAATACTCTAATACAAAATATTATGAATTTAATAAGTTTTGAAACATATCTACCAAATCAAACAAATAACTATACTCACAAGTAATAACGCTGTTCTGAATTCAAGAACATAAAATAATAACACTTTTATCGAAACACAACAACTTATAAACTTTTATACATTTTTATATTCATAGGTGCTTAAACATTAACACTCATTAATTACTTCCTTAATTGTAATTCTTCACAATTAATTAGTAGATATTAGAAATATAATACAGTAACAGAAACTTTCTGGAATTCTAAAATCAAAAACGGGATACTCAAATTGAACCACTATCTCGGATGAGATTATATGTGTCATGAATCCATAAACCACAACACATCAGGAGGAAACCTGTAAAATGTTTGAGTTCCCCTCCAACAACAAAATTTAATTCTGGGTAGAAATTTTAACAGCGAAAAGAAACTCGAACTCGGGTCTCACGTTGGGCAGCCAGTATTTTATATTGTAGCACTTATCTGGTTTATATAATAGGAACAAAGAAATAATTCCTTAAGTAGCTCAAAATAATTTATTACTATTTAGGGTACAACTTGAGCACAACACAAATACATATACTACAAATAAAACAAAATTACATCTAAACATGTAAAGTTAAAGGGATAGGGTAAACATGAGAGCCATTTGGAAATATGTCATTCCTACGGTTGCTGGAGAGGGACTCGCTTCTTTGTTGATGATGTCATGGGTGGTGTTGTAGACAGGGCGCGTTAGAGAATTTAATTTATGAAAAAAAAATTTCTATTTATGCATTCAATTTCCATGGATCTCAAAAGGTCTGTTGAAACGTATAGAAAATATATAAACAACTGCCCCGTTCTCCGTTCTCAGTTGTCTTCGTCTTCTTGAAATTAAAGGATTTAATACTAATTAATTAATTTAAAATATTTATCCTAGAAATAGTAGAATACAATTATTTCTTACTTGAATTTCTAATAGATTTAGTGATCTTAACTAAACACTCGTTTTAATATATTTTGATGGAAAAAATTTTCGTCTGAGAATTATTTTGATAAAAATTATGAAGTGGTTGCCATAAAATCCTAACCAATAAAAGTGCAGCTCGAAAATCATCATAGGAAAGACCAAAGATTAGGCACTTTAAATTCTCTGTATTAAAACAATGCAGCTTGGCGTCGTAATCTGCTAAATTGTCTTCACATTTCATTTTCAGCGATGAGGTGGCTCCAAAAAACATACAACCTACACAGTTAAAGAAAGCACAATTTTAAAATATTTCACCAAAATTGGGGAAGTTTTTTCAAGACAAATAAGCTAACACTCCAATGGAACAGCACGCACATTAAGATTCTTTGGAGAATCCCAGGCATCTCGGGTTTTTGTCACAACTCATTTCACGAAAGAATTGCAGTCATTATGAGATTTGACAACCACAACCACAAATTTGATTCTAAAAAGATGAGTTTGTTTAGGTGCCGTTCTATTCTTGCTAGCTTTTTTTTTCACCAGACTATGACTACAAACAGAAAAGATTAGTAAGGTCTAAAATGAATGTAAAAAAAAAAAAAAAAAAAAAAAAAACATAAATGAAACTGAGAAGAGAAAAAAAATTATAATTAAACCATGGTGGAGAAACGAAACATGTCATCCGTCCGCTGTGGACTATAATGGATAAGAATGGTTTGTCCAGTTCACAAATAAAATTGTCCCTGTCAAAACATTTATTCTTCTGCGTTTGTAGATTCGTGGTGAAAACATCGCCACGTAAAAAACGCGGTGTATTTTAATTAGAAAATTAGTTTCACATTATCCAAATTTTCATCTTTTTTTATTTTAAATTCCCCAGTTCTATTTCATTGTTGTACAACATCCCAGTACTAATTTTATTATCAATTCTTAATATTATTTTTAAACAAAGTCGCTCTTTACTATTCACAAGAATAAAAAATAGCTTTAGACCTGTTATAAATAAATACTAATTTTTTTCATGAAAGTATTATTGACTAGATTTAGAAAAAATTAGAATGTGTCATGTATTCTGAATGTTAAGCACAAAAACAAAAAAATATTATATAAAATGTATAAATATTTTCTAATAAAAAATTTGATGTTAAAAACACACAGATGTAAAATTTTATAATTGGTAATAAAATATTTGCACTGGTTTTAGTAGCAGTTCTTCATTAGGTTAAAAAAATTATTTTTCTTATCACACAAATTTAAAAATACGCTTACATGAATTTCTTTAAAAACTTCAGATTACTGTCAATAAGTTTTTTTAATACAAATTTCACTCATTTGCAACTCTTATGTGAATCATTTTTTAATTCAAGAAACCTGTAAACTCTAATCACCCTTTTCAGCTAAAAAGCACTTCATTTTCTTTCATTAGAATATTGTAGTCGATGACATAAATTTTCAAAATGTCGGTCTAAAATTCTTTCTTGTGAATATATTCATATCTTGTAACGTACTGAGGTAGCAAGGCAATTGAAGACAATTTCAATTTAATTTAATTTAATTTATTGATGAAGATAAATTTTAAGTATACATAATTTTAACTATTTACATAAATTTTAATACAACCTTCAACTTAATAATCATGACAATATCATTGTCGGACGCCGCCACAAGCGCACCTCCAGTGCGTTTGTCTTTTTGAGAATACACTTTACAAACTAAAGTAAACAAAACAATATAATCGAAAATGAGGAGGGCGGCAGAATCTAGTGCATGCGCTGTACTGATCCTCGCCTCTTTAGCACGTTACACTCTTCATAACAAACGTAGCTAATAAATTCCTTATTTATATATAGTAGTAATTTTATCCATTAGCATGTTTCAGAGAGACTTTTGTGATTATTTTTCAGAAGACTGTAATAAATAGGTTCCTAATAGTTGTAGGTTTATTTGGAGATTTTGTTTTCCCCCACAATTATTGCTAAAATATGCTAAAGAAAGGAGAATTTATGCTTTGCAGACTTAAATGTAATGTAGTTTCATGCTAAAATAGTGTGTTCAATAGAAAGTCTTACTTCAAAACGAATAGTTTTATTGCTTTCAAACACAAATTCTCATATGTAAATACACTTTTCTATAATTTTTTTATTCAACGGCTTGTTTATAAATATTGATATTAAAGATCAAACAAACATTTTTAGAGCTTTTATATGATTATTACAGAAGTTGCATTAGCTTATTATATAAGTTGTACATTTTTTCTTAATTAAATCGATATAAATTGAATTCTGTGTAAAAATATTATCTGTATCTATTGTCTGTAACTTATTATGCAAGAAAAAATTACAATGTAAAACTTATCAACATTTCTATTCTTTGTGATTATTTCTAAACATTCATATGGATGAAACTTAAGCATTTTAAACTCACAAATGACAAAAATAGAAGTTGCATTTTTCTATTGCAAAAGTTTCTGTGTTTACTTCATTTACAAATAGCCGATTATAGCTTTTTCAAATATTACTTTAGAAGTGAAATATTGTGCAAGCACTGTGGCATCGTACACAGAAATTTAAGAGGCAAACTAACTCGAAAAGCGGTCCTGGAGATTCCGATAATCAGAGACAAAGAAAGAAATGGCATTAAAGGCTGACAATTACATTATTATTGTCTTTTAAATTTCCGTGCCATATTGAAAACGAGCTGAAATGTTCAGCATAAGGAGGAATTTATTAAAATATTTCACATTGTGACTAGATCTTCACTTTTTGTAGATTTCGATAATTCTGAAGAATAATTTATTTTTATTTTTTTAATCTATTTTTAAACTGTCTCAATTTTTTTGAAAATATAGTTTCCAGTAAATGAAGCGTGAGTTCACAATTTTCGAAATAAACATTTTGATTTTGTTATCTTCCTGTTAAGAAAATATTTCTTACTTGGAGATAGAAGGGACGTTTCTTTCACAATTTACAAAAAAGAGTGGGTTACTGAGTGCAGAGGATTTCGCCGAGAAGAAACTAAATTTTTCCAGAGTGGTCCCGCACGATTTCTGCCGTAATTTCCATGAAAAAGTGGATGGGCTTACTAGATATGCTGAAACGATCCCAGGTAACAGACTTTCAAAAGTCATTAACTTGGGAAAACTTTAAATGAAATCTTCATCATATATAACCTTTTAACAGCTAAATCTATTGAAAAAAAATCTATTCATTTCTCATGTATGTGTGTGTAGTGAACTTTTTTAATTTTTATCCATATTTTTTATATTTTTCTATAAGTATACTTATGTTTGATATTTTAATATATATTTATAGATTTATACTTCACAGTTCACCAATTCCCAAATTTTCAATCTTGGTTTTATAAAAATCTAAAAATTTATTGAATTTTTTAATTTAATAAATTTATTATATATATATATATATATATATATATATATATATATATATATATATATATATATATATATATATATATATATATATATATGTTTTATGTCCACCAAATATTATAACCACAGCCATATTATAACCACACCAAAAATATATAATTCCCAATTCACTGCAGGTGAATTTAAAACCCTTAAACTGCTATCCTGAGTTAATTCGGGTAAAAAATTCAGTGCTTTTACCGGCTATCCTGAGTCCCTTGGTAGGGGCAACTGGCTTCACTGCAATGCTTTATTTTCAATCTCCAGACTTGACGGATTGCCGTAAAAATGTGGTTTACTAACGCATTTAATGGAAAGTGTTGCGAGATGTTTTCATGCAGTTTTCAGAATCCTCTGTTTAAAGGAAGTAACAGATTTTTAATTACGTTTTAATTTTACGTCTATATTTATTCGCATTTAGATTTTCACAGTTAAAGACCATCTAATTATTGCAATTAATTAGCAACATATATTTATTTTCTTTAAGTGGGGTATGAAACAGAAATCCCTAAACCGCTATAGGGATTACCCCTCTCTCCGTTTCTAATTTCTGAAAGCATGCTTCAACGCAGATTTTCCCCGCATATGTCGTCAGTTTGCCTTTCTGAAACTTTATGTCCGGAAATCCCAGGGGTAGGGAAAAAGAATGTCTTGTGTGTGCTTAAATGCTTCTGAAATCTAACACAGGAAATACCTATTAGTGACGTCATCCAGCATTGAGCGAAAATTATCCCGCAATGCTTCATAGCATTGATACTCCGCGATTGTGTGAAAAAATGATAATTTTATTTAAGTGTTAAGCTTTTTTTTTTAACCACAGTAAAAAGAAAATATGCAGATGCATAAAAAATTAACCAGTTTTGATATTATTCAGTCTACCGAAAAGTTTTGTCGATTTTTGAAATAAAACAAAATAAAATTTTCTCATCAATACATTTTATTAAATAATATAATTGCCATTATTATTAATGACTTCTTTCCAGTGAAAGGGAAATTTGTATAACCCATTTCAGAAAAATGGTTCATCATTTCATGCAAAAAATTGAAACAGTGTTTGACTGATACCTTCTTCATTTTTGCCCTTCAAAAAATTCTGTAAGGACAAAAACAAGTGAGAGTTGGAGGGTGATAAGCCCGAAAATGTAATACATGGGATAGAATTTCCCTGCCTGGTTCTGCAATTTTTTGACGAATTCTTTTCTCGGTCTCTTTCTTAGACATTGTCGTTCTCGTTTCTTGGACTTCTCCATTTAAATTATCAATTGTTAGCAATACTTTTACGAATTGAGCTTTACGTTCAATTTTTAATGTTCACATTATATTTCAAATGTCCTAGCATATACACGACATTCTCTTATTCAGAATCAAATTTGTTATAGAGTTGGAAGGGCTAAGTTTTCCGTTTAATATACCCTTTTCCTTACAATGTTTTCGTTGGTAATCAATCCACTTTTCAGTCCCAATTATCATCCGGTTCAAGAAGGACTCGATTTTGTTCCGAATAAGCAGAGATAAGCATATCATGACTTGATCATCAAAATTCATCTGACTTAAATCATGTGACGCCCATTTTGAATATTTCCACACCAATCCCATCTTCCAAATATGGTACCAAATACTTTGGTGAGCTGAATTATGATTTCTGTGATATCGGGTATTGCCAAATAAAAGGGGATTTTTCTCTATATATGATTTTAATAACTTCATCATCGACCAATGGAAATAACTTTCTGTTAGACACAATATTATTTATTAAATGTTAAAAAAATAATTATCAAAATAAATCAGTATATAAAATGTATTGAAAAAATGCGCTTATTATTATTTTTTCATTTAATTTTATTAGAATTTGATTTGACTTTCTGAGATTTGTTTCTTTTTTCACGAGCCTTCAAGAAGACAAAACAATTGAGTTTCAGTCACGTACTTCAATTTTATAGACATTCAATGTTTATGAAAGTGAAGAATTCTAGACAGATAAAAAAACAGTGAACACTCTAAACGGATAAAAATGTCGAACTTCTTACCAGTTTTATCAGAAAATATATATATAGATTTTTGTTTTGCATTATTCTTCCTTTATATAATATTAGTATCCAAATATTTTAATCAAAATTCATGGAATACATTTGGCATATAGTTTCTATTTAGAATTTTTGTAGGAACGAAAAGTCTATTTGCTGAAATTAAAACAGTCTCTATTTTGACTGATCAGGCACCTCGACATTGTTTCTTGATTGATATATTTCTAAGCAAAGAAGGGAGCAGTGGTTATGGGGTGCGCGAGATTGCTTGGATTTTTACGCACAAGGGATGAAATGTATTACTTTTTGTAAATTAGTGAACTAAAGTAATTAATTGTGCAAATTAGTCAACAAATGTTTCGTAGGGAATAAAAGAATGCACCATTAAAATAAATTGTCACCATTTATTTTCATGAATTGATCAACTGTTTATTACAGAGCATTTTTCCTCCAGGTTATTTGGTGCTAAGTTTCTATCCCTGTTTCATTCATAACCTCAGCATATTTCTATTTTCGTCAAAGTGGATCAACAAACTGACACCTACGTTCAGATAATCATTGAATAAACTAATAGTCGTTTTAGGAGTCAGTCTTTCTAATCATCATTGAGATAAGCATATTAAAAGAAAATAAGCCTGTCTGAGGCCCAAACAATTACCTTATATAATATGATAAGATACAATTTAAAGTTAAAATTTATTCACGTTTTGCTAGACCAAATTAGTTGTCTTTGAAAATTTTATATTTATCATTTATTAGAACATACAAAACCAATCATGTGTTTTAGAGCTACAACACATTTCTTCCAAAGTTTGAAATTAATGATTTAATTTCCAATTATTACAAATCTCCGAATGCCTGGGAATACTCAGAAATGTTTGAAGAAAATTAAAAGAAAGGTGTCAAAAAATAAAAATAAAAACGTGATACATTTAGACAAAAATATTGACAAGAAAACATTGCTACGCATTGATACACATTTAATGAATGATAACAACACATTTTCCGGATATTTAAGTAGGAAATGGAACAAAAACCACGTTAAAACAGTATGAATCTATTATTACATTTTTTGTAAATTTGAGATTGATGAAAAATTTTTTATTGATAATAAACCGCATTTACATGTCACTAGTGTGAAGAAACCCTGAAACACCCAAACATCCTCTTCTGAAAGATGTTAGCAACATCTTATTTTCCGTTGTTCCCATAGAATTGGGATCGAACTCCGAACCTTTCACTCCAAGAAGTATATTCCACTATGGCTTCATAGATAATAGTCGAAACAGTCAAGTTAGTTTAATAAGCTTTTTAATACTTTTTACTTTCTGGATTATGGAGTGCTATTCATGTATTGGCATGTTAGAAACTCAATTACCAATATATACACGCAGAAAATAGTAATACATTTACTATAAGCTATTTAATAGATTCTGGGTTTGAATTTATAACCGTTGTTTTTGAAGAACAACGTACAATCTTGACCAATTACACCCTAATTATTTTTTGACAAAATGAATGACACCAAAATATCATCAGTATGTTGAAGAAAAACGCAAAAATTATTTTTTATCTGCTTATCAAACAATCAATAAGAATTTTACATGGTATTTGAAATTTTAGAAGAAAAATATTTCAAATTCATGTGACAGAATAAAACCTTAAGGACTTCGGCATTATTAATTCATCATATTACATTAACTCAAAATTGATTGGTAGATTAAGTATTTTGGTACCAGAACTATTACTGGGTAAGTTGAGCCTATTCTTTTGGCATTATAATTCATCGAATTTTACTTTATTATGCACAAAACCCTGTTATTATTTCTTTTTTAAAGATAGAAATAAAAACTAGCTGTCTTAAGTTACTCGCACCAGTTTTGGTGGGAACTTGGATATATTTGATATTTATTAAATGTATTGTGAATTCTTCATTGTGAAATATAATGAGAATAAACAATACGAGCCTGTTTGTTTGAACACACTGTCAATTAAGCACATAAGGTTGCAGTCAAAAAATAAATGTAGCTTGAGAGCAAAACATGTATGCTTTAAACAGAAAGATTCTCAAGAATTTATTTCATATATGGAGTGAAGATTTGTTTACAATGAGATTGTGAAATGTTTACTCATCTTCAAATTTATTTTTATTTTATAAATCTAACATAACTTACCACAAAGAATAAAAAGAAATTTTGGGGTGACAAGTTTTGCATCTTTTATTGCTAAAGAGAAATGTCAGCCATTCTTTTGCAGCAAGGTTAGTGTTGTATTTACCATAAATGAACACAGAGCTATGGGTGTTCATAGTGCCATTATTCAAAAACACTTTAAATAATATTTTTAATAAAATTGAACTGCTTAATATCAATGTATTATTCAAGGTAAAAATACAACTTTTCGAATTTAAATGAAAAGCTTTATTTGATAAATTTCTATTTTAATGTATTTAATGTTGATAAATTGCTGGCCTTTTCGGCCGTAAAAATCGCATTAAATTCGTGGGATTTTGGTGAAAATGATGTGCACTGGAACTGGGTTGCTGGAGCAATATTTAGATAGTTCTTCAATATTCTCTGAAATTTAGAAAGTAGACATTATATTTCTTTATTTAAATTATTGAATTAATGTATTTTTTTAATGTCGTCAAACAAAACTGAGGATGAAAACACGTGATTTTCATCGTAAGGTTGGGAAGAATCTGGTATAGAAATCAATTTGGTTCAATCAATTTGGTTTTTATCATTTGCAGTGATTTATAATTGAATTACTATTATTTCCCCGCCTTTTTATTATGATTATTGATCCAGAGATTTATTTTAAAAATATTTACCCCAATTATCTTACTAAGAATTTGCTGCTGAAAGGCCGAGGAAATGGATAGTTTGCTTATTTTCATACATTACATACCATCCAAAAGTGTAAGAAACATGTTTTTTGTTAAAATTAATTTAATTGAAACCTTTATTAAAAGATTTGAAATCAATAAAATATTTCCTAAACTATTTAATTAAAGTGATGAAAAAATACGAAATAGAAATTTGATTTATTATTTTAAATCACAAAATTGGTGAACAAGTTAAACATTTCATGAAAAATCTAAATGTTAAATTAACCATCATGGCTAAATTATCACAAACATATCCTTATACAACTTTACGAAATTTCATGAAAATAAAGCATTTCCCCTCCATAGTGTAACGTCTCCTACTCAGCGCTTTCGATTTCCAGAGCCTTTGATGGGGAGGGTGAGTAGGGAGACGATTGGTGCGAGGAGCAGGCTGAAGAAGCTGCGTTTTTCAGTTTTGGAAATTGATATTGACTCTTTGGTACGCTACGCAAGCGCGAGAGTTTTATGAACCCAAATATGACTCCTTGTAAATTTTTTGTTAATTAAATGTTTTGTTTCTAAATTTGGAGTCGTTAGTTTGTTTAATAACAAAATTATGTTTTTTGTGGCAGCGGTTTTGGATGTTTTTATAATGCTTTGCATTAGCATCCACTGTGAAAATTAATTATGTGCACTATAATGGATTACGTGCCAAAATGTTGGAATACAGGTAGGCCATTTTGATCAATCCTTCTCTGGCTACAATTAAAAATAAATAGTTGGTATGTTATAAATTTATAGAATATTTAGTTCCAATCTTATTTACGTGAATTTTCATGTTACATCAATTAATTTTGTTTATAAGTTTGTAAATGGTGTATTCCATATTACAAAAGATAATTTCTGTATTTCGTGTATTCGAATTTACAGTGTAATATTTTTTTATACGAAAAGTGTGTATCTTATTAAATGTGTATTTCATAATTTTTATGTGGTTGATGTATTTCAATTCACTTAGGAATATGTGTTAAAATAACTATGTTGTTATAGATTAAGGTGTAAAATCAAAAGTACAATTATATACTTAGTTTTTTGATTGTTCAACTGATATATAAAGTAGATTTTAAGAAAGAAAGGAATATATTTTTTTAAAAGGTTTTGATTTCGTTATGTGAAAACGAAAGTATATTATTACAAATAGGTTTGAATTTAATGTAATGTGAAATTTTTATTGATGTGTTTGATTGTTCTTTGCAATGTTTTATATGATATAAAACTGATTTATTTGATATTTAAATCGTATATGTTTTTTTTTACATTGTTAAGAATTTGAAAAGATATATTCTTAATGTTTAAAATATCTTGCGTTATTAACATTATTTGATGTCGTGTATGATTAACTAAGTTTATTGATTTAAAATCGAAAGCTGATTTCTGGTTTAGATTAATTAAAGCTGTTAATTTGTATTGTTCTTAAGAATTGTAGTGTTCTATATTTTGAATTAAAAATGTGTATAATTTCATTTTTGGATTTAATATAGTAGTATCTATATAAGAATATGATTTTATATAATTTATACATATAATATATTTACATTTTTGATTAATGATTCAATTTATCTGAGTATCAATCATTAGCTTGGTGATAATAACTTGAAATCGAGAGTAGATTTAATATTAAACATTTTCTTCTTTTTGAAATAATTGATTTTCCATTTTATACTTTTGTTGTATTATAATATAGTTTGTTTCATTTAGTTTTTTAAACGTTATTGATATATTTATATTAGTAGTGTGTGATAAGTAATTTCAATAGTTATTTAATAAATTTTGCATATTGGTGGGTATAGTCTGTTTTTTCTCTCATTATTGCATCTCTTCTGAGATAAAACGTTTAGTAATTAAAATGGCTTTTTTAGCACGGGGAAAAAAGGGAGATTTAATAGAAGTAGCGGAAGAGTCAGGGGAAATAGTTCCAGATTCTTTTAAAATCCCAGACATTAAAAAATTAATTTTAGCTAGTAAAAACTTCAACGAGGAAGAAGTAAAATGTATATTAGATAGGGTAATCGATGAAAGAGTTAAAAGGGAACAAGAAGAAAAAGAGGAAAAAATTAGGCGAGAAGAACTAGAAAAAGAGGAGAGAATTAGGCGAGAAGAACTAGAAAAAAAGGAGAGAATTAGGCGCGAAGAACTAGAAAAAGAGGAAAGAATTAGACGTGAAGAAAGAGAACATATTTTGGAAATGAAACGTCTGGAAATCTCTTCAAATGCCACAATTTCGAACAGAGAATCAGTTACAAATAGGACTGAACAAGCTCAAAAATTCAATTAATGCAAATAACGCCAAAGTATGATGAAAAGAAAGATGAGATGAGTTTATACTTAATAAATTTTGAGCGTAGAGCAGAAATGGCTCATATTCCAAAAAACGAATGGGTAGTTTATCTTGTAAGTGCTTTACCTTCAGAAATATCTAACATGTTAGCTAGAGAACCTCCAGAAAGGGCTGATGATTACGATTATGTGAAGGAACTTATTCTTAAACGATTCAAGTTAAATAGCGAAAAATTAAGACAATTGTTTCTTAAACACCAGAAAACGACAGAAAAATCATGGAGAAATTATGCACAAGAATTGAATAGTTACTTTACGGAATGGCTTGCGGAATTAGAAATAACGACGTTTGAACAGCTTAAGGAGCTAATGGTAACAGATCAATTGAAACGTCGAGTGCCAATTGAAATTAAAGAACATTTTTGGCGGAATGGCTTAAAATAAATTCTCCGTATGATCTGGCAGAGAAAATAGATGAATATGAAAGCTTAAGAGATAGTTTTAAGACTAAAGATTTTACAAAACTCCTCGAAATAATTTTGGTTTTCGTCAACAAAACGAAAACCGTGCCTTTAAGTTTAATGAAGTAATTCGAAATAATAAATCTCATGTTCCTAAAAGAGTCGAGAATAAAAATTCAAATTATGCACATGAAAGGGAATTTGAAAAACGAAAACAACTCCGATGTTATGAGTG
Source organism: Latrodectus elegans (assembly GCA_030067965.1). Taxonomy (NCBI): domain Eukaryota; kingdom Metazoa; phylum Arthropoda; class Arachnida; order Araneae; family Theridiidae; genus Latrodectus; species Latrodectus elegans. The sequence goes on from CM057816.1 coordinate 11,784,170, forward strand.
TGGTTCTTATAGTCATTTGCGGCCTCAGTGTGACAAAATAAAAAGAACTTAGAATCGGTAGCATCTAATGAAATTGCTAAAAGTACATTTAATGAGTTGATGGCTCCCTACACTAGTATCGGCACTGTTAATGGAATTCAAATGCCAATCTTAAGAGACACTGGAGCAACTCTTGATTTGATTTGTGGAAAATACGTTAAACCTGATATGTTCACTAAGGAAAAGGTTTGGCTAAGAACACCTCTTGATGAAACTTTAGTATGCTTACCTATTGCCGAGGTTGAAATAAATTGTGAATTAGGTCACGTTTTGACAAAGGCAGCAGTTCTTCGAGATTCTTTGGATCAAGGAAGGTATTTACTAGGTAACAAAACAGCCGCTTTAATTGAAGAAACCAAAAAACACGAAGAGGTGAAAGTACATCTGATAAATGCTATAGAAACTCGAGCTCAAAAAAGACGCAAGGAAAATAGCACGAATAAAGAGATAATTGTCTCTGAAATAAAATCCTCTAGGTCTTGCCTCAAAACTAAACAAAATGAAGAATTAGAGGAAAATGCAATTTTGCCACCATTAGAAACCGAAGTTGAAGGTCTGGATTTGATAAAGACATCCCAAGAAGAATTCGCTCGTGAACAAAAAGTGTGCGAAGATTTGAAACCTCTTTTTGAGCAAGCTAAACGACAATCTTCAAAAGACAATAAATATGTTATAATAAATCAAATGTTGTTTTTTAATAAAATGGACAATGATGGAACCATAAGAAGATTATTAGTTGTGCCCAAGAAGTTTCGCAACCAGCTAAAAGGAATCTGCCATGAGGTAACTGCAGCTCATTTAGGTGTAACTAAAACAAAGGATATGTTGTGTAAAACTTTCTACTGGCCAAACTGCTTTAAAGACATAGAAAATTTTGTTAAATCTTGTGACAAATGTCAACGTGTAGGAAAGCCTCAAGATAAGAAAAAGTCTCCTTTGAAACTGGTTCCAGTAATTCCGGAAATATTTACTAGAATTAATGTTGATGCCTGTGGACCTTTACCTTTAACTTCAAGCGGCAACCGGTATATTATAACAGCCATTTGCATGTCATCCAAGTATCCAGATGCCATCCCAGTACCAGATATTCGTTCTACTACTGTGGTTGATGCTTTTCTTCAGATATTTAGCCGTATGGGTTTTCCTAGGGAGTTGCAATGTGATCAAGGAACATCTTTCATGAGTGTCCTGACATCAGAATTTTTAGAAAAATTTGGTATTAAAGTAGTGCATAGTTCTGTACAGCATCCCCAAAGCAATCCTGTTGAAAGATTGCATAGAACTTTAAAGAGAATACTGAAAGTCCTTTGTTTAGAAAAGGGTACAGATTGGGAGAAAATTTTACCTCAGGCACTTTTTGCGCTTAGAACTTGTATTCATGATAGCACTGGATATTCTTCTGCAGAATTAGTCCATGGTCGGAACCTAAGAACTCCCGTAACACTATTATATGAAAATTTAACTGGTAAAACCATTGAAGAAGATAGTGTGATTGCTTACGTTTTTAATCTTTTAAATAGAATGAAAAGATGTCAAGAATTAGCTGTGCAAAATATGACAGATGCTAAAGAAAAACAGAAACTTTGGTATGACCGTAAGGCTACGAAAAGAGAATTTAAAGAAAATGATCTTGTGTTAGTCGTTGCCCCTTCTAGGTCAAGTAAATTTTCTGTTCATTGGATAGGTCCAGGAAAAGTAGTAAAACGACTATCGGAAACAAATTATATAATACAATTTCCCGATAAAGAAAAATTACATGTATACCATGTAAATATGTTAAAACCCTATTTTCAGCGTCCAGAAGATGTTAATTTAATTTTTACCTCTAATTCTGATAATGAAGATATTGATTCTGAGAATGAAGATATCCCAAGTTTTGAAATTAATTCATCCACCCTTTTAGAGACTTTCCCTGAAAGCTGTTTTAATGAAAAATTAGAGGATGAGCAGAAGAAGCAATTGAGTAGACTTTTGATTCAATTTATTGATATTTTTTCAAATGAACCGGGTTGTACTGAACTAGCTGAACTGGACATCGAGGTGGAATCTGATAAACCTATTATAGCTAAACCATATCGAATGTCCCCACGACAGACAGAAATCTTGAAATCGGAAGTAGACAAGATGTTGAAATTGAAGGTGGTGGAACCAGGTGAATCCGATTACACATCACCTTTAATATTAGTTGAAGCTCCTGGAAAAGAACCTCGTCCGTGCATTGATTATCGCCGGTTAAATGAGGTTACCAGAACACAATATTATCCATTGCCAAATATTGAAGAGCGCTTTGAATCTGTTTCGAAAGCGAATTTCATATCTCTATTAGATTTAACACGAGGTTATTGGCAAATACCTTTGAGTCCGAAGGCTCAAAGATATGCTGCATTTACTACGACATTTGGTGTTTATAAACCTTTGAGAATGGCATTCGGTTTGAAGAATGCCCCTTATTATTTCAGTAAGTTAATGGCTGAGATATTAAAAAATTGCGAACATTTTGCTGTACCTTATTTAGATGACATAGCTATATATTCATTTACTTGGTCTGATCACATCCAACATCTTAAATGTGTTATAGAGAAGATTCGATTTGCGAAATTGACTGTAAAACCCTTAAAGTGCAAATTCGCTCAACTTCGTGTTAAATATTTGGGACACTTTGTAGGACAAGGTCAAAGAACACCAGGTGATATTAAAGTGAAAGCTGTTACCGATTTCGAACGTCCCTCAAGCAAAACCGAAGTACGTGCTTTCCTAGGTCTTGTTGGATACTATCGTAAGTATATACCAGACTTTTCGGTAGTTGCTGCGCCTTTAACTGACTTACTAAAAGGAAATCCAAGAAGGGAACTGTAATATGGAATAATAACTGTGAAAAGGCATTCATAGAATTAAAGAATGCTTTAATAAAGAAGCCTGTACTTTACAGTCCAGACTTTCAAAACCATTTATTATTCAATGTGATGCCTCAAACTTAGGAATAGGAGTAGTTTTATCTCAGAGACATCAAAAACTAAATGAACACCCAATACTGTTTCTGAGTAGAAAATTTTCAAAGTCTGAAAAAATTATAGTACTATAGAAAAGGAATGTGCAGCAATAATTTTTGCTGTTACTAAATTAAAATATTATTTAGATAGTCAGTATAAATTTGTTATAGAAACTGATCACAACCCTTTAGTTTGGTTAAAACATCATACAGGATCTAATCCCAGACTTTTAAGATGGGCTTTGGTTCTTCAAAGCCTAAATTTCGATATTGTTCACAAAAAGGGCAAATTACATCAGAATGCTGATAGTCTCAGTAGAATGCTGAATAACCAAACATAATTATTTTCTTTTTATTACTCAGATATTAATTTTTTTAAAAAAAATATTTTCTATTAATACAAATTTCAATTGTTTCATAATTTTTGAAAAAAAAATTATATTGTTTTTTATAATATTAATGTGTATATTTGTAAATTTATCTATTGTTGCAGATTCTGTTGTATTACATAATTATTTTGTGCTCTTTTGATATATTTTTATATTATATAATGCCATATATTTTGTGTATCAGCCAGAGTCCGATTGATCAGGGCTATCTGTAATACTAAATTTTGCTTTTTGTTGCTTGTGTGTGTGTGTGTGTTTTTTTCTTTTTCATTGCAGGTTGATTTCCGTATAAAAAAAAAAAAAAAAAAAAAAGAAAAAAACTCCGGGGAAGGAAGGAATAATTTAGTCTGTAACGTCTCCTACTCAGCGCTTTCGATTTCCAGAGCCTTTGATGGGGAGGGTGAGTTGGGAGACGATTGGTGCGAGGAGCAGGCTGAAGAAGCTGCGTTTTTCAGTTTTGGAAATTGATATTGACTCTTTGGTACGCTACGCAAGCGCGAGAGTTTTATGAACCCAAATATGACTCCTTGTAAATTTTTTGTTAATTAAATGTTTTGTTTCTAAATTTGGAGTCGTTAGTTTGTTTCATAACAATAGCAAGACAACATATGTAATCGTTTGCAATCAGCGTCTAAGCATAAAACAGTGTGAATGAGAAGCTTCCTGAAACTTATGAAACACCAATGCATGGGTATTAAAATGATAAAGTAATTTACATTCATAGTAATGAGAACCCTTTAATAAGAGACAGAATTACTATAAACGTAACTTTAAAATTCTACCTAGACAGTTGTTATCAAAACAATATTTAAAATAAATTTTGCCATTCATTTTTAAATTCTACATTCTTATAGTACAGAACATTTCTTTATAAATTGACTCACAATTCTTGTTCGTTAAATAAATTCACACCGGACAGAAATATGTGAGACATTCCCTCATATTCGAGGACGGATGCCGCAAATTTTGTTCTTACGAACATGTTCATGTTGCTTAAGTATTAATGACATAATCCTAAATTTATTTTTTATACGAGCGTTATGTAAATTTGCAGGAAATGCTAAATTCGTACGAGTTCTCATGTCAGAAGATCATTTTTAAGAAATAAATATAGATCAGCATGAATGTTGGAGTTAAAGGGGACACGTTTGATGAAAAAGGATTGAATTATAGGATCCAAAAGGAGACGGTTAGGCAACAATGAACTTTGAATGCATTAAGTTCTGCACGAAATCCTCAGGCCTAAAAATGCACAAGGGTGCCCTTTAACAAACCGGAAGGTACGATAAATTCATTCATCTCTTTCCCTAGCAAACTTCCGCTTGTTTTCGCAGGAGTCTTTTTTTTAACTGTGACCATCTCTGTTTATCAAGACATCTCACTCAATCTCTGTTTATCAAGACATCTCACTCAATCTCTGTTTATCAAGACATCTCACTCAATCTCTGTTTATCAAGACATCTCACTCAATCTCTGTTTATCAAGACATCTCACTCAATCTCTGTTTATCAAGACATCTCACTCAATCTCTGTTTATCAAGACATCTCACTCAATCTCTGTTTATCAAGACATCTCACTCAATCACTGTTTATCAAGACATCTCACTCAATCTCTGTTTATCAAGACATCTCACTCAATCTCTGTTTATCAAGACATCTCACTCATCACTTATTCAACACGTAATCTGAAAAATACAATATCCACATCATATCTGATAACAATGTTGCATTTATCAATGGGAAATATTTTAACTGTCCACAATTTATTCGTAAATGTAAAGATTGATGTTATTTTATAAAAATTGATATTAAACACACATACTAAAATCATCTGGGATTTTTTTTTTTTTAAAGCATTTTCTTTGTAACCCTCAAATGGATTTTTCCATCCATTAGATGGATGAATATCGGTTAATTGCTAGATAGTATTCCACAGTTTGATTTCAAAATTTCAAAGTTCCAAATTAGATATTTACTGCTATAATAATTATCATACAGTAATATTTTTTAATATTGTTAGTTAATTATACAAAACAATTCTTATAGTGATTTTTACAATGAATAGTTTTAATAATTTCATGCATATGTGCATATATATATATGTGTGTGTGTGTGTTTTTATTGCATATATATTTTATTGCATATATAGCCCCTTTTGACAAATGTATGAGTTACACCACTCCTGTTGTGGAATTCAAAAGCTGATGTCATCTAGCGAAACTATTCTCAACGAATGAGTGACCAGTACACTTTACCCTTCTGAGGGTCTGGTTTCACGAGGCTTTTTTTCATTTGGTTGTGCTCTCCTATCAAGCAGAGTGCTACAGATGTCATAATTTAACTTCACTCACGAAAATTGTTCCTGTGATAATATAAATCTGCCTCTTCAATAAGGCTTCTTAATGACAATTTTACCATGACAAGGAGGTAACGATTAAAACGATTCATTTCATTTACCCCCCCCCCCAAAAAAAAAAAAAAAAAATTAAAATTGTAGTAGTAAATGTCATAATAGAGATTTACATATCCTTGACCAAAAAATTATATAATTTTTAAATGATTCACGAATTACATTCTTACTAATTTTACTAATACAATTATCTACTATCAAATAGTTAAGAATTAATTTGCAAGATGAAAGTGTGAATGCACTGGTTTTGCATCAACCGACGGGTAGAAATATGTTTTTAATAATAATTAAACGAAAAATGTGCCCAGTTAATTTGGCGCCTTAAGTTATCATTTCTAAATGAATATGCCCTCAAGATACATCAGAAATTACGTAATCGCTTACTGGCTACAGTTTTTTTTTTTTTTTTTTTAAATATTAGTCGTGGTTTTCCCAATTTCAAATTTATTTGTCCTACAGGAAGAATCCTCATTGGAAATAATAAACTTTGTTTTAATTATTATTTTAAAATTAAATTACTCCCAATTTTTTTATCCATTACACAACTTAATCGTTAACATCATATGCTGCGAAGTTTTTGTTACCATTATCATATCCCTTTACATTTCGATTGAAAATGAAAGATCTTCTGACTTACCAAAATATATCTGCTTAGAACATGGCATTCATATCAGATTCTCTCCAACGTTAAGATGAATCACGTATTTTCATCTTCAATTTATCTATATAAAAACATTAAATAAAATACATTAATTCAATAATTTTGCAACATTTGTATCAAACAGACAGAAACAATTTCGACTTTCGAAACTTTGGAGATGGTTGAAAAACGAGTCAAACGTTGCTGCAGTCATTTTTACTGCCGAAAAGTTCTGCAATTGTAGCGACATTAAATATCCTTAAAACACAAGCTTACAAAAAAACATATAAACATATTTTCAATTTATATTCAAAAAGTTGTATTTGTAAGTCGTATTTTCTTTGAATAATACTTTGAGTTAATCCATTTTTAAAATCTTCTAGTAAATAATCTGTTTACGAATAACGATATTATTTACTTTAACAGAATATCGCTAGTTATGTGTTCATTGACAGTAAAGACTACGCTGACAATGCTTCTAAAAATTCTATTGTAATATTTTATATTTCTAGCCAGCAGACATCCTTCTGACCGTAAAAGATACAAAACTAGTCATCACGAAAATAATTTTTACTCCTTGGTAAGTTAATCATATTCATAAAATAACAACAAATTTGATGTAAATGTTTCGCAAACACCTTGGAAATAAAACTTCATTGCATAAATCAAGAAAAGTTTTATGAATATTCTGTATAAAACTTACATGTTGCACTCAAACTTCTTTTATTTTTGGACTCTAACCCTATGCGTTCAATTAAAATTGCTCAAATAATTGTGTCTAAATTATTTTTGCTATATTTTACGATGAAGGGGAGGGGGTTTAACATTTCATAAAAATCAAAATTCCAAGCCCCTACCAAAACATAAAATTATCTAAAAGTCAGTTTATTTCAATTCCTATTTTTTAAAAAACACAATTGATAAGTATGTTAAATAAAATACCATCACACAATTTTAATAGTAAAAGATAGTACAGCAATGGTTCTTGCACCGAAATTTCTGATCAACCAACCAAATAATCTTGTCAACCGATTAAACCAAGCAATCTTCATTATAATCAACCAATTTACTTATAATCAACCAACGGAGAACAGTTCTCATTAATACGTATTTAATGAATACGTATTAATGAGAACTGTTCTCCGTTTCAATATTTTTTGTTCTAAATGTTCCATTTCTTTACAATTTTCTTTTAATTTTTTGAGACATTTCCTTTAATTTTCTTCAAACATTTCTGAGTATTCCCAAGCCTCTATTTGGAGATTTCTAATAATTGGGTGTTCATTGATTTCAAAATTTAAAAGAAATATTTTGCAGCTCTACATAATCGATTCTGTGTGTTCTAATAAATGATAAATATAAAATCGAAATCCAGTTTATTCCAGCAAAACGTGAATAAACCCAAATTCTAAATTGTATATCATAACATTTTCTAACATAATTATTTGAATGTAACTTTTTTATTTTTTTTTTTTGATACGCTTTCAAATATTTTATTTTTAAAAATAATGTTCCCAAAATGCTATAATTGGTTACTTGTAGTTGAAATTAATACCAAGAATGTAGAAAACTGTAATTTCTATTTGTTATTTATCTATTTACAATGTTTAAGTTACATATACATGAATAATGATTAGAAAATATCACGAAGAATAGAAATCATGTTAAATTTTATTATAAATTTTTTTTTTACCGAGTTATATGGATAACAGATGAAATCATTGGTGTTGCATTTTTAAAAACGAAAACAACTAAACAATTTTTTTAAATATTTAATATCTGGTTTCAAATATTCTATAGTAACTTATTTTTTAATATTATAAAATTTAAAAAATTGATATTTTAAAATATATTTTATATCTATTTGTGATATTTTAAATTAATTACTTGACAAAATTAAATAGTAAGTAAATGAAATATGAATCGGAAAAGCTTAAATCAAAACATTTCAAGCAGCATGCAGGAAATTTTCGCATATTGATGTCGATGTGATGGTCAATTTCATCAATATGATGGTGAATATATCTGCACAATAAGAAGCTTGTCTATATAAAATGAGCAAAAAAATAAAAGTAACAAAAGGAAATATTAAGAAAGAAAACCAAGCTTATAATAATTTTTAGCACAAGGATTCAAAATCTCATTATTTTTTAACTTTTTTATCTGAATAACCGTAAGAAAATACGAAAAAAAAGAAATCATTTATGCCTTTGCAAAGAAATTTAGGACAAAATATCTTTTTGAATTTTTGGCTCATAAGAAAACAAATGAAAAAGTAAAAATAGTCTAGTGCGACTTTTAAATGTTATGGAGTTCACTGTTAGAAGGATGATATTATATTGGCGCCAAGAATAAATGACTTTCTCTGGTAACCCTGCCATTGTTGCAACCTTGACAGGATGTAATGAAACAAAGAAACGGTGAAAACATTCTAAAAAGCTTGTGGATTCCTTCTATATGATGAAACTTTCAATTTAGTGATATTTTATGATCATAGTTTGTGGATTCGAGTGTGATATAAAAATGAATGGTGAAAAGGTAAGCATTGTACTAAAATGAAAATTTTATTTTAAAACTTACCGATACGTTTGATCATAAATGATATTTTTCTTTTTACTTAAACTCGTATTGCTCGTATTGGACAAGGCTGATTACAATTAAAACAAATCAACTAAGTATTGGCGCCATCTATTATTCATTCTATGAAACAAACGAAATTACTTTCAAAACTTTACTGTAAACTTTCCTGATGAAAATTTCTTTTTGTCAGATTATTAAACTTGGAACTTTTTTAACACATTATCTGCGGATTATATACAAGGAAATACAGTATGATCTTCCTCTATTTATTATAAATTAATAAATCATATTCTTAGGTTAAAGTCAAAGTTTTTCTTAAAAGTGATAAAAATATAGCTTTAATAAAGTTTAAAAACAAACTATGGAAATCTTTCCTTATTTTTAATTGATAATAATAAATTATCTCATTGTTGAACTTTTTTCAATCAAAATTAGTTTGATTAAATGACTATCTTTGTATACGCATTAATTGACTTATTGAGAAATTCCCAATTAGAGGAAAAGGATTGTGTTCCCGTGTATATTATGCATTCCGTATATATTATGTTCCCGTATGTAATTACACGTATACATATTCATTTTTGATTTGTTGATATTTTATGCAATAAATATTAAAATTATTAATGTTTGCTTACAAATGTTTGAATTTCTCTAAAATTTCAAATTTTCTACCTTAATTTGGTTTTGTGAAAAATAATTTTTCATAGTGAAAAGTACTATTTTCTGTCAACTCATCTTTTAACATATATATAATTTTAAAATATTATGTAAAATAACTGTTGGAAAAGTTAATTTTAAATGTATTATCTAAGAAATCTACAAAAAATTGTATCGAGATATTTGAGTGTGAATAAATTCACAATAATGAACTAATACGAGTAAAAAAAATTTTTCGTATATGCGTACAATTTTATAAAATAGATTTTTTTTTATCGTTGTTGAAGTTACAGCCATTTAATTTTAAAGCAATAACTAAATTTGTGATAGGTATTTTTTTGACTGATTGTATTATATTATTGTACATTATATACTTATTGTTTATTAATTATATTTCTCTCTCATTCACTTAAATGTGTATTTAGATAAAAGTGTATTGAAGTACTGGCTTAAAGCAATTTGAATTACAAAAAGAAATTGTTTAAATAATACTACCTTAACATTTTACCTTAAAAATACAAATTATTCAACTAAGTATTTTGCTATTTAGACAGAATTTAAAAAAAAAAAAAAAAAAAAAAAAGAAAGAAAGAAAGAAAGAAAAGAAATGCAGTATTTTGACGAGATTTACCTACAAGGTAGACAATTATAACTTCCTTCTTTTATGAATTAATTATTAATGTATTCTCCTGTCATTTCAGTTTGTCATGATTTATGGAATGTAATTTTATTTTTGAAATCGGTATAATTTTTTTTTATTTGATTAGTATCCACGAGTGAAAGTATGTAAAATAAAAAATGTTCGCTGCAATAATTAATTGTTTTATATAAAATTGGATTTCGTGATTGTTTCAATTCAAAATTGCATTTTCAAAAGGTAAAAATTCCAGATATCATTTGAAATGAAAGTCTTAACTTTCATAATATTGTTATGAAAGTAAAGACTTTCATATTAACTTCTAACTTTAACTATTATTTCTATTTAACTTGTAAATTTAACATTCGTATCGTTAAAAATGCGAGAATGTTGAATGAAATATTGATTATAACTTATATGTGTTTATATTTCTTGAAGATACTACAGTTAAGTTTTCAATCTCGTATAGTTTTATATTTGGAAAATTTGATAAAAGTAGCAGTTTTCTGATCTTTACTATTGAACTATTATTTTTTCATTCCATATATTTTATATCATTTCAAATAAAACGATAATCTTCAAAGAAATTAAATTAAAATGTGTTTTTAAATTAATATTAGTTTGTAACTAACTTTATATCGAAAGTATATGATCTACAAAGTACTCAATTTTTCATTTGTAATATTTTGAGTTTGAAAATTTCTATTGTAATGATTATCGTGACTTTTCACTTTTTGTATATTTTTCGATTTTTAAATATTACGTTTTAGAGGAACGAAACCTGATACATTAATCGACAAATGAAGATACGTTTATTTTTGGGCTTTCAAAGTTAAACGCTTGTAGATCATTGATATTTATTGAAAAATGAAAGCTCCATAAAAAAAATTTATTGAAAAATGAAAGCTTCATAAAAAAAATTTGTGCGTCTATTGAGTTTTGAAGGAAAAAGTAATCAATATGTTTTTTGAATATAATTAACAATGACTTGCGATTTACATGTTTGTGAGTTCGACCCTTGAATGTTTTCAGAGGCTCCATTTTAAACTGTTGATCTTGGCGTAATTGGCCCGCGCGTTCAAAAAAAAAAAAAAAAAAAAAAAAAAATCAATGTTGAGAACAAGCTGGTGAAACAAAACTTCTAATACTGATCATTGTGTGTAAAAATCTACAATGGATATGCTAATCCATATAAACGCATAAAACCTTTCGAAATTTAGAATGCTAATAAGCACTTGACTGATTGTTTAATATTTAAAGCCTTGTGTATGTATCATGTGCTGGCGAAGTTCGTCTGGGTTAGGCTGGGGGCAGATCTGGAAAAATTAGTCGGAAAACTGACGCCGGCAAAACTTCGGCGAACAAGTTAGGTCAGAAAACGTCACAAAATAGGCGCTCCGAGAGAACTTTTTAGTTTTCCATTAAATTAGAAATATCTGGCAGGGCACCGGCGACAAAGCAAATTGTTTAGCTTTTTCTTTCGTTTTTTTTAAATTTTTTTTTCTCCCTTCGAAATATTGTTTGCGATTAACTTTTATCAATGATTTTATGATGGAAATAAATTCATGAAAATTCTTCGCAAAAATTATTAAATTAATTTTTGAATAATAAATATTTCCTTTTTATTAAATTATTTATAATAAATTAAATTATTAATTAATGATAAAATAAAAAATATTTATTTTATAAAAATTTACACTTACTAAAATTTTAGAAAATTTATTAATTATATGAAATTATAAAGATCGAAAATATCTGTGGGATTCGAAAGATAGAACATATATATATTTTGACAAATATAAAATAATGTTCTATTCTATGAAATAAGTCATATGGTTCACAAAACATTTGAAAAATCTAAGATCGGTTATAATTTGTGTTAATACTTTAACATGAATTCTTTTATGATAAGAAAATAAATTGAGATTCAAAATCTTATTTTTATATGTTTAATTTAATTTAGGTAAAATGCACATAAGAACATATTCTGCATTTAATTATACTGTATTTAATATTTTTGAAAACATTGATTCTTGTGTGTAATATATATAACTGAAACAGTAATTTTGCTACATATTTCATGTTGCTGAGGTTGCTTAGATTTTTTAATAAATTTTTTAATAAAAAGGTGTAACAGATTTTTTAATAAAATTAATACAATATTAAATTTTATTAAAAAATCTATTACATTTTAATTTCAATTAATCAAATTAATTTCATTCAAAATCGTATTAATTTTATTAAAAAATTGGAATTAAAGTGATATTTGTTGACAATTCATGTAAAAATTGCTGAGCCAAATTAAGTATAAATATAAGGATACAATAATGTGTAAACATTTTTTGATTGAGGATTAACATCTTAGAAAGCATTTATTGAAGTCAGTATGTATAACAACCATTTAATTTTAATTATACAGTTGTATAGGACACACACATACATAAAGAAATTTAGTGAAAATTAATTATCATTGCAGAATTAATTTAGATTTTTAAACATTCTGGAATGCGTTATTATATTTATAAAAAGAATAATTTACTGGAAAATTATTTTAATTCTATTTGAATTGTGTGTATGTGTTGATTATTTGCTTGCCATTTATTTAAATACTTATAGTTATTTTTATTTCAAGATTTATAGTTATTATAAAAACTTATCTTAAATATTTATTTTAAAAATATAATTATATTCAAAACAATGATGTAATTCAATGAGTTTGATTAAATTTAAATTATGAAATATACACTAATTTTGTTAAATAATGATAATTTTCAATATTTTCAAAAAAATAATCAAAATATATAAAAAATGTCAAGGAATAACACATTCTGAGTTTCAATATATATATATATATATCACAGATGTTTCGATAAATAAACAGTCATAATTTCACATAACTGATATTGCCCATTAGTCAAAATAGATATAAATAATTCAATATGATGTAAGTAGTTTCATTGGTTCAATTGAACATTGACGTCACATACCCGCATGACATGACGTCATTATTCCTTCTCCTGGAATTCAGGAAGGATTCTCGGAGTACCGAATTTCCCCGGAGGAATCTCCAGTAGTTTGCGCCGGGCCTTAGATACTGAGATTGTTGCCATATCATCCGTGTACTAGAAAGACGCATCTACTAAGATATTAAAATGTATATTTAAGAAATTCCAAACCATTCATTGTCGAAGAAGAATTACATAATGTACTGATTAGATGCCACTCACAGGTATATTTAAACATGTCTATAAAAGATAGAAACGCAGCACCCACCTCCCTTTCAGGCAGCTACATGTATGGTGTGTTGTTTAGTCATCATTTTGTGGTAGGGCTGAATCTCATGTATATCCAACTTGTATATTAATTTTTGCTCAGAGTCTGTAAGTCCTTATCGATTTTTTCTTCAAATGTTTGCCTACGAGAGCAAATTTTATTCGGTAACTCGTAAGCAAAATTCATCGTAAAAGGGAAATAAACTGGATCAGCAGCTGGATTTAACTTGGGAGTCTTCTGCTACAAAGTATGCTGTACATTCTGTGTGCGGACATAGCGGAATGATTTTTGATCGCTACCCGTGTTTTATGCTTGTTATACCCAACTTATTATCGTTATATCATTTCATTATAATAATTACATTATCCTTTATTTAATTTCGAACTTTTCCTTTTCATATTTTAAACGCGGACATTAAAGTGACTCTTGAAAGACAGTTGAAGTTTCTTTTCATTATTTTAGTTTCCTAACGGAATTTTTTCTTTTTTAGAATCTTTAAGATAGTTAATCATTTATTATTAAATTACATGAACTATTCATCCTTTAAGTAATTTATTTTTTTCGCAAATTTCGTAAATTTATATGCAATCTAGTATATGCCTAAATTTATATACGATTGGCTAATTTTTATTACAATAGTTAATAGAGAAATTTAAAAAATAATTAATATTAAAATATTTGATTTCAAATAGAGATGTTTGTGTACGGATTGAAAAAAATACAATAAACACCACTTATGAGGTCTGGTTTGGCGTAATGAACTGGCAGCCGGACGATTACTGCTGTGGTCTTTAGTTCAACAGTTCATGTGTTCGAATCGCATGGATGGTAATGGTGATTCAGAATACTCTTTAAACTGTTGTTCCTGGCCTTGTTAGACTTCGTGTACAAAAATAGACTTTAGAGCGATAAAGAAAACAATAATAATTTAGTTTAGTTTACCGTAATTCAGTGTTTCGAATGCTTTCTTTTGATCCTAGGGCCATTAACTTTTAAACAGCATTAAATTTATAACTTTTTAATGCATGTCTATAAAGATGGCTGCTGTGAGATTTATTTGTTTTTATTCCTTACGATATATACTTACGATTTTTTACTCATTATGAGAACACATTTTTAGTTACCTTTTTCTCTTTTTAAAATGAAGTGAATAAATTCTAGACGGCATTTTGGTAGGGAAAAGCGTTATTATTATGACGGGAAGTGGTGGGTTCTATACGTGATCCAGCGGAAAAATCAGAAGTATTTACTATTGGATTAGAATATTTAATATTCTAAAAGTCACAAGATTCCATAGGGAATAAGATTTGTTTGCAAAAAAGCGCCATTGTTAATTAAAAGTTAATTAAAAACAAACCTTATCACTGTAAAATAAGAAATGTCTCATTATGCGGCTGTTGATTAGCGGAGATCTTCGTTTCTGTTTCATGAATGCAGTCGTTTTTACACATTTGTGTGTGTGGTGGAAAGTTGCGCACTTTATGATGTATGACTCATCTCCCTAGTTATGAATATTCTTTGGTAAAAACAGCAGCGGCAGATGTTAAAGTGTTTTCTGCTGCTGAGCTGTCAAGTTTCGTTGTATTTCTCAAAAATATAGGCGTCGAATAATAAATACATTTAATAATCGTTTACTAATCATTGTTCTGTATAGAAATCGTTGACATTTATTTGAGAATGACTTTACGATCTCAATACTAATCGAGGTAATACATGCTTTTAACTTTTTATTTCATGTATTTTTGATCGCAAATATTTCCTTCAAGTTCATGTTCAAAAAGTTAATGCTCATGAATCATGGAACATTTTTATTTAATAATCTAAAGTATAGTAATTATTATATTAACCTAATGAATGTAATGAAATTATTACTCTATAGTGAGTGAAATGAAATTATTATAATTATTTATGAAGTTCTTAACTGTTAACAAACATTTCATATGCTTATTGTTTTCTTGTTTACAAATATTTGCATTTATCTTTTCAATATGAGTATTACTTTCTGTATGAATGCTATTATGAAGCTACAAAGTGAACGAAACTTACAAGAGGAAAAATTAAGAAGTGATGGACTTTAAAAGTGATAATATAAATGTACAGAGAAATATGAATTTATAAGACAATTTTTCCGTTTGTTTGTTAACATTAAAAAGAACTTTTTAACTAAAATATTCAAAATTCCTTTCAAGCTATATATTGTCCGAAAGCATTTGTTCCAATTATTAAAGTTAGATTGAAAGTTTAATAACTTTACTTTATTCTTTTTTATAAAAAAAAGTTGGTATTGAGTAACTAAATGTGACAAGTAAATATTGATGATATCCTAAGGAAATTATTTGCTAAAAGAAACATAACTGAGTTATTTTTCTGTGTTTTCTGAGGCATATCTGTGTATTTGTATCTCAGTTCTTTTCTTTCATATTCGGATATTTTTTTTGTTTACTTTTTTGTTTTTTATTTTCAGTCTATTAATAAATGTTTTGTGTAAATTATTTAAAAATGATTTTAAAATTTAATGATACATTGCAGGTATCACTATTCCGTATGCTGAAAACTTGTTAAAAATGCTGAAATAATAAATAAAATTAAATGATAAAAACATTTTTGATTGGGGAAATTGTAAAGGCTAACTTTTTTAACTAACTAGTTCATTAATAACATTTTAATTTTCTACATAAACATTTACAACAAACAAAATGTTACCATGAATACAACTCCAACAAGTTATGAAATAATTCATTTAGAAGTAAAGAGAAACGAATTTTCCGTATTTTATTATGTTTATATCAAGAACAAAACCGAAAATATTATAATAATTATCAGTTACTTTGTGTATTCCCCAAAAAAGAGAAAATAGTTTATGGATATTTAAATTAAGACCTCTTGCGCATTTCAAAACGAGTTTCAAAATCAGATTCTGTATGAAGGGGAGAGAAACGTTTCCTTCCCCTCAAGAAACATCTACACTTGAGTTCTTCGTTGCCGCGTTTTCTGCGATGGATGTGTTTTTGCTTGTCTGGAAGCGCGAATGCTGATAACAGAAATAATTTAGTAAAGATTTTTAATTACAACTTTTCTTTCTTTGTTAGTTTTCAATTGCTTAATTAAAGGAAATGACGTCGCATTTAATTTGGCGAAATATTAGTAAGTTTAAAAAATATATTTTCTTTCTTTTCAAATGTTTTTAAGAATTATTTCAATATTTTCAAATCCGATTTTTTTTTATTAAGTGTATGTGTTTATGTAGAGTCTATGTAAATGATAATTTTATTTAACATAACTTAAAATATAAGCTATGTGTGTGTGTGTGTGTGCTTCATTTCTATATTTTATTATCAGTATCAAAATTAATTTAAACCATAATTGATAGTGATTTGAACTTTATTGTGTGTATTTCTTTATTTTGTGATCCGCACAATTTAGGACTTTTTTTCTCTTCAAGAACATAAACATTTCTTACTCCTTTTTAAAACTTTCTTCTCAGTTCCTAGGACAATAAAAAAATATTTACTGTACTGGATCTCCAGTTCTCTTCCTCGATACACGAGTTCTTGAATTTGAATCGTATCTTGGTTAAGGATATATGCAGTGGTTCAGAATCCACTTTAAACTGCAGTTCTTGCTTAAATTAATCTTTAAGTGAAAGATATGGTTGTTTTTAGAGACAATTTCAGGATCTCGCAGTAAGACAATTTTCATATTGAAATTTTTAACTATATTTTATAGGAAAGTTTCATTTCGTTAAACGCAATTTCGTTTTACTACGTCATTTATTTAAGTGCAGTATATATTCCTTATGTAAAACTTTATCAAGTTTTTAGCTCAAAAAATAAATACCGTTTTCCAATTTTTGATTTATTGGAATAAATATTTAATAATTTATGAAAAGTATTTATTCTGTTTAACATCTAATTTAGATTTTGTTGAAAACATGAAAATCGTATTTCGACATAATTTTACACATTGAATTGCGTTATATTTTATACTTATTTTGCATTTATAGCTAACTACCGGAGGACATTGCTTTTGCAAAAAACATGCAAATATTTCATAAAGAACTTTCATTACAGAAAATTTAACTGTAAATTTAATTCTTGAGTATTTTACCGCAAATTTATCTTTCAAGTAAGGTAAAGGATTTATTTTTTTTATAATTTGCTTACATTTGTTGAAAACAGTCATTGACGTTATAGATTTAATGCTTAACGTTCTTGCCTTTGGTTCAACAATTCGTGGGTTCGAATCCCACCTTGGGCATGGGTGTTTGAAGTGGTTGGGAATGCACTTTAAACCGTAGGTCCCTGTCTAGTTAGCCCTCGTGTGCAAAAAATGACTGTTGAGCTACAAAGCAAACGACGTTATAGGTTCATTTCCCTCATGACGAAATCTAACGTGTATTATTATTCATCTCTGTTTACAATTTGATTACAGTTTAATGTTTCATTTGTTCAGACTTTTCAAATGTAAAGACGCAGATCTGTGCATCCTTTATTTCCTCCCGGTCTAGTTAAGAATAATCTCAAGTTCTGAGAAATGATTTTTTTTTTTCGCGCAGAAGATCGAAATAGATTGATGCTGCTGTTTTCAAATTATTGTAGTTTACATAAGATTAAAACTGCGTCAATTAAACTGAATGTATGTACAAATTTTGAAAATAATTATTGGGGCACAAACGCAATTGTAACGTTTCTCAATTAAATTATATTTTTTAATATATTAAAATAATTATATTATAATTTTTAATATATTTATATTATTTTATCTGAATAATGTGTATTATATTACTCGCATTTGAGTATTATATAAATAATATATAAATGTATATTTATTGGATTTTTATTCCGAAATGATCTAATTTATTCATACATGAGTTAACAGTTCGAATTTTAACCATTCAAAAACAGTCTTACCAACGAAAAATTTGCGTAAGATAAAAAAAATTAATGTAACCAATCACACACACACACACACACACACACACACACACACACACACACACACACACACACACACACACACACACACACACACACACACACACACACACACACACACACACACACACACACACACACACACACACACACACACACACACACACACACACACATTGTAAATTAACATCTATACCGTAGCGATTCTTCATCACTTTCTTGTGTAGCATTTTAGAAAACTGTCATTGGAATGAATCCCTTCAAACTTTTCTTAAGGCGGTTCTTTTATTGCAGTATTATTTTTATTGGTAAATATATACTAGATGCTTTTGATTAATAATAATGGTTAAGCTATAATCAAAAGAATATCTAAAAATTTATGCTAAAAACGAAGTGCTTTGTTTTTTCTATTTATTCAAAATTTTTTTTTCCCTGTTGTGCAATCTTGGACTCCGATTATCAGCTTTCTTTATATAATAGGACATTTTAAGACTGATCTAAAATACGTATTATAACTGATAGGACAAAAGACTTTCTTTGAGCATCTGAACGTCAGTTGTACTTTTCGTCTGGAGAGCTGTTTATATGTCATAAAGGATAAGTTCCTGAATATTCTCAAGTACTTACTTTGACACATATGAATACAGAAAACAAAGGCGAGAAAAATTACAAATACTTAATTACTGGGATTGAACTTCTCACTCTGAAGAGTGCCGCATAATTATTGGGCCACGACAATCCATTTAAAAGGATATCTTTCATTCTCTTAGTAATGCTTGGCATCAAAAGTCTCGTAATTTTTATCTACAAAGTGACATCACGAAGTGAATAGTCCAGCAGACAGCTGAAAGATGTTTTGTCTTTTTGAGTAGGCATCACATATTGTTTTCTAAAAGGATTTCTCTTAAACAGTGTGTCCTATGTTATAAGGAAGATAATTTTGAAAATTCTCAAGCATTCAAACCGATAAATTTAAAAATTGAAAGCTGAAGCACTGCATCCATTTTCTTAATGTCTGAGATCAAACTGTAATTTTCATTCTGAAGAATACGATTATGAATGACAGTTTTGGGCCAGGAAAATAGATAGTCGACATCTCGAAGTGCAAAGATTAACAGTCGAAGACAATTGCAAGTCATTTGCCACGTGTTGATTTTTTTTCATTGATAATATATATCTTTTGTAAATATTCTATCTATATAGAACCTTTAGAAATTTTTACGAATTTCCCTTTTAACAATTCGTTAATATGACTCGCGATTGATGAAAATTATTTTTGAAATTATTTTTAACTGTCATTCAATGATCATTTTTGAACACGAGGTCTAACTAAACCGTGATATAAAGTTTAAAGTGGATTTCGAACTACTTCAAACATTCATGCCCGAGGTGGGATTCGATCCCTCCGTGTTTAATCGAAAGTTAACAACCATTTGGTGCTCCTCTCTAATGTTTCTAAAAAGGTGTTTGCCATGAATATTTAGATATGTTGAATGCCTTTGTGTGATTTTAAATGTTCGTTTACGAAATTTTCTGATACTTAATACACTACTGGCCATTAAAATTTATACACCAAGAAGTCGACATGCTACAGACGTGAAATTTTTACGAAAGGAAGAAGGTGCTGAGATATGCTAATGATTAGCTTTTCAGCGGATTCAGACAAAGCAGGCGCCTGTAGCGACACCTACATTGTGTTTAAATGAGGAAATTGTTCAGCCGGTTCCTACATACACAAATTGCATTTGAACGTTGTTGCCTGGTGAAAAGTTGTTGTGATGCCTCGTGTAAGAAGGAGAAATGCGTACCAGCACGTTTCTGACTTTGATAAAGGTCGAATTGTAGCGTACCAGGCTTGCGGTTTATCTTATCGCAATATTGCTGCTAACGTCGGTCGAGATCCAATGACTGTTAGCAGAACATGAAATCGATGGCTTCCGGATGGTAATACGGAACGCCATGCGGGATCTCAACGGCCACCTATCACTAGCAGCCGAGAAGACAGACATATTATCCGCATGGCAGTAATGGATCGTGCAACCACGTCACGAGCCGTGAGTCCAGAAACGGGGTCGTTTGGAAGACAATAAGTGTCTGCACGAACAGTTTCACGACGTTTGCAGCAGCATGGACTCAGCTCGGAGACCATGGCTGCGGCTTCCCTTGACGCTGCGTCATAGACAAGAGCGCCTTCAATGGTGTGATCAACGACGAACCTGGGCGCACGAATGGCGAGACGTCATCTTTTCAGATGAATACAGATTTTGTGTACAGCATCAAGATGGTCGCGGCATCGTGGTGAACGCACACTGGCAGCGTGCATTCGTCATCGTCATACTGGCCTATCACCTGGGCGTGATGGTATGGGTTGCCATTGGATACACGTCTCGGTCACATCCTGTTCACATTGACGGTGCTTTGAACAGTGCACGTTACATTTCTGGTGTGTTACGACCCGTGGCTCTATCCTTTATTCGAGCCCTGCGAAACCCTACGTTTCAGCAGGATAATGCCCGACCGCATGTTGCCGGTACTGTACGGACCTTCCTTGATACGGAACATGTTCGGCTGTTGTCCTGGCCAGCACGTTCTCTAGATCTTTCACCAATAGAAAACGTCTGATCAATGGTTGCCGAGCGACTGGCTCATCACCAAACGCCAGTCACTACGGTTGATGAACTGTGGCATCGTGTTGAAGCTGCATAGGCATCTGTACTTGTACATGCAATCCAATCTCTGTTTGACTCAATGCCTAGACGTATAACTGCTTTTATAACTGCCAGAGGTGGTTGTTAGGGTATTGATTTCTCAGGACCTATCCAGCCAAATTTTTTGAAAATTTAATCACTTGTTATATATATATATATATATATATATATATATATATATATATATTTTTAGTATAATATATTTGTCCAATAAATATCATTTTGTTATCTGCATTTCTTCCTGTTGTAGCAATTTTAATTGCCAGTAATGTATTTTTTTTTGTCTGTATTAACATTTCGTTGCTCATCAGATATTTGCATTAATAATGCTATGGCATATAATTTAGTTATCTAAACAGAAATTAGATGAAGACTTATTAACAAAGGTCTTCTAATTTCGGAATCAAAAAAATTGGTTTTATATTGTATATAAATGAAATATTATGAACTGTCAATATTACGTTTTGTGATTTAAATTTTTACAATAAAAATAATTATGGTTTACCTTAATGGACTTAATGATATAATGTAAAAAGCCATTTTAAATGCGAAATTTCCCATAAAGTTAAGATTGTTTTTCACAGGAATTTCTCTGAAATAAAAAAAATGAAATAAAATTTTCTATTTAATCTGTGAATGAAATGTTTAAAAATATATCATTGTGAAAAATCAGGTGAGTTGATCCTAAATTAGGAGTATAAAGTCTTACTCAATTATTATTTTGCAATAAATAGCTAAAGTTTGTTAAGTTAGTAATATTATAGAATTTTTGAAAAAATGTTAAGATAAGTTATAGCATACGTTCAACACCAAATTGATCAACAATTTATAGAATCCTTCATAAATAAGCTAATGTACAATTAATAGAGAGTAAAAATGTTTGTTTCAATTGGTTAACAAACTAGGGGAAAAAAACATTAAAAATTTTGCAAGACATTGTTACGGAGATGTTTTAAATCATTAAAATGAATTTTCTTGAAAGTTAAAAATTAATTGATAAATAAATAAATATCCCAACTTTAAAACTGCAATATCCAGATCTCAAGGCCTACAGTGCCCATATCTGTTTTCCTAGCCGACGGCCCTGGGGAGCGAAGCATATGTCCCGTTTAGGTGGTCAGCCTAAAGCTAAATCCCCGGTGTTTAGTTCCCAAGCATGATTGGTACTCAGTTAATCGATCGACTGAAAGGATGAAAGATTGAGTTGACCTAGCCTGAGAATCGAACCTTGGACTTGTATCTTGGGAGCACTAAGTCACCGTGAACAAATGTAAAAGTTTGGGTGAATTTTGTCATACGGATTTCCATGGAATAGAAGTCAATAGAGAAATGTGGGACTGAAAGATGTTACTCAGCAGTAGAAAAGAAATTAAACCAAAAACTCTATTAGAACTTCCAACATGCCTTATCTCAAACGGTGAAGACAGAAGAAGAGGTTACCATTCAAATACTTTTTACTATTTCTGCATCAATTGCAAGCTGCGAACGTTCATTTAGCAAAATAAAAATCCAGGAAAAGTTGTTTGCAGAAGAAGCACATTAAAATGGTTACGTATTTCTACTTCATTATAACATTTTGCAATAGTCTCATGACAGCCACACAAAATGCTTAATTCTATGCGGACTATTCTTTTACAAGAAATCATTGGGAAAAAAAAAGCAGAAGAGAGGCGAATGGCAATGCGAGATTCCACATTGATTCAAACAAAGGATGTTTTGATCATATAAAAAAAACATCGAGCTGTGTGTATATGTGATGGGCGATCCACAGCACATATTTGCATATTTTACCCGATTGTTCAGACATAATTTCGTATTTTTGTGTATTTCAACTCATCAAAAATAATTTACATTGTCATTGATTGTCGACATTTAAAGAAGTTGTTGTTACAAAGAATGATTTGATAAACCAATAACGTACGCCCATTTCGATCTCAAATATTTGTTTTATTTTCATTATTAGGCCAGAAATAAGAATATCAATCTTCACAGTGAAAAAATGAAAATTAATGACCAAAATATTGTAAAACCGAAAATAATCTTGTAGAATTTCGTCATAACATAATCTCCTAGAGAAAGTACAATGAAACCATATTTTCGAAAACAGATTGTATAAACAATGGATTATATATAATTAACAATATAAACAGATTATATAAACAATATCAGTTTCAAAATGAAATACAATTACATAGCGTTGACCTATGTAAATATATTTCACTTTCAAACTGAGCTTTGATTTTTATAACTTAATATAAGTGTAAAATTTTATATTGTGAACTTAAATATCAGTTGTAAGATATTGTTTTCAAAAATATAATTATTTTGTCAAAATAAATGCAAAATTTAAAATATTCATGCAAACCTATAAATCATTATGAATTATTGAGTGCTATGCACAGTTACAAAAAGTTATTGTGGATAAATATCTGCTACCGATTGAATAAACTTTGTATTCTGTTTCTTCGTTTGCGGTTGAATTGAGAATAGATGTCTGAAATTGTAAAAGAACTTTAGGCTGGATGTTGATCGTTTCCTTTATTAAAAAAATTGGTTTTGTTTAAGTTTAGAATTTTGATTAACATATTTCTAATTTAAACGCAATTAATACTGAGTTACACTAATAATGCGTAATTCCAAGAAAAGGTTCTTATAACATGATGTGATTTAAACAATGTAACGCCATTCGTATGCGATCCAGAACCCTGCAAATTTCAAGAACGGAAGCCAATATTATCATTTGCATATCGGCTTGTAACAGAAAAGATAGTACTGCGTCTGATGTTCCATTCTTCTTACAATACCTTCATGTAAATTTTTTTAAAAGAAAATAACGATAATTACTATTTTTCTGTTTTTGAAGAAGTATAGCTAATAACTAGTGTCTCAAGATAGAGCACTGAACGTCGGCTCCAGAAGGGAGTTCGAACGCATGCGCACTTGAAGAAAGTAGATGCAATAATTTGACGATATAAAATATGAATATTGTTTTGACTTAGTTTTAACACAATCCTAAGGTTTTCTATTTGCTTATTTACATTCTTATAATTTCTTTTGTGCGAGCGAAAAGCGATTAAGAAGGGGGGGCTATTTGTGTGTTATAGCGTTGACGTTTTTCCCTTTAAGAATAAGTCATAGAATTTTGCTTATTTTAATAATTATTTTTCGGAATATGAAGAAAAAGCAGTATAATTTATTTATATATCTCAGCACAATATAAAATACAAATAGGTAAAAACTATTTGTATTTTATGTGGTGCTAAATCGCATCTCATAAACATCATTTAGTTTTTCACAGAAGCATCTCTTCGTACAGCTGACCGTGCATGCGCAGAAGTATATTATGGTTTATGCGGTGATTTGTAGCCAAATGTAGAAAATTATAAATTAATATCCTAATTTTTTTGTTTTTTCCAAAGACTAAATTTAAAAAAATTTTTTTCAATTCAAATTAAAAATTGTTTTTAAAAATTTTTTTGTACACATGAATTGTTTTAATAAGCTTTGGATGTAATATAAATTTTAATTTAAAAAAAACTGCAGAGTTAAAAAATTTTGTTATTTAGTGTGTGTGTACATTGTGTATTTTTTTAATTAAATATTCTAAATATATTTAGGTTGTGATTTATCTTATAAGATAAATCACAAGGTATAAATATTGAACAGCTGCAGCTCAGTTTAAGAGTAGAATTCATTTATTTAAAAAAAAATAAGTTTTTTTTTTTTTTTTTTTTTTTTTTAAATTTTTAAAAATGAGAAAATTTATAAATTTCCTCAACTATATGTATAAAAGATTTAAAGATACTCAATATCACATTTCCTCTTCTGATTTCTGTATTTTATTAAAGATAATATAAATGGGAATAAAATAACATGTGTAAAAAATTGAAGGTGAAATTAAATAAAGTTTTTTCATTAAATATACCAAACAAAATATTTATAAATTTTCACTTTACCATGCTTACATGACAATGACTGGATTTTATTTCAAATAGTTTTTTCCCTATTTTTCAGTATATCATGCTCAAATCACAAAGCTATATTTTATGTTTTGTTTAGTTATAAATTTATTAGCTCAAGTTGTTTTTTTAAAGTTTAATTAAAATTTGTATTGTGTTTAACTAAAAATTGTTTATTTTTTCCATAAATGAGTTTTTTTAATAAACTTCAATTAAAAAATTGCAGAATTAAAATTTTTTTTATTTAGGATGTAGATTGTCTATTTTTTAAATTAAAAATTCTTCTAAGCTATAACACAAGCATCCAATACAATAAATATCTTTAATTCGATTCAAAGTATAATTCTTTTACTTGAGAAAAAAATTTAATGTCCTCGAAAATTGGCGCGTGGGTCCATTGGCTTGTCCTCTAATTTCATATAATTTCCTATTAATCGCATTAACACTAACCTATTTCTTAATCTAAATGTGTTTAATATCTAGTACTATTAATAATACAAATTATTCATAATTAATAATTTTAAAATAAAAGTTAAATCGTTGGATGTCACCTTACTTATAACAGAAATTTCAGCATTTATTTACTTAATTTTTGATTTCAGTACAGTATATTATTATTAACTTCAATTTTCCATTCCTACTTTTATTTTTAGTTATTATGCTAACAATGAAGTAATTTCAGTTGAATAAATTATCTGAAATAAATTATCTTTAAGAATTATTATTGATATTTAATTTTTGCTATAAAACTTAGATTTTTTTAAATGTTTTTATAGATTTTTTTATTAATTAAAATGGAAATTTACTTGTCAAATTCCGAATTTTCAGTAGTAAAAGTAATTGTTCTGAAATAAAATTAAGTAATTTAATAATAAATCTTTAACTATGTGTTTCCAATTTTAAAACATTAATCATTCAATATTTTTTATTTTTGTTGTCTTGTCCATTGCTTTGAAGTAAAAAACCTGAATGAAAATCTTTCGTTGATTTTTAAAGTAACAGTGAATGGGAGTAAAGTTTTTATTTTGAATAAATTGATAACTTTTTTCTTTATTTTTCATCTTGCAAAATCACATCTTAAATCTCACACCCATCCACATTCTGTTGAATTTATATTGAATATTAAGGCACACATATACAAGTACTACATTTTTAAAAATGAATATGTTAATTTATTCAAAATTCATTTTCATTATTAATAGGCTAGACAAAATATCTACATAATAAAAAATACTAATGCGAATAATTTAAAATGTATGCAAAAATTATGAAAATTCAAATGTGTATTTGTCAATATGAATTGTAAAATTAATATATTCATTACATAAAAAATTGTCTGTATAATTGAAATAAAAAAACAAAATCTATATATTAATATTTAAAAAACAATAGATTTAATAAATTTTATACATGCATTTTTTTTTATTACAGAGTAACTTCTGTTTATATTCTGCAATGTACTTGCCATTCTGCTGAAGAAATTGGGTAAGTCATGCTTGATTTTCTACTCTAATTGTTTGTTTACATATTTAAGGAATCAAATTTACTCATATGCAAGGTAGTGTAAGTTCTGAGATGGTAAAATGCATGTAAAAAAAATGTTGTGGTCAGTTTGAGACATCATAAATATTATGATGATTTTGTGAAGTTTTAAAGAAACTTTGCTGAAAAGTTGGTAGTTAAATCTAAACTTCAGAGGATTTATTAACTGTCTCTAAATACTTTTAATACATCATTACAGCTTATTTTCTCATAATGTATTGAAATTCTGTCACACTTCATAATTCTTGTCTTATTTTTCTTACAAGATATTATAATTAATTTTTTTACATTTTTGTGGAAAAAGTAAGAATCCAACTTGTAAAAGGGGACTGACCTACTGCATGAGATAACAAATTCTTTAGAAAAATCTAATAATAATTTAATTGTACAAAGCATAAAATATTGGTAGCGAATGAAATAATTTTTCTCTGCTCTTAATATTTTAAAGCAGTTCTACTGGGCTTGTTATTAAGCTTACATTAATCAGCATGTTACTATCTTAATTTATTTAAATGTGCAGTAAATTTCACTGTAATAAAATATATGAATTGTAAACAATGTAATTAAGCATCTTCAAAATTATTTTAAGCTTTTTAAATTTTTTATCAGCTAAAGAGATAATAAAATAACAAATTTTTTTTTCTATTCTTAAAGTCATGTCCATTTTGAATGCAATTTAAAATTATTAAAATAAATATAATAAAAAATAATTTATTAAATATACAAAGTCTAGTGTATCATTTAGTTGTTTTTATTTGTTTGCTTTGGGGAGTCTGATTAGTCAAAACGAAAAATAACAAATAAAAACTGAAACATTAAGCTAAATATGTTGTATTAATTCTAGAAAATTGAAAAACATTCAAAAATGTTTTTTTATTGAATGAAACTTTGAAAGAACTATGCATAGCTTAATATTTATAAATTGTTAAACTTAACTTTTGACATCAGTTTTGTTGTTGACTGCTAAAGATCTAGGCTGTTGAAAGGCATTTTATGGTCCTTTTTGTAATTTGTCTTTGTTGAGAACTTTTTATGAAATTTTATCGCATTTCGGTATCAAAAAGGAGGAAACCCAGAATCTCCCTTAATATCCACCTCAACAGATATATATTCAAAAGGAATAAGCATAAAATTCAAGCTTTGGGATCAAACTTGTGATTTTCTTTCCAATAAACTATATTCCACTTCTAGGCCACTGTGAACTTAATGAAATTTAATCATTAAACTATTGAATATACATATTATAGTAATATATCTATAACTATCTATATAAATAAAATTCTTATTTTTTCTCTCTCCAAATTTCTGCTTGAGTTTGATTAAAAAGAGCTGCATTGTGTGGAAGGAAAATTGTGTTAATATTTGTAACTTGCTAACTCAAAATAAAAGATCTTTCATTTTAAAATTTGGCTTACTGCATTTGGAATTAGTTTTAAAACATAGTCAACCCTGCTTTAAATCCTTTGTAAATTTTCTCATGTTTCAATTTGGTTTGTATAAACGAAAAATAATTTCCTAAGAACGAATTTCCTTACGAAAATAATTTCAATAGTCTCATGACAGCCACACAAAATGCTTAATTCTATGCGGACTATTCTTTTACAAGAAATCATTGGGAAAAAAAAAAAAAAAAAAGCAGAAGAGAGGCGAATGGCAATGCGAGATTCCACATTGATTCAAACAAAGGATGTTTTGATCATATAAAAAAAACATCGAGCTGTGTGTATATGTGATGGGCGATCCACAGCACATATTTGCATATTTTACCTGATTGCTCAGACATAATTTCGTATTTTTGTGTATTTCAACTCATCAAAAATAATTTACATTGTCATTAATTGTCGACATTTAAAGAAATTGTTACAAAGAATGATTTGATAAACCAATAACGTACGCCCATTTCGATCTCAAATATTTGTTTTATTTTCATTATTAGGCCAGAAATAAGAATATCAATCTTCACAGTGAAAAAATGAAAATTAATGACCAAAATATTGTAAAACCGAAAATAATCTTGTAGAATTTCGTCATAACATAATCTCCTAGAGAAAGTACAATGAAACCATATTTTCGAAAACAGATTGTATAAACAATGGATTATATATAATTAACAATATAAACAGATTATATAAACAATATCAGTTTCAAAATGAAATACAATTACATAGCGTTGACCTATGTAAATATATTTCACTTTCAAACTGAGCTTTGATTTTTATAACTTAATATAAGTGTAAAATTTTATATTGTGAACTTAAATATCAGTTGTAAGATATTGTTTTCAAAAATATAATTATTTTGTCAAAATAAATGCAAAATTTAAAATATTCATGCAAACCTATAAATCATTATGAATTATTGAGTGCTATGCACAGTTACAAAAAGTTATTGTGGATAAATATCTGCTACCGATTGAATAAACTTTGTATTCTGTTTCTTCGTTTGCGGTTGAATTGAGAATAGATGTCTGAAATTGTAAAAGAACTTTAGGCTGGATGTTGATCGTTTCCTTTATTAAAAATTGGTTTTGTTTAAGTTTAGAATTTTTGATTAACATATTTCTAATTTAAACACAATTAATACTGAGTTACACTAATAATGCGTAATTCCAAGAAAAGGTTCTTATAACATGATGTGATTTAAACAATGTAACGCCATTCGTATGCGATCCAGAACCCTGCAAATTTCAAGAACGGAAGCCAATATTATCATTTGCATATCGGCTTGTAACAGAAAAGATAGTACTGCGTCTGATGTTCCATTCTTCTTACAATACCTTCATGTAAATTTTTTTAAAAGAAAATAACGATAATTACTATTTTTCTGTTTTTGAAGAAGTATAGCTAATAACTAGTGTCTCAAGATAGAGCACTGAACGTCGGCTCCAGAAGGGAGTTCGAACGCATGCGCACTTGAAGAAAGTAGATGCAATAATTTGACGATATAAAATATGAATATTGTTTTGACTTAGTTTTAACACAATCCTAAGGTTTTCTATTTGCTTATTTACATTCTTATAATTTCTTTTGTGCGAGCGAAAAGCGATTAAGAAGGGGGGGCTATTTGTGTGTTATAGCGTTGACGTTTTTCCCTTTAAGAATAAGTCATAGAATTTTGCTTATTTTAATAATTATTTTTCGGAATATGAAGAAAAAGCAGTATAATTTATTTATATATCTCAGCACAATATAAAATACAAATAGGTAAAAACTATTTGTATTTTATGTGGTGCTAAATCGCATCTCATAAACATCATTTAGTTTTTCACAGAAGCATCTCTTCGTACAGCTGACCGTGCATGCGCAGAAGTATATTATGGTTTATGCGGTGATTTGTAGCCAAATGTAGAAAATTATAAATTAATATCCTACCCAAAATAATTTTGCCCAAAATAATTTTATGCAGGAAATAGCATCTCACAAAAGCAGCTAACTTGGTAGCAAAATAGACTATACTCTTGAATTCGGTTTGAAATCTTGAGTTCAAATCGCACCTTGAGCTTGTATGTTAGAGGCTCAAAATTTCAATTGTCTGTCCGTGTCTATTATATTACCCATGTCAGCAAAAATTGATCATTCAACGACAATCAGACAAATCCCAAGAAAGCTAGAGACATTAGCCTGTTAGTTTTGAAAATAAATATGAATTTTTTTTAAATTTAAACTTTTCATTTTTCCAGTGTATTGATCAAAATATTCCTTTGGGAGATTTTTAGTATTTTTTAATATAATTTATAAAATTATTATAAAATTAAAAGGAGCAAAATATTAGCATACAACTTAATAAACAAACTTTTTTATTCATGACTGCCAATTTGAAGCTGACCTGTGATATTAAAGAGAATTTATTATTTTTAAATTATCTGAATAACTTATATATTTAAAAATATTTTATTGATTTTTATAGTAAAAAATATTCTTATGTAAATTTAAATATTACACACACATTCTTGTATCACCCTATATAGAATGCAAAGGAGCAATAATTTAAAGATACAAAAAAGGACTGTATAGAAAATATGTTTTAAAATATAATAAACAATATTTTAAAGTAACACAAAGTATAGCATGTTAAAGTGTTAAATAAAAGCTTTCTTGCATTCATAACTATCTCTTTGGAGATCTCTCATCTATATCTCATTGGAATAAATAATGCTTATTTAATCTGTATCAATTTTATTTAAAAATAATATAGTACAATTTAATAGCAATGACAGTCTTACGTAAGAAAAATACTAAGGAAATATTGTTATATTTCCCTATATTCAATGTCCTCCCTGCCATCATAAAAAGGTGAACTTGAAAACTCTTTAAGAAAATGTTTCAATATAATATGTAAGGATATTCTGAAGTTTCAGCAAAATAAAGCACATTATATATATAGAATTTTTATACTTTTCTTTCTCCGTGGATTTCACATGTACAACCATAGGGTATTATTACGCTTATGTATCGATTAATCATACTTCTATGTAATATTATGTGTGCAATTTTGTAGTAAAGGATATTCTTACGTCAGTTTAAATATTAAGGAAATATATCTATATTTCCTTATTTTCAGAGTCTTCCCAGTGATGATTAAAAGATTCATTTGGGAGCTCTTTAGGAACATTGTTTATGTATAGTATGTAAGAATATTCTGAAGTTCAAGTAATATATAAAGAAAATGTATATAATAGCATTTTTATACTTATCTGCCTCCTTGGATTTGACGTGTATACCCATGGGGAAATATTCTGCTTATGTATCTACCAATCATACTTCTATGTAATATTATGCGTGCTTTTTAGTAGTAAAGGATATTCTTACGTAAGTTTAAATATTAAGGAAATATATCTATATTTCCTTATATTCAGAGTCTTCTGAGTGATGGTTAAAAGATTCACTTGGGAGCTCTTTAGGAACATTCTTTATGTATAGTATGTAAGAATATTCTGAAGTTCATTAATATATAAAGCACAATATATATATAATAGCATTCTTATACTTATCTGCCTCCTTGGAGTTGACATGTATACCCATGGGGAATTATTATGCTTATGTATTTATTAATCATACTTCTATGTAATATTATGTGTGCTTTTTAATAGTAAAGGATATTCTTACGACAGTTTAAATATTAAGGAAATATATCTATATTTCCTTATATTCAGAGTCTTCCCAGTGATGATTAAAAGATTCACTTGGGAGCTCTTTAGGAACATTGTTTATAAATAGTATGTAAGAATATTCTGAAGTTCAAGTAATATATAAAGCACAATATATATAATAGCATTTTTATACTTATCTGCCTCCTTGGAGTTGACATGTATACCCATGGGGAATTATTATGCTTATGTATTTATTAATCATACTTCTATGTAATATTATGTGTGCTTTTTAATAGTAAAGGATATTCTTACGTAAGTTTAAATATTAAGGAAATATATCTATATTTCCTTATATTCAGAGTCTTCCCAGTGATGATTAAAAGATTCACTTGGGAGCTCTTTAGGAACATTGTTTATAAATAGTATGTAAGAATATTCTGAAGTTCAAGTAATATATAAAGCACAATATGTGTATAATAGTATTCTTATACTTATCTGCCTCCTTGGAGTTGACATGTATACCCATGGGGAATTATTATGCATATGTATCTATCAATCATACTGCTATGTAATATTATGTGTGCTTTTTAATAGTAAAGGATATTCTTACGTCAGTTTAAATATTAAGGAAATATATCTATATTTCCTTATATTCAGAGTCTTCCCAGTGATGATTAAAAGATTCACTTGGGAGCTCTTTAGGAACATTGTTTATAAATAGTATGTAAGAATATTCTGAAGTTCAAGTAATATATAAAGCACAATATGTGTATAATAGCATTCTTATACTTATCTGCCTCCTTGGAGTTGACATGTATACCCATGGGGAATTATTATGCTTATGTATTTATTAATCATACTTCTATGTAATATTATGTGTGCTTTTTAATAGTAAAGGATATTCTTACGTAAGTTTAAATATTAAGGAAATATATCTATATTTCCTTATATTCAGAGTCTTCCCAGTGATGATTAAAAGATTCACTTGGGAGCTCTTTAGGAACATTGTTTATAAATAGTATGTAAGAATATTCTGAAGTTCAAGTAATATATAAAGCACAATATGTGTATAATAGAATTTTTATACTTATCTGCCTCCTTGGAGTTGACGTGTATACCCATGGGGAAGTATTCTGCTTATGTATCT
The DNA here is from genome assembly GCA_030067965.1 of Latrodectus elegans. NCBI lineage: Eukaryota > Metazoa > Arthropoda > Arachnida > Araneae > Theridiidae > Latrodectus > Latrodectus elegans. Next base: position 11,817,163 of record CM057816.1, read on the forward strand.
ATCAATCATACTTCTATGTAATATTATGTGTGCTTTTTAATAGTAAAGGATATTCTTACGTCAGTTTAAATATTAAGGAAATATATCTATATTTCCTTATATTCAGAGTCTTCCCAGTGATGATTAAAAGATTCACTTGGGAGCTCTTTAGGAACATTGTTTATAAATAGTATGTAAGAATATTCTGAAGTTCAAGTAATATATAAAGCACAATATATATAATAGCATTTTTATACTTATCTGCCTCCTTGGAGTTGACATGTATACCCATGGGGAATGATTATGCTTATGTATTTATTAATCATACTTCTATGTAATATTATGTGTGCTTTTTAATAGTAAAGGATATTCTTACGTAAGTTTAAATATTAAGGAAATATATCTATATTTCCTTATATTCAGAGTCTTCCCAGTGATGATTAAAAGATTCACTTGGGAGCTCTTTAGGAACATTCTTTATGTATAGTATGTAAGAATATTCTGAATTTCAATTAATATATAAAGCACAATATATATAATAGTATTTTTATACTTATCTGCCTCCTTGGAGTTGACATGTATACCCATGGGGAATTATTATGCTAATGTATTTATTAATCATACTTCTATGTAATATTATGTGTGCTTTTTAATAGTAAAGGATATTCTTACGTAAGTTTAAATATTAAGGAAATATATCTATATTTCCTTATATTCAGAGTCTTCCCAGTGATGATTAAAAGATTCACTTGGGAGCTCTTTAGGAACATTGTTTATAAATAGTATGTAAGAATATTCTGAAGTTCAAGTAATATATAAAGCACAATATGTGTATAATAGAATTTTTATACTTATCTGCCTCCTTGGAGTTGACGTGTATACCCATGGGGAAGTATTCTGCTTATGTATCTATCAATCATACTTCTATGTAATATTATGTGTGCTTTTTAATAGTAAAGGATATTCTTACGTCAGTTTAAATATTAAGGAAATATATCTATATTTCCTTATATTCAGAGTCTTCCCAGTGATGATTAAAAGATTCACTTGGGAGCTCTTTAGGAACATTGTTTATAAATAGTATGTAAGAATATTCTGAAGTTCAAGTAATATATAAAGCACAATATATATAATAGCATTTTTATACTTATCTGCCTCCTTGGAGTTGACATGTATACCCATGGGGAATTATTATGCTTATGTATCTATCAATCATACTTCTATGTAATATTATGTGTGCTTTTTAATAGTAAAGGATATTCTTACGTAAGTTTAAATATTAAGGAAATATATCTATATTTCCTTATATTCAGAGTCTTCCCAGTGATGATTAAAAGATTCACTTGGGAGCTCTTTAGGAACATTGTTTATAAATAGTATGTAAGAATATTCTGAAGTTCAAGTAATATATAAAGCACAATATGTGTATAATAGAATTTTTATACTTATCTGCCTCCTTGGAGTTGACATGTATACCCATGGGGAATTATTATGCTTATGTATTTATTAATCATACTTCTATGTAATATTATGTGTGCTTTTTAATAGTAAAGGATATTCTTACGTAAGTTTAAATATTAAGGAAATATATCTATATTTCCTTATATTCAGAGTCTTCCCAGTGATGATTAAAAGATTCACTTGGGAGCTCTTTAGGAACATTGTTTATAAATAGTATGTAAGAATATTCTGAAGTTCAAGTAATATATAAAGCACAATATGTGTATAATAGAATTTTTATACTTATCTGCCTCCTTGGAGTTGACGTGTATACCCATGGGGAAATATTCTGATTATGTATCTATCAATAATACTTCTATGTAATATTATGTGTGCTTTTTAATAGTAAAGGATATTCTTACGTAAGTTTAAATATTAAGGAAATATATCTATATTTCCTTATATTCAGAGTCTTCCCAGTGATGATTAAAAGATTCACTTGGGAGCTCTTTAGGAACATTGTTTATAAATAGTATGTAAGAATATTCTGAAGTTCAAGTAATATATAAAGCACAATATGTGTATAATAGAATTTTTATATTTATCTGCCTCCTTGGAGTTGACGTGTATACCCATGGGGAAGTATTCTGCTTATGTATCTATCAATCATACTTCTATGTAATATTATGTGTGCTTTTTAATAGTAAAGGATATTCTTACGTAAGTTTAAATATTAAGGAAATATATCTATATTTCCTTATATTCAGAGTCTTCCCAGTGATGATTAAAAGATTCACTTGGGAGCTCTTTAGGAACATTGTTTATAAATAGTATGTAAGAATATTCTGAAGTTCAAGTAATATATAAAGCACAATATATATAATAGCATTTTTATACTTATCTGCCTCCTTGGAGTTGACATGTATACCCATGGGGAATTATTATGCTTATGTATTTATTAATCATACTTCTATGTAATATTATGTGTGCTTTTTAATAGTAAAGGATATTCTTACGTAAGTTTAAATATTAAGGAAATATATCTATATTTCCTTATATTCAGAGTCTTCCCAGTGATGATTAAAAGATTCACTTGGGAGCTCTTTAGGAACATTGTTTATAAATAATAAGTAAGAATATTCTGAAGTTCAAGTAATATATAAAGCACAATATATATAATAGTATTTTTATACTTATCTGCCTCGTTGGAGTTGACATGTATACCCATGGGGAATTATTATGCTTATGTATTTATTAATCATACTTCTATGTAATATTATGTGTGCTTTTTAATAGTAAAGGATATTCTTACGTAAGTTTAAATATTAAGGAAATATATCTATATTTCCTTATATTCAGAGTCTTCCCAGTGATGATTAAAAGATTCACTTGGGAGCTCTTTAGGAACATTGTTTATAAATAGTATGTAAGAATATTCTGAAGTTCATTAATATATAAAGCACAATATATATATAATAGCATTCTTATACTTATCTGCCTCCTTGGAGTTGACATGTATACCCATGGGGAATTATTATGCTTATGTATCTATCAATCATACTTCTATGTAATATTATGTGTGCTTTTTAATAGTAAAGGATATTCTTACGTCAGTTTAAATATTAAGGAAATATATCTATATTTCCTTATATTCAGAGTCTTCCCAGTGATGATTAAAAGATTCACTTGGGTGCTCTTTAGGAACATTGTTTATAAATAGTATGTAAGAATATTCTGAATTTCAATTAATATATAAAGCACAATATATATAATAGTATTTTTATACTTATCTGCCTCCTTGGAGTTGACATGTATACCCATGGGGAATTATTATGCTTATGTATTTATTAATCATACTTCTATGTAATATTATGTGTGCTTTTTAATAGTAAAGGATATTCTTACGTAAGTTTAAATATTAAGGAAATATATCTATATTTCCTTATATTCAGAGTCTTCCCAGTGATGATTAAAAGATTCACTTGGGAGCTCTTTAGGAACATTCTTTATGTATAGTATGTAAGAATATTCTGTAGTTCAAGTAATATATAAAGCACAATATGTATAATAGAATTTTTATATTTATCTGCCTCCTTGGAGTTTACGTGTATACCCATGGGGAAATATTCTGCTTATGTATCTATCAATCATACTTCTATGTAATATTATGTGTGCTTTTTAATAGTAAAGGATATTCTTACGTCAGTTTAAATATTAAGGAAATATATCTATATTTCCTTATATTCAGAGTCTTCCCAGTGATGATTAAAAGATTCACTTGGGAGCTCTTTAGGAACATTCTTTATGTATAGTATGTAAGAATATTCTGAATTTCAATTAATATATAAAGCACAATATATATAATAGTATTTTTATACTTATCTGCCTCCTTGGAGTTGACATGTATACCCATGGGGAATTATTATGCTAATGTATTTATTAATCATACTTCTATGTAATATTATGTGTGCTTTTTAATAGTAAAGGATATTCTTACGTTAGTTTAAATATTAAGGAAATATATCTATATTTCCTTATATTCAGAGTCTTCCCAGTGATGATTAAAAGATTCACTTGGGAGCTCTTTAGGAACATTGTTTATAAATAGTATGTAAGAATATTCTGAAGTTCAAGTAATATATAAAGCACAATATGTGTATAATAGAATTTTTATACTTATCTGCCTCCTTGGAGTTGACGTGTATACCCATGGGGAAATATTCTGCTTATGTATCTATCAATCATACTTCTATGTAATATTATGTGTGCTTTTAATAGTAAAGGATATTCTTACGTAAGTTTAAATATTAAGGAAATATATCTATATTTCCTTATATTCAGAGTCTTCCCAGTGATGATTAAAAGATTCACTTGGGAGCTCTTTAGGAACATTGTTTATAAATAGTATGTAAGAATATTCTGAAGTTCAAGTAATATATAAAGCACAATATATATAATAGCATTTTTATACTTATCTGCCTCCTTGGAGTTGACGTGTATACCCATGGGGAAATATTCTGATTATGTATCTATCAATAATACTTCTATGTAATATTATGTGTGCTTTTTAATAGTAAAGGATATTCTTACGTAAGTTTAAATATTAAGGAAATATATCTATATTTCCTTATATTCAGAGTCTTCCCAGTGATGATTAAAAGATTCACTTGGGAGCTCTTTAGGAACATTGTTTATAAATAGTATGTAAGAATATTCTGAAGTTCAAGTAATATATAAAGCACAATATGTGTATAATAGAATTTTTATATTTATCTGCCTCCTTGGAGTTTACGTGTATACCCATGGGGAAATATTCTGCTTATGTATCTATCAATCATACTTCTATGTAATATTATGTGTGCTTTTTAATAGTAAAGGATATTCTTACGTCAGTTTAAATATTAAGGAAATATATCTATATTTCCTTATATTCAGAGTTTTCCCAGTGATGATTAAAAGATTCACTTGGGTGCTCTTTAGGAACATTGTTTATAAATAGTATGTAAGAATATTCTGAAGTTCAAGTAATATATAAAGCACAATATATATAATAGCATTTTTATACTTATCTGCCTCCATGGAGTTGACATGTATACCCATGGGGAATTATTATTCTTATGTATTTATTAATCATACTTCTATGTAATATTATGTGTGCTTTTTAATAGTAAAGGATATTCTTACGTAAGTTTAAATATTAAGGAAATATATCTATATTTCCTTATATTCAGAGTCTTCCCAATGATGATTAAAAGATTCACTTGGGAGCTCTTTAGGAACATTGTTCATAAAGAGTATGTAAGAATATTCTGAAGTTCAAGTAATATATAAAGCACAATATATATAATAGCATTTTTAAACTTATCTGCCTCCTTGTAGTTGACATGTATACCCATGGGGAATGATTATGCTTATGTATTTATTAATCATACTTCTATGTAATATTATGTGTGCTTTTTAATAGTAAAGGATATTCTTACGTAAGTTTAAATATTAAGGAAATATATCTATACTTCCTTATATTCAGAGTATTCCCAGTGATGATTAAAAGATTCACTTGGGAGCTCTTTAGGAACAATCTTTATGTCTAGTATGTAAGAATATTCTGAATTTCAAGTAATATATAAAGCGCAATATATATAATAGTATTTTTATACTGATCTGCCTCCTTGGAGTTGACATGTATACCCATGGGGAAATATTCTGCTTATGTATCTATCAATCATACTTCTATGTAATATTATGTGTGCTTTTTAATAGTAAAGGATATTCTTACGTCAGTTTAAATATTAAGGAAATATATCTATATTTCCTTATATTCAGAGTCTTCCCAGTGATGATTAAAAGATTCACTTGGGAGCTCTTTAGGAACATTGTTTATAAATAGTATGTAAGAATATTCTGAAGTTCAAGTAATATATAAAGCACAATATGTGTATAATAGAATTTTTATATTTATCTGCCTCCTTGGAGTTGACGTGTATACCCATGGGGAAGTATTCTGCTTATGTATCTATCAATCATACTTCTATGTAATATTATGTGTGCTTTTTAATAGTAAAGGATATTCTTACGTAAGTTTAAATATTAAGGAAATATATCTATATTTCCTTATATTCAGAGTCTTCCCAGTGATGATTAAAAGATTCACTTGGGAGCTCTTTAGGAACATTGTTTATAAATAGTATGTAAGAATATTCTGAAGTTCAAGTAATATATAAAGCACAATATATATAATAGCATTTTTATACTTATCTGCCTCCATGGAGTTGACATGTATACCCATGGGGAATTATTATTCTTATGTATTTATTAATCATACTTCTATGTAATATTATGTGTGCTTTTTAATAGTAAAGGATATTCTTACGTAAGTTTAAATATTAAGGAAATATATCTATATTTCCTTATATTCAGAGTCTTCCCAGTGATGATTAAAAGATTCACTTGGGAGCTCTTTAGGAACATTGTTCATAAAGAGTATGTAAGAATATTCTGAAGTTCAAGTAATATATAAAGCACAATATATATAATTGCATTTTTATACTTATCAGCCTCCTTGGAGTTGACATGTGTACCCATGGGTAATTATTATGTATCTATCAATCATATTTTTATGTTATATTATGTGTGCTTTTGAATAGTAAAGGATATTCTTACGTAAGTTTAAAAATTAAAATTATTATGTATCTATCAATCATATTTTTATGTAATATTATGTGTGCTTTTGAATAGTTAAGGATATTCTTACGTAAGTTTAAAAATTAAGGAAATATTTCCCCATATTTCCTTATATTGTGGTATGAATCTATTCGAACGTTCTTTTCGTAATTCCTATAATTATATTCATTATGAGGTTTTACAGATTTTGTTCAGGAGATTCTCTAAGTTGCCGTTACTAACCTATTTGCAGAGATTTTTTAACCATCATATCATTTAGTAGTGAGAAGTTTTTTTCTTACTCTCAGATTTAATCTCATTGTAAACATCCTTTACGTAAGAATTTATTAAATAAAAATAATAATCGCCTTCTGTCAAACCTCTTCCATCATGTATTCCTCATTTTAGAACAGTAATGCAAAATTAATTGGCAGATGTTTTTTTAAGGTGCATGTCTTTACAAATAATATTTTCGACTATCTCCCTTGTATAAAGGACAGCTATTTTGGAATTTTTTCAAGTCTGACAATATTAACTTGATTTTAAAATATTTTAATAATCATCGACAATTTAACCAATCATGTGAACCAGTTTTCAGAGATGTTTCGAAATCTCTAAGTCACATATGATTACTGAAGACCTCATATTCAACTATTATCTTCGCTCTATTAACTTTTTTTTGTTTTCTGAATTTACAGTTGTTTGTTATTTTTACAGCCCTCTAATATATATATATATATGTATAATAATTTACATCCCTCTAATATGTATATATATATATATGAAGTTCTGAAATGCGCATTTAATTCACAGATTCTACGACTTTACAGAATCCAACTACAGATAATCAATTTACTTGTGGTCAAAAATATTCATAGACAGTTGCATTCAAAAGGAGCCTAGATTTTATTTTTATAATTTGTATCACGTGTTGGAATTCATGAAAAGGAATTGGTAGACAAAACTGCAAAATCAGCTTAAGAATAAATTTTTTGAGCAATTATTTTAAATAACCAGAAATCTGCTGTTGATCATTTGTGTTACTAACTCTGTCAGAAAAAATATAATCTTAAAACCTGTAGCAAGGTAACATCAAACCAACCCTTTCATCTTCAAATGAGGTAAAATTTAACAGACGTTGTGATGTTTTATTAACGACTTTGAACTGAACATACGTGCTCGGGGGCTGGATTCACTAATTCGCTCTTTGGGGAATCCCTATAACAGGATGTAACCATTATGGTGAGAATCTGGAAACTAAGTGTATAAAACCCATTTTTGTTGACTGTGCTGCGATTAATTGGTATTAGATTGAGTGGTTTAATTCAAGTAACATTAATTTTTACTAGATGACAGAAATTTCCCATTGAAATGTCTTCATATATTTGAAAGACAGGGCTTTGAATAATATTTAGCTGTGTCATTCGTCTGATTTTCGTAAATTTTATTTTAATATCTTTATTCTTCTGATTCATCTCAACATTCTCAATTAGTTGTTATTCAATGGTTTATCCAATTACTTAATTTTATAAAATATTACTTGTTTTCCTCACAGCCGGGATATTGCGCCACTGAAATCAAATAAAATTCTTACAAAAGCTGCTGTCGCAATCCATGGTTACTTTTAAAATGCGTAATATAAATACAGTTTATTTTATTACATGGCATATATAGTATATTCTTACATTACTTTTGTATGATAAGAATTTTAAATTCTAATAAGATTGTGATACATTATAAGTGATACTCATACGGCGCTGTCTTCCTCGAGATGATTCCTGTGGGAGCGTCACTGTAATGTCCCCAAAAAAAGTCAAATGTCGTAAGAAGTAATGCATTATTTCCATAGATCTTTCTTCTCTGCAAAGAAATGGAATGTGATTAATTGTAATCGATAGATGAGGACTAAGGTGACCATACGAGAGTGTAATTTATCTTTTTATCATAGAATATCCTTTTTTAATGTTCAAAGGAGTGAAGGTGATAATTTTTTTGTTTCGTTGTTTTCAAATTAAAGGTCCCAGTAATAAAAATACCCTGGGTTTCATAAATTTTTTTGTGAAATCTATATATTTGTGAATATTTCTTTTCAAGTTTATATATTCATTTCTTCCTGTGCAGCGATTTTAATGTAGCTCTGGACAATAATTTATGAAATAAAGAGAATTAGAATTTAATGTATATTGATACAGTGTTACTCAATTATATTATAGGTATATGTTTGGAGGAAGTAACATGTTTAAAATGGTAAATAAATTTGGGAGAACTTTTTCCTCCCTCTGAATGCATACAGGCAATATGTTAAAAAATTGATTCGTCTCTTAATTTAGCAGTTCAATATTTCAGCCTTCTTTTGAATATCTGCTCCCCCTGAGATAAATATAAAGTTCGATTGTATCATTATTAACGTTTTGAATTTGTATTGCAGTTTCTTAATATTTTGTATCCCATGCAATATTGCATATGTAAATGAAAGATATTTTTCATTCTTTTACATTTAATTGATGTATTTATGAATAACATCATTAAGTTGGTAGGGCTTCTTTGCACCGTTTTCCAAATTAGACATCATAAATCAGGATTAAGTTCGTGCATGAATTATACGGTATACTTTCACCTAGGAAAAACAAAACTAAATCAATAAATATTTCAATACTGATGGATATTTAACTGAGTAGAAATATGAGTGCTTAAACAATAATCTAGATTTGAAAGCTCAGGTTAATGATTATTTTTAAAATAAAAACGTAAATAAAAAAACCTATTCTTATCTTGTTTAGCTTATTCTTATCTTATTTTTGTCTCGTTGATATGGAATGGAATTTTGATATTCGATTGCATTTGATATTTGCATATCTTCTTCTACTGCAAACTTGACTCTCATAAATAAAAGATTTGAAAGCATATTAATTTATTATATGCAAAAATTAAAGAAATATTTTATTTCACATTTCAATTCTCAATCAAAATAAAGTTAAATATAGTTTTAAGTAAAGGAGGTTAAAAAAAAAACAATATTCTATTATTTCTGATTTACCTCGCAAATTTTTTAGTTGGCCATTTAATCATTACTCATTGTTTAGCAAATTTTGATTTTCTTTTCAAATTAGTTTTGCAATCTAAAATTTTCTTAAAGATTCTAATGACCAAAGTTTTTTAACCGATGGACATTTTTAAGCTTCCTTTGAGAAAATTATTTGTAAATTTTTCAATTATTTTAAATGCTAAATCATAAATGTTAAAAAATAAAATAAAATGATTAATTATTGTAAAATGTTACAAGTAATATATTTAAATTGTCCTTTGTTTTGAGCTGACAGTCAAAGTAATCTGAGTAAATTAATTTGCGACTCTAAATTTGTCACACGTTTATCGAATATATTATTTAAAAAAATTTTAAAATATTATTTGTGTGTAAATATTTTATATAAGTTATCTAAAAGCCCATTTTAAAATTAGAGGAAAGTGTATATAATTTTCTGATTTTATTTTTCAGTTTGATATTAAATCACACACAAATATTTATTTTTTTATAACTTAAATTGAAAAGTTTAGTGACATATCATATTTCTAGAGTTATTAAATCAATAAAAAGTTTAATAAAGCTTACAATAATCGTATAATTGTTAGATATTTATGTCTATAATATTACAGTGCCTTACAAGGGAATACTTATTCTAAACTTTCATTTGGTTTTGTTTCAACGTTAAAATTGTAATGACAACAGTCATTTTATCTGTAATGTGTTCTGCTGGTCTTGTACTAGTCACAAATTAAATTTGGATTTATTCTAAATGCTTAATATTCTTCATGAATTATGATGCAGTATTTCCCTCTTGTAAGAATTTTATGTACAAATGATTTTCTATTATATTAACTTTCTTTCTTTTTTGCATAGTATAGATTCTTAACCTGTAGTTGGTAGTTGTAAAGGTTTATCTGCTATATTTTTATATGTATTGATAATGCTTAGTATTCAAGATAATGTTAATATGTATGTCTGAACACACATGCCTTTCAGTTGAAACAACAAATAAACTATCGTTTTCATTTTTTTTTTTTTTTTGTTGATAGTTTTCAGAAAATATTGGTTAATTAAGCAAATTGCTTAATTTATCCTGGTTGTATTTATTGAAATAGTTTTTTCAATAAATATATTTTGATTGTCATTAGAGTTAATTATTGTATGGGCATAATATAATTTTAATTTAAAAATTGAATATAATTGATATTTATTTATAAAACTTATTTACTATTTAAAGTATGTTTGTTGGTACTTATTTACTACTTAAAGTATTATTGTTGATGATATAGTAACATGTTTATAATTTTAGAAATGCTAATATTTGTTTTATTTTCCCCTTCATGTCTCAATTTACGGGATTTCTGGCTACCGCAACACCTTCCTACAAAAATCCATGAAATGAATTCATAAGTGAGTTTATAACCTTTTTATATTTTTTTGGAATTTAATAATTTTGTGATTTAATGATACATATATATAGGCATATCATCAATCTTACTTTCTATAACTAAAATGAAGCATTCTAAAATTTTTGCTTCAATAATGTGTGTTATAATAAGTATTTTACAAATATTGATATTTTGTTTATATATTATATTATTCATCTATTAAATTTTTATCTACTATTATATACATGCGTTATATTACATCTCAATGTTGTGTTACATTATCTGATTGAATGAGCTTTTAAGTTTAAGTGAGACAGAAATCAGTCAAAATTAAATCATCCCTGTAAAATTAAACTGAGTGTTTAAATAGTATTCAATGAAGGACAATTATACACTAAGTATCAATAATTTTATTGTTTTAAAATTATTAGTGAAGATATTTTTTCACTCTACAAACTATGAAATGGATGTTTTAATTGCAAAATCGATTGATTAACTTAAGAAAGAAAGAAGCTGAAAAGGATAAAATAATATATTATTTTTTAAAATTACTTTTTATTTAAAAATTTTAAAATATATATGTTTTGTACTACTGCTTATGCATCTTTTATCTAACAATGTGGGAATTAAAAGGCAAATTATCATTTGTGTAATTGTTTTAAAACCCTTAAAAATAATATATATTTATGTAATGAAATTTTCCTGTATACTGAATTTGGATTCATGTATACTGAATTGGATATATTTTTGCCATTTATCAAAGGGTTTCCCACACTCATGAAAAACTTATAACGAATATGAATAATAATTGTTCATTTCCTGATATCCAATATTAGTGTGTTTAAATGGTTTTGTCAATATAAATGGTTTCTTCGTAAGCCGTATTTAGGCTTCACATTTGTTTTGAAAACTTCACTGTACTCCTGTTAAGAAGGAGAGAAATGAATTTCAACAGTCCATCATTTCATTTGTCATAGTTTTGCTTGTTGTATTCAATAAAAAAGCTAGTATACTTTTCATTTACTGTGGTCTACCTACTAGTTATTTTTTCACATTAATGGCATTAAATTGTGCATCTTCACCAGTCTTTCTTGAACAGTTATTGGGTGAAGTTTCGATTTTTCTAATTTTATCTAATACATTTTTTTCAGCAAATTTACTGGTATTTATTCTTGAAATTTACTTTTTGTTAATGGTATTTTGTAAAGTACTTGTGAGAGAAAGTCCTGATGTGCTATTTGAACTATGAAACAATACTTTTTTTACACGTTTTTATTAAACTATATCAGTTATTATCAGTTATCCTATGGAAAATGTTTTGATTGTTTCGCTTGAGATTCAATACCAAATTGTGAATTATCTAGCAAGTAATGGCGCCCATTTTTCGTTTCAATTGATTCATTTTGTATTTCTGTACTTTGCAGTAATTTCAATAAGATTAAATTATAGCTTTAATATTAATATTTTATTCAGTACATAATTATAAACATCATTAATTTTTACAATTTTTCATAAAAATAATTTAAATAATTATTAAAGAAATATCTTGAGACCCGTGAGGTGCGACTTATGTGTTTATCAAGATCATGCCATCCGATATTATAAACATAGATTCGTATATTGTTAAAGTTTTGCTCTTTCCAAAATTGACTACATTGAAAGTCACTTTTAGAAAGGAACACTTTTTGAAAGTTTTGTCAAAGCCAAAAGAAAATACATAACTACAAACGTGGACATCCAATCTGCATGTATACGAATACGACCCTATTCATCTTATTGCAACTTTTTAGCGTTTTCAAAGTTTGTCTCCCTTATATGATTCCCCTTCTTTAGGTGAGTACGGGTGTCCCGATCCCGAGGCACCTAGAATTTTTCTCTCTGTTTTTCTTCTCCTCTCCTAATCTTTTCCTTATCCCTTCCATCGCTCGACAGCAAGCAAGGGATCTCTTCATGAGTAACTGAACACTCTGTTTGCTTCTTGCTTTTCATGGACAGACAAGATTCCCATGTGTTGGCCGTATGTGGCAACCCTTTGGAATGGTGGTACATAGTGGACCCCAGTGTATCAATCGATGGGTGCCTAGCTGCAGTCGTGGCTAGTCTCCTGGGGTCAAACTAAGGGATCACATCCTTCGGTATGGCATTAATGATGATCACTGCCTACGGGGTAATTCCCAGTGTATGGACGTCGACTAGCTCTATGGTAAACACTGAGACTGGAAATATTTAGAGTTAGTCGCTGCCATCCCTTGCAGCGCTCCTTGGTGCCATCAAACATGAAACTTTTCAAATATTCTATGGGTTTTAATTCTCGTGTCATTAAAGCAATTTTATCTACTCGTTACATGTTGATAAGCACACCAAGCATATTTCATGCAGCTTCGACTTTTCTGATACGAAGACTTCTAACATCAACTGTTGGTAACAGAGTATGTTAAAAAATTAAGATCAAAATATTTTCTTGCACAAGTTGACGCATAACAATCTTTGATAATCAGTAATATAAAATGGTTCATTTTCATTCAAAACATCATTTAATAAAATTTTAAATGAGTTTCATAGTATCCTACCTAATCCAAATTTCATACATGTTACAAAAGCATAATTTTTGTAAGAATTACCTGAACAAAGAGTTTATGATGCACGTCGTATTTGACATAAGTTTATGAGGCACGTCGTATTTAACTTTTCAGACACTATTATAACTAAAATTAATAAAAGCAGGTTATATAAGCTTCTAACTTCGCCCATACATTCTTTGGCTCAGCATGTCCATTTTTGGATCTTGCGCCATAAAACCCAACCAACCAACCATCGTCCATACATTCCTAACCTTCTTAAGTGCTTTAAATGTCAGAGATAGGGTGACTCCCAACAAGCTTGTAGGAATATTGATCCTATGTATAGAAAATGTGTACAATCTGCTCCTGAAACTAGCGCCCGTACTTCAGAGATTTTCGAGTGTTGTAACTGTTCTGGTGCACGATGCTACATTTTCCAAATCTTGCCAGAAATGGATCTTGTAGAAAGAGGTAATTGCAACAAAGATAAAGCAAATTATTATTTCCTAGAAGCAAGGCAAATAATAAAAAACAGAACACCGAAAGTTGGCGTTTCCTAATTTTCTATTTTACAAAAAATGCAAAAATAAACAACAATCTTGCAAAAAAGAGTAATTTATCTAAATACGCTCCACTTTCAATTTTGTCCTCTAAATACTTTGGCATCGACTTCTAATATCACAAGGAAATCTACTTCAATTACACCCATATATCTAAGACTGATGATACAAAACTTAAAAAACCAAAATCTGGAGAAATAATTGTATTAAAAAAATTGATATATATATATTTTCTTCTAAAATAGATATGGAAATGGATTCCTCTATCAAAATCTAGAACAGACAAGCACAAAAAATAATCAAATAAATCCTGCTCTGGATGATATTAATATCACGAAACTATCACGGTTCTCAGAATATATATATATATATATATATATATATATATATATATATATATATATATATATATATATATATATATATATATAATGTTTTAATACAGTCTCATTTTTATGGCATTCATGAATTTATTTTTTTATTTTTATTGTTCTCTCATTCATCTTAACATTTTCAATTAGTTTTAGTTGATTTACGGGCAAAAGAGGAAGTTGGTTGACAATCTTTTGTAGAGTTTATATATGTAATGAATCACACAATTTAAATAAATTTATGTACTTATTTTGCAATCTGATAGAGTACGTCACTCTTATAGAATCCTCATTTTTATTTTCTGGGAGTTGGCTCGAAATGTTGAAAAAAAACTAGCAAATATAGTTTACTTTATTTATTTTACATATGAGGAAGTTACTGTTTTTCATCACCACCACATACTAGTCTTCAACTTTTCACAATTCATCACTTTATTGTTATTTGCTCTGTGTTCTGCTCTCTCGTTTCAGATTCTCTAATCTCTATAACTGCTTTTTTTATAAATCGTAAACGAATACATCTTTTAAATTTATAATAAAAAATATTGTATTGTAAAACTAGCTAATTTTACTATATAAAACTATATGGTACGCTTTACTTGTAATCTCCACGGTTAAAAATCGAAATTGTACTACATATATAAAATATCTCTGTATAATATAAAGTACGCAATACCAATAAATCATTTTTCTGCGAAGGAAAGTTATCTTCTTCAAATAGAAAATATATCTTTAACAGTTGCAATTTTATCGAGATGCAGACTTTGTATTGTAATAGGTATGAACTATAAATCTCCACTTTGCAAATATTAATGTTTGCTGAAATTTATATAGAGATAAATTATTTTGACACGATTTTAACTCAATTTGATTATTTTTTTACATGCCCTAAGGTATTGCGTGTGAAATTACGATACTACATTTTTACGCCATGTTATTAATCAGATTTATTTACATGTAGAGTATACTTGGTTAAACCAATTTTGATCTTTCATTGATTACAACTACATGTGATTTAACAAGCATTGTATCATGTAAGCATCTTAAATAATACAAATTATTTTTATTTAGAAAGTTATTTTAAACATGGGGCTTCTTTGCTTACAAGGAATTCGTTAAGACATACATAAAATTCTTAGAATAGTGGGGCAATCTTACCGTGTCTTATAGAGGAAGGCAACGCAGAATAATATTCGTAACAAGGAATCATAATAAAATTGCTTTATTATATTTTAAACGGTAATTCTTACTTTTTCCAAGTGTCAACGTTCTTTCTTCTGCAATAACATAATAAAAATATCTAAAAAGTGGAAAAAGTAATAAATGTTCAATATTGTTCCTTACTGTCTGGGTTGGTGTTTGGGACAATTAATGTTTGTGATCTCTATCAAATGCCATCCACAGGTATAAATTTTTGTACAAAACTGGTGCATCAATAAAATAAATTCAAATTTAAATTTCTACAAATTATTTGAAATTAATGTAAGCGATGCACTGCTGTCAAGAGTATTTCTCAAGCCTAATATTTACAACAATATCATACGTTAATTTAAAAATTATTTATTAAAGAAATGTTTTTTAGATTTATTGATTTAAATTTGATATCAATTTAAAATCGTTAAATACACTTGTAGTGTCGTTTTTATTTTTCCGTTAGTAGATAAAATCGATCATTTTTATTTTATTTTTTAGTTAAGAAACAGTTTTATATGACGCAATTTATAACAATTAAACACATTTAAAATAATTTATACATAATTTATATACTGTACACATTTGAGACAAAAATTACAACAGTATACGTATTTACTTAAGCGTGTTAGTGCTAATTAATAAAGTTAATTACAAAATCTTAAAGAGTATTAAACAATAATCAACATTGCTTTCTGAGGGAGGCGAAGAGTCTTACGTTGGTGGCGGAGGAGAGGGTCTCATTTGACTCGTAGAAGCTTTGTGCTCATTCGGAGGCTCTTCTGCTCGTGCCACTGACGTTAGAGTCTGGAGCTTTACCTTGGAGAGAAACAGGGTGAGGGTAGTTGTCTTTGTTTTTCTTTTTCTTCAAAATTCCCTTGCACAAGAGCATAACCCCTTCAACGCGACAGCTCTAACCATTTTGTCTTCTATATCTTGTGCAAACAATTGCATCGCTCTTGCCATCTTTACACCATTGTTATATATTCTCTAAGGTAAGGCTACGCTTTTCAGTTTCTTCTTCATCTTCCTCTTCGTTTTTTCCCTCACTTGCAGACTTTGTCATCATCTCAAGGAGGTCTTCATGCATCAATGGGTCTGAGGGGCAATCGGTAAGTGTGCTGATGTCTTCTTTTATCATGTCGACAAATCATTCATTCCTTATAATGTGAGTCAGCCTCATCGCTCTCTCTCCACCGCTGAGTGACCCACCTTGGGCATGGATGTTTGTAGTGGTTTGGAATCCACTTTAAGCCGTAGGTCCCGGTCTAATTAGCCCTCGTGTGCAAAAAATGACCGTTGGGTGACAGACAAACAAACAAACAAACCACCGCTGAGTGATGAACTTCTTCAGGAGTGAAGCCTAGAGAGTTGTGCACCACGTTTGGCCATAATTTCTTCCAGCTAGGATTTGTGGTCTCACTCTCCATGTCCTTTAATGCTTGCTAAATATTAGGCAAACACGAGGCAATGTCGTAACTGCGCCAATGTAATTCGTCATTGTATTTGTCAACTGCCGAGATGAGGGCCTCCATCGTGGAGCGAGTGTAGAGTGTCTTAAAGGCGTGAATGACACCTTGATCTATCTGCTAAATTAGAGATGTAGTGTTCCGGGGCAGAAATTATCTGTACACCGTCATGTTTCAGGTCCGTTGTATGGCCTCCTGCACAGTCCATCAGGAACTTAAAGGGGAGGTCCTTTTGAGCCAGATAAGCTTCATCTGTGGAATGAAACAATGGAGGAACCATTAAAGTGTCAGAGCTTTCAGTATCCAGATCTTTGAGTTATGCATCCAGAATACGGGCAACAGCCGTATTTTTGTTATTTAATGACCGTTAATTTTTGGCTTTATAAATAAGGCCTGGCTTAAGCATAGCCATGATGACAGTCACACGGTCATTGTGAGCCTAGAAACCTGGCCTCCTCACTTCGTCCTTGAAGAGGAATATATGCTAAGTCATCCTCTTCAAAAAAAAGGCTTGTTCATCCATACTGAAAACTTGTTCAAGGAGATAGCCTCCCTTACTGATGAGGTAAAGAAACTCTTCCTCCAAGTAACAATTTGTAGCATCGTTGTCAGCACAGGAAATCTCACTATATGGAAGCATGTTTCTGAGACCGTATTTTTTTAAGTGTTTCGAACTCGCCTTTGCTGGCTGAAAAGTCTCATCCTCGTGAAGGCGAATCACTCTTGGCAGCTCTATTACTGGCTTGATATTTGTCAGCACCTTCTTCCACCTCTTTACGGTCATTAGGTAAGATTTGGTCGTAGAGAGCTTTGTCTTGATCATATTAGTGTCCAAAACTCACTGTTTTTTTCTTGCAATCCACAATGCCAGTACAGCTTCCATTTTTATAATTCTATTTAGATTATGTTTATTATGCGGCGTTACCGCACGTTTGGCTTCTTTATTGAAGATTATTAAAGCAGTTTTGTGGATGCTTCCTCTTTCTTGATGTACCGCATTGTAGATTAATTCACCCCGTAATGGCGTAGTATAGATGCATAACTTCTTCCCTCTTTGATTATATCTAAAAGTTTCTTTTTCGCTAATGGTCATCTTCTTCTTCCTCTCGGGCGGCTTGGAGGAAGCTTTTGCAGGGGCACAGCGTATTAGCGCTTTTATAAAGGCTTAATTAATAAAAAATGTTATCGCCAACACATAACTCAAATACAGTGTGCGATGCACTCAACATCATGGACAAGATTGGCGAGATACAACAAGAGAAGATGATGAGGTGAGGCCTCGATGATGCGCAGGCAATGCAACTCACAGGGATAAATCCACTCCTACTCTCATTGGTTGATGTCGCATCGGAAACCAAATCACCTGCCTGTATGAATCCGCCAGTGATTATGTACTTTGAGTCAACTCCTCTCTTTGTTGGACATGCAGGGATCCTTCTCTCTCACGCATCAACATGGGACAACGCTCCTTCCCCAGTGGGGCTGCCGACTTGGTTGCATTTTTTCATTTTTATTTTTGTTGAATACTTTGGGAAAAACCGCGAAGCACTGAAGCCGCAAAACACGAAGTGGCGGGGGAATTCTGTATTGCATTCTATATATTAAGAACATTTTTTTAAAACAAAGTAAATGAAAAGTGATTTTAAGAAACAGTTTCCCTTAAAGCAATTTTTTATTCGTCCTAGAAGTGAATCATCCTTTATGGGTCTTTTTTATAATATAAAGAAACGTTATCCGTATGTTAGTAATGTAAAGGGATAATTTTAATAACGGGTGAATTTTTTTCAATATATTATCCTATCCTGCATAAATTAATAAAAAGTATCCAAGAAATGAAAAAAAAGCAATAAAAGTTTAAAAACGGCAAATAAAATGTGGTTATTGTGTTTAATTTGAGTGATTAAGTTAGCTATTTTTTAATCATTTAAAATTATTTACAGAATTTAAGAAATACAAATTTTAGCTCCATAGTCAAAAATAAAGAGTGAGGTATATTAAATTAACTTTTATATTTAATAAATATATTTAAAAAATAAAATTCTAAAAAATCTAAACCTCTAACTGTTTAAAGATTTTCTTGCTTAAAAAACTATTATATTTGAGCAAATCTTAAAATTGTTTTTTTTTTATATTCCATGTAGGACTAATTAAATTGTATAAATTTTAGCCTTCCATCCTTAATTCAAGTAGTAGTGTGCATAATGTTTATGTTCATGATCTACGTTTTGAAGTTTTTTTAAGTGATGTTATTGATTTGATTATTTTTCACTTATCTGGCTTTCCAGATGCGACGCAAATTCTGAAAACAATATTGGGAATATTAAATTAATTTAAAATTATCATGATAACCATACTATCTTAAGAATAATTTCGTGTTTCTCTTCTACGTACTATCATTACATAGCTAAATCAAATAAACACACCACGCTATATACGCGAAATTTGCATAGAAAAGATGTAATTTGCAAAGTTGTATTTTCCTGGTGTTCATATATATAGCAAGCACTGTTATAAAAAAAATACCTACTTTTTATGAAAGCAATTTCGCAGTCTTTTTATCATCTACGAATTAAGTTAGATAATTGCTTTGGTGTAAGAAATTTTTGGTTGCACTTTGTTGAAAAAGGAGAAATGCGTAACAAGTTGAGATTGAATTGTAGCCTGCTGTGGGATTCCAGTAATGTTCTACTAATTCAGTAAGGTACTACTGATATTATATAAAGACCTTCATATATCTAATCACGGTGCTCTAACTTCTATAATTATTGAATACGAGATTTTAGGTTTCAAAACAAATCATGGAATTCCCTCACGTCTCTACAATCAATGATAGTATCAAATGAGAAAGCACTTCGATACTACATCTGGTTCCTTTTATTGCATGATCTTAAAACACTGCAATAACAGTATCAGTTGAGATATGAGTGACCATTAGCATACTTCAGTGTACCTTGCTCTTATTTGGGTTATACCACTTAGATGAAAACTGCCGTGTTGTATTCTATGGAATTTAGAAGCAGGAAAAAAGCGGAAGTCCCCAATACTTGACACATCAAACAAGAGGTATCTTTTCACATGTAGTACATTACGACATGCTAATGTTTCATTTGCCATTTCTAGTGAACATGAATTGACGAGTCTTCGGTTGAGTCGGGACTCGAACTTACTACCTTTGTGTGACCACGTGAACAAAACCTTAACCAAGCAGACTGCCACAGCTTAAATGGACAAGGACGTCAAAAACCCTGAGGTAGGAATGACTGCGTTTACCAAATGCAAGTGCTCACCTGAACCCTACAATTACGACATTAATGACATCAGCTTCTCTAAAAAGCAATTAAGAAATTGCTATACTTTTATACAGAACTGGTCACGAGTACCTATCCGATACCTCAAGAAATCGTCGCAATATCACTCCCCCCCCCCCTGTTTGCAGAAATGGATTCAGGGTGGTCATGCAGAACCCGCTGTGACCCACTCTGGGCAACAGCTGAGAAGAGTCATGTTACTTAGATAAATTAAATGAATTGTAATTTACTACTTCACGAACTCTACGCCACAATGACCTGTTTGATTAGAACGCCGTTCTCATTATCGGAAGGTAGTGAGTTCGAATCCCGGCTTAACCGAAGATCCGTCTGTTCACTATTGGCTGCTAGGGCATGTTAAGACTGAGTTTGGTAGCAATGTCCTTCAAGTGAAATGATATATCTGAGGGTGTATGATTTCGCTGTTTGAAGGCTGTCTTTAGACGGGGATGCACTATTTTAAGAAAATTATCAATGTTAAGCAACACGGGGAGACTTCAAATGGTTCTGTACTAAATTAAATTCTAGTATCTGGAATGGGATAACTGGTTCGACAGCTAATATTTGAACGCAGGGAAGCAATGCACATTTATTGAGACATGTATGACAGGGCATACACTATCACTGGAAAAAGCTTTCCTGAAATTGAAGTTGTCAGTCATAAGGATATTATCAGTGATCGTTTTTTCTGTTGACATAATTCTGCAAACAAATTCTTATATCCGTGTGGATAAAAATATCATGATTGTCGAAAAAAACGAACACCGTTAACTGGTGTAACAGCATCTAATAAAAAATAGCGCAATTGATAGACTGTTCCTAATGATGGTTACTCTGTGTCGTAAAAAGTGCTGTCCTTTCGAAATAAAAATTCTGTCCTCTTAAAATAAAAATTCTGTCTTTTTGCCATGAAAAATACTGCTCTATTTGCCTTTTTGCCATTTTCTACTTTTTTTGTCTTAAAAATTAACATTTTAAAAGAAATTATTTAATATATATTAATATTTATAATAAATGAAAAATGGAATCATATACTGTTTCAGACTCTAATGCATTTTGATGTTTAGTATCTTTTCAAGAATTGGTTCCATTCTTAAATATTTCCAAGAATAAATCAATGCTCAAAGATTCGTGATTGCTATCACAAGGTCCTCCATCTATCATTATTCAGCAGAACTTCTGAGTGAAATGTTTTCAAGAAATGTTTCACGCTTTTTCACTTAATGATATAGAGTTTATCGACGTCGAATTTGTGCTTCAATTTCTTCCTGAAATTATATTCTCAATTATAGAGAATTTCTGTCGCACATGCATATTACATCAATTCGCTTAGAAATTGTACCGTTCCTTTCATCACGATCCCAATAAAAAATGAGAATATTATTTGTATCAATTTTTTTCCTTTAACACGTGCTAGTACTAATCCATTTTGGCGGCGCAAAGTTCACCAAGCACCCATCAAGTTGCACAGTCGCCAATTGGCGACAACACACAGTATACACAAAAAAATCTTAATATATGTTAGCTATAAGAATTTTTTACTTTGGGGGTATAAACATTTTAACATCGTTTAAAAATTTTCAAATAGATCCTTCGTTTCCATTCTCCACATAAATTCCGCGAGATAACTTTCCAGATGATGACGTACCGTTCATCTGTGCATCTTACTTCGCCATTTGGCGCTACCCCACAGTCTTTCTATTTTTTGCATTTGCGTCCCACTTTGAAATGTTCCAAACTTTCCTGTTTCAGTTTTTCATTGCAGTACAATTTCCACGAATCAGAATATATTACAGTTCCTTTTTAGATATTTTCCTTAATGGCTGTTAACATAGTACTCATGGATCGGTTTGGCACCTTCACAAGGAAACATTCGTTTGTCTCACGGCAAACTCCATCGAAAATGCACTGTTGTGGCATAATCCGTCCTGCACTGTGTTTACGTTTCATACTTTCATCCACTTCAACGATCTTACCAGGTCCTCCTATTTTCCGTTGTTGACGCTTAAGCAATGAATCCACACAAACCTCACGCATGTAGTTATTCCAGTGCATTACTGTTCCGTGACTGATTTCTAATTGATTTTCACACCATTTCATTGAAGTTAATTCTTCGCTCCAACTATTAATAAACCTCACACACGTCAAGGAATTCAATTTCGATGACTCGAACAAAGTGCCATTCCTGATAATTCTTTTACTGCGACAAATTGATAGATTGCAGCGCCATTGAATTCTGTCTCCGTAATACAACTTCATCTCAGGATTATTATCGCAACTAGCAAGTTTAGGCAAAATGCCTTTAGCTTGAAAGAATCTGACAAATTTTTCCTCCGTTCTGGGCAAATCCCAAATTTTCATTGATTTTTCATCTATTTTTAACGTATTAGGACGTAATTGATGTAGCAACTCTGAAATCTATCTATCTAATTGTTCTCGTGTTCACGCTATCCGTGGAATCATGAGTGCCAGAGCCTCAATTTATTTACTTATTATATTAAATTACAATTTATTATGCGATGCATATTTAAAAATCTTATTATTTTTTTATGTGAATTTGTTACGATTATTATTTTATGAGATATATTTTTAAAATCCGATTTTTTTCTTTAGAGATTTTACGAAATTTTTAAATTTGTATATATAACAACATAGCATAAAATTATGAAACGAAAAAAAAAAGAAAGAAAGAGTTGAAATAAAGTTGTTAATAGTAAAAGGCCGTCACAAGCTTTGAAAACGTAGCAGTAAAAGGTTGCCAGAGGAGATATTCTCTCTAGCGCTAGTTTGTATCATTTTTGGCGACTGTATCACCTGTTTTTTTATATGTTGTATATTCTTTTTTTTTTCATATTTCCTTTGAGGTTGATGAATATTTTATTAAAATATTAAGATTATCGCAAAATATGTTTAACATAAATCATTCTCAGAATGTATAGTCTAAAAAGTAAAATTGTCTTTTTGTGGTACTGCTGTTTTAAACATTCGGTTTCTAACAAAAATGTCACTAATAGTGTCTTCTGATTTTTCCCTCAAATTCAGTAGAATTTTCTGATTTCTATCCCTCTAAAATTGGCAGGTATAGAGGAAGAAAGGTTCTGTGATAGAATTTTCTGTTTAAAAATTAAGACGCAGAATAGTTTCAGTGTTTCTGTTTTTAATTAATGGTGGTTTTTTAAAAGCTACTAACATGCAACAATGGAAAATTTCAAGCCGCTTGCATCTATGTCCAAAATGAGAATCAACTCCATGAATTGTTGTTGCTTATTATTCTGTACCCAGCCCTAAAATGGTGTCTGCCAGTTAGAGGCAGCAGTCGAGTGGGTGTCTTTGTAAATTAGAAGAAGGGATCGAGTACAAGGCCCTCTAATAATTGACCAACCAACTTAAGGATTATCATTTCATTTGGACGACGTTGCGACCGCTACCTGTTTAATGTTCCACAATTGCATTTAGTGTACACGACGGATTTTGGGTTAAGCCACGATTCGAACCCACAACCTACTGATAATGGGAAGGATATCGTAAACTACCAAACTAATGCAACCTATCCATGAATTGTGAAAAAAGACTTGAAGGTTAATCACTCGGCTTCCATCTCCATGGATATATTTTTTGGTTAATAATTGTGAATGATGCATTCTGATTGCATAATAGTTCCTAAATCGAAATATAAAACATCAATACCCATGTGCATTAATTCACTAAAATATTTTTTTATGGTTTTTACGAAGAATATTCATGCTATGTCAATAAATTTTAATAAACCATCTTTATGATAAGCAATATTCTTCTTGGCCAATTACATACGGTTTTTGTATTATTTTCTAATATTAAAATTGATTTCATTCCTATAGCAGTTAATAATCTTTATTTTTTATATTTACAATAATCACATAATTCAACCGATATATTGCTATCGTATCTTCATAAAAATACGGTTTATTTAACGATATCAATTATTACGTATTTTAAGTTTTCTTGATTTATATTTTAATATAAATTTTAATATGAATATCTTATTTATTTTAGATATATTACGAGATTTAAATATGAAGTGGAATATGTTATAGACAAGGTAAGAAAAGTTTTTCAATGTATTATAGTCTCTTAATTAGTTTTAGAATATGTATATCGTCTCCATAAAAGTTAAAATTAGAAATAAGATGGCAAAATTATCGAGACAATGATGACTATAATTTTTCTTTTCGAAAAAAAAAAAGCCGGAGATTTTTCCTCGCGTTCAAAATTCCGACATTACCAACTAAAATAGTTGCTCTCTGGCCTTCGGTTCAGGGTTCGCAGATTCGAATCCAACCTGCATAGCAGGGATTTTTTAGTGGTTTGGAATCCACACATTAAACTGTAGGACCCTGTCTAAATATAAATATTTAGATCGGGGCCTACAGTGTTAAATATACTCTCGTGTTAAATATAAGAGGAGCCTTATTATTTTCCGGTGTTAACCACTCTGTTTACAATAAAAGTCAGCGAAAGAATGATTTTAAGAACTTTCTTAAATTTCTTACCTTTATTTGCGATTTTATTGCAAAACACTTGTAGGACTGGGGTTGGATTCATAACAAATTTTTCATTACTCGTTTCGTGATTCGAAACATTCATGTCGAGCTATAAGAAATAGAGATTTACCTTTACAGAACTACCCGATTCAATGAGGATGAATATTTATAATTTACCTTACGCATCAAGAAAACACGACTGAGGAAATTTACGTGGTGCTCGCATTTAAGCAATATATCTGCACAGAAAAAACTTCCCAATGTTCTGTAATTATGTACGGTTTTTTTTTTTTTTTTTAAAAAAAAAATCGATTTTGTAAGTGTTCAAGGATTGAACAATGCTACCAAGGACAAAGAGTTCCAAACCAATCACTGTTGGTTACTTTCTGATTTCAGTATGAGTTTATAAGGTGTCGATATGTTGAGTTTTCTTTTCTTAATTTGAATTAGTTGTATGAAAATATTATTTCGGGCTGTAGAAAGCAACTTTATTTTCCAAGAATAAAATAATAAAAATTTTCTTCTTATTCATTATTTTCATTTGTGTTTCATGTAAGAAAAGCTGATTAATGGAGAGTGTATTCCAACCTTCTATTTTGCTGAATGACGCCTGAAGGCTGTCTTTAGACGGTGATGCACTATTTTTCAAGAAAACTATCAATCGTAGAAAACACATACAGACTTCAAATAATTCTGTACAAAAAAATAAACAGTAAAATAATTAAATTTGGGGATCTGGAGCTCTATGACAACTGGTTCCACAGCTGGTGTAGAACAAAGAGAAACAATGCGCGAACATTGATACGTACATGAAAGGGCGTACCTATTCATAAAAAAAGCATCTTTGAAATTGTCAGGCATGAGGACATTATCATTGATCTTTTTTCTGTTGACATTAAATTAAATTCCCCTGGCGTGGAAAAAGTGTCACGATTGCTGAAAAGAACTAAAAACTCAAACCGTTTAACTAGAATTGCCCCCTGCATCTAATAAAAAGTTGTGTTATATATAAATATACTGTGTTTAAAGATAATAACTATTTATGTCGTAAAAAGTGTTGTCTTTTGAAATAAACATTCTGTCTTCTTAACATAAAAATGCTGTTCTCTTCAATAAAAAATATCTTCTTGCCATAAAAAACGCTGTTCTCTTTGCCATAAAAGGTTTCGATTCTTCTAATTTTCCATGTTTTTGTCTTAAAAAATAAACGTTTTAAAAAAAAGTTCTTTAATATATATTTATATTTAATAAAAATAAAAAATAGAATCGTGTACCGTTTCGTACTCTCAGGTATTTTATTGTTTTGTATCCTTTCAAGAATTGGTTCTATTCTATGATATTCGCAAGCTTGTAAATAAACCAATCCTCAAAGATTCGCAGTTCCGTCATAAGGTCTTCCATTTGTCATTATTCAGTAGAAATTCTTTCTAATATGCTTTCAAGAAATCTTTCTGGCATTTTTGTTTAATGATATAGAATACATCAGTGTCGAGTTCGTCTTCAATTTCTTATTAAAATTGAGGCCTCAATTATGTTCATTTTCTTTCGGTCTTACGTACATATTACATCAATTTGCTTGGAAAGTATACCGTTCCTTTTATCATAATCCCAATTAAAACTGAAAATATAATTTATGTCAGATTTTTATCCTGCTAAGAAATGCTCAGTTCACTTGCAAATTTCGCCCATCGAGCTGTCTTTTATTGCCCCCAAGCAGTCAGTCACGGAAAATCTCCACCACATTAGGTTTTGTCAACAGGTGTTTGCTTACAAAATCCACATCCCAACGGTAAAATAAAATATTGTGATTAATATTTTTTATCTAGTGTCCTACATTGAACGACGTTAGATAGACTGGTGACTTATGCTCTGTTTGCCTATTACGGAGCTTCTGCATTTAGTGTCGTGTTTGGACTTAATGATTAGTCGAGATTCATCGTCGAGTTTACAAATGTGACGTTTTCTGGGATGATTTCCATTCTTGACAGTGCACTGCCAGTCGATACAAGTAGCATTCACTTCGTGTGATATCAATCGGATGGAATTGCAACAGGCAGTTTATACAGTGAGTTTACAGGATGTGAAATATCAGAAATCTTGTATGCAATTGAGACCTTCATCATGACGAGAACGAAAGATTTCGTGCTTGATTCCAACAGTTGTCGAAATACAGTAAATATGTTAAACCTCTGGTAAGTGCTTGATAGCTTTCTTTCCTTGCTATAATTTTTCGCCCTAATTCCATAAACATGATGCAAGTCAGCAAATTTGTATACCTCAAGACTGGATCTACCTGCAGAATTATAATCGCATTTGCAAAACCAGTTATTCACCAATACCACCTTCATGGACTAGTGGACCCTAGTCTACGCATTACACGGAACATAGTAATGTAGATGCATAGATGGATTCAGTTTTCATGTAAATTGAAACCATTTCAGAAAAAGTATTGCCTTCAAGGGAAATAACATCCACTTTTTTATAATTAGCCTAACAGATATGAAAAAAATTAGCAGGCAATTTTTTCGTCCTTATTTATTTGTTTTATTTTATTTTCATCAAATGTGACACATTTCTCCAGTAAAATTCAAAGGTGATATCCGTGCTTATAAATTTTTTCTACCAATTGTAAATTTTTTATCTGTAAGTTGATATTTCGAGAGACCAAATTAGGCCGCTTGAAGTGCACCGAAATATCTTTTTACTCTTATTTAAAAGCCTTACTGTTTTTCAATAGTCTGCAAAAGGTGTACTTCTAAACAACCGAACCATTGAAATCTATACAAAACTTTATTCGAGTATAAAATGATTTTCCTAAACATTACTAAAATAACTAGAAATACGTCAAATTTCATAATTGAATCAAGAAAGCATATTATTTAAATATATTCACTTCCATAAGTTTAGCACAGAGAAGAAAATGTTAATTTTCAGAAGTCAATCAATATTGAAGAGGATGCAAATCGCTGCAGATGTAGTTGGAAGTGTGCAAATTTGTTAGTAACAGTCAATCCCGCCTTCATATCAAGAAATATGCAAAAAGATTAGTCATATAAGATACCAGCTTTATGAAAGGTTACAGAAGTTGATTGTAATTGCTGAGAGAGAGAGAGATGCTTAAAACTATCTTACAATTTGTTTTCAAGACATACGTGTTTTTTAACTACCAAAAGAAAAATGGAAGATTTTGAGCGCAGGCGTGCTGTGAGGCGCATTGTATCTGGACAGTTGTTCCCAAAAAATTGCTCTTTTGTTTCGCGTTCATCATTCTTTAATTTCACGTTTATAGAAACAATTACAAACCTCACAGACAGTTAGTTGTCCAAAGGCCCGTAACCGATCGCCCAAGGGTTGCAAACCCCTCGGAAAATCGATATATTGCGATTTTAGCCAAGCGGATTCGTATAGCGGCCTCCAGACGTGTGACGTCTATGGTTACAGCGTCCATTGGCAAGGTGATATCTGCAGCTATTGTACGCCGTAGCTGCAGATATCACCTTGCCAATGCCGAATATTACATATGGTTCGGACTGTACACCCGGGTACCTCGCGTTTCTGTTTGTCTATCCGTCCAATCTGGAGGAGCACGATTAAACATGTGCTGGGAACATCTCATTTATACTGTGTCAGACTGGGACAATGTCATGTTTACTGATGAGTCAAGATTTGCTCTGAGGCCAGATGACAATTGTTTAAGGATACGGCGTGAACAAGAAACAGGCAATCAGCCCTACAACATCACCGAACATCACGCATTCCGAAGGGAAAAGCATTATGGTGTGGACAGGGATTTCGTTGGTTTACCGCAACGACCTGCACATCTTTAAACGGTGTTCTGTGACGGCTGTCTGGTATCGAGAGGAAGTCCTCGAACCCATAGTGAGATTTTACGCTGCAGCAGTTGGTCCTACTTTTCTTTTAATGGACGATACCGCTCGTCCCCATAGAGCTGACATCCTCGATGATTACCTGGAGAGAGAGGATTGCACGTATGGCGTGGCCAGCATATTCGCCTCAACTTAATTACTTGAAAACCGTGCAGAATTTTCACATTTCCCACCTTCTGCCATTCTTATTGAGCTGGAAACTATTCTACAAGAAGAATGCCTGTTGCTTAATTCTGCGGTGGTTGACCACCTAAGCATGGTCACAAGGCGTAAACAGATGAGGGTTCACATACTCTATTAATGTCCTTTTTTTTTCATCTTATGGTGTTTATTTTCACTTTATACATAATTCTGTTTAAATCTACAGTATGTCATTATCTGATAATTTAACAAAAATTTAATATTGTTTTCCTTTTTGTATATAATTATTAATTTTATTTTATGCATAAATATATGTGTTACTTTCTTGATCTCATCAGAAATTTTCATATTGTTCAATACTTATAATCAAACATGATTTTTAAATTTTCAAAACACAATTAAAGTTCATTTGCTAAATTTATTTATTTAATCAATGCCGAGCTGTAAGCCAAATAATTACCGCCTTCAGTTCTGCAGTTTATGGGTTCGAATCCAATTTCGGGTGTGAATGAAATTACCATAAAGTTCAGAATTTAACCATAAAGTCAAGAACATGCATTAAACTGTATATTCCGGTGATGTAATTAGATCTTAATCAAAAAATGATTGTGAGCAAAAAAAAGCTCTCTCTTAATCCATGATCCGTATCTATGCAATTTCACTTTGAGAAATAGGATGAAACCCTCTGCACCTGAAAAATTAAAGTAGAGATAGAATAATTTATTTAATATGTTTTCTCTAATTGGAAGGAACGACATTTTTGTGATCAGCACACTGCCCAAAAAATTTTGTTCTAAAAAGGATTAATTAATATAAACTCCAGTTTTTCCAAATGGATCTCAAAATATAATTTCCTGCGATTTAAAAAACAAAGAAAATATTCGATGATGTTCAATCCAATTACGCTTTGAATCTGTCGGAAGGTGCTTTCATTTTCAGACATAGTAAGCGTAAACAGTAGAATAAAAAATTGAAATAAACTGAATGTCTGGTAATCATTCACATTTTATCAGATTTTTAAAGTACCTGAAATAATCTGTTCTGAGATTTCATACGTTTAACTTACGACACAACATCTCCGCCGAACTTGTCTAGTGGTCAACGTGCCTGACTGCTGATAAGGATTCTTTGCTCGAATCCTGGTTCGGACGTAGATGTACTTTCTCTCTCTATCTATCCTGTCTTTGTACTTTCCCTGTATTAATGGTTTCCTATGGCAGGTGTGTACTGAGGAAGTCGGACTCCACACTAAAATATAGTTTAGTTGGAAAAGTGGAGCATCGCACCCTATAATGCCAGCCTAGCAGTCATTTCCCTCTTCCTAAATCCCTCTATAGTCTAACTTAATAAGTTTGGTAAAAGATAAAATACGAATGAGATTTATTTTTTAATATATAAATATACTTCTGAATTCCTCGAAGAGATTTTAATCAAGGAAGATTTTGAATTATTTCACTGCATGTAAAGGCTTTAAAAATAAACCTAGTTACACAGCCATGAAATTGAATGTTGTAAAAAATAACGGTTGAGATATGCGCTACTGAAACCTGGTCACAATTGTATTCTCTGAAGATAGCATGTATTTTGCTCTGTTATGTGTACAAAGTATAAGAAAGAACAGAGTATTGAAATTTATTGATTTCTACATTAACCATACCCTGACTGTTTTGTTTGCCACTTGCACAATATTCAAATTATTGGAAATACCTAATGGTAACACATTTTAAACCCTAATCTTCGATAAATCTGCAAGTTCACGATCATTGATATCACAAATTATAATTACAAATTAAGTTTAGTGTGATATTTTGAAAACTTATGCGGATTCTCAAGTAGTGGGCAATCAAATGCAATGTGGAAATAATCTAATTTTAATTATTTTGGGCGAAGATGACCAAATATATTAAAACTACCTCTACAACTTCACAGTATGTATTAACTTTATCTGGCAAAAGTAAAATCAGTACAATTCTCCAAGAATTAAGTGGGATTATAAGCAAATTTTCTTCTTAATCTCAATATTTTTTTTCAAGATTGGCTGTTCGCTTTTCCTGATTTCAATAACTGTTGGCAACTGAAAGTTTAATTACAAATATATAGTTCTAGACTTGCTTTTTAATTTGAATATCTTTGTACTCTTAAAACTAGGCCAAAATAATTAACTAATTTTGAGACTTCACAACTCTATTTAAAATTAATTGCCGATCCTATTCTTCGACTAATCTGTCAGATATCGGGATAAGTTGTTGCTGCAGCATGTGTCTTGTGATTGTGCTTAGCCAAGAATTGGGTTGTACCCGTTGAGTTGAAGTCTTTTTTTAATTTAAAAGCAGTGATCCAGCACAAGACATCCCAGTGACTTGTCACACTCACAGATATCACCTCATTTGGAGGGCATTGCGACCACGTTCTATTTTACATGGCCCAATCACCTTTAATAATTACAAAAATGACCTTTGGTGCATTCGGGATTTGAATTCCATCTTTCTGATAAAAAGGACGTTGAAACTAATAGACCAATTCGGTATTCTTGGTATATGTCAGATTTTCTTTATAGACTGCCATATTACATTCATGAACCAATGTTTTTTTAAACTTATTCGCTATATATATTCGTAATTCTTTAAAAAATGAAGTTTAAACGGTGTCAATACGAGTTCGATCGTAAAGTAGCTCTGCTCTAAAGAATGGGTTAATTTTTTTCATTGTGTTATAAGATAAAAAAAAAAGTTTCTAAGTTATTTCATAGCTTTGATTGCAAATGAGGAACATTGTCACGGAGTTATTCTTGTGTCACGAAGTATCTGGCTAATGTGACAATAATTTTTGTGGTAACGTTGCTAAAGAGAATAAAGATTAAATTTTGGGTTAATGTATGATCCTTGTATTCCCGATATAACACCCCAGTATATTATCATTTTAAAATACCGAAATTTTATATTTGATTAATGCAAACACTGCTATATTTAGTTTAATGTAATAACTTCTCTTCATTATATGAATACTGCAATTGAAAGTCAAATGATCATGATACTAATTTGAAAAATTGTTGACACAGAAACACATAATATTTAAATTCTTCAGCACTGTCTTTTTTAAAATCTCTGAATTAAAAAAAATGTTAAACTGTTCTTTTATTGAAAAAAAGTCCTTTCATCTTGTAAGCGAGGAACATAGCTGCCAATTCTACTGATTTTATAAGGGAAACTCCTGGTTCTTCATCATTTCTTTCGATTTCCAGATCATGTATCTATGAAAATCTACTGATTTTTGGCAATTTCAGGGAAAATCTTAAAACAGCTGAAGAGTCTATTGAGTTGTTTTAGTAGCTTAAGCGGTCTCCGTATAGCTTAAATATTTTCAAAATGAGAAAGTATTTTGAACTGCAGTTCACCAATTCAGTTTCTAAAAATGCTAAGTTAGCAACGTATGAAAGAATAAAATGCAATGAGTTATTCAAATTTGAAATTCATTATGTTTTTTCATTTACAAAGTATTTGATACTTTCTATATTTTAAGAAGTATTTGTCACTGAATTAAATTTATTTAGCGATAATTTTATACTTTTATATTATTTTAGAAGTTTGATATTTATAAATTGCAGTAGTGTAGTAAAAGTTGCCCTATTTCCCTCCAGAAGTAGCAGATATGGAGGAAGAAAGATTATGTCATACAATTTTGTATGCTCGAAAATATTTGAAACACAGGACAGTGTTTCTAATTTTAATTAATGGTGGATATTTCAAAGCCACTAATATGTCACAATGGAAAATTTCAAGCCACTTGCATCTATGCCAAAGATGAGAATCAACTCCATGAATTGTTGTTGCGGTTGAGCTCTGCCAGTTAGCGGAAGCAGCCGTGTCGAAGTCTTCGTAAATTAGAAGCAGGGATCGAGCAGAAGACCCTCTAATACTTGACCTGTCCACTCAAGGGGTATCATTTGATTTGGAGGACGTTACGACTACAACCTATTTAATATTCCAAGATCATATTTAGTGCACATGATGGATTTTCCGTTAAGACGAGATTCGAACGTACAACCTACCGATAATGAGAACGATATCTTAAACCACCAAACCAATGCAACCTACCCATGAATTTTGAAATAAAGACCAGAAGGTTAATCATACGCTACCAGCTCTGTGGATGTATTTTATGGTTATTAATTGTGAATGATGCAATATGAGTGCATAATATTTCCTAAGAGGGAATATACTGAACTGATAATGTCCGATATCATGAGGCTGACGTTTTATTCACCACACGCTTGAAGAGAATACGACTGAGGTAATTCACGTGACGCTTGCATTTAAGACAGTCGCTGTACAGAAGAAATTTCCCAGAGTTCTATAATAAAAAACGAAAATCCTGTACAGTCCTTTTTTTTTTAAAAAAAAATAGATTTTGTAAATTAATAGTCCGGTGGTAGAACAGCGCTACTAAAGATATAGAGTTCTATACCAGACACTGGTGATAATCTGATTTCAATGAGAGTCTGTAAGGTTTCTTCACTTAATTTGAATGAGTTGCGTGAAAATAGTATTTCTGGTTGACGCAAGCCACTGATTTTTTTACTGCATTTTCTTTACCAAGAATAAGAAGAGTAATTTTCTTAATCATAATTTTTCATTTGTGTTTCATGTAAGATAAGCTGATTAATTGAGAGTACACCAACCTTCTAATTTGCTGAATGACGTCTGAAGGCTGTCTTAAGACGGTGATGCTCTATTTTTCGAGAAAGCTACCAATCATAGGGAACGCGCGCAGACTTCAAATCATTCTGTACGAAAAAATAAAAATTAAATTTGAGGATCTGCATCTCTAGGACGAATGGTTCGACAGCTTGTGTTAAACAATGAGCGTTCATCGAGACGTTCATCCCTCCTTTAACGCGGTGAGTTATATGGAAACCTCCCAATAAGAAACTCGGATTTAGCCATACAAACCAGGCTAGTTCGTAGCGTGTTCTAAGGAAAACGCTACCGCGTTGTATGGAAACCGCGCTATAAGAAACTCAGAGTTAGTACAAATCACATCATTCGTACCGCGTTATATGGAGACCAATAAATATAGATGATAAGATATATTATAACTTATTTTTATTGTGAATTGAAGAGAGAGAGAGAAGAGTTCATCAAAGAAAATGAAACAAAAACTCAACTAAAAATTTGTTTTCCAATAAAAACAATGATTTTTGTAAAATTATGTTATCTTTCAATTCATCCTCGCTGTCAGATATGAGTCGCCTAACTCGCTTTCTTTTAATGGGCAAAATGACTTCCTCACTTGGTTCATCTTCTTATTGGTTTTCGATTGTAGCTTTTTTTTTTCCCCCCTAACTCCGCTAAAACCTCTCTATAGGGAACTATGCAATTTCGTAACTCTTTTTATGTTTGCGCTGCGCACCGTTGAATGATCAATTTGAATGAAATGAATTTTAATTCCTTAGCCAAATTTAGCCCTTACTTCACATGTTGTAAATCGAGATTTGGCACCCATTCGTTTTTCATATTTTCTTTTGCCAATGCATTTAAGGTGGGTGAATCAATTAATTTTATCAGTTCTTCCTCATCCCTAGTATCTTTCCCGAGTACTAATTCTCTTATATGCTGATGGTTGACTGCAAATTCTTTATCGCTTAAACGAGAAGCAATGTTCACTATTTCTGTAATTGCGAGTGATATTGTTCAATCATCTTGTATTGTTTGAACCATTTGTAGTAAAAGAGGTTTCCAACACGCATTAAGCGTTGATGGTTTAATTTCCGCGGAAGCCGATGACACAGCTGTAATGCAATCTAAAATAGAAATTTCCATCCACACTTGAGTAAGAGTTTTCACTATTTTCTAATCTATCGAAAATGTTTTGGAAAAGTTTGCGTGTTTAGTACATATTTAAAGTTTGACTGACTCCTTGGTTCAAAGTTTGTATTAATGACGTGCAGTCAGGAGGAAGGAAAGAAATTTTCACATTTGGATGATTGTTATGTTGTGGCAACCAGCGTTTTCAAGAACGAATAAAATTATTTAATAAAATTTTTTTCCATCGTATTGGTTTTCACTGCCGAGATGAAACAATTATAAAACCAATCCTTAAATAAATTTTGAGTCACCCAAGATTTCTTATTAGATCGCCAGAATACAGGTAATTTTGTCTTATTAATGTTTTTCATTACACGTGGAGTTGAAAAACGATATATTATCATTGGTTTTATCATCAGGCTCCCTGATAGATTGTTTTAGTCTATAGTCGCCTTTTGTTTTTTAAAACGAAGGTTCTTGGTGGTAGTTTTACCCAATATAATGCCGTTTCATTGGTCTTAAAAATGTGAACAAGTGAACAACCACGTTCGCGCGGAAAGCTTAAATACTCTTACAACGCGGTTGTTGAACGGAAACCACGATGTAACATTACCATGTTATAGGAGGTCTATCGCAATTTCAGCTCCGCGTTGTATGGAAACCCCGTTCTGAGAGTACCGCGTTATAGGAGGGTTGACTGTACATGAAAGGGCATACCTATCAATGAAAAAAGCATCCTCGAAATTGAAATTGTCAGGTATGAGGATATTCTCAGCCATCGTTTTACTGTTGACATAATTTTTTAATTAAATTCCCCGCGTGTGTAAAATGTATCATGATTGCTGAAAAAACTTAAAAGCCAAACCGTTTTACTGGGATAGCCTGCATCTAATAAAAAGTTGCGTAATATATAAATATTCTGTGTTTAATGATGGTAACTTGTTAAGCTGTCAAAAGTGCTGTCTTTTGAAATAAAAATTCTGTCCTCTTGACATTAAATTGCTGTTCTTTTCAATAAAAATTACTTTTTTTCCATAGAAGGTTTCGATTCTTCCTACCTTCTGTCTTAAAAAAAATAAACATTTTGAAACATGTTATTTAATTTATATTAATATTTTGTAATATATATATATATATATATATATATATATATATATATATATATATATATATATATATATATATATATATATATATATATTATAGAATTGCGTACCGTATCGGACTCACCGGCATTTTGATGATTGGTACACTTTAGACAATTGGTTCCATTCTATGATATTCGCAAATTTGTCAATAAACCAATCCTCAAAGATTCACAGTTCCTACCATAAGCTTTTCCATTTGCCATTATTCAGTAGAACTTCTATCTAAAATGCTTTCAAAAAATTTTAAAGATATTTTCACTTAATAATATGGAATTTATCAGTGTAGAGTTCGTCTTTCAATTTCTTCCTAGAATTGAAGGCCGCAATTATGGACATTTTCTTTCGGTCTTACGTACATATTACATCAATTTGCTTGGAAAGTACAGCGTTCCTTTTATCATAATCCTAATTAAAACTGATTAAAATATAATTTATACCAGACTTTTTTTTTCTTCTAAGAGATGCTCAGTTCACTTGCAAATTTCGTCCATCAAGAGGCCTTTTATAGTCCCCAAACTGTAAGTCATCGAAAATCTCCATCACATTAGGTAACAGTGTGCAGAGATACTTCTGTCTACGGGTGCTTGCTTACAAAGTCCACTTCCCGACCGTAAAATGAAATATTACGATTAATATTTTGTATCTAGTGTCCGACATTGAATGACACTAAATAGACTGGTGACTTAATGCCCTGTTTGCCTATTACGGAACTTCTGCATTTAGTGTCGTGTTTGGACTTAATGATTAGTCGAGATTCATCGTCGAGTTTACAAATGTGACGTTTTGTGGAATGATTCCTGTTGTTGACAGTTTCACTGCCAGTCGATATAAGTAGCATTCCCTTCGTGTGATATCAATCGGATGGGATTGCAACAGTCAGTTTATACAGTGAGCTTACCGGATGTGAATTATCAGAAATCTTGTACCCAATCGAGACCTACATCTTGAAGTAAACAAAAGGTTTCGAACTTGATTCCAACAATTGTCGAAAACAGTAACTTTTTTATCCCTCTGTTAATTGCTTGAGAGCTTTCTTTCCTTGCTATAATTTTTCGCCCCCCTTTCCATAAACATGATGGAAATCAGCAAATTTATATATCTTGACTGGATCTATCCTCAGAGATAATCGCTTTTTTGCAAAACCAGTATTTGACCTTCATGGACCAGTGACTCCTAGTTTATGCATGCACGGAATATAGTATATAAATGCATAGATGTGGATTCAGTATTCATGTAAATTGAAACCTTTTACAGAATAATTATTCCCTTCTAGGGAAATAAAATCCACAATTTTTTTTATTGAACTAGCAGACTTGAAAAACTTAACATGATTTTTAAATTTCCAAAAAACAATTACAGTGCATTTGATAAAACTATATCTAAAAAAGGAAATTAAAGACAGTTAATATTTCTAATTTCAGGAAAAATTTTCTCTTTTATATATTTCTATATTTTTTATATATATTTTTATATATAATCTCTTATTTACATATATCGCGTGTGCCAATGCACAAAACCTGAACAGACACGATATAAGTTATTAACAATTACATTCCAATATTTGGCAAAACTAATAAAAGTACCTGTATGAATCATAAGCTTCTCATTTTCTTATAATGGACGATATTATTACTCAACACCTCAAGCTATGTTAATTAGGAAAACTTTTCAATTCATTTATATAAGTTGGATTATTGGCAGCAATCATCTATGTAATTTCGTAAACTTTTAGATATACTTATCCGTCTAAGTCGCACTCGCTCATTTTTATAATTTTTGTATGATTTTGGACATTCTGGTCGTAGCTCATACATAATTCATTTAAATGAAAGTCGATCTGGTATGTAAATAATTAGCAGCTTCCATTAAGCATTTATGGGTTCGACTCCGATTTCGGAAGTGAGTGAAATTACCATAAAGTTAAAAAGGAAACCATAAACAGAACATGCATTAAGCCATACATTCCTGTGATGTAATGAGCCCTCATACATAAAATGATTGAGCATAAATCTATCTCTTAATCCATGATCGGCATATAAAGCAATTTCAATTAATTTGTAAGAAGCGACATTTTTGTGATCAGCAAACCACCCAAAAGAATTTTGTTCTATAAAGTATTAATTAATATGAACTCTAGTTCACCCAAATGGTGCTCTAAATTTAATTTCCTGCGGTTTAAAATAAATGTATTTGATGATGTTCAGTCAAAGTACTGTGCTTTGTATCAGTGGAAAGGTGTTTTCATTTTCAGACAGCGTAAACGGTAGAATAAAAAACTAAAAGAAAATAGCTGGTAATCCTTTATTTTATCATATTTTTAAAACTTCTGAAATAATTATACATTGAGAGATTATTTCAGAGATTTCATACATTTAATTTGACACAATATCAGAAGTCATTTGTCTCTTCCTATTTATTGTCTAACTTAATTAGTGTGGTAAAAGAAAAAAAAACGAGTAATGTTTATTTCTCGTAATATACATATATATATCTGTGACTTGCAAGGTTCATATATCAGTGGGCGTGCAAGGTGGTTTTCATGCAATGTGTGCACACAGAGAACAACAACAATAATAAAACCATATAAATGTACATCACACACTTCTTTTAACTTATTATTCATTTGTCTACAAAATCCATAAATTTATCCGATTACTAAAATAATCATTAATTACATTATAAAAAAAAACTCTTGATTTGACTGTAGTAAGGGTACCATTTCTTTTTCTATTGTTATTAGGGACAAATCGCTTAATCCATCCTGGCTCATTGTATTGCGCGCATAATTTTTTGACTTTTTTCAATGCTAAAAATGATCTCTCCCACCGAAGCTGTTGAAAATGGAACTGTACAAATTAAATGTGGCAATTTATTTATTTCGCTTAGAGCATCTGTCAAATCTTTCAAATCACAGCACTATATGCTGAAAAAGTTTCAATAAATTAATTTAGTAATATGACTCACTACGTTAAAGAACGCATAATTCATTGGTTAGTTTTATAAAATAGAAATGTTTTGCATAAGCGTTCTTTAAAGAATAAATGCATTCATCCGGAAATTTAGCTATTAAAACTAAAATTCAATAGTTAAAAAAATTTGATCGAATTTATTATTCTTAAACGGACATCTAACCGAAAATAAATAGTGTCCATTATTTCATAATTTAAATTTTTAAAATAGAGGTCTATACTTAAGTTTTGAGGTTTACACGACGTTTTTTTTATTTTTTTTATTTTATTATTATTATTATTATTATTATTTGGGGGACTGACTACAGTAATAGTCTCTTCATACACTTCATCAAATGCAACAGAAGTTCGCATATTTTGAATGTTATCCTTTACATCCTCTACTTTTTTTGACTAGAATATGCTATATTTAAGTTATTTTTTTGTAAAATATCAAATAGAACATCACTATAACCAAACACTTTGGCAAAAACATTAAGTGGAGAATTACCGTTAAATTCTTCATTAAACATGTGATAACTCTTTGCAATAGTAATTGTATCTTTATCTCAGTTTTCTGGATTCTCCATAACGTTTTCAAATAAATTAGATAGGCCTTGCTTTCGCTTTTTATGGTATTTACCAAACGAGATGAAGAATTCCAACGTGTTGTAGCTAATTTTTGAAATTTTCTTTTCATAACTTCATTTAAGTCAGGATTTCTTTTTGTAGACACCGAAAAAGCTGAGGCTATGCCAGAAATTGTTTAAAAAAATTTACATTCATTTATAATCAATACAAATTGCGACAGAACTAAATTAAGTACATGTGCGCAACAGTGCATAAACATAGTATCTGGGGAAATGTCTTCTTATTACCAAACTTATTACGTCAAACTTAGCCAAACTTATTACGTCCCATACAATGATCCTTTCATGACTGCTGCCCCATCGAACGTTTCAGTAATCAGTTTGCTCTCACATCCCCAACTCAAAATCGTTTCTTGCACAACATTACCCAAAGCATACGCTGAACGATCATCACTAACATCTTTAAAAAACAAAAAAATCTTTCCACTGATGCACTACAATGGTAGGACTATTATAACATATGGTAGTACAACTGATAATTGCGATTTGTGTGATATGTCAGATATGTTTCATGCAGTATAATAGCAATGAATGGCATTTATTTTACCTCATTTCTAATTTCTCAAATTACAAAATTTTTTATCGATGCAATAATATTTTATATTCTATTAAAGGTACCAGAAAATACAGTTGCAATTCTTAGATGAATTGCTAAAAGGTCATTCATTATATTTAATAAATACAGTTATTAATTCTATATAATATTTCCTCGATTAAAGAATTCGTATTCTCATTGTATCCACGAAATGCATCTTCTTATTTTGCTTAAGGCCCTGCTAGACCTCCGTTGGGGAAAATCGAATCCTATGTTAATCCTATGGATAATATTTTAATGTTTCACAAGTGCTATTTTTACGATAGAAACTTCCGGTCTTTTGCAAATTACAAAAAACAGAGCTACTGTCACTTCCACGTCCAATTTTAGCGTTTAAAATTTTTTCAAATATTTTTAAAATGTCAAAATATTTCCATCCAAGTAAATTTTAACCAAATTCTAATTTCATTGAGGCTGTACAAAATTTGGTTTAAAGATATTTCATTTTTTTCTCCGTACAGTTACAAAATGAACATTTTTGTTTTTTTTAAGCTAAAAATATTTTTGATTGCATTAATATTTTGATACGAATTTTGATTACAAATCAAACTCATTCTTATTTCTGAAAATCCACCTCTGTACACAACGCCACTTATAAAACTGGAAAATTTTTAAAGCCAAACTTGGCTGAGTTTCCTACTTCACTA
This sequence comes from Latrodectus elegans, assembly GCA_030067965.1. Classification (NCBI taxonomy): domain Eukaryota; kingdom Metazoa; phylum Arthropoda; class Arachnida; order Araneae; family Theridiidae; genus Latrodectus; species Latrodectus elegans. The sequence continues at coordinate 11,857,955 of CM057816.1, forward strand.
CGGTAACCGAAAGAAGGAGGAATTTCTGAGAAAAACTTCTTCCCATATGATTCCCCCTGTTTTACCCTGTGGTTGGCAAACAATTCCAAATCGAGCAAGACGAATTAGCTTTTCTCACTCATGAAATAGAAAAGGCATCTGTAAATAATGCATGTTAGATTTCTGTTTATTAGCATTGGAAAAGTAGCTATGATATGTACTTTTAAATCAACTTTGATTATTTTCATTTAAGTAAATTTTCAAAATGAAATATTATAAACTGTTTTGCGTTACCTTGTTCAATTATATTATATACTACGATTTTGAAATAAGACTAACTCTGTATTAAAAATTTAAACTACTTTATATGTGAAGATGTAAAAAAATGCATTTTACAATAGACACACACACATACATATATATATGTGTGTATATATATATATACATATATATATGTATACATATATATACATATATATATATACATATATATATATACACATATATATATACATATATATTTCTTATAAAATAAAATATCTAATAATAAGAACGATAAGTTTATTAGAATAATAGTGAGACAAATATTTTAATTTGATTTTAAATCATTTTCCAAAATTATTGAGTTTTTACCTTTACAAACATTTGGACATTTAATTTTATTTTCAACTTATTTCATGAAAAAAAAATACATTATAAGGTATAATTAATAAGCATACGATACCAGCATATTGCGTCTGATAAGAAATTAAACACTTTAAATTTGAAAAATTATATATATATTTGAAAAAAAATTGGGTTTGTAGTATAACTTCAGCGGAAAAACATAAAAGCATTTCAATAACCAAACGAACGATAACAATACATTACAACACACTACAATACAGATGACATCAATGCTCTTAGGGGAATCATTTTATGCTCACGAAATTTATTTGAGAAGAATATTGTCCTGCGCAACGCAAATGACATTATTTTTGACAAAAAAGGAATAAAAGTAATAAAATATCAAAAGAATGAATAAATATCCTGTAGCACTTAAGGCGATATAAAATATGTAACTGAAGTTATAGTATTGATGTTCGAGTAGAAATGCTTGAGAGAGAATATCAGGAAGGAGATTGAGAATCAATTAGATATGCTCAAAGTGACTAGTCTAGAAATAGTGTGATTGAACGACTTTCTTTCTCTGTATGGCTACACCAATAATTAAATCATCAATCACCTTGTTGTCACTAAGATGGGATACGCAGTACAATACCGTCTCCAAACAGCTTTCTAATGCAGCTATTCCAAACTATTCAACCGCAGGATTCTGTTGAACATATTATTCACTTTGACGTGTTCTCAATTGATGTTGAATGCTGTTTTCCGAAAATTCAAAATTCTCGTAAATTCATTTCAACACTTTTACCATTTTAAATGTATTTGGATATTTTTCTCATTAATTAAAATCTGTAAAATTAGTCTATTTTAAACATGAAAAAAAAATGATTACAGTCCAAAAGTAAACTTCATCTTTCCACTACAAGGAAATCGAATGAAATATATAAGTCAGTTTAATATATAAGTCACCAGGTAAATACTGCAAGCAGTTTGAAAATAAAAGAATAAATAAATTAAGTAAAGCAAAAAATAAGTCAAAAACTAGGAAATTAGCAAATATTTTTTCAGGTCCCGACAAAAATTATGGCCCAGCTGCTGAAAAGCCAGATTTATCATCTAATGAATACGAAGAAAAAAAATCGAAATTATTGACTAATCTTGCTCTTACTTTGAAAGAAAGAGAAGATTTAGAAAGAGCTACTGTACTTCAAAGTGAGAATGCTGTTTGGAGAAAGTAAAGATGAATTCGATTGACAGCGTCGAATTTTGGTGCTGTATGTCGGAAGTTACCCTCTACAGGATGCCAAAATTTAGTAAAAACAATACTATACTCTAACATAAAAAATGAAGCAATTTTATACGGTATAATTAATGAAAAAACTTTTCTCGAACTAGAAAAAGAAATAGGACTTAAAATAGAACCATGTGGGATATTCATAGATAAAAATTTGCCTCATTTAGCTGCCTCGCCAGATGGAATAATTGGCAAAGAGGGTATTGTTGAAATTAAATGCCCATATACATGTCGCGATATACATCCCAATGAATTTATAAAGAAATCTAAATTCAATTTCTGGCAAAAAGATGGAAAAACAAAAATAATTAATGGCATAAATAAAATTCATAAATTTTACTATCAAATCCAAGGCCAATTACATATTAGTGAAAGAAACTTTTGTTGGTTTGCCATTTGGTCCCCAAGAGGAATTAAAACTGAAATTATTTTTAGAGATGGTGTATTTTGGGAGACACAAATGAAAACTAAATTAAATGATTTTTTTATTTTGACTGTCTTTTGCCAGAACTTAATCATCGATCCACGTTATCCTAGATCAATGGACATAAGAAATCCAACTTATATAATTGAGGAGCAAACAAAAAAAAAACAAAAAAAAAAAAAAAAAAAAAAAAAAATGCTGAAAAATTAAAATCTAAAACAATAAAAGTTTAACTATATGAATTTGTATGTTTATGTTTGTATATAGAGTGTTTGTGTGTGTGTGTGTATATATATATATATATATATATATATATAGTTTCTGTTTTTCCTTCATGAAATGTGAATTGCTCAAGCATTTCTTTACTTTATTAACAGATTTATTTTAATTACTATTTTACCTCATATATATTTCAAGGTATTAACTAAATTTCCCATATGCTCATGAAATTGTATTATATTTTATTCGTATTACAATGAAATTATATTTTTCTCGTATGCTATAAGTTGTATTTGCATTTGATTATTCGTTGACAAATATAAACCTAATTTATATTTCTCACAATTTTACTCTAAACTTATTTTAATCTAATTTACCTGTGTGTTTTTATAAGGCATATTTAGTGCTAATCTAATTTTGTTTTTATCAAGACAGGGGAAAATATCTAATAAAATAACTGAAGAGTTTTAAAATCTTCAGAATTAAGTAAATTTCACTACACATTTTACACCAGAATATCAAGTTTTTAAAAAACGTGTACTTCTAATTATAACATAGTTAATTTTATTTATATAGAGGAATAAAGTTAAGGACTTGTGAGATGAAAGATAAGAGATGAATCTCTCTTTTAAGCTCTAAGTAATTCTAATTATATAAAATAGATGTAATGATTATTATATAAATAATTACAGTTACAATATTTTTATGAAAATTACGATACGATTATATAGATAGATAGAAAATCGTAACGTTATTTTCATAAAAAATATATATTGTAACAGTAATTATTTATATAATCATTTCATCTATTTTTATATAATTAGAATATATATATATATATATATATATATATATGTATATGTATATATATATATATGTATATATATATATATATATATATATATGTATATATATATATATATATATATATATATATATATATATATATATATATATGTATATATATATATATATATATATATATATATATATATATATATATATATATATATATATATATATATATATATATATATATATATATATATATATATATATATATATATATATATATATATATATATATATATATATATATATATATATATATATATATATATATATATATATATATATATATATATATATATATATATATATATATATATATATATATATATATATATATATATATATATATATATATATATATATATATATATATATATATATATATATATATATATATATATATATATATATATATATATATATATATATATATATATATATATATATATATATATATATATATATATATATATATATATATATATATATATAAAAAAACTTGAAAAAATTCAATATTTTTATATTGAGTTAGTTTTGAAAATAATAATAGTTTTTAATTATTTGTTGCATTCATATTCAAATATATCTTAAGTCAATGGATATATATATATATAAAATCAAATTGAACCAAGGCACTTAAAAAAAATATTTTTAATCATTCATATAGTATTTTAGGTTTTATTTGAATTCTGATAATCATTTTTGACCATTTAATTAGTAACTGTAAAATCACTCAACATTTGCAATTTGTCTTTATATATTTTAGTGCGAATAATAAAAACCGAACTCTAAAATATAAATAAATAATATTTTCTTTAGAATCACTGGCAGCTCATTTTCCATAAGACAGCAACAGGTAATTCCGGTGTCAGTTCGTTGAGCATTTGTACTGACCCACTTTCCCCCACCCCTATTCTAAGAAACCTGAGGGTAATTTGAGGTAAACATCTGTTAGGAGCAAATTTAAAACTCTCTTTTTGGCTGTTTTTATGGTGTTAGTAATTTAATTTTTCACGATATAACGCGCCAATTCTGGCAGACTTCCTAACTTCGAAGGATTGATTGACAAGCAATTTCAACCAATAATAATGTTTGGGATACTCCCCTCTACAAGCTTTGAGAACTAACACCAGATGGGGCGACAAGACAACAGAAGTTCTCACGTAGGTCTGGAAGAGCCTTAATAACAAACTACATTTAATCTCTTGAGAATATATTTATTTCTTGTTACTTTTTCATTGTGTTGAACAATCGCGCGGGTGCGAGGGCGTGGTGAAGTCTTTTGTTGATCTAACATTAAATCTCTCCCGACAGAACAAAATACTTTTAATAGTATTAAGGCATTTAATATGAAGTGGTGTTTTTTCAAGTTTCTTTACAGCTTCGTGGATAGGATTTATATCACAGTAGCCTTGTTTTATCCAAATCAATGACAATAAATTATTCTGTTCAATTACAACACAAAGTAAATAGGGTGAACAGTACTATTTATTCAATTCACTACACACAACTGGTTAACCATTTAAATTTTTCATAGATTTTTTGAAAATGTCGTACAAACTTTTATCCTTGAATCTTAACGTTTTGCGATAGAATAATATCCGGCATCGGTCTACTTAACTTAACTATTTCGTTTTTTGTAATAACTTTTGGTCTCGATAACAGATTTTTCAATAAATCTTGAATTATTGAGACATCTGAGTAATCCATTCTGAAATGGATTGTTTATTATAAATTTAAAGGATACTGTAGGAGCCGTCCTTCTAACTAATGAATTCAAGTGGACTGTATTGTTTAATAAAAACAACATTTATTCAAACATTAAAAAAGGGATGGCAGAAGACCGACGGCAGGCCCGTCTGTCACCTTCCAGTGTTACAGCTACTCTCTTACAAAATTACGTAATTAGCTCCCTCACTGGGTGAATAGGAGCTCCATCTATATCATAAGGGAGGTCTTAACATATTCCCCCGGATTGAAATGTTAATTTCAAAACAATGTCATGAATTTACATCGAAATATAACTAACATTATGCAATTAATAGTTCCAAATATTTGAAAAATTTAAATATTTTACACTTGACTACATAAACATACAATACAATAAACACACATTACAATATACATAAGAAAAATATGAAATGTATAAATATATGAATAATAAACAGATCATTTTGTTGCATTTTCAACATTGATCAATATTTTTTTTAATTTATAGGTAAAATGCTTAAACTTCTGACGTGTTACGTTTTACAATTGTACCATTTGGTAACCTTACGTTTACAACTCTTATTTTAGAGTCATTACCTGGAAAAACCTGTTCTGTTCTACCAATTAAATATTTATTAATAGGAAGATTATCTTCTTTAATTTAAACTACAGAGCCTATCACTACATTGTTCTTTTCAAACTGCTATTTTGTTCTTTCTTTCAAATTGCTTAAATGATCTCTTCTCCAGAGATTTCCATATTTGTTGAGTGCCCTTTGTTGTTTTTTCTATCTATTTTACTTTTCTTTATATTAGTTAAATTGAGTTGGTTAATGCTTTTTAACTGTCTGCCAATTAAAAAATGACCTGGACTAAGTGTTTCGACGTCATCGAAATCAGAACTTAATGGAGTAAGGGGTCTAAAATTTAACATTCCTTCTATTTGAATAAATATAGTTAAAAATTCTTCTAGAGTGAAGTTGTTGTTTCCTACTCCTTTAAGTGATAGTCCCTTTAAGTGATACTCCTTTAGATAAAGGACTTCACACCTGATTCCCAAATACCTTATACCAAAATTAAGTAATCTAGGCAGGATAAATTTCCAATCAATATTTTCATCCAAGAAAAAAATACCTAATTTATTATCAGGATTTTTCAGAATATCATTAAATTTTGTCAGTTCTTTATTTGCCCGAATAAATGTTCTTGCATTGTCAGTGAATATTTTAGAACATTTGCCTCTTCTAGCGATGAATCACTTGAAAGAAGCTATAAAGGCATCTGACGACAAATGAGTTACGATCTTAAAATGAACTGCACGAGTAATTAAAGAGATAAAAATTGCTACATACACTTTATTAAGTGTTCCTTTTCTTTGATTTTTAAATCTAACGTAGAATGAACCGCAGAAATCAATACCTGTAACATTAAAGGGATAAATTTGTTCAATTCTGCCTTTAGGCAAATTGCCCATTTTTTTATTCTGCATTTTCGGCTTGTTTTTAAAACATATCAGGCATTCATGCACTATTTTCCACCACAAATTTCTACCATTAAGTTGCCAAAATTTTTGTCTTACACAATACAATAAGGACTGGATTGATATGCAAATATTTCTCATGATAAAATTTTAGGATAATTATAGTTAGTTTATTAGACTTAGGAAGAAAGATTGGATTTTTCTCATCTTTAACAAAATTTGAATAGCTCTAATCTAAGCAAAGTCAGTTTCTTGACAGGTGAAACTCGACTTTTCGAAACAACAAGATTTACTTCTACACCATTATGCTTATAAACTTTAAGGTAAATTGCTGAACCATAACTTTGTTGCTGGCGTCTGAAAAGCAGTGTATTTCCACTTCTTTATTGGAGAAATTGTTCAGGATAAATCTTAGAACTTTGCTCTCTGCAAGTTGAGGAAGTTCCTGCACCACTTAGTCCACTGTTCTTCTAAATCTGTTGGAAGCTTTTCATCCCAGGATACATTTACCTGCCATAATTCTTGTAAAATACGCTTAATTTTTATGGTAAATGGAGCTAGGAGTCCTGTGGTATCGAATATCTTCCCAGCAGCTCGTAAAATGAATCGTTTCGTATTATTCTTCGTTTTAAGGAATTCTATTAGATTTCTCACTTCCACTGTCAGACAGTCTTCTGCAGTATTCCAAGCAATACCTAATATCTTCACTGAATTGGCATTTAATTTCACAGAGGAGGTTGGTGGGCGAGTATCAAAGTTTTCGTGCTTCCATCTGTTCATTAAACTTGACTTGTTGGAATTTCATTTTCTTAACTTCATACCAGCTTCCTGCATTATTTCCTTAGCGTTAGAAGAAATTTGGAACGCTTCTTCAACATCATTTGCTCCAGTAATCAAATCATCAACGTAGAAAAAAGTGTTTAATGAGTAAACTGTGGTGGGATATTTATCACGATATCTTTCGATATGATGCTTTATCGTGGCAGCTAACAGGAAAGGACTCGAATTAATTCCGAAGAGAACATGCTTAAAACAGTAAATTTCAAATTCGTTATCCCTTTGATCAGCTTTATAGTTTTCCAAAGGAATCTTGTTGCATCCCTGCCATCACTCGACAAGGATATTTGCAAAAACGCCTTTTCGATATCGGCTGTGAATTCAACTTTATTGAAGCGAAATTTAATTAAAAGAACCATTAAATTTGGATTAAGATTTGAGCCGGGTAACAAACAATCATTTAAAGATATCCGACCGTGATCATAAGAGCTCGCATCAAACACAATGCGAACTTTGGTAGTGAGTTAATCATTTTTGCAAACGGGTGGATGAGGAAGATAAAATATGTGATTACCTAAAGATTATTTCTCGGGTAGAACTTTTTCTATGACATCTGTTTTCAAATAATCTTCTATTATTTCATTATACTGTTCATGTAGAGTGTGGTTTTTATTAAGTCGTTTTGAAAGAGTATTAAATCTCTTTTCTGCAACTGGATAATTATTACTTAAATCAAATGAAGTAGAGATCCATGGTAAACACACTTCGTAGTAGTTATCCTTATAAGTAATTGTTTCATTACATTTTTGTAAAACAACATCATGAGAATCTAGTTTTGGATCATCTCTCATACCTAAGGATTCTAGATCCCAAAACCTTTCTAAATCACCTTTTAAGGAATCATGATCATTTATTGCCAAACAGCACTGCAACTTATTTGGAATTACAATTTCGTTTATTGAATCCAACCGTTTATACTATCCAATCGAATACTGTTTCGCGTAAAATATTTTCATGTTTTAATTTAATTTCATTTGATTTTAACACGTGATAAAAAAAAGTTCACCTCCAATTAAACAGTCGATTTTTCATGGCTTATTAAATTCAGGATCAGCATAATTTAAATTCTTGGGTAAATCTAATTTTGATATATCTATTTGTTTTGAGGGAGTGAGATCTTTAATTTTTGCATTGTTAGAAATTCAATGTCTGTTTCGAAATCTTTATTACGATTAGAAATTGTTGTAGTTATCATTCTTTTAACTGTTAAAGTAGATCCGTTAATCCCTGCAATGGGTGCGTTCACGTATTTTTTCTTTATTCCTAACAAGTCGACAACTTCATTCCGTACAAAAAGACAATTGCGAGCAAGAGACTAGTAAGGAGCGAAAATAAAATAAAGATCCGTTTTTTCCTTTTATTTGTATTTAGGTTGTTGAGAGTATAACGTACATGGGTGCAAGAGAATGGGAGAGACAGCGGTTAGTCATCGTTAGAGAACTTGGAACCTCGGTAGTGTTGCGTTGCCTCAAGGCCAAAAGGTCTTCTTTTATGGTTTCACTGTCTCTGTATATGAGGGTGTGGTGTTTCCGGTGTAAATTTTTCTTTTCACATATTTGGCAAGTCTTTTGATTTTCACATTCTGAAAGCTTATGAGATTCCAAACAGTTGAAACAAAGATGTTTCTTTTTTATTTCGTTATAGCGATCATTAATAGACATTTCATGATTTTTTTTACATTTATAAATGGGATGAGAATTAATTGAACATATCGGACAAGTGGAATATATATATGATTTTATCATCAAACTTTTACTTTTAAAATAGTTTTCACTTCTAGACTTTGCCTATGAAGGTTAAATTTGTTGTCTATTTTCCAATATTAGACTGCGCTTTAACAAAAATTTAATAAATTCTTCCCTATTTGGAAGCTCGTTTCTGACCTGAGTCATTTCGTATTGTTTACGCGTTTCTTTATCTAGTTTTTGGGCAATAATATTGATTAGCATTAATTCCGATAATTTATTCAATTCTAAATCTAACAATTTTTGCGCTCTTATGTGTTTTAAAATATTGTCCGTAAATTTTCTCAATTTTTTTGATGATTCATGAGTTAATTTCTTTAAAGATAAAATTGAATTTATATGCGAGTCCGCCATTAATTTCTTGTTTTCATACCTTTCTTCCAGAGTTTTTAATAGAGAGCTAAAAGTGTCATCTGTTGTTTGAATGGATTTTGCTTCACCTTTTAAAATAGATGCTTGTAAATAATAAAGTTTCTGTGTTTCATTTAAATCATTATTTTCAACAATCAAAGTGTAAAATTGACTTTTAAAAACATTCCAATCTTCATAATTACCAAAAAATATGGGTAAAGGTATTTCAGGGAGTTTAACCTTAGATGCATTTTGACATTCATTTTGTTTTTCATCAAATTCATTTTTACTTTTCAATTGAGAAATAAGGAATTTCAGCCTTACCTCAATTTTATCAGCCTTTATCAATCTTTATTTTATTTCAGCCTTACCTTAATTTTATTTATTTATGATTGCAAATTATAATCAACTACTCAAGTTTAATGTAATATATTGGAAACAAATGCGGATTCTTAAGTAATGGGAAATCAAATGCAATGGAAATAATCTAATTTTAGTTATTTAGGGCGGAGATGACCAAATATGTTGAAATTACTTCTACAACTTAACAACATGTATTCACTTAATCTCTGGCAAAAGTAAAATCTGGACAATTCTCGAAATCTTAAGTAGGGGTATAGAAAATTTTCTTATACCCCTACTCTTTTGGTTCAAACAGTTGGCTGTTTGCTTTTCCAGACTTCAATAACCGTATGCAACTGAAAATTTCATTACAAATCTATAGTTCTAGAATATCTTTGTACTCTTAAAACTAGGTCAAAATAACTATCTTTTTGTGAGACTTCACATCTCTATTTAAAACGTCAAACTTGTCTAGTGGTCAGCGTGCCTGACTACGGATAGAAAGATCCTAGGTTCGAATCCCGCTTCATGCATAGATGTACTTTCTCGCTCTCAATCCTGTCTTTGTCCTTTTCTTGTGTGTGTGAATGAAGTATGAATGATGCCTACCCTATAAACAGGTCCCTATGGCCAGTGTGAGGGTGCGATGGTGGCCCACCCTCTGTGGTGCACACGGCAAAGAGGTCGCTGTTTCTGGCGCCGGATCCTTGAGTATAAGAGGACAATACAACCCGATATACCCCGGCCATTGTAAAAAATTTTATTTAAAATTAACTGCTAATCCCATTTTTCGACCGATCTGTCAAATATCTCTTGGGATAAATTGTTGCTGCAGCTTGTGTCTTGCGATTGGACTTAGCAAAAAATTAGGTTGTACCCTTGGGTAGAAATCTTTTTTAATTTAAAAATGCAGGAATTCAACACAACGTTATATTTAACATATTTTATGGACCTGCCAAACTCACAGATATCACTTCTATTGGAAGACATGATGACCACGTTCTATTTAACATGGCCCAATCACTTTTAATAAACTAGAATGATCTTCTGTGAAGTCGGGATTCGAATTGGATCTTTCTGTTGAAAAAAACGACCCCTACACCAATAGGTCACCTCGGCATTCTTGGTATATGGCATATTTTCTTTTTAGACTGTCATATTTCTTTCATGAACCAGCTATACAAAATATTTTTGAAACTTATTCGCATTATATATTTATATATTCGTAATCCTTTAAAAAATGAAGTTTAAACGGTGTCAATACGAGTTCGAGCTTAAAGTAGCACTGCGTTAAAAAATAGGTTTATTTTTGTCATTGTGATATAAGATAAAAAAAAAGTTTCCAAGTTATTTCACAGCTTTGATTACAAATGTCATAAACATTGTCTCGGAGTTATTCTTATATCCCGAAGTATCTGGCTAACGTGACAATAATTTTTCTGGTAACGTTACTAAAGTGAATTTGTTGAAGAATAAAGATTAAAATCTCGATTAATGTATGATCCGTGTATTCCCGATAAAACCCCAGCATTATTATTTTAAATACCGAAATTATATATTAGATGAGTGCAAACACTACTATATTTAGTTTAATGTAATATCTTATCTTCATTATATGAATACTGCAATAAAAAGTCAAATGATCATGATACTAATTTGAAAAATAGTTGACACAGAAACATATAATATTTAAACTTTTTCACCACTGTCTTTATTAAGCTCTCTGAATTTAAAAAAAAATGTCAAATGGTTCTTATATTGAAAAAAAAAAGTCGTTTTATCTTGTAAGTGAGGAACATAGCTGCCAACCCTACTAATTTTATAGGGAAATTCCTGATTCTTCATCATTTCTTCCGATTTCCAGATGATGTATCTATGAAAATCTACTGATTTTTGGTAATTTCAGGGAAAATTCTTAAAAGCAGCTGAAAAGTTATTGAGTTGTTTTAGTAACTTAAGCAGCCTCCAAATAGCTTAAATATTTTCAAAATAAGGAAGTATTTTGAACTGAAGTTCACCAATTCCATTTCTAAAAATGCTAAGTCAGCAGTATATGAAAAAATAAATTGCAATGATATATTCAAATTTGAAATGTATGTTTTTTTATTTAAAAAGTATTTGATACTTTCTATATTTTAAGAAGTATTTGTCGCTGAATTAAATTTATTTAGTGATAGTTTTATATAATTTTATAAGTAAAATATTTATAAATTGCACTACTGTGTGTGTGTGTAATAAAAGTTGCTTCTAACAAAATTGTCACTAATAGCGTCTCCTGATTTTTTCCCTCAATTTCTGTAGAATCTACTGAGTTTTCCCCCTCCAGAATTGGCAGATATAGAGGAAAAAAGATTCTGTGGTAATATTTTGTGTTTTAAATGTTATTGAGACGCAGAACTGTTTTAGTGTTTCAATTTTTAATTAATGGTGGTTTTTTGAAATTTACTAACATGCAATAATGGAAAATTTCAAGCCACTCGCATCTATACCCAAATTGAGAATCAACTCCATGAATTGTTGTTGCGTGTTTTTCTGTATCTAACCCTGTGTTGAGCTCTGCCAGTTGGCGGAAGCAGCCCTGTCGAAGTCTTCGTAGATTAGAAGCAGGGATCGAGCAGAAGACCCCCAATACTTGACCCAAGAGGTATCATTTGATTTGGAGGACGTTACGACCGCAACCTATTTAACGTTCCACAATGCCATTTAGTTTACACGATGGATTTTCGGTTTAACCGAAATATGAACCCACATCATACCGATAATGTGTGAGAACGATATCTTAAACCACCAAACCAATGCAACCTACCCATGAATTAAGAAACAAAAAGATCTGAAGGTTAATCATTTGCTACCAGCTCAGTGAATATCTTTCATAGTTAATAAATGTGAATGATGCAGTGTGAGTGCATAATATTTCCTAAATCGGAATATATATTAAACATCAGTACCCATGTGCATTAATGGACAAATGACACTTTTTAAGGTTTCTATAAAGAATATTTGTGCTATGTCAATAAAATACAATATTATGATAAGCATGTTTCTTCTGGGCTAACTACTGTTGATATTCCTAAATGAAAATTATTTTAAAAATCATTTTCTACCTGCGAAAAACAGAAATGAATTAGCTGTCCGAGTAGAACAACTAGAAATAGAATTTATATGCCCACTTTCGTCTAGAAAATGACAAGAATATATTGCTAAATTTGGAATCTGGACTGTTAGATTCCAATCCCTCTTTCGGAATATGGATTTGAAAATTCATGTTGGACGATTTTTAAATGAGTTAACCTTTTTGAAAATAATCATTAATACGCTTGTTGTATTAGTATCTATCCAGTACTAAAATTGTTTTCATCCTTACAAAAATTAATATTCTTGATTTTTATATTTACAATAACCACATATTTTAACCGATATATTGCTACCATATCTTCATAGAAATATGGTTTATTTAACGATATCAATTATTACATATTTTAAGTTTTCTTGATTTATTTTAATATAAATTTTAATTTGAATATTTTATATGTTTTAGGTATATTACGAGATTTAAATATGGAGTGGAATATGTTATAGACAAGGTAAGAAAAGTTTTTCAAGATATCATAGTCTCTTAATTAGTTTTTGAACATGTATATCGTCTCCATAAAAGTTAAAATTAGAAATAAGTTGGCAAAATTATCGAGACAATGATAACTATAATTTTTCATCCAAAAAAAAGCGGCACATTTTTTTCTCGCGTTAAAAATGCCGAATTTCCTGCTAAATAGTTGATCTCTAGTCTTCGGTTCAGCGGTTCTCAGGTTCGAATCTCACCTATGCATCAGGGATTTTATTAGTTGTTTGGAATCCACACATTAAACTGTAGGTCCCTATCTAAATATAAATATTTAGACCAGAACCTACACCGTTAAATATAAAAGCAGCCTTATTATTTTCCCTTATGGACCACTCTGTTTAGAGTAAATGTCAGCGAAAGAATTATTTCAAGAACTTTCTTAAATTTCATACCTTGTCTTGCGATTTCATTGCAATACACTTGTAGGACTTGGATATCATTTCATGACAAGATGTTTCATTACTCGCTTCATGATTCGGCACATGTCAAGCAATAAGGACTAGGGGCTTACATTTACAACACTTTCCGATTTCATGAGGCGGAATATTTATAATTCACTATACACTTCAAGAGGAGACGTTTGTGGTAATTTCCGTGGCGCTCGCATTCAAGCCATATATCTGTATCGAAGAAATTTCCCGAAGTTCTGTAATCAAAAACAAGTATAATATGTGCAGTCTTTTTTTTTTATATATATATATAGGTTTTATAATGGATAGTCCAATGGTAGAACATTGCTACCGCTGATATAAAGTTCGGTACCAGCCACAGTTGGTATCCTTCTGATTTTAATGTAAGTTTATAAGGTGTGTGTGTCGATATGTTGTGCTCTTTCTTCACTTAATTTGAATTCTTTGCACGAAAATATTATTTCGGGCTTTATAAAGCAATTTTTCCCACTGTAGTTTCTGTACCAAGAATAAGAAGATTAATTTTCTTATTCATAATTTTTCATTTGTGTGTGTGTGTGTGTGTATATATATATATATATATATATATATATATATATATATATTTTTCATGTAAGAAAAGCTGATTTATTGAGAATATTCCAACCTTCTATTTTGCTGGATGACGTCTAAAGGCTGTCTTAAGACGGCGATGCACTATTTTTCGAGAAAACTACCAATCATAGGAAACGCGCGAAAACTTCAAATGATTCTATACGAAAAAATAAAAATTGAATTTGTGGATCTGGAGCTCTAGCACATGTGGTTTGACAGCTGGTATTGAACAAAGAGAACGTTCATTGAGACGTTTATGAAAGGGCATACCCATTAAATAAACATCCTTGACATTGAAATTGTCAGGCATGAGAATGTTATCAGTGATCGTTTTTCTGTTTACATAATTTGGAAATTAAATTCCCCTCGTGTGGAAAAGGTATCACGAATGCTGAAAAGAACTAAAAATTCAAACCGTTTTACTGGGATAGCTGCATCTAATAAAAGTTGCGTAATATGTAAATATACTGTATTTAATGATGGTAAATTGTTATGCTGTAAAAATTGTCTTTTGAAATAAAAATTCTGTCCTCTTAACATAAAATTGCTGTTGTCTTGAAATAAAATGTCTTCTTTTCTATAAAAATGGCTGACCTCTTTGCCATAAAAGTTTCGATTCTTCCTATTTTCCATCATTTTGTGTTAAAAAAATAAACATTTTGTAACAAATTATTTACATATATTAATATTCAATAAATAAAAAATAGAATCGTGTTCCGTTTCCGACTCTCAGGCATTTTGATGTTTAGTATCCTTTCAAGAATTAGCTCTATTCTATGATATTCGCAAGTTTGTAAATTCATCAATCCTCAAAGATTCGCAATTCCGTCATAAGGTCCTCCATTTGTCCATTATTCAGCAGTACTTTTTTCTAAAATGTTTTCAAGAAATCTTTCAGCCATTTTCGCTTAATGATATAGAATTTATCAGTGTCGAGTTCGTCCTTCAATTTCTTATTAAAATTGAAGGCCTCAATTATGTTCATTTTCTTTCAGTCATATTACACGTGCATATTAAATCAATTTGTTTAGAAAATATACCGTTCCTTTTATCATAATCCCAATTAAAACTGAAAATATAATTTATATCAGACTTTTTTTCTTATTAGAGATACGCAGTTCATTTGCAAATTTCGTCCATCGAGCTGCCTTTTGTAGCCCCCCAAAGAGTGAGTCATCGAAAATCTCCATCACATTAAGTAACAGTGCACAGAGATACTTCTGCCCAAAGAGGTTTGCTTACAAAATCCACATCCTGACCATAAAATAAAATATCGCGATAAATATTTTGTGTCTAGTGTCCTACATTGAATGACGCTAGATAGACTGGTGACTTAATGCTCTGTTTGCCTATTACGGAGCTTCTGCATTTAAAATCGTGTTTGGACTTAATAATTAGTCAAGATTTGTCTGGAATGATTCCCGTTCTTGACAGTTTCACTGCCAGTCTATAAAAGAAGCATTCACTTCGTGTGATATCAATCGGATGGCAATGCAACAGGCAGTTTATACGATGAGCTTACCAGATGTAAATTATCAGAAATCTTGTAGCCAATCGAGACCTTCATCTTGACAAAAACAAAAGGTTTCGAGCTTAATTCCAACCGTTGTCGAAAAACAGTAACTTTTTACCCCTCTGTTAGTTGCTTGTAAGCTTTCTTTCCTTGATATAATTTTTCGCCTCCCATTCCATAAACATGATGCAAGTCAGCAAATTCGTATGTCAAGACTAGATCAAGCGTCAGAGTTGATCGCTTTTTTGCAAAACCAGTGTTTCACCAGTAAATGATCTTCATGGACCAGTAGCACCTAGTCCATGCATGCACGGAACATGTGATGGTAATGTAAATGCATAGATGGATTCAGTTTTTATTTAAAGTGAATTTCCTTTTGCAGATTAAGTATTGCTTTCAAGAAAAAAAAACTTCCATTTTTTTTTAAATTAGATAAGAAGATATGAAAAAACTAACAGGCAAACTTTCGTCCTTATTATTTTTTTATTTTATTTTATTTTTATGGAATATGACACGTTTCTCCAGTAAAATTCGAAGGTGATATCGGTGCTTATAAACTTTTTTTACCAAGTGTAAATTTGTTATCTGTGTTTTGCGATTTCGAGATGCCAAAATAGGGAGATGGAAATGCACCGCAATATCTGTTTTCTCTTATTTGAGAAGCCTTTACTGTTTTTTAATGGTCTGCCAAAGGTGTGGTTCTAAATAATTTATTGACCGAACTATTGAATTCATTACATAATTTTATTCAGTTATAAAATGATTTTCCCAAACCTAACTGAAAAAACTAGAAATCTGTCAAATTTCACAATTGAATCAAGAAAACATACTATTTAAATGCGCTCACTTTCAAAAGTTAAGCACTGAGAAGAAAATGCTAATTTCCGGAAGCCATTCAGATTTGAAGAGGATTCAAATCATCACAGAGGTAGATGGAAGCATGCAAATATATTAGGTAACAGTCAATCACGCTTTGATGTCAAGAAATATGCAAAAAGGGCAGTATTATCAGATACTAGCTTTATGAAGGCTTACAGAAATCGATTGTTAGTGCTAATAGAAGGTGTTTAAAACTTTCGTACAATTTGTTTTCAAGACATACGTGTTTCTACGACTTACAGAAGACGAATGGAGAATTGAGCGCAGGCCTACTGTGGTGCGTTTTAGCTAGACAGTCGATCTCAAATGTTACCCTTTTGTTTCGCGTTCATCATTCTTTAATTTCACGTTTATGGAAACAATTCCAAACCAAACAGACTGTTGTCCGAAGGCCCTTAGCCGATCGCCCAAGGGTTACAAACCCCGCAGAAGATCGGTATATTGGGATTGTAGCCAAGCGGAATCACAGAGCGACGTCCACACGTGTGACATCTGTGGTTACCACGTCCGTTATTAAGGCGATATCTGCAGCTATTGTACGATTTTTGAAAGCCACTTACGTGCAACAATGGAAAATTTCAATCCACTTGCATGTATGCCCAAAATGAGAACCAACTGCCTGAATAGTTGTTGCATATTTTTCTGTGCCTAGCCCTGGACTGGGCTTTGTCAGTTAGCGGAAACAACCGGTTCGGAGTCTTCGTAAATCAGAAGCAGGGATCCAGTAAAAGACCCTCTAATACTTGACCTGTTAACGGAAAGAGTATCAATTCATTTAGAGGACGTTATGACCACAACCTATTTAACGTTCCACAATGGCATTTAGTGAACACGGTGGATTTTCTGTTAAGCCGAGATTCAAACTCACAACCTACCGAAAATAAGAACGGTATTTAAACAACCAAACATGCACGTATCTTAAACAATGCAATCTACCCATGAATTGTGAAACAGAGACCAGAAGGTTAATCATTCGGCTGCCAGCTCCGTGCATATATGCCCAAATGACATTTTTTATGGTTTTTATAAAGAATATTCGTGCCATGTCAATGAATTTTAAAACACCATCTTTATAATGAGCAATTTTCTTCTGAGCCAATTACTGTTGTGAAAATCCTAAATGAAAAAATTTTTTTTAAATATTTTCTACATGTGAAAAACAGAAATGAATTAGCTGTCCGAGTAGAACAACTAGAAATAAAATTTATATGCCCACTTTCGTCTAGAAAATGACAAGAATATATTGCTAAAATAGGAATATGGACTGTTAGATTCCAATCCCTGTTTCGGAATATGGATTTGAAAATTCATGTTGGACGTTTTTTAATTAAGTTAACCTTCTTGAAAATAAATATTAATACGCTTTTTGTATTAGTATCCTATATTAAAATTGATTTCATTCCTATAAAAATTAATATTCTTGATTCTTTTATATTTACAATTACGTAATTCAACCGATATATTGCTATTGTATCTTCATAAAAATATGGTTTATTTAACGATATCAATTTTTTAAGTTTTCTCGATTTATTTAATACCCATAACCATTTTTTTATTCTGTTTCGATTTTCTCATTCCATGTTTTAGATATTTTAAGTTATTCGCTTTATAAATAATGCAATTAATTCTCTTTTATATTTAATTTGTGATTAATATATTTTTTACCATTTACTTCCCTATTAAAAAATTAAAGTATATTTCGTTCTTTTATTAAGTGTACATCGGTCTTAGTAATATATTTTGCAAAAAATTTGAAATTATACGTAGAATACAAATATTTCAAGTTCTTCTCATCGATAAAACCTTTAAATCAGATTCTTATCTATTTTAAATAAATTATTGATTTATGCTTTAAAGTATTACTCCAAGTACATGTGATTTTTTTAATGATAATCTTGTTAACCCCTACTCTTATCAAGCTAAATAATTCTAGTATTTCTATTAAATCAAATAAAAGGATGCGCAATTGATTTTGCTTGTAGAATACAGTTGGGATATTTTTCTTTTAAAATGAGTTCATTTATTAGCTATTTTTGCACCTTGAAAATATACGAAGATGAAAAGTTGAATTTTAGGTAGCAATAAAATATTAAATTTTACTGAAAAATTATTAACAGAAGGTTGAATGAAACAAATTCACATCATTATCTTGTTGTAAGATACATTTATCAGAAAGAAAAGTCTCGAGTTCGATTTCAGCCAGTTTCGAACAACGGGAAATTCTGTATTCTTTTCCATCATAGTGGGTACTTGGAAATTATCGGATTTCCTTCCTTATGACACGTTTCTTTTCTCTTCAAATCTCTCCCAGGTTGACAAAAATATCTTTCAAATGCAGTAAGTCGTTTGTCTGTCCATTAAACAGTGTCATATTGAAATAAATTAGCGTATTTATTCAGTTTATAATTGAATTAATTTCTTATCATTCATATGCAAGTATATCTAATTTTAGATTAATGAAACAAAAAGGCACTTTATTTTATTTTTGTATTTTTAAAATCAGGTCTATTGCTTGCTGAAATTCTCTATATTAACTTTTGTTGGCATTTATGCAAGGAAAACTTTGATGATAAATGTGTGTCAACCTAAATATAAATAACACCCCCAATAAGTTTTTTCGTGCACTGAAATTTTTTAGCAAATAGAAAGCTGTAAAAAGTGCTTAATGCCACGGTGTTAAACTTCTCTTATATATGATTTTAAAGCAGCAGATGGTTAGCAATCTGCATTTCAGTGCAGTTGCTCCAGGGTTCAAACACCACTTTGGGCATGGTTGCTTACACTGGTTCGGAATCTACACTGCTCGACATTGAAAATACAATACCAAGAAGGAGCAGCGGAAAGTGACGAAACTCGGCAAAATCAGAGAGCCAGAAACGAACAATAAGCGATTTGTATTTCGAAATTATATGCATAATACAGAGCGAGAACAGGTTCGAGTCTTGGGCCAGTAAGTTGTAAGATGGTAAAACATGAAGCAATACATCTAGGCACAGAGTCAATGATAGTACGGATGAAGTCCTGAGAAATGGCATCTTAATGTATCCCAAACGTGTTCAATACGTGAGAAATCTAGCGACCACGTGACCAGGCAAGCAGTTTTACACCTTGCAGATCATGTTATCTGATTCAAGCAATATGCGGTCAGGCGTTATCCTGCTGATAAAAAGCATTGGGCACCCCCTGAATTTAGGCGAGTATCACTGGCCACACAGCACCTCATGCACGTAACGTTGAACTATCGTAATACCGTGACTACGTACTAGAAGTGACGTGAAATTGTAAGCCTCAAACCATGATGCCGCGTTGTTGTGCGGTGGTGTGTTTCATAATTGCTGCATAATTCTGTCCACGTCAATGACACACTCATGCGCTGCGACTATCACTGAAGAAACAGAAGCGTGACTCATCAGCGCTCTGATCCGGCACTATTGCAGACGTTGGCGTCTATGCTGTGGGGTCAATGCAAGTCTGCTTAACGGACGCTATGAGCGTAGGCTACTAACAGTCAATCGATGACAAAAGGTTCTGATGGATATGGGAGCATCCTTGCATATGATGCAAAATTTTGATAAACATGCTTTGCAAAACTACCTCCCGTCGGACACGTTGTGCACTGTGAACGCATTTGGGTGTCTGACAACTGTGATTTGCAATGAGGATTAACCACTCCCTTCTCAGTCCAATCACCATACCCTTCGTAAACTCGTTTGTCTGCTAGAACTGATTCCGTCGATGATGGCCTGATATTCTCAGTAATTATACTTTGCGACAAGAACAAACATTAGCGATTATTTTCCAAGCAGCAATTAGCCCACTCTGTCGGTTCCTCGTCTTATATTTTATCGCACGTGTTCTGGATATCTGCGCATTTCACATCGTTTGCGTCATTTGTTAAGGTGCATTTACTCAGAAAATGCAACCCCAAGAAGAAGTGACCGGAAAATTATGCAAATTTCAATGTCTGTGGCAGTTTATCTTATATAAAATATTGCGGTTCCAATATAATTAGCCTTGCTCAAAATGTAACCATAGAAAAGCAAACAAATCACACCTATTTACAAGTCAGTAAACTCAATCTGCAGCTCCTAAGACTGTATCAATATCTGCTCTAATTGAATAAAAAGGCACCCAAATTGAATATATGCTAGATTATTTTTTAATCTTGAAATATCCGAGTGGTTGAGTCTACAAACCAAAATATCTCAATTATCCATTTATTAGAAAAACAGAATGTATTTTTAATATAAGTTATTTTAAAGATATTCTATTTTCCTAATAAATGGAAATCTCAATAAAATTTCACAATCTGCTTGTTTTGTAAGTAGACAAAAATTTTGCTTCTGTTCTCGTGTGACAGCTATGCTGGCAATTAGGGCGCGCTGCTCCATTTTTCCAAATAAACCGTATTTGGTGTGGAGTACGACTTCTTCAGTACACACACATGCCATAAGTACCCGTTTATAGGGTAGACAACCATCCACACCTCATTCATACACAGAAAGGACAAAGACAGGATAGATAGTAAAAATATATCCATGTCTGAACCGGGATTCGAACCCAGGACTTCCCTATCCGTAGTCAGGCATGCTGATCACTAGACAAGTTGGCCGGCAAGTTTTGCTTCTAATGACATCTTTGATTTCCAGATTTCATGAGCAAACAATATTTTTCTTTGTATAGTATCTCTCAATTCACATCATTTCTCAAATATATCAGCTTCTTTGCTTATCTCCCATCCTCATACCTTATGTTTGCAACAAAATCATCAGATATCTGCTTCGTTTCTATAAATAAGAGGTTCTCCATTCTTCAATGATTTGGCCTTTTTATCACTTTGCCTAGGTTCAACCACCTCACATTATTGTATTTAATTACGTCTACATAATTTGCCTCTCTACAGTCACAGAATTTTCGATTGTGGATAGAAATGTCATTGCTCTTATTTTATTCACCACACTAGAAGTAGTAAATTCGGCATTCTTTAAACTCACTGCACCCTCACAAAAACTTTTTCTTGCATGTTAGGTCAGGAAAGACATCTTCTCGTATTTTGTGTTATATTTATAACTTCTTTTTAATTGTTTAAACCATAACACACTTTTTTCCTCATAATAGTTTTGGCTCCATCAATTTTAATGCTTGCCATTTTGTTCCAGAACAGAAGATATCTTTTCCCTTAAATTTACAGCGCTTACAATCACACCATAATTGAATCTTTCTTTGAGAGAGAGAGAGAGATTATAGGCTAAGTAATTAATCTAATAGTGAAATTTCCGTTAATTGAAAAAGATGCTTGTTTTATCAGTATCTTTATTTGTTCTTTCATCCAGTTCCAAAGGAAATCAAAGCTCTTGCTAGCACAGTCCGCTTGTTCTGCAAGCTCGTCACTGGTGAAGTTAATGCGGTACACTGTGGTCTGCTTTGACAGTGAAATATTTTTTCATTTCCTTCTTCTATCAGGTTATATAATACGGTTTCACTCGCGCTACTATATACTTCTTAATAAACTCGCCATCCAAAATGAATTATTTAGTTAAATTGTAGGCTATCATGAAACTTGGATTACATTCTTTAAATATTTATATTTAAAGAATGTAATCCAAGTTTATATTATACATTTTATAGCTTCAATATTAAAATATTTATATTGATACAATAAACACATTCTTTGCCCTCTACATTAAGAGGAATATATTTATCTCTTCTCCCTAAAACACCACATTCCTCCCACATTTTGTTTTTTCGAAGATATATGCATATCTGCCAACTTTTAGAAAAGTATTTCAGTAAAACTTTTCAGTTTTAATACGAGTGACTAAAGAAAAAATTTATACCTCTACCATTTCTTTTCCCCATCAATAGTTTTTCAAGCTGGAGGCTTCCTCCTCCCCACCCCCTCCCGATAGAAAAAGGGTTTGACGTGCATTTTCGGAGCCTCTGCCACCACAGAGTCAGGGAAGTTATTTCTCTCTTCCCACAGATGGGTTGAAAGGGGTGCCAATTTCCGCTTCTCATCATAGCTAACGAGAAGAGATTGCTATTATGCGCTGATATAAAAAAATTTTTTTCGTTTTAAACTTTGCCAGAAGAACCGAAACGTGTAAAATAATATCATGCTATCAATAAAAGCGTGAAACCTGTGGATCTTGCGTAATATTTACGCACAATGCGTAAAAGTTGGCAGGCCTGTATATGGTGTCTTTAAAATTGAGAAAATGAATTTATTTACTGTGTTGTACACAAATTTAAAATTGTAATTGATCAGATTAACCAAAGAAGCTCAAATTTTATGTACTTCGTGGATCGTCTTTTGAGCTTACAAGAAATGTTGATTTATTTATCGTTCTATACATCGTGTCAGCTTGTTAGATGGTAGTCACTTTTTTATTTTTACAAACTATAAGAATTTTATTCCCTTATGCATGTTGACGTGGCCTTCCTGGTGTAAAATAGAAATGAATATTTGATCTCGAACAAAAAGAAAATATAGATACAAAGTGAACTTTTCTAATCGTGTAAACAAGATGTTAAAAAATGCATTTTGCGTATGCCACATAGGACATGTGGGCCTCTAATTACTGAACTCTGCTTTATGATATTAACTAATAAATGCTGTTTAAACTTTAAAAAGCAGCACATGTGCATTTGAATGGTGGAATAAATAACCGCAATGAGATATCAGGATTTTGCGACACAATCTTTTCAGAAAAAATTAGTTTCTGTATATCTTCCACAACGGTCAGATTTAAGTTCAGGGACCCTGAAAAGAACTTTCTAAGTTGCTATACTTTATATTGTTATACTGACTCTTTTACTGGAATAATAGTAGCGGTGATTCTAATTTTTACTTCCAAAGCCCTTAATACGTCTTACAAATGCATTAATTTTGCAATGTTGTTTTCAAGTTTTTCTTACTTTTTTTTTTCCCCCCTTAACTTCGGATTTTGACTGCAGTGAGTGTTTCACTGGAAGTAATGCACCTATTTGTTTCATAAAATATCCAAATAAATCACCAAATTTTAATTCTCAGATCAAGCCATTCTTTTGATTAATCATCCATGTATACGCCTGAACACTGGTAGGAAACTACTAGCATGGAAAATATAAGGTGAAAAAAATTTTTTAAATATAAATTTACTTTAGCTTTTGACAAGTGGAGATGCTATATATATAATATAGTTCTCGACAAACATGTAAAGTTAACGTGTAAATGCTTTTGTGATAATTATTACTAGACACACATCAACTATCTTTACAAGCTTTATCGTTTATATCATTTAATGAGAATACCGTGTTCCACTTAATATTTAATTAGGTATTTAGTTTCAATAAGAAAAATGTATTTCAACAAGAATTTATTATTTTGAAATGTTTTAATTCTAATATAATAAAATTATTTCTGTTAGAAACAAATTAAGAATTTTTTATTTCCTACAAGGACTCATCTTTGTAGAAGCTAAGAAATTTAGATTTCTTTAAATGTTTACAACTTAATAATATAAATGTGTGCTATTTAAAAATAATGATTGTAATAATTTTTTTATATTTGAATTTTAAATAATTTTGTATTTAATTTTCTCTTAATCATTTCAGATTACTTCTATGCAACGTTCATTTCAATTTGGATGGTCAAATTTTGGAGAAAAGTATACTCACACATATCACACAGATATATATATATATATATATATATATATATATATATATATATATATATATATATATATGGGGATTTATAAAATTTAAAATATGCATTCTTTCAGTTTTTTAAACATCATAAGAGCTGATTATATTGTGTCAGAAAATGATAAATCTCAACGTTAAAAAGAAATTGTACTTTTACAATTTTTTAGTTAGTAAACTTTTCTTTGGTGTGGTGTCTTTATTTCTCTCACATAACATAAGAGCATTATTTCTATTTTCCATTAAATATGATTGCTTGGTACTATTCTTTGATAGCAAACATTTCAAGAGAAAAGTATTTATTTTAGTTAATTGGAAAATATTGATTGTTAGCAGAATTTTAGATGTAAAAAATGAAGGTGCATGCAGACATAAATTAATCTTCAACAAAATATTTCGTTACATGAATAAAATTAGTTCATCGCTAATAACAATAATTTTTCAGCTTGAACGAGCAACAGTATCATATTGAAAGTGTATTACAATAGTAATTACAATCCCACGTATTCTGATATCATTATTTCATAATCAAAAAAAATCTTTACGTTGATTTAAAAAAATATTCAATTTGCTTATTTATTGCTTATATAGTTCTTCAGTTAAAAAAGTAATCATATTTTTCTGGGGTAATCTCTTCAGTTGTGTTAAGTGACACGAAGGGAAAAAAAGTTCTTTTTGAAAAAACTCAGTTATTGACCTCGTGTTTTTGTACTTGTTCAGTGACATGAAATGGGTGTCTAAAAACCTTAAACCAGTGATTTTTTTTTAAATTTTTGTCGCGGCATATTTTTAACGATTTCAAAATTTGGCTTCGCAAAGAAAAATATAAGGCTTCATAATATGTATATAAGTAAACAATTTTTAAACTATGTAAAATTGTTCATGATAATAATTTTGAATGTAATGCAAAAAAATAGTATTCTGCTGCTTTTGTTTTACATATATTATTTATAAAGGAATTAATAACAAGATAATAATGAGATTGCATTAAAGAGAATTTTGAGCTTCGTGTTTTTTGATAATTTCATTTATATTCTGTATTTTTCCGGCCAGAATTAGCAGCTTCTTTGCCGCCGAGGCGTTGCCCCGGGTGCACCACAGAGGATAGGCCACCGTCGCACCCTCACACATACCATAGGGGGACCCGTTTATAGGGTAGGCATAATTCATACTTCATTCATACACAAGAAAAGGACAAAGACACGATAGAGAGAAAGAATACATCCATGCCTGAGCCGGGATTCGAACTTAGGACTTTCCTATCCGTAGTCAGGCACGCTGACCACTAGACAAGTTAGCCGGCTATATTCTGTTGTAAAAATGACTGTTACTCTCGTACAGTTTTCTACATTTAACAGTAATCTTTTTATGTTGATTAATGCTGAAAATCATAATTCACACGAATAAGATCCCGAAAATTGTAATACTATTCTTAAGGTTGGGCAAATATTTCACTGTAATGAAATTTCACAGTTATTAAAGATAAAAACTAGCTCTTAACTGAAAAATATGGTATTTAACTGTAAAATTAAGTCATCCTTTGCAGTGTATTCTAGCTTAACTAATGCCAATTTTACTTTTTAAAATTATACATTTCTAAAATTTGGCTGCGCACAACAGTGCCGCTAGGTTTCCGGCTAACTACATTTCATGCACAAAAAATAACAAAAAGAATATTGAAGACCAAACAAACTTATAACTCGCTTTGAAAAACAGTTTCAATAGAGTTGAGCGTGAAAGGAAATCGAATGGCAGTATACTAATAACTTACAAACAAAAATGATAAATGAGTAACAAATCACGTACAGTCAACCATAAACACTGCAGCATTTATAATTGGTTGTTTACATTTAGTAATTGAGATAAAATACTCTCCTCTTAAAGTTGGGAACAGCTGACGAGGTCGATATTTGAGCTACTGTCCTCTCTCCACGACATTTCTATGAATCGAAGTTGGGTACAAATCGTCTCAGTCAAGCGAAGGATGCCTGTTCTCACTGGGCAACCTTGGCATTAATTGACACTAGTCTTAGCAAACGAAAGGATACAACTATTTGCAATATTGCAAGAAAAATTAATATGCAAAATTTCTATATCTTGTAATTTTCTTATTCTTTTATTTTAAGTGTTGCGTGTTAAACTAAAAAAGTTTACGATTCTTCGTCGGACGAATATCAGATAATTGTTTACGGTATTACAATTATTTCTATTTAAACTGCAAATTATCGCTGCCTACCTACAATAGCGATCTTTGGTTTAACAAGTCGTGCTTTCAAACTGCATAGAACGTAGATGCTTATAGTGTTTTGATAACACATTAAGTTTCAGTCTCTAGCAATACTGAGCAGAAAATCTGATAAACCAGTGGTTAAGAAATCAGGTAGTGTAATATCGCTTAATGAATAGATTTATGTATGTGCGTACCTTAAAGCTTATTGTATTATAGCATTTCGAATAGAGTAGAAAGTAACTATTTTGAAACTCGTATACAGTGGATGATTAGTTAAAGAGCAATTCGGAGAACGAAACAAATAACGAACATTTCTCGGAGCACCAAGTGTAGGGTTTAAAATCCCAATAGACCAAAAATCATTTTTCATCTTTTTTTCAATTGACTTATTTTTCTTATATATAATCCACAGCAGATAGTTTTCGATTAATTAAAAAAAAATACATAGAGTGGTTAAAAATATAATCTATTGTACAGAAAAAAAATTATATTTAGATCCAGCTCAACGCGATAAACTGATCATGATCTAATAATTTAAAGCTCGTACATTTTATTTCTTAATAACTTTCAAAAAGAAATGCATTATTTTCGAACTCTGTACATTGGATAATTTTTTTCATTGTGTACCGAGCTAGCTTTGTCGCCATACTTTTTTTTTTTTTGCCTTCTGTAACGTCTTGTTAAAAGTTTGTTGTGAAATTGGAACGTTTTCGCTTCTAATTTACGAAATAGGATATTAATGTTTCTAGATCAAAACATCCCTTTGTGGTTCAGTGTTCCAGGTGGCGGAACACAAATCTTCCAATTGTTTCCAAATCATTACATGTAAGGATAAATGGATCAAATTTGGATTAAACTGCTTTTCAACTTTCCGTTTCGATAATAGATGGCAGCACTACATAAGACGATGGAAGGTTATCAATTATAGTAGATTATTTAAATTCCTTAATTTTGAGAAGAAGTAAATTCAAATTTTTTTTTCTCCTACAAATATAATTATTTGAAAAATAATTTCTGTGTTATTTTGTTAGCTGTATGAACTTGATTCTATATTAATTACATATTTTTTATATATAAAGTATACCCAGAATTCTTTGATAAACAAGGTGTTCCATCACCAGGAACACTACACCGCAACAGCTTTATGTGATTCAAAGATCTATTAGCCTTGCACTCAATGACCAGGAAAACTGCTGTGTTTACTGTTTTTTTCCTCTTTTGGGAGTATGTTTAAAAATTGCTGTCTGTTAGTGAATCAGAACATATGGATAGTGATTCAGACAAATATGTTCTTAAACTCCTTGATCTCGATTTGACCAATTATTTTAAATTGTTAATCGCTGTATTGAATTAATCGCACGCTATAGTTGATATAACAGCGCCCTACAAATTTAAGCGAATTCCGTATCATAATTTAAAAATCCAAGCTCTAATTGTGAACCCACGAACTATCGAACCAAAAGTCACTCGTCTGCCCTAAGGGGAAATATCTTATCTGAAAAATAACTTTCAAAATGCTTAGTGATCAAGTTGGAGTAAGCCTACAGGAGTTCTAAATGTGGGAAAATATAAAATTTGGTTTTTCCGCAATATACATACATATGTTTATGAACTAATTTCTAGCATTTTATATTGGTCCATTTTCAATCAAAAAAATAATAAAAGTATGATATACACACCCAAGTGATTTCTTACTAAGTCTAGCGTCCTTTGTTTTGATTATAGTATTGCCAATTTGAGTTTTGTTAATTTTCTGTTTTTTTTTTTCCTTCTTCTTCACTATTTGATTTTTATCGTGTTTTGTCATACAAGTTGTTCACTTCAGAGTTAACAGCAGTTGAAGTTTTCATTTTACTTTCAATTAGAAATATTTGTTCTACGTTTCAAATAAATGTCTTCCCACAACTAATTTGAGCCAATTATATTCATATTTAACACAGTATATACAATGGATGCGTCGAAAAGAAAATATCGAGCATATTTGACATGTGAGCTTGGCGTTATTTTAATTAAGTTCATTATTGTTATTTACTTATCTGTTTCACCGTTTGTTTCGAAGAATAAAGAAGTTTGTTAAGACAAACGTAACAAAAATATTTTTATACATTTTCCATTAATAATTTTTTAGATTTCTATATTATGCGATTAAAAATTTTCTAAAATGTGTATTTTTGGAACATAACGAACATTCTCGCGTTAAAAAGATGCCCTGAACTGGGCGACGAATAAGAGTCGCCAATGGTCGATATCTTATTAGTTCCGAAATATTTTATATTCTTTTAAGATATAGAGTAAAAGCATTCTAAATGTGTTTGCGATTATGAAAAATCTCGGAGGTAATTTCTCAATGAATAAAGGACATGCGTTTACGCATCAAATCAAAACTTGGACTCGTTAGTTACTACTTACTAAATTCCAGATCCCCACATATTTGAAAATTTGTTACAAAAAGGATACCGGTTTTTTTTATTCTACTCAATTGAAGATCCATTGTATTTATTAATAGCAGTTGTATGTGGTAAGTAAGCTTAATGTGAATTTTGTCTGAAATAAATTTAAAAAATACTTATAAATCTATACATTCTCTTATAAAAAAAAATCCCTTAAAACTTGTCTATCCTTAACGGGTAGTATTAATGTAATACTCTTATGGCTTCTGATCCTAATTTTTCTATGCCTAAATATGTCTTTTGGAAAATAACGATGTTCATTATTTTTCTAATGATTTTTGAAAAAATTCTTTTGACTACTGCAACGAACGTGCTTACGCTTTTTCCAAATAAACCGATAGCTGGAATTGAATTTATCTTTTATGAAGAGTCTCGACATCATTGATTCAATTTTTAGGAATTATAAGAGATATATTGCTTGATTATTTGTTTATTTAATTATATATATATATTTTTTTTTTTTGCGAAGTGAATTTACATTCCATGTTACTTAACGTTACCTTTAGATTAATTTAAGGTTAAGAACTTGATTCTTTTCTTCGATACTGTACTGTTAGAGAATAGCGTATTTTCCATCACTTAGACTTCTATTTGATGTGTCTTTATTTCTCTCTCGTGTAAGCATATGATTAACAGGGAAAACACTTTTTAAAATATATGTATGCATTATTTAATTTTTGCCACCTTAAAAGGACATTCTTGGCGAGAAAAATATAGAGGAAAGGATGTAGATTACAGGCGATAAATAAGCTGAGGGAGCATATAAAAATAACAAGATCCTGCAGCTATAATTAGGTAACGTAGAACACTTTATATAATCTTATCACAGAATTTTATCTGTAAATATTATCATTTAGCATATAATCATGGTTATATGATAATATTCATGGTCTCATAAATTTCCCTTTACTTTGCTTTGAAATAAATTCCAACTATTTGGTAGATTGTATGCGTCGTTTATTAATGAAAAATAAATCTGGTTAAGAAATACCAAAGCGCTGTATTAGCAGAAGTAACCACATTCGCTTGCAATATTTTTCCATCATTCCTATCTCGAAAACGGAACGAGATAGAGAGAAAAAGTGATTTACAAAGTCGTAGAGCATCCTCGATTTAGTACGAAAAGATACCTTGTTGGCATTACTGTGAAGAATACAACGGTTAAAACACGCATTTGTTGTTTAATGCTGTGACGTGACAAAATGATCTAAGAAAGAAAAAAAACAAATAGTTATATATATATATATATAGCAATATACTTTATTTAAGATGTTCAAACTTCTCACCGTCACCTGTAATGCACATTTGGGTCCTCGCTTGAAGATCACGTTGGAAACGCGACCGTAATGCGTCGTTTAAGGATCTGCCAATTTTGTGGATGGGTTGCATATACCTGTTGTTTCAAGTATCCCCATAGGCAAAAGTCCAGTGGAGTCAGATCATGAGAAATTGGAGGACACTCTTCCAAACCACCGTACCCTAGTATTTGGTTGCGATACGTCATCCATTACAGAGTTCTAAACTAATATTTGCAGCTGGGGCTAAAGTTGAAAAAGGTGCACAGAGCGTTGAAATTCAACCAGTCCAATTGCTTACAGAAGTATGTAGACCTAAACACTCACATGAAAACCAGGACAACCAATTATTTTGGAAAAGGACTTTTACAAAATCATGAACAACTCCATGTTCGGAAAGACGATGGAGAATATCAGGAAACGCCTCGATATCAGACTTCTGTGTGATTCCAAGAAAGCGAAAAAAATTATAGCTAAACCAAAATTTAAGGGTAGAACTATATTTGATAAACATTTGGTCGCTATACATTCGAACGAAACTAAAGTACTCTTTGATAAACCCATCTATGTTGGGATGAGTATATTGGATCTATCCAAGCATTTAATGTACGACTTTTACTGTAATGTGATGAAGCCAAAGTATAGGGAGGGTGTTAAACTGTTCTATATGGACACGGACAGTTTCATATACGATGTAAAAACGAAGGACTTTTATGAAGATATGAAAGGAATGATTAACTACTTTGATACGTCGGATTACTCAGAAAATAATCAATATGAAATGCCAAGGTTCTGGCAAATAAAAAGGTTCTGGGTAAAATGAAGGTTGAGCATGCTGGAAAAATTATGGAAGAATTCGTCGGATAAAGATAAAAAATGTATGCCTGTAAGACTGAAACAAACTTTGTGAAAAAGTCGAATGGAGTACAGAAGTGCGTCGTGAAAAATAGGATAACCTTCGAGGACTACAAGAATTGCCTATTCAAGCGCTACGTACAGCACAGAACTATGAATCTAATCAGAAGCACAAAACATCAGATTCATTCCATACGTGTAAATAAGGTCGCCCTCTTTGGGAAAGATGACAAGCGTCATATATTGGTATTAACACTTTAGCTCTCGGTTGCTACGCTACAAAAATTAAGTTCTGACAATAAAAAAAATAATATAATAAATGGCAAATGAAGTAGATTGGAGAGAATTTTCTAAAAAAACTCTTTCCGAAGATGTTTTGAAGGAACTGGCAGAACTCGTTAACTGGCGATACGTCTTCGAGTTCTCACCTCTGAGCGAATCATTCATAAAAATAAATATGCTACTGAAGAAGATTCGTCAATTATTTCTAAATACCAAAAATTGTTGGAACATTTAATGGAAATACATGAAAACGATTTAGATTGGAAAAGAGCTTATCCAGGAATCAAAGAATGACAGAGAAGTTTATGGAAGAACTCACCAATTTCATTGATTGGAGAACACAATATCCCGTTTCCTTCATTCAAAAATATCATCAGAAACTAGATATGGAATTAGTATTTGCTTTTCAAACACTTGGTGAAAATATGATGAGGGAGCATAAGGATCAGCTGAACTGGTGATATATTTCACGATATCAATCTTTCGATGAAGACTTGACTATGGAGTTCCAGAATAAAGTAGACTGGTGTTACATCTTTAAATATCGACTGCATATTCTGTCTGATCAATTCTTCTCTCTTCATTGCAGAAAAATAGTTTGTATATTACTAGCCGAAATATGTAATCAAGAAGCATTTATAAACCCTTTCAATGAACCATAAAAGGGAAAAATAGAAATATAGTTTTTAATAGTTTTCGAACTATTAAAAGATAAAGACTTGGAATTCTTCTATTTTGAATTCTAAAGGAACAGTTGTTTCCTTCAGCTCTCGTCAAGACTCTCGATTATTTTTTGAAACTTTTCTTCTAAATTTCTTAAGCGTTCGATAAATTCAACTCTTTTACTTCGAGTTATTGATGAAAGTATCATTGATTGAAGCTTCTGAAGTTCTGCTCGAAAGCTATAAATTACTGAGATGCGAGTGCATACCTTAACCAAATGGATTTCCTTTTTATTAATTTCTTTTGTTTATTAATATATTGATTATCTTTTAATTTGTCTCTAGTATATATATTTATATCCCCTTTGGAGAAAAAGAGGGCCTTGAAACCATTGATCTTGAGAGGGGGGCGGCATCTGAGAAAAAGGGAGTACCTTTCCGACTCAGCGACTTTTCGCGGATAATAAAATAAACTTTTTAAAAGTGAGTAATAGCGAGTTTTAAACCATTGTTTTATAAAATTGGTATGAGCCATTACTTTTATAAATTGGGTGGAGTTTTAATGGGGTCTATTGTTTTCAAAAGAGGGTGGGAAAATTATGGCGTTTTTTATACCATTGATTTCTAAAAGGGGATTCGATTTTAGTGGCTAAAATAGGGCCATTACTCTCTAAAAGTAGGTGGGAGTTTTTGGGACCAATGGTTTAAGAAGTGGGTGGAAATTTTATGGGGGTGGGCTTATGGTGTAAACGTCACTGCGCAAGCTCTGTCAAATGCACACTATTCTTGTGAGCAGGCACACCGTCATGTTGAAAGAGTAATTTCTTAAGATTAAACAACGGCAGGTTCTCCATTCCAATTGTAAATAACGTGCACCTGTTAACGTGCCATTGTAAAATATTGGGCTTATCAGCTTGTTATTGTAAATTGAGTACCAAACGTTAATAGCATACCGCATTTGATGTCAAACGTCTACGAAACATTTAGGATTTTCCAGCGCCTAGTAATGGGTGCTTTGCCTTTTGTACATGCCATTCTGTAAACAGCATGCCTCATCCGTCCACATTGTATCTGCCAAGAATGTTGCCTGGACCTGTATCTGATTCATGACGCACCTTGCATAGTGTCGCTCGGCCTCCCCGAACACTAAAACCTGTTCAGGCGTTGGTTGGTATGGATGAGCCCCTGATTCGCTTAAGATTTTTCAAACCTGACTTTTGGAGAGACCACAGTGTTGCCTGATATGTCTAAGCTGCATTTCGGAAATGCGAGGGCATATGCTAATACCGTTGTATTATTCACATTAATGCCTACTAGGTATCTCTTCGTACTAAATAGATGATGCTCTACAACTTTGTGTGTGTGTATGTATCTATATACTCTACAACTTTGTGTGTGTGTGTGTGTATGTATATATATACTCTATGCTCTACAACTTTGTGTGTGTATAGGTAAAAAAAAGTGATTTATATGTATATATATATATATACATATAAATCACTTTTTTTTACCTATATCGTACCTTTTTCGAGATACGAATGCTAACTCCGCAGTTTTCCATCAGGTGGTTTCATTCAGTAGCACATGGCTACTTTACTATACCTAAACGCCACTTTTATGAACATATATATATATAAGCAAGTAGTAGTAAAAGTGGAAAAAAATATTACACTCAATTATAATAAATGATTATCCTAAATTGAAAATTGGTTTCTGTAAAGTATTCGAAATTCTATAAAAATTTTCTTAATTAAAGATTTAGTGATATTTAGTCATTTTAAGGAAGGTTTATCACGACATATTTAGCGTAGGCCCGCATTGGCCTGGTTGGTTAGGTTCTCATTTGTAGATGTAAATAATTAAGCATTGGTAATTATTTTCTTCAGAAAATTGTGATCCATTGCTTTGAAAAAGGTCCAATGCTAATTATCTTTTCTTTTTCTGCATAAAATTATAAAATAATGCTTTATTATATAAGTAAATATAATTAGTTAGTGGAAACACAGTTAATTGTAAAATAAATAAAAGTTAAATGTACTTTATAAACTTATAAGCTAATTTTTCTTAATAATTGTAAGAACATGTGTGGTTTTCTTTTTTTATAAAACTTATAAGATCATTTTTAGAAATACTGTGCATTACGGTTAAATTTTTCATATTTCACTCATCAAATCACATTTGTTTATTTCGATCATTTTTTCTTCTTATTTTTGAGATTTTTTTTTTAACATTTCGAATGTTTTGCATTTTGTTTTATTTCGCGTATTTAACTTTAAATAATTAAAAACACACACAAATAACATTTTTTGGCACAAAAAACTGATTAGCTGCTGATTTAAGGAAAACCATAGTTTCAACAAATTCAGACTAATACTAGATTATGTATAACCAACATTGGCACTAAAAAAATCTACCTGGTTATGCTCAAATTCTGTAACGTATCTGTTAATTATTCTCACTACACCACTGCGTTAAAGGCTTTTTTGTATTGTATGACTATTGAAATTAGAAAAATTCTATTCCTA
Organism: Latrodectus elegans; assembly: GCA_030067965.1. NCBI lineage: Eukaryota > Metazoa > Arthropoda > Arachnida > Araneae > Theridiidae > Latrodectus > Latrodectus elegans. The sequence continues at coordinate 11,892,796 of CM057816.1, forward strand.
ATTCGAACATTCCTTAAAATGTCCGATAAAAAAAGCACTTATTTAAATCTTGAAAATCAAAGTATATATTTTATCAGTATTGCATTTATTAATAGTCAACAAAGTTTAACCCTTGTCTTGTCAATTTTTAATAATTATTTTAACAAATAAATTTCTCAAAATCACTATTAGAAATTGTGTAAAAAGAGCTTTGGAAAATGCTATTTTGAAATGTTAACACGTTTTTACAGCATTCCTCGGACATCAAGATATAAAAACCCCATTTATTATAAAACTGGAAACCTTTATATTACATTTTATTCCGAAAGATGAATAAAATGTAATATAATTTTGCGTCACTAACTTAGACACAGTAGGTTCCAAATTCGAATCCTGGTTCGAGCATGGCAATTTCCTTTCTCTGTGCGTGTCTCGTTCTATTTTTACTGTTGTGGTAAAGATTGCATACCCACTGTAAAAATTGTCATTTTTCTCGCTCCTTGTAACGCTGAATATAATTAAATTTTCTAAGAGGCAATCGAGCATTGGAAAAAATATTAAATTTCCTTCCGTCAAAATAGTTGACTACATTAAAATTAGTTTGAGAAATTAACTTTCAGCTGGTATGCAAAAATAGCTTAGAAGAAAAGAAAGTACAGGGAGTCACAAAATGATTCCGAGCTCTATCCAAGGTTATAATCTCACTGCGAAACCATAATTGTGGACCAAGCTCTGTGGCACGGCAGCCCATGTGGGCCACAAAAGGCCTACAGTGCCCATGTCTGTTCTCGTGACCAAAAGGCCCTGTTGGTGCGAAGCATATGTCCCGATTAGGTGGTCAGCCTGAAGGAAAACTCCCAGTGTTTAGTTCTCAAGTATGCTTTTGGTACTCAGTTTTTCGACACACTGAAGGGATGAAAGGCTCCAAACTTGTATGTGTATACAAACTTGTAAACCATCGACAGTAAGAAGCTGCTATCAAATCCAAACAGTTGCATCTTAGATGGTACTGGTTCCATTAAGGCAGTGGCTCTCAACCTTTTTGGGATCACGGAACACTTTTAAGTGGTCTCGATTTTGGCGGAACACCATTATCATAAAATTTGTAAATCTAATGTAAATCACACAAAATAATTGGAAGATTAATATTTAATTGAAATAAAGATATATATTACATGGTAACTTATTTTAATGAGAAATTTGCGCTTGACGACCTTTACAAATTTCCTCAAGGTTGGGTCTTATGTAAGAGAGCGCTACTCTCATTTCTTCTTCTAAATTGATAAGTCTTTCTCTTTTTTTGCTTTTAATATTTGTTAGAGTTGAAAATCCAAGTTCGCACAGATAGGACGTCGAAAAGAGCAACAAGATATTCAACGCTCGTTTTGCAATAAATGGATGTTCATTCTCGATGGAAATCCAAAACCTTTCCACTCCTTCTTCTTTGAATTTTAGTTGTAACGTTCGATCCGTTGATATATTAATAAACTCATCTGCTTCCTGAATAGAAAAATCTTGGTTCATTATATCAAATTCACCAAATGGATTTCAGCCCAATCAAAGTCTTCAATATTAAGAGATGGAAAGTAATGAGTTATTTTGTCCTGTAATATTGACAAATGCTCTGTCACATTTGAAATCATTTTCGTTAATGTTAACAATATTTTCCGTTGCTAATAACGGAAACATATCAAATTTATGCGATTTTGAGCAATACGATTTTTCCAAAGCAAAAGCTTTTTCTGGAAAGCTAGCAATTTGTCTGTGGATGTCAGAATATTTTCATTTTTTCCTTGAAGAGATGTATTGACTGAATTTAAGTAGCTGAAGATATCGGCTAAATATGCTAGCTTAGTACACCATGCATCATTTTCCAAATATTTTACGTATACATCATTACCCTCTTGTCTAAAAAGAACTAGCAATTCCTGTTTCAACTCATGAACTCAAGTTAGCACTTTTCCTCTTGAGAGCCACCTCACTTCAGAGTGCAAAAGCAAACATTCATATTTGGATTCCATGGTGTTACAAAGTTGTTTGAACATACGGGTTTTTAATGGTCTCGATTTAATATAATTCACCATATGTACGACTTGCTCCAAAACAGACTTTAAGTTTGCTGGTAGACTCTTCTGAAATCAAAGATTCCCTGTGCAGAAAGCAGTGAGTAGAGACTATATTTGAATTTATTGCTTTAACTCGACTACAAAATCCTTAATACTGCCACGCATGGCTGAGCTCCATCAGTACAGATTCCTGCGCAATTTTCCCAGGATAATTTCCATTCTTCCAAATAAGATGATACTGAATTAAATATGTCTTCTCCAGTTGCGTGACCAATAAGTTCCTTGCAGAATAAAAACTGATTTATTATTTCAGTGTCGTCAACAAAGCGAATAAATCCGATTAATTGGGCTTTGCCACTTATGTCAGTGGATTCGTCAATTTGCAGCGCAAAATTTTTGTACTTAATTTCGACGTCACCGCGTTCTCTATAAAACCTGACATATCTATAATTCTTCTTTTTATCGTATCGTCCGAAACGGGAATTTTTAGGACGTCTCGTTGCGCTTCATTGCCAAACATAATCTTAACAATTTCTAAACATGCGGGCAAAATTAGCGATTCTGCGATATCATGCGGCTTTTGCTTCAATGCAATTAGTTCTGCCACTTTATAAGAAGCGATTTGCGCTTTATCCGAAATTGTAACGCTCTTTCGAAAGCATGTTGCTTGCACTTCTTGATTTTTCAGCAATCTTTCGAAATAATCTTACCTTTTGAAGTTAGACAAGAATGTTTTGTTGAAAGGTGTCGCTGTAACTTAGCTGGGACCATTGCACTGTTAGCCAATTTTTCACCACATATAATACATCTCGGAATAGGAACATCTTGACTACCGCTCCATGTAAAACCAAACTTCAGATATTCTTCCGAATAATTCCGAACTGATTCGGATATCTTTTTACGTTTATTTTCGGTATTTTTGTTGTCTTGCATATCACCTTCAATTGAAGAAGACCTGCTTGTACTGCCCCAACATTAACCTCACTTTCACTCTTTTCTTTTCAAAAATTTGTCCATATTTCAGATTTAAAAGTCTTGTATAAATGTTAAAATAAGCAACTAAAAAGATAAGAATACTGTTAAAACTACACAACTTGCATTTCATCTTATCAATTTCCAACAATATAAAATATATATATATATAATAATAAAAACACACTCACGAAAACTAGATATTTATATTAAATTATGGCTGAACCTCAGGTCGAAATTGCGCTTTTGTTATTTCGTACGAAGAAAGAGAAACAGCACGAAATCAACACTACGTAGCGCTCCCTGTATTATCGAGTACATTAGAAATTTAGTGGTATTCCCTGGAGTAACTCCAAACGACGTAACTGCGTCGTTTGATAATTACACTGTTAATATTATTGACTGTTCCGCGAAAATTTAGAATAATATTGAATATTTTTGCTAAATTTCAAATAATTAACAAAACTATGTAGTATTTATTTTATAATAATAAAAAAATTTCTTGTTTCTTATTATATTCAAAATTTTCGCGGAACACCTGGGACAGCTTCGCGGAACACCAGTGTTCCGCGGAACGGCGGTTGAGAACCACTGCATTAAGGTAACATGTGTCTATATTCACTGGATGGATTCTGTACGAACTCGAATAGGACCTTTTGTAACCATCACGTAACTGCGATGTTCTTTAGACCCTACTTTTTTTTTTTTATATCTTCTAGTAATATTGAAAGTTAGAAATAAATAGCGCTCATAAATTAACTGAAATCATTTCTAAAAATTCAAAAATGAAACCAGTTTTTGTTTTAAATCCCTCAGATACCCTATGCAGCATTTTCGGCGTATCACCGGGCAACCACTTGATAAACATAATCATGTTTTAATTTGTATAGATTAAGTGTATGTACCAAAACTATTCTCTTAATCATTTGCGGTTCTGTGAAAAATCTTGTTTAAAATATGCTTGCGGTGGCAATATAGTTTGTGCTTTCACTGCAAAGCTAGTTCGTCACCCCCTCTATATAATCACTCTTCAAGAGTACAAAATCCTCTAATTCATGATGACATATATCAGCCTTTTCCCTGACTACTTCAGACTTGTGTCACCTTGATAACTGATTTACTGTGGGAGTCCATCAACCTATATCAGAAGAAACCGAAACATATTTGTAGTTTATTTTGTGAATATTGTTTCTACTCATGCAGAATTTTTTATTATTATTCGTTGTAATTATTTACTACACTCAATATAAAATTACTCTTCAAATATTTTTGCCCTAAAAATTTATTATAATTCCAATTAGTTTTAACGGATAAATATTTTGCAGTGGCCATTCTGTACAAAACCACAACTCTCGACCTGGCGGCATGGAAAAATTAACATTATGCACTTATGTAAATTACTTAAGAATTGCGTGGAAACTAACTGTATCGTAATTAACTGACTACACGCGATTTACGTTCTTGTGGAATCGAAAGTCCTATGATCGGTCGTTGAACAGGTGCCATGGTCTGGAGAAATTTACTTCTCCTTCAGATCAATGCCAAAGCTAAGGGAGTAGATCCTCTGGTGCTGCTATCTATCGGAGGAATTTGAAGAGCAAAAGTCGTACTTTCACCTTCATGCTGCTGATTAAACGAAAGACGTTCCCAGTTGACTAAAATTCGCATATCCAAGGCATAGCGAGCTTGGCTTGTCCAAGTGCCATTAGTAGCAACACAAGAGATAGATACTTCTCAGTCACTTTATAACTTATAAGGATTATTAGCACTATAAGCAGATTGAGTGTGAAAATATTTCATTCATTTAAAATTTTTTTTCGCACTTTATTGCATTAAAAGCACTATTATTATTTTAGAGAGAGAGAGATCGTATATTTTATTGGTAGTATAATTAGTACATGTATATATATAATCTCTCATATCTCTTTTAATTAATTTCATAAAATTCTTAATTATGTTATAAAATATTAAGCCGCGTAACCATTCTTTTCAAGAGTACAAAATCCTCTAATTCATGGCGAGACATATCAGCTTTTTCCCGGATTATTTCAGACTTGTGTCATCTTGATTTACTGTGGGGACGTCCATCAACCTATATCATCAGAAGAAACCAACGCATGTTTGTAGTTTATATATTTTGTGGATGACCTTTCTGCTCAGAAATTTTTATTATTATTTGTTGCAATTATTTACTACACTCGATATGAAATTGGCTCTTCAAATACTTTCAATATTTTTGCCGTAAAAATTCCAAGTAATTTTAAATTACAAGTAATAAAAATCGCTAATTTTTCTTTGAAATATCACAATTATGCTAACAAAAATGCTTTCCAATAGATGCATATAACTACTTGAATGGGATTAATTGAAAATCGCTCGTCTTTTCATGGATTACTATTATCACAGAGAGTGAATTATCTTTCCAGTATTGATCTTCCTTCTCACATTCCTCAATACTTATGTAGTCACCAAACAGACCAGATTACTGAGAAATAATTTTATTAAGCTGAATATTTACAAGAATTACTTTACATTTAATAGTTTAAGTTATAGGTAAACAGAAATAATAGTAAACATACTTCATATTTATCAGTTAAAATTAGAACAAATAACATTCTTTGTTTGTTAATATCTAACTAATTTCTACTGTTGCCAATTCACATTTTGATAGAAAATGAAAACGATATTTTGTAGCGTTAATTTAATGTAAATTTATATTATCGTTATCAGATAAAATTGAAAATACTTAAATATTTTAAATACGAAGTAAACACATTTTGACTCCTACACTTATTACGATTGCTACAGTTTATGGTTTCACATTTATGGAACATATACATTATAAATACGTACCATGTCGTGTGTTCCCCCCCCCCCCCATAAGTTAACAGTATAAACTTTGACGTTAAGCTAAATATTTAAAGTTTAATAAGAGATTTCTAACTTTGCACTGTAGCATAGCTTTTTAATTATTTAGAATTTTTGGGAGATTTAAAAATCAGCTTGCCGAAGAAACATTCATAAAATTTTATGCTGCATACGAGAAAGTTTTGAGAGGTTATTTCTATTAAAATGACGAAAATCTTGATATTGTCTTTACAAAATTTTAAAATATATTTATGTGTTTTGCTTTGTAAATTCATCATAATACACACAGCTTACCAAGTTACAAAAATATTTCACAAGATATGTTCTATAAGAAAAATATTTGTATATTCATTTGAAAAAATATGTTATCTATTTTGATAACTAACTATTCGAATACTTTAATTTGTTTATCAATTAAACTGATATCAATTATTACATTACCCTGTTAAAAAAAAAACAATTTGAATTGAAACATGTGAGAATGAGTTTAAAAATAATAACACAAACAATTGTAATACGTTTATTAACATATAATTACGTACACCATAATTGTTTTAATACACACATAATTGTGACAAAATTTTAAACTTATATACTCGTTAGATTTCATAAAAACCACTTTATTTCTTTGACATTTGAGTTACGTATAAATCAGATTAACATTTTGTTTTGTTACAGACTATATACTATTGAAATGATGCTGAATGAAGCGAATGATTTTGAAGCAGCATCATAAATTTTCGAAAAATATTTAATGATTCTTTCAAGTAGTGCTTCTTCCTCAAATCAATTTGAAAAATTTCTTATTTAATCACTTGCATACATTGACAAAAAATTTAATACAATTTATTAAACTTTACGACTGTAAGTTGCTTGTAAAATTTTACGACAAAGTTCAAGAAATCTTATTTTTATGGCAGGAAAATAACTTTGAAATAAAAGTAGAAAAGATAGGAAAGAGGAAAACTTTCGAATGTTAGTACAGAGTGGAAGATATTCAAAGCTATGTTCTTGACATTTTGTGATTATAATCCTTCTCACGGCATAAGTATTATGAAAAAAATAATTGAGCAAGATGCTATCTTTACACAGTCACCAAAATTTTTAAATTTTAGAATTTGATACAAAATATATGCCTACAGTTAGAAACCAATTTCTTCTGCTCATTATTACACAAGTTTTGAGATGTAAAATAGCACAGTAAAATAGTTTGCTCAAAAATTTTTACAAGTTAATATATTTTATAGACACTAAAAATTTATTTTTACAAAGACATTTGAATATATTTTTAAGGTCATTTTTTAATAATTCTTTATCATAGTTACAACATTTTTATAATCAAAGAATATATGAAATTTGATAGTTAAAAATACATTTTAAAGTTAAGCATAGTGTTTACACGTATTATAAAAATAAATAAATATTATTTGAACGTGAGGTTTTTTTTTTAATAAGCAATCAACATCAAAACTGCAATGATTGAGTAACTGATACAAAATTTCACTGCTGTCAGAAAATTGTCCTTTACTATTGTACGTAACATTCTTTATAGTATAAAATTTTCAGTTACTTGTCTATCACACTATTTGATTCAAGGATAAACTATTACAGACATGCCAGAAAAATAAGTGCACAGGTTTTTATAATGCACAATTAAAGTATCAATTCTTCACAAGCACTTTGACAGTTACAAGTATGCACACTGATTTTTTATGTTAATATATATACAAAATTTTGTTATTCATTTTGTATTAATAAATAGCTAACATTCTCTATGAATACAAAAAACTTAATATTCAGAAAATCATTCCATTAACATACTACTATTAAAAAAACAAATAGTAATTATACATACAAGTTTGGTTTTCCACCATAAAACGAAATAAATATATGTTTTAAAAAAAAAAAACACCTAATTGTTTAAATATATTTTGAACAAGTATTCAACCAAATCAAGCAAAAGAATATTACTGGCAGATTACACATATATTGTCATTAACTATCCACTTCACTAAATTGCATTATATTTTATTAAAGTTTTAAATAACAGCAAAATCATTTATTAAGAGAAAACTTAATAAAACTAGAAATAACTTGCATGCTTTTATATACATTTTACACAATGATGTTCCTTATGTAATTAAAAAATTTATATAAAGCATAGCATATTATACATAAAAAACTTTTAAATTGGTTTTTAAGAGAATCAAGTTCTGTCACACATTAATAAAGCAGAACTGATTTTTTTTTTTGCGTAATATTTAGCAGTTCACTTTGAGTACGTCAGCAATAAATATTAGGTTTTTATATGTTAAACATACTGGTGTGGATTATTGTGAAATGAATAAAACTATTAGTTAACAGATGTCTGGAAAATGTGCTCTTTGAAATACTACAAGGGAGACTTATGAATTTTGATTCAGCAAACAAAGCAGTGTCTAAATTAGTTTAGACACTAATTTGGTAATATGTAATTAAATGGTTGTTAAAACAGAAGGAAACCATATAAAGGCATTCTTACATAGAAAATAATTATCTGAACTTTTTGGTAACAAAATTAAAATAATTTCTCAAAGACTTGTGCAAATATTTCTACCAATTTTCTTCAAAAATTTAGGTTATAAATGATTTTCGTTTACTCACAAATATAATAGTGTCAGATTCTTTACTTACAATAATCAACATGCTTCATAAACCCAATTGCATATAAAACAATCAAGATAATTGAGAAACAATGTTTTAATGCAAAATCTGATATCCCTTATTAAAAATTTACATTTTAAGAATGCATTAGAGTTGCACAGTGTGTTACTGATAATATTGTGGAATACCTATTTTAAGACTTTTCTTATATGAACACTTTGAATATATCTTTGTCACAGTATGCCTCATAATACAAATTCTTTTGTGTTAAAATTTCATACATTTTTTACTATTTCCTAAGTTACTGTTATTTATTAATTAAATAAAAGCGTTTACATTTTCATTGGCAATTAAACGAAGGCTTGGGTTTTATAATTATTAGGTCATAATAAATCATCAACTTTAATGTAGAAAAGTTATTCATGATTATCAAAGAGTGAAGTCAAAAAACCAGAAATTTCAAGAACCTTATAGCTTTCCCTCTCCTTTTTCCCCTTCAGAAGTTTAACCAATTTGCTATGATAAAAATCGGGCGAAAATGTTAGCATTGAATTTTACATATCGAGATTTCTTACATAACTATTCAAAGATATACATTTAATTAATGAAGAAATTTCATTAGTTTTGAAAGCAATCAATTATAAATTGAATTTAAGAAAAATTAAATCCTTATTTTCGGATCATTAATCCTTTTTATGTACATTTAATCCCTCTTATGAAATTTGAATTATAACACTAAAAAATTGCGATAAACTTGCATTTATTATGCACAAAAATATGTCAATTTTAAGCAATTAGAAGAAAATTCCAGCACTGAAAGATATCAAACAGGTTTTCTTTGCTATAAATAAATTTCCCTGGAAAGACAGCAATTCTTGTGAAAGTGAACTTTTAATAAAAGTTTAAAATTCCATAAACAAGATCAGTTATACAAAACCTTTATAAATGATTTGTTTGCAGTAAAATAAATATTGCCCAAAATAATTTCAGTAAAGGTATTTTTCTTGTATTCAATTTTTACAATAATTTTAAATACACCATGGATTTAAATATTTTATATTTCTGCAGCTAATATAAAATATTTCCATGTATATAGGAAAAAATTTTTCTATTGGAGGAAGCAGGATTTACTTACCTAATACTACACTAAATCTCTAATATTAAATCTAAACCTATAATACTAGCCTAATCATAAGTTAACTAATTCTAAACTTAATCTATAAACCTAACTATAAACTAAATCTAATGGGAAAAAAAAAACATGTAAGCTCCTGCCCCTTCCAATAAGTATATACATTCAAACAAAAGGACATTCACTTTAATTTACATTAATTATGATAAATCCAACTCACTTTAACAGAATTAAAAAATTTTCCATTTTTGTAACATTCCTGCACAAAACATTTTAAAACCCAAAATTTACTGAAAAGAAATATCTAATGGACATACATTTTTTCTTTCATTGATTTAAACACAAGATCAGCAAAAAGAGCCTTCATGCAGAAAAAATTTAAGCTGTTTTTTAAAGTGATTTATTTACCCCTATCTTATCATGAAGATTTTGGGGGAAAAATATTTGATTAATTATTCAATTACATAATCTGAAATCATCAGATTCATTATAAGGATTAAAGTCATGGTTTTGTATTACATTTATTTTATTTTAAAGAAGCACATTTTTGTAAAAAGTTGACATTTTTTGAAGAAATAAGCTAACTGGAAAGAAAAGGATACATAAAGTCCAAATATATTGTTGCCATCACTTTATAAATTTATTTGACATTTTGTATGGTAAACCAGCCTAATCATACATCGCAATTGATATGTCGCGATTTTTGGCTCCGCATACATCTGTAAGCTTTTCTAGCAATATCTGCTTTTGCGCTAAATTAGGCCAAACACTGTCGCGTTTTTAGATTGAAGACTACAGGATATTCTGCAGTAGAGAGCCAAAAATAATTAGTGAGACTTTTGATTCCTCTTTCAACGCTTTGAATTGTTTATTTCCTTAGAAATTTCAGAAAATTTATATATTGGTCAGTACAAGAATAATTTGCCAAAATTTTACACGTATAACAAAATATGAAAGTATGTGAGGTTGACTGCTTATTTAAGCAAGCAATTAATTTTAACTCATAGGAATGATAACCTAATTTTACTTAATATACATGCTCTTGATAAGAAACAATTTATATAGAAATAGCAATACAAAAACAAAATTATTATGTAACTATTTCTTATCCACATCAACAGAAGCAACTAGATCAACAGCATCATCTAATCCATGAACCTGTACTTCCAATAAACCAATGAGTCGCAATTAAAGGTGCAAGATTCAGCTTCATGATATCTAAGAATGTGAAGGACTAAAAGTTTAAATTAGTGTATCTTTGTAATTTAGTAGCAGGGATAAAGCAGAGGACCACAAACTACCTTTGCCTTCATTTTTTTAATACTAACCAATTTTTTTATATCAGTGAAATATTTATAAAAATGCCATTCTATACAAAATAGCAAAGATAAAATGAGAATCATTGAAAAGCCGATTTTTTCCTCCCATCACAAAGAACATGTCAGATCTGAACAATGTAACATGACACTCGCTTTTGTTTGCTAGCAGCCTAAAAAACTACATATCTTTGTTATGTTGAAAAGAAAGGCTTTTCAAAGAAATTTGGGATCAATATTTATTTTTTGCCTTGTTTTATATAAAAAATAGTTTTTATAATTTATCTTATAATTTTAATAAGAGTGGGAATTAACAATTTCAGGCCACTTAGTTGAAAAATACTGTGCAACTTTAAAATTTAAATGTGTCAATTTTATTAGTTAATTTAAATATAAAATCATTTTAATAATTAAAATATAACTTAAAAATTTTCCTATTTTTGATTTAATTCTAGAGCATATGATTGAATCAACTTTAACAATTACTTAAATAGACTGAATATGATTTGTAAAGTTTAGTTTTGAAATTAGAGAATTTTCCAAATTCCCTAATTTGTTTTTTCCATTCCACTACTATATCGGGTAATTTTGTTATGGTCAATTATTGAAAAAGAAATAAAACAAATTTAATTTAAATAACACAATAATTTTCCACATTCTTTTTTATATCTCAAGCCATCATCTTTCAACATTTTTTTTTTTTTTTTTTTTGCATTGGAAATAATTCTTTGTATATTAATTAGTTGAGTTTTTCATGTGGAAGAAAAATAGAATTTTAGCATCAAATAGTGATTAAATAGTTTTTCCTCAACAGTGATTGTAAATACTTATTCCTTTTAGTATTTTATAGTAAAATACAAAAATCAAATCTGAAAATTTCTTCAATAAAAAATAAATATTTTATTTTTCCGCTTTGAAATGAGTTCTTTGGACCTTTTCCCCACAATTGAAAATTGTTTTTAAAAAACAAACAATCTTTGAGGCATTGGGAACATCAATAACTCACAGTGCAATTCTAATGAAAACCAACACAGATATGCAAAAATGAGTTACTTTTAACTTAATATACTTGACTAAGCAAACTGTCACAAAAAGTTCAGCATACTACCATTTGCCCTTTTTATTTATTACTCAATAACTTAAATTTATTCATTGCAATCTGCAACATTACTTCAGAATACTCTTGTGTGTCTTATTTGATAGCTAAAAGGTCTATACTGATTTTATTTAAATAAAAATTTACGAGTTTTTAATTAAATATTTCAAAATGAATTTACCAAAATTTCTAGAAATCAAATGTTAAAAGTGAAATTTCAATCTGTGCAATGCTATTAAACAAAATATTAAATTGGAACAAAAAGATACACATTGAAATGATATAATAGCAAATTGATCAAAAAATTACATAAGGAACATCTTAAAATAACTATTACCAAAAAGTTTGATAGTTAGATACAGAAATGAATTTAATATTCAACATAAGAAAAGGAAAAACTCCTATAAATATATTTTAGAATACATACAAGAAATGCAAACTAAGTACTTTAAATAATTTTTTAAAAAATGTTAACGAATTTATATGTTTTTATAGCATTAGGTGAAAAAATATAATGAAAACAAACATTATGGCCGAATGTGTATCAATGATGGGATTTTTTTTTCTTCAATTTCTGCTATTTGTTTATCATCAGAGCCACTTTTCAGACACAGTCAAGATGCACCACATTCAGGCCTGCAAGACAAAGTATCACAATTAAAAAAGAATAAACGGTGGTTAAAATCAACACACATGCACAAGAAATAAAAGCTTTAAAAACAGTAAATGGTTCATCACACGCTCCACGCCAGTGGTTTAAATCTTTTAAAAACAAGTGCCTATGCGTAAAACGTGTGTAACTGATAAAATTATTTATTCTTACATCCGCACTCCGTAACGGTAACAGGTAATGGTGAAAATGATGGGAAAATTGCAGGCAATTTATTGATGTCCTGCATATTCCGTACTAAATTTTTTATTCATGAACTATTCTTAAAATGTATATAGTCATGTTATTTTAATTAAATATTATTAGACATCAGAAATACATGAAGTAATCTTTTGCAGGTACCATTAGGCATAAAGTTGGGTATTCCTTTTATAAGAATATCTAGAAAACTGTAGGAAATCTTGCAAGTCTAATGCTCCATTTTCTCATTCGAATTGCTAAGCAGTACCCAAGAATTTCTGTATTGAGACATTCATGGTTGGTTACTTCTTTATTCAAATGTCACTCTCTACATACAAAGACTAACCAAACAGCAGGCATGGATGCATATGGAAGAAATTTCTTCCATGTAATTCTTATGGATCAAAAATTAGTTATTGCATCATACAGATAAACTACTGCATTTATAACAAGATATACATCTAAAGTCATGAAAAAAAAAATACTAATTTTATTAATCCCTACACAGGGGTTTAGCTACTTTTAATTTTGCTTAATTTTATGGAATATTAATGAAAATTTTATGGAATATTAACGAGAATTTTCATGTTTATCAGATTTCTTCTCACAATAATTGTTTTTAGAAGCACATTTTGATGGATCTCAAAATTTAAAATCTAGCCTAAAATTTTGTACCAATATTAAAAGAAAAATTGCAGATTGTCTATTGAGGCCTATATGAATATACAGTGAAAATTTTGTAAAGATTGCATGAACCATTTCGATTTTGTGGTTGTTCCATCACATGGAACACCGCGCCACAAAAGTCGTAAAAGGCAAGCATTGCAATGAAGCCAATATACGCATAGAAGTTTTTGCCTCTGATTGAAAAAACAATGCATTACACCTATGTAGCAGATTTATTGTGGTCCAGGGTGCATCATAAGACCCACTACACTACACCATAAAAAAAAATAAAATAAAAATTGATGTGCAATCTTTTTAGTTATCCAAGTAATGTTTTGGAGCTGCATAGAGGAGCCTGGTTGAGATAAATCACTATCACTTTCAATGGCATCCAACACAATATTATAAGACTGAGACTGATCAAATGGTTTAGGAACATATTTCTCTGCATCACTATCACTATCTATATGTTATGATTCACTAACAGAAGGTAATTTTTGAAGCATCTTTATTGCTTTAAAAGGACTAAGAAATCTCTACATGTCATTCATTTGCAATTAACAAGTTAAAAAAATTAACTAGAAATTAAAATTTTATTTCAAAAAGCAAATTAAATATATATATATATATATATATAAATATATATATATATATATATATATATATATATATATATATATATATATATATATATATATATATATATATAAATACACAATATTTTGAAATGAATAGCAGGGAAAAGAAAATTCAAGAAAATAATGTGTCTTATTATTTTCTTGAATTTTCTTTTCCATTTCTAAACTAGAGAGGATTCGAACTAACTGATAGAATCCTTTACCACACTGAAGCTTCCCAATTCAAGAGACCAATAAGGGTGTTGAAATATTATCCATAAATGCTTCCTTGTACATTTCCCAACATTAGTTTATTACGCATCAAAAGAGAAAAAACAGTAAAGAAATAAAGACAGTATTCCCCTAAACATTGAGTTCAAGGCTAATTGCACTCTAAAGCACAGAAAGGAAAAGTGTCATTTTGGCCCAGTGTTCTAGGTGATGGAACACCTTGTTTTATCAGATAATTCTGCATAGACTTCATGCTTAAACATTTTTAAGTAATATAGAATCAATAGTTCAAGGTGCAGGCAACAAAATAGCATAGAAATTTCTTTTCAAACAATTTTGTATAAGAAAAATAACTTTGAAATATTCCTTCAAAATAAAGAGATTTAAATAATTTGCTATAATAGAAGATTATTGATTGTCTTATGTAGTGCTGTCATCTATTGTCAGAAAAGAACATTTTAAGCCAAATTTCATCTATCATAAAATGCAACGATTTGGTAACAATTTAAAATTGCTGTTCCATTACCTGAAATACTGAACTGCAAAGGGTTAAGCAAGGGTCTACACTTTAAAATTCCTTGAGTCATAGTTCGATTATTCAAAAAGGATTGATGCACACTTTCAGAATCTGACAAATACAGAAGCACACGATTTCATAATTATAACTTCCGTAAAAAGATACCTCGCCAAATATTGCAATTTAGCGTTAATTTAAAAACTGCATTGATTTAGCACTTACAAATTTCATATCTTGGAACTCCTGCATGAATATTTTACACTTATGATTAAATTTTCAGCAACCATGTCTATAAAAGTATTGAATAGAATTAGTTTATTTCAATGGAGATACAAGTTAACTGCTTTAATTTTAACAAATATTTAACAAATAATGATACTTTGGCAGTCAATGGGATAATACACAAGTGCCAAAAAAGTATAAATGTATGCAAAAAAGAATTTGTGGGAAAAACATACCATCATTTAAAATAGCCATTTTTCCTGCTTAGCAAAACACTTCTTTTATTCTTCTCACGAACTAGAAGTTTTACTGTGGTCTGCATAATTTCTTTACTGAACCAAACTGGAATCTCAGGATGTTTCACCAAGGTACTCCTGTCTGACAATACACAAAATTAGAAGAGTCAGAAAAATAAAAACGATAATATAAAAGCAAATTATCCTAATATTTGTTTTTGACTCAAATATTAAAGTGTAACTCTCCAAAACATTTTTTATATTATAAAACAAAGTTACGATCACATCTACAATCAAAAGTTCCTTTCACAGAAAAATTTTATAATATTTTTCTAGCCCATGATTGGTCAGGTAAATATCAAACTGAAAAAGAAATGTACTTAATTTCAACAAAATCCCTTATTTTCCTGTACATAATCAGCGGATTATGTGTTAAAAATGTTCCGAATTTCGTTGTGTGTATTATATGCCGCCGCAGATAATCTGACAAAGAAATTTTTTCATCAGAAAAGTTTACAATGAAGTTTTGGGGGAAAAAAACAAACGCCATTTATGTTTCATAAAATAAATAACAGATGGCGCCAATATTAAGATGACTTATTTCAACTATAATCAGCATTGTCTAATTACGTTCAAGAGCAAATTCAGTTCTTCTGAATGGTTATTAAAGTTGCCACTCGATAACATCATTTTGCATTTTGTTTCAACATGATCTGTTTCGCTTTGAAAACATTCAAGTTGATATATTGTGAAAGGGAAGCAGAAATTATTAACACACACAAATTATCACAGTAAATTTTACATTGAAAGCTATAGGGGAGGCAAATTAAAAAATGTCGACAAACATGAAATATAAGGTGAAGAACAAAACCTGCGGAGTACAAAAGAAAAAATTTATTCCATGTGTAGTAATCTATTTTTTTTATTTAACTATTACAAAAAAATATAGTTTATTTTAAAAAATATTTCTAAACTAATATTTTTGAAAGTTATTAAAGTCTAATAATCAGTTAAATCTAATAATCATTCAAGTTTTACTAGAATTTTCTCGGACATACATTGGTTTCAAGCTTTCATCTCAGTTAATCGCACTTTGCTTGAGGTGGATTCAAACAGATCTTTATGTTTTTTCCTGTAGACTTTATTATATTTTTAATTAAGATAAATGTATTTTTTATTTTATTTGGCACCAAATTATCAGTAAAATAAATTTTTGACTATTCGTTTTAAAAGTTGTTGCGGATTATACGCCTGCGGATAATGTGACGTTTTTTCTCTCTTTTTGCTCAAGAGAGAGGGCTTGCGGATTATATACAGGAAAATAAAGTAATTCCTTAAAAATGGAAAAACCCAGTTCTATCAACCACCAAAATAAGATTATTGAATATTAAGATATTACTAGGATGTATATTTTTAAAGCTAGTTACTTTCAACTTTTCATTAATTTTATAAAGATGTAAATACAATATTCAGTTTTAAAAAACTTTCCTTTAATAGATGAATTTTGGGAAATAAAATAAATGTGAGGAGTTTAAAAATTGCTACACAATACATAAGACAACTAAACAGTAATTTTTCAACCAAAACATGAAAAGGTAAAAAAAATCTTTGTCAAAAATAATAGCCATTTTTCTCATAGTTTTTGTAGAGTAGGTGAGAAATCAGATGAGAATAAGAATGATGATATAATTATTAGAGTGCAGTAAAATTTGGATGCAATTTTATATTTTTGATAGGAGTCATTTTCTTATGTGTATCTATGCTGACAATTACTTCGAAAAAGATAATTGACAAAATTATTTTACAAATCCCATATTTCAATATTTAAAAAATATCAATACACTCTACTTACTTCACATCAATGAATCTGTAGACCAGACCTAGTCAGTGATGGAAGACCGAGTAAAGTGTAGGGATTTACACCAACACCAAGAAAAGTCGACTCAGTCAGCTTATCGACCTCTGTCTTCCTAGCTTTCTTGCTCTTATGACTAGGTAGTGAAAATGGGCCTATAAATATATTTTAAAAATTTACTATTTTCGTTGTATGTTAACAGTTAAATAAAAAATTAGAGGAATTAATTTCAATGAATACAGTTGTTTACAACAAAACAAAAATACAGTTTTAGAATGCTTGCTAAATACAAAAGAAAATTGCCCATTATTCATTTTTAAAAATTTGAGAAATCTTTCCCCCTAATTTATACATCTTAAAGAAGAGATTAAAAAATGCCTTGCATACAAATAGAATTAATAAAATATTTTAAAAATAAATATTAACAAAAAATTGTGGTTTTTAAATTCTCAAATTTGTTGTCAAAATAAAGGTTGGTTGCTGGTGGGTTGCTTTTTATGGTGAAAGGTCCAAAAAGGATAAACTGTATCATTGTCAAAAAATATTGATCAAATATACCTTACTCATAACAATTTTCAGCCTCCAACTCTTGAAATATTAATCCTTGGAAAAATCCTTAATAACCTTAGGATTATCTCCTACACTTTTAATAGAATTTCCGGAAAATTTATTTCAATGGTATCACAAATCAAATTTCTATGTGAAAGAGAATATACACACGAGTAACAAATTTAAAGCAAGTAAACTCTAAATTAAGTCATATGCAACATTTACAATATCAATATTGGCAAGAGTTCAATGCTGTAGATTATATCAGCAAAAGCAGTCTTAAGCATAAGTGAAGAAATTCAAGGATTTAGTGCGAAGACTTTTCAAAATCTAGAATTTCACAAGTACATTATTTTGGAAAACTTTTGATATAATCAATATTAAATTAACATCCAACCTTTCACAACAAGAAAACAATGTATTTTGTTAAAAGCCATGACAAGTATGTTGAGATTAAATTTGATTTATCTTGTTCAAGTTTTAACATTTATAGATGCTACAGTTAATTATAAATCATTACAAATATTCACTTCCAAGTTATGGCATCAAATCCACAGAACATTATCTATAATAAATCAACTGACTGCTACTACTATAGGATATTGAAAAATGTTTATTAGAAAATGCACCATTTATTTTGAAATCGATTTCATTCTTGTCTAAATCCTTTATACAAACTTTGTATTACTAATTATGAAAAACCCTGAAGTAAGCAAAATCGGATATACTTTCTTGTATCACAAAAACAAGAATCAAAGGTCTCTTAGAAGGAATCCAATACTGTCCAATTAACTTGACTATCAGCTGATTCTGGAAATTTTAATTTAGATTGTGTTACAATTATTAATCATACAAACATTTTAAGATCTATAAAGGGATCATATAATGCTCATTCAGAATTTGTAAATGATATGATTTTATATATCTTCAGATTCTAAAATATATATGTTATTTTATCTATAAGAACTGTGATAAATTAAATATTTTACTGTAAATAAGAAAAATGAATGAAAGAGAATGAAGAAAAATAAGAAATTCCCTATTTTTACTTTAGTGCAATATATTTGAAAACAAAATTACACAGAACTGCTTGTGTCATAGTTAAATAATTGAGAAAACTATCAACTATGAGAAGATTATTTATTACATTAAATAAGATTGCTAAACAATTAGAGCTAGAAACTGATAAAGGAATAACAAATGAACTTTTCAAACAGCTTTACAGTTACCATATTTTCTCTATTTAACTATAGAATGTGCTTAAATTTCTGAGGGCATATTATATATTAATACATCTGAGAATACTATGTATAGTACATAGAATTTACAGAACAGAATCCATATGATGACACTTATCACCATGATTAAGTAGAGTATGCATGTTATACAGCTGATTTTAAGCTAAAAGCTCTATAGAGAAATGAAAATCAACATTAATAAAGAGGTGAAAAACTAAGCATGCACAGTTGTATAATCAAAAATTTCCAGTACTACAAGAATGATTTAACATGAATATATTTAATAACTTATTTTAAAAAATGTTCTTAATCAAAAATGCATATTATATATATGCAACACATTTCTCAATAATAGTTTCAAATAATATAAATTGCAGGAATTAATGACAGCCTTTTTTTATTAAATTAGAATTACATTTAATGATTACTTTAAATGCCTTCAAATGAAATTACAGCTGTAACAAAAAATTAATTTAAATAATACATATCCTCTAAACTACTGAATTATGTGATGTATAAAATAATGGGAAATTTTAGAGATTTCTATCTATTAATTTATTGAATACTTCGAGAAGTATATAATTATCTTTTCAAGTAAATATACTTATTAAAAACAAATACCAGATGACTTATATCCTAGTCATTTTCACATAATTAGTTACCTAAATTACGTGAAGATGATAAACCTTACATTAAAAAATCTTTAAATTTCAGGTCTTGGAAGTATCTGTTTGAATTATTTTTACATATTGATTAACAAGAAACTTTGAACTTAATTAAAATTTACATTAAAATAATTTTTAATTAAAATCTTTAATAAGAAACTTTCAAATATGGAATCTATCCTCAAGACAGATGTGCCTATGCCATAGGGAAAAACTTAAGCAAGAAATTTAAAAGAAAAACATAGATATTCTGCAAAATAAACATAATTATCTGACAAAATTTGTGTAATCAAATTTAATCAACTAAAATTTTAAAAAGACCTTTAAATACATTCAAATTATTTTACAGAGAGGGGAGAACAAAATAACGAATAAAACTTCAGGAAACCTTACATAAATTTTCCACTTGTGCCATACAAGCAGTATAAAAATTACTTAACCAAAATAAAAACTTACATTTGATAAAACAGCCTTTTTCGTCCCTTGGTCTGCCTACTGATTTTTTGCCTACAAAAATAAAGGAATTATTTTAACATGGAAACATGGCAAATAGGTAAAGAGAATATTTGCTATATTTTCATTTGAAACAATATTTGCTAGACAATTATAAGCAATTCCCAAGATGAACTCGGGAAGAAATTGTTAATTTAATAGAACAGCTTAAAAAATTAATAATTAAATTAATGTGTCATATGAAATGATCCAATTGCAACTTGCATAATCTTTCAAATCAGAAAAACAATCTCACACAAAACTATCTAAGAATTTGAAAGAAAGCTTACAATAACTTTTAATAAATTTAAAAAATTTAGATACGTTTCAAAATAATTATTTCTGTAATAACTAAAATTATTTCAAATTAAAATTTAATCTAATCATAAGCATACTTTACAGCTAATTAAAGGTATTATTATATGTCAAATTGCTAGATGTCTTTACTATACACTATTACAAAACTTTATTAATAAATATAAGACACAGATATAATAACCTTCCCTGTCACTGAGGCACAAGTTTTTTAAAAAATAGAGATAAAATTATGTCAAGAATATTCGCAAACTATAAAGTTTAAATACAAATAAAACTTTTCATACAGATTATCTTAATATTTTAAAATACAATTTAATTTTAGAAAGTACTTGCAGTGTGATAGTTGATTACCCCAAAAATTAAGTAGACTATGTATATAAATAACATGGAATTGTCAAGCATAAAACGTTAATTTTCTTTTGTTTTACATAAACAGAATTACTGTTATTATTTAGTCAAAGTAAAATGTTACTTTTTAAAAAAAAATATTTTTATAGTACAGTTGTTATACTTTCAGCTTATGAATTAACATTATCTAAAATTATTTACATTATACTAATGATTTTGAAAAATTCAATACTTCAAAAATTTACAAAAAATAGCAAATGTGAAAGAAATATGAAAAACATGAAAACATGCAAATTACCTCTTCTGGTGAAATTAGAATTTTTGGTAACAGGTACAATCAGTGGAAGTACAGGAGCTTCATATTCGATATTAAGCTCTTCCATCTGGTCGATAGAAGACTGAATATCACCTGAAAAATTATGAACATACAGTTTATTAATCTTAACATGCATCATAATTTAAATAAATTTAACTTATATTATTCAACTAACAGCTACTTTCCTTTCAGTATGCTCAAACAAATATTTAAATATAAAATAAAAATCTCGTCAATTTCAAAACAATTTCATTAGCTTCTATACAATAAGCTTAAATTGACTGATTATTAAGAGTCACTTCCACTGTTTACGTTATTCCTAACAGCTGCACCAACTTGTCACCCCTTAAAGATGAAGTTTGGTTTGTTTTTTACACAATTGTAACCTTTCTTACACATGAGAGCTAACTAGACATTAGCTAACTAAAGTGGAATTTAAATCACTAAAAAGATCTACAGGATATATGAATTGACAGAAATTTTATTCATTATCCTAGATGACTTCCTAAATTTCAAATTTTAAATGACTAATTTTATTTCTATTCTCATCAAATCATAATTTAATTTTATAAAAATTTTAAGAAATCAAATGAAAGAGCTTTAAAGTAAACCTGAAAAAGTAAATTAAATAAAATCCTATTTCAGCACACACTATACACAATAAAATATAGATTAACACAAAAAAATGTTCAGTGGACCAATACTAAAAGAATTTCCAATTCAATAATGAAAGAATAAAATACAAGTTCAATAAGGTAGATAATTATTGGCAGATAACACTACTTAGTGAAAGCACTACTGAATTAAACTTGATTTTTTAGTCAACAAAGTTGCCTAAAATTGATTTTATTAAAAAATGTGAAACCAAAAAATTTGGCTTTATTATGCTTTCATCATTGCCTAAATTTAATAATTTTCTATAAAAAAGAAATTTCATTAGGCTATTTAAAGATAAACTTGTATAATTGGAACCAACAATTTCTGCGTTTTTAAAATTTTGCTATCACTTTACAGTGCATTTTTGCACATGATCAGTAAATAATTAGGACGAAAAATTTAAAGGCAATTTATAACCATAACAAATATTCATTCCCAGGGTAAAATTGCAAACCAAGGAGCTGTTGAAATTTAAATACCAGAGAATTAAATATGCTGCTGCTAACTCTTATATAAATATAACATTTAGATACTGAATACCTTAAAAAAAGATTGTACTTGGCAAAAATCCCTTGTTTTTGACAAGTAAAATTTTACATGATGTTTGTAAATGCTACAGTTGCTTTAACATGAGGAAAATGATTAACGAATAATAACGGTAATCCTAAATTATTTAATAATTTTCTGTCTGTAATACATACTAATTTCATTTCTTTTGTCTCCCCCTTTCATTTATAATGTGATTATTTCGTAAAAATTAGAAAGTGGATATTACATGCTAAAGAACACTTGGAATTTAATAAAAGTACATTAAGGCATGTAGTTGATGAAAAACATACTAGTATTTCACCTGAAAGTAAAACATCTGTAAATTAAAAATCAGATTACTGCTTATCAAAACTGCCAAAAGCAATCTATGCAGAGAGTGTGTACATTAAACATCTATTATACATCTACTGTATATTAAACATCTATTATAAATAAACTTATGAATCAGCTGGAGAAAGCATAAAAAAGAAAAAACTAAGAATTTTCGTGAATGACTGAAATCCTTAAATGCAAATGTTTATCATAATACATTGAACTATGTTATTTGACAGTTAAAGAAAACACAATCAAAATGCTCCATCTATAAAATCTACTAAGAAATCATCTAGAGAAAATCTATGAAAAATAATCTGTACAAAAAAAAAAAAAAAAAAAGAAAACTTACATTTAACAATTTCACCAGCCCTTCTTTTGCTGGGCTTTTCCGATTCTATTTCTTCAACTTCCATATCTAAAAATAAAAAATTAAATCACATTATAACTATGATTTATAATTACTATTAAATGATAATTTTCAAACACCAAGCATTATTTTGAATTAACCATCTCAATGAGGAAAATATCCATTGGCATTTCATGTGAATAAAAATGATAAAATGCATGGTAAGTTTTAATGAAGTCTTATTCTCTTGCTTAAGCATTGACTGTTTCATTCTGAAATTATTGCAGTGTTTGTCATCGATTTTAACCATTATGTATTTTGTGTTTTGATACTCTTCGTGAAGATATTTATACCTCAATATATAGTTAATTTAGCTTGAACCTTTATCTTTTCAAGAACAAAGGCAAAGGATTCATATGGTTATTTATTAGCAGTAATTTATGCATAACAATTGCTTGTAGAGAACATTTGTGGCATCTAGTCAGAGGCAATGAGTGGAGGTGGCACAACTGTTCACAACACAAGGGAGACTGATCCACAGGAGCGCTAAAATTCATAATACTTGTAGTTTTTTAATTCAATATTATTTAAATAAAAGTTGGTAGCTATTTTCTTGCAGTTTTGCAATGCTCTATATTTTCTAAGTAATAAAATAAGATTAATTTTATTTTATTTTTGTTTTCATAGATTATGCATAACAATTGCTTGTAGAGAACATTTGTGGCATCTAGTCAGAGGCAATGAGTGGAGGTGGCACAACTGTTCACAACACAAGGGAGACTGATCCACAGGAGTGCTAAAATTCATAATACTTGTAGTTTTTTAATTCAATATTATTTAAATAAAAGTTGGTAGCTATTTTCTTGCAGTTTTGCAATGCTCTATATTTTCTAAGTAATAAAATAAGATTAATTTTATTTTATTTTTGTTTTCATAGATTGTTTTCGTTAGAGCAAATAAAATTTGATTGCTGATATGAACAATAAAGACATGTTTCGTTTGAAATGAAATTGTTTATAAACTTTCAACCAAATTAGTGTCTTTCTAAATCTTTTTTCAGAAGCAATTGACATAAATATGATTTCAACTTTCAAATAATATATTGAGAGAAAATCATATGATGTATTAGGTATAAAGAATGAAAATTAAAATTTTTTTTATTTAGTGCAATAAATATTTTTTAGAAACATGTTCTCAAAAAAAGAAAAAGTCTGGTGCACAAAATAAAAAAGAGAAATTGCAACAGGAAGCAAATCAGAAAATGGCAATATATATAAATAACTATTCCAGAAACACTAGGATTAGATGGACTATCAAACTATCAACAGTAGATTTTCATAAGGAAATCAGCTGTTGATAGTTTCTTTGAACTTTTATAAGGATTCTCTAAATTTCATAAGGAAAATTAATTTCAAAATGTAAAGTCATCAGTATGACTATGAAGAAGCCACGATTACACCAATAGAAAATTTTGATGTTGAAGTAGAAAATACGCTTAATAATAATGTATTATCTCAAAATGAAGATTCAGACTACCTGGCCTGATACAATTTCTATATAATTAGAAGATATCTAAATGAAAGTAGCTCTCCCAGCATAACATTTTTAGAGAGATAATTCTGGCAGAAAGTTTTCACAATCATTCTACTGCAGAACATTATGGAAAGGAGAAAAAGTATTTAGAAATTATAGTATATTCAAATACCTGAAAGGCAGATTTTTGCATTCACAGCTTTTTAAAGTAGGATGAAATGAATGGGCACATTTAAGTAGCATTTTGCAAACACATAAAAGTGCATCTCACTTTAAACAGGATTCAAAATGCAGTTAACTCAAAATGTGTTTGCGTAATTTACATACAACTGGTGCAGCTCAACAAAAACTTTATAATTCAGAACAACTTTACATGCGATCGGTTATTGAATGGCTTATTTAACTCAATACTTAACCTGACAATGCCTTGCATTTGCAGATAATTTAAAAGATTGTAATAGAGATAATGGAAAATTTTTGAAGTTGTTTGAAACCATTATAAAATTTAATCTCAAAATAAACTGAATATCTCTACAAAACATCAATCATCCAAAGAGAAAAGCATTGCTCCTTATTTAGGGTTCAAATTCAGAGAATAAAATTATAAACATTATTTCAGAAAAATTTATTACACATGATTGAATTGTCAAAATATCACGCTCACTTAATTTCAGTCATACCAAACAGTTGACTGCTGTAATTCGATTTGTTTACAAGAACGAGAAAACCAACAATGAAATCCTAAAAAACGTTCTACTATTGGGGCAATCTGTCAGCAACATTTAAAGACAAGATCTGTTTGAATTCAAATATACACATTTAAAACTATTAGAACTAAATTCAGATTTACAAGGTCACTCTTTTGATTATGGCTCTAGTATTGAAGAAAGCAAAAGGAATAGCAACAAAAATTATTGAAAATAATGCGAGGGAACTCTATATCCTGCTCTGCCCATTCTCTAAATTTTGTTGTATATAATGCAGCTAGCATTGCAAAAATTTCCTTTGAAACAGTTATTTTCTTCAAAGCATTGCAGAAGACTTACAACTACATTTCTTCATGTGTTAAATGTTGGCCTGTTTTGTAATAGTTCTCCAACACCAGAGGGAAAATAGCATTCAAGATTTAAGACCAATGAAAAACGATTTGAAGGGAATTTTGAAAGTGTTATTAAATATTCTAAAAGATTTAAACAAGAGACATGGAATTAAGCAAAAAATTTGATTCAGAAGGTTTCCTCATTTAAATTCATTTGTTCCATTAACATTTGAAATAATATTTTTAACATAAGTGAATAAACAAAATAATCCAAAATTCTAGATGTGATTGACAATTTACAAAATCTTATATCAGAACTACATAATCAGATCTGGTGAAGCATATGAACATGCAATTACCAATTCTGAAGATTTGAGGATGGATACTCATTTACTGCAAAGTCGAAACAGGTTGAAAACAATGAACTAATTGATGATTAAATTAACATTTTAAGACAAAAATTTAAAGTTGAATTTTACAATATAATATTAAACAACGCTATTTTTTCAATTACTGTAAGATTAAATCAATTTAAAGAACTGGAGTGACAATGAAATTTTAAAACATTGTGAATAATTGGTACAAAAATTAACAGACAAAAAATGTTAATGAAAAGGACATTGATGGATTTAATTTGAGGAACTAAAATCATTGGGTTGTTTGATCAAAGAGGATATGTCACCTTTGATGCTAAATCAGGTTTTATGAAAGCAATCTTATCAATTCATTTCCAAATATTGCAATAAAGCTTTACCGATATCTTTAACCCTGCCAGTTTCAGTAGTGACTGTAGAATTATAATTTTCAAAACTTAAGATTATTAAAAACTACATATGATCACCATGGTGCAAGAGAGATAATTGGACTTGTTCATTATATCCATAAAAAGCAAAATTTTGGATAAATTAAATATAAAGGAATTGATATGAGTGCTTGTATCCGCTTATGCTAGGAGAATCAATATTTGAATATATTTTCTTATTTTATATTTTACTTAGGTTTTATCATTGTTTTTTTAAATAATCAAAAACAGTCAGACAAACGTGTTTCAATATTATAATTTAAAACTTTTCATTTAGAAAGTCAAATTGTGAATACTATAAAAAGGCATTTTATTTATAGTTTGCAGCCTTGTATAAGAGAACAACAAAACCTTTTAAAATGACGCTAAATTTCAATTCGAACAAGGCGCCTAATAAATGTGCAACTGCATTCCATCTAGTAGCCCACTTTTAATTTAAATTTGATTAAAATAATGAAAAAAAAAATTTAAAAAACAATGATTCACTGTTTCTATTTTAGAATGAAATTTCTGTAGCTTACTCCAGTAATTATTTCAACAGTAATTCTTATGAGGTTAGAAACATATTAGACAGTATAAATAAAAGAAACCCAATTTCAACAATTCAAAATATGCTAACCAAACTGCAGAGGCCTCAAAAAAATTTGAGATTTTTTCCCTTATATTCTACACTGTGTTCATCGATTTACGTTAATGTCTATAATAAGACAGTGATGTTAAAGAACTTTGTAGACAATAAAAAGGATTTCCTTTTCTTTAGCCACCATGAAATTGTGATTAATTTTCTCCTCTGGAGATGCTCAGTAATTTTTATTTAACTATAATGTTAATGGTTTTCATGTTTTGACACCAAGTTAACAGTGGATTGTTCTAGCACATTTACAATTTTGTTCATTTTATATTGTTCTATCATTGGCAACAGCAACACCCACAACATTGAAAGGGTAGATCTTTAACATAAGGTTTAAAAAATGCAGTCACATTAGTCTTCACTAAGAGTTACGACTATATTTTCAAACACACTATT
The DNA here is from genome assembly GCA_030067965.1 of Latrodectus elegans. Classification (NCBI taxonomy): domain Eukaryota; kingdom Metazoa; phylum Arthropoda; class Arachnida; order Araneae; family Theridiidae; genus Latrodectus; species Latrodectus elegans. The sequence continues at coordinate 11,920,256 of CM057816.1, forward strand.
TGAGTTGCTATTGTTAAACCAACAATTTAAATTACAGTGAGATGTTTCATTCCTATTGCACAAAATTCAATATTATACATTTTATTAATTATTTCATGCCCTCCTTAACTTTTGATTTTTCAACAGATCACAAAAGTAAAGAGCTAAAAATCAAAGAAGCTGATAATTTTATTCACTTCTACATATCGAATTTAAGCAAAAAATAAATCAAAGCAAGTTTGTGATTATATCTTGAAAAGACGTTAGGAGAGATTTGAATAGTAATTTCATGTATGATTACAGTCTTATCCATGGGTAAATTTTAACCACTATTTGGAAAAATTTAAGTAAATAGCACTGTTCCTCCAGTTTACAAAATTTGTTACCTATTAAACTTGAAACAAGTTTTCCAATGACAGTAATGTCAAAAACTAATATTTAAGCTGTATCTTGCAATAGCTGATAAATTTTTTTAGAATTAATTTACATGCAATGCCATTAGATTGCTCAGGAAATTTGTAACTTACTAATGTTGTAATTAAAGTTGTATTTAACCTCCAGATTATTTGTTTGATAAACTGTTTAACAAACAAGAAACATTACATTGAGAAAGATCAACTGATTCTTCCCTAATTGCTTTTTTTCCCCCAATTATAACTTTATAACAATGCAAATGCAATTAAAAAATTACTACACATTATTTTCCCCCAGAGCACAGTTATATTGCATATTGAAAATTTAAATAATTGCAACAAAGTATTAATTTGTTTTAATATAACTATTCAACACTTGTTTTACATTTTGTGTATCAGCAGCTTTTCTGGCAACCATTTCTTATATAGAAATTAATATATTACTTTATTTAAAAAATAACATTAATATATACTTTTAAGTTAAATCACATAAAATATATTTGCTTTTTTATACACCTCAATTAAGAAATATGTTAGTTTATACATTAACATTTTACAAAGACAGTCTTCTTTCTACTTTAATAAAACTAGTTTTCGTAGAAGTTTTAAGTTCTGAATGAAATATTATTTCTTCCGGGATTTATCTTAAGAATGTAACTATATAAAATTTATAGATACACACACACAATAAAAAATGGATTCGAATTTTTTTTTTAAAAAATAGAAATGAACAAAAACTATTAGTAAAATTATTTTTTAAGAAAATAAGACTTACAAAGAGAGGAACGACACCTTTTTTTCCCTGCTGGTTGTTCTGAAAATAATGAAAACATTCTTATAATTTGTTTTAATTGGAAATCTACATTTATAACAGCTTTATTTTTAGCAAAACATTTTTGTAAACAAACGATGTACTTTTATAAATGTTCAGAAGCTGTGTGAATATACTCATTTTATTTATTTTACATCCCTTTTAAGGAAAAGGAATTGAGCTGATAGTGTCATCATGGTTTCTTCTGTTTTATGACTAACATAATTTATACAATGTTTTATTTTAAAAGATCTTTATTAAAAAGTTAGAAATTTAAATTGAGTAGTTTATAATGTTAAGCAATCCAATCCAATCAAAAATTCTTAATTGATAAACCAAAGGATGTAACTTTTTATCACGATTTAGAATTCTTATCTATATTTTAAAACTAAGAGTATGGAAAAAATATTTATTGTATCCGATAATTTTACTCATAATAGGAAAAATGAGTTATTTTCATATAGTGAAAAAATGAGTCAATTTTCTTTAAAAATAGTATAATTATTAATCATAATTTTTTTAAAAAATAAGGATATTTATATAATTTCAATTCTGTATAATTACTGCCTATGCCTACTGCAACATATTTCTATTTTTCCAATATACTATTGATAGGAGTAAATTTAAATGTGAATGATAGTAATTTTGCTTTAATATTTAACAAAATGCTTTTAATCTTTAAAAAACAAATCTTCAAACTTTTACCACCTTATTTAATTTTCAGCAAATCTATAAACAAAGCAGAAACTAATTTCATAGTGCAAAACAGAGTTAAACCCAGTAAATAGTTAAAGTTATTTTTCAAACTCACAATTTTCTCTTCAAAATGCAAAAGAAACGTTATCTGTTGAGAGTTATGGGAGTTAGTTAATTATATGTTTAGTAGAAGTTTTAACTTGCGTCCGATCAGAAAAACATAGAACTTAAAAAACTTAATTAATCAATAATGCAACATTAAAAATAAGATAAACCTCAAAATAGAATATAATATCCAAGTTTGAAATGCATAGCATCTACCTAAATGAATACATTTTATATCAGAAAAACTTTCTTTATATAAATTTACAAATCATGAGGGAACATGAAAATATATAGACCTTTAATGAAAAAAAGATGAATAAATAATTAAAAACATTTAAGATATGAGCAATTAAGTGGGTTGGTTTGTAGTTAACACAATTATTGTTAACACAAGAAGTTGCAACCTATGATTGAAAATGGATTTTGAATTAATAAAATCATCAAAGACCAAACAGGGATTCAACAAACTAATTTTTGAAATTAAGAAAAAAGCTCTAAGTAGTTTGCCCCTTCAATTTGTCAACTCGACAAAAATTCTAATGAGCAAACAGTAAGGGGAATAAATTGCAGCTTTATAGCCATGTTCGTGTATAAAAAATATATAAGAAAAAATTGCTATTCTGAATAAATAAAAAAATGTTGAAAATTTAATTCATTACACAGAGAAAGATTTTTAAGCAGTATTATTTACATAGGAATGATAAAGCTGTATTTTATGACAGTATTGTAATGTTTATGCAGATATCCTAAATCAACTCAAGTTTCTTTACATCTGTTTTGCATGGAAGCAAAAATAGCACACATCCATCTTTTACTGTGAATAATTAACTGGCATTTAACTCTGAACTTTTGGCAGTCAATGGTCCATTGTGTGTCATACATGTATATTTTGTCTGCAAAATTTACTTTAAAGTATATGTAAAAAACTGGATTAAATTGTCTAATTTCTATATTAACAAACGTACAACATAAAATGTTACATTTAGTTAAATAATTTGAATAACAAGGCCTATCCTACTCTCAAGCATTTACTACAAATTTTAAAGAATTATGAAGAAGGAATGAGGAATAAAACATCCAATTATATCACATAAATATAAGATCCTTAAAATTTCTGCAAGATGTCTAAGAAGTAATTAATACATAAGAATTTAATATATAATATCAATTATAATGTTGATTAAAAATTTAAGCTATTTTCCTTATCTTCAGAGAAGATGAAATAATATATTGAAATAGTTTTATCCATCTCTGTTGTAGACCACTGAAAGCTAATCAAATGTACATTGAATGCTTCTCAAAATTCCTTTCAGTTACAAAGTTCTTAAACACTGAAATTAAGATTCACTTCTTCAGCAATCTAATATACCTATGTCACTGACACTGGGAAAATTGTTAACAGTGGCGAGCAAAAACGCATTTCAGAAACATAAACAAAATGATGTAATTACAAAACAGAATTACATTTGCTTATCAAGTGTTGCAAGAAATTTTTCTCTATTGCCAGCGATTACACATAGAGAATAACTTTAAAAGGAGAAAAAAGAGTACCCTAGTCATGGACAAAAGAAATTTTCATTGAAGTGTTCTATACTTCAAATTTTATTTCCCTATAAAGAACTTTATGGGAATTCAAATCAACATTAACTGTGGTTAAGAATACTATCATATCAAGATTGTGAAACATTGAAAATTATTATAAACTTTATTTCTTTGCTCTGAAAAGAAACAAAGGACTAACCTTCATTGTATTAATAAAATAATGATTTAAATTATTTTTTGATTATCTAAAGCACTATTTAATAAAAATTCACTTGAAGCTTTAATTATTGATATGTTTACCTAAAAAATTTTTTTAATTATTTAACAAAATTATCATCAATGATTCAATATTTTGATTTGTGTTAATAAGGTATTAGACAGTTAAAAAGCAATAAAATCACAGACAAAATTGACTATTCTATCTTTGGTAATAAAAGTATTATCTGCATATTTTCATGGTCAAAAACTAATCATTCTTTAACTTTTACGATGAAAATTGTCCAAGAAAGTTTATAATTTATTCAAAGTTAATCCTATTAATTTACAGTAAATTATCTATTGTAGTTTCTGAAATTTATTGATTCTCTATTACAAACACAAAATGCATTTCGTATGGGCAAAGATTATAAAATATTTCCTAACAGTATTTGATTTTCATACAAACAAGTAGTTATCCACACACACAAATGATTTAATATAATTAACACTGGCTTTTGCTAAAAATGTTACTTACTTTCAATTTTTTTTGCATGCTTTTTTTTTGGTGGCTCGCAATATTCCTCGTTTTATTTATTTTGTATTTCTGCAACTACACATAAATAATTTATTAAATTATGAATTTAACATAAAAAATTTTGTTTAAAATTCATATAATTAAGCAATTCATTGGTGTAAATAGTACATATCTAAATTTCAAGTTTATTAAAAATCAATTTATGTTGGATTAAAACAATCCATAATACCTTACACACTGAATATCTTTAACTTTTTCAAAATCAATGTAAATGTATATTTGATATGGAATACTATGCTGAATGTATGGTATATTGACAAGAGCAATGAAATAACTATGGTATGTTTAAATTGGAGCTTAAGATTTAAACAAATGATTTTTTGCACCATTCAATTTGTTAATAGAAAATAATTAAGTATAAATGTTTGATATTCTTAGCTATTTTCCAGGACAAAATATTTCTGGCAATATTTTCTAGTTTTAACATTTCTAATACTATACTTAGTAGCAAACTAGGCTTTTCAAGAGTAAATAAGCAAAAATCACACTATCAAGCAGACTGATAAGTAGAATTTATACTACTTGTCATCACTATTTTTATGAAATAATTTCATAATCTTTATGTCCTACAAAATCAGACTCACTATTTTTTCAATATCAAAACAAAATGAAGCTTTATGATAATTTAGCTCCAATTACCTTATTAATTTCCTTTACCATACCTAAAAATGCTCTATTTATTTAGACATTGTCCTAGTTCAACCAATAACTTATGTTAATTATTTTCATAAAAGTTATTGGTCTACTGAGAAGGAAGACAAATATGTAACTAAGAAATTCATCTATCTATTTGAATTCAGGAACTCTAAATTTCATAATCCCAAAACTGTTCCATAATCAAGGCTTGTGACATCTTCTTTTTATGAAGAGGTAATTTTTAGATATAACAAAATGATAGTAATTTAATTTGTATCAATGATTTAGTAGGTTGCAACACCAACTAGTGAAGCAGAACTAATATCTGCAAGTGAATGATCAATGGAAATAATTTAGTTAGAGATTATTCGGTGAAGTTACTAAATTAGTTGAGATTATAGTGATTCAAGTTGAAAATAATGATGCAATTAGACTTGCACAAAATTCCGAATTCCATCAACGTACAAAACATTATCAAACATTTCTATAGCAGAGAAAAGGTGTTGGAAAAGCAGATAGCTATTTAGCAAATAAAAACAGGCGACAAAGTTGCAAATTTAAATGACAAAACCATTGTTTAAACCAAGGGTATTGATTCTCTTCAAAAAGTTAAGACTCTCCCTTGTTAAAATAAAAATAATTATGAAAGTATTAAAGGAAGTTTAAGTTTTATGTTAAAACAAAATGTGGAAACATTAGTTATTTCTAAATTTCTTCTTCAGTGTTTAATCTCTCATTCTCTGGTTTGTATTATTATATGGTGCTGAATGTATTTTTCAAATAAATTTTTGTTAAGCTATTTATTTATTCTGCCTTATGCAAAATTTTATAGAGTCAATTAGTAAATATAATAGTAACATTGTTGGTTATGTCTTTAAACTCTTTATTGGAAAGTAGAGAATTCAAATTGCAGACTAACTGAAGATCCATTATGTTTACTAAAGACTGCGAAATACGTTATGATCACCATGTCCTCCAAGTGAAAGAACACCCTGGGAGAGCAAGTCAAGTATTGGGGAGTCTTCTGCTTGGTCCCTGCATCTAAATTATCGAGTCCCACTCAACTGTGTTCTATTAACTGAGTTTAACTCTGGGCTAGGTAAATGGAAGTATACTGGTGTTGCAATAACTACATTTAATGAAAAATAATATTTTACACCTGACAAGACAGTTTCAAGAAGTTAACATATACTAGATAACATATATAGTAGGAAATAAGTGATAAAAATGTTACTTGTATGAAATTTAAAAATTCAAATTTGAATTCACTCTCAGATTAAATTTTAAAAAATTATATAAAGTTAAAAAAACATCCATTTTAAAAACATGGAAGCATAGAAAAATCTTTTATACTATAAAGAAAGTAAAATCATATTTATACTTCTGTGAAACTTATAGGAGTTAAATATGTTTCTTTAGTTAAAATAAACTCATTGGCAGAATAGCTCCCAAGCGGATAAGGCCTAAAGTACTCCCATCTGTTTCCTAAACTGAAAGCTCTTGAGGGGGGAAAGTGTATGTTGCCAGTTGTGGTTGGCCTAAAAGGAAAACCACATACTTATTTACTTGGTACTCAGTTTCATCTATCAACTGAAGGAAGAAAAGCCTGAATTGGCCTTGGCCAGACAGAGGATCAGACCTCAGATTTGTGACTTGCAAGGCTAAAGCTTGTTTATTATTTAATTACTATGAAATTGAACATAAGTGGCTGTTGATTTCAGCTAAAACACTAGTTTAAAATTCTCTAACGTATAAAAGTTAAAAGGATACAATAGACATTAAAAATATTTTTTTAATAATTGAGGTACATAGCTGAAGTTTTGTATGATTACTTACAGCAAAAAACAGAAAAAAGAAATAGAAAAATGAAGCGCCAAGTTCAGACAAATTGACGCTAAATTTTCTTTGCTATTTATGATTTAATTAAGAACTAAGCAAATTAATTGTTCCTTGGGCAATACATTTTATTATTTAAAAAATAAACTAAATATTTAACGTTATAAAATATTTTTATTTACAAAAATAGGTCATAAAAATTAATTTTATGTATGGAAACTATCAGTATAACGATATAAAATCTTGTAAATGACAAAAGAAATATATTGTATTACATTTCTGTTCATAACAGCTTAACTACATATATATAAAGAATAATTTGGGATAAATATTAGGAAGTTTGCATATAATTTGTTGAGTAATTTGAAAATACTTGAATGATTAAAAAGTAAAACTTTTAAGATTAAATTTTTAAATTTTACTTACAATTAAAAAAAATATTATCGAAATAATTTTCAGAAATAGCTAAAGAAAGTTATGAAATAGTAAATAACTTAGAATTGAAAAATTGATGTCTTGGCCAATTATTGTGATCCTGTATTTCTTAACATGTTAAAGAAATTGAAATACCAAATATATAAAAAATGTATTTGGAGAAATTTTCTTGCTGCAATGTAATTATAAGAAACAAACCACAAGTAAATGTTAAGAGCACCTTGATGGTCATGCGCTTTTTCAATATATATATATATAATTGCAGATCTGTCCTACCAAACAAGAGGTTGATGAAAATTTTAACTTTAACAGAAGCTACTCAGATAAACAGGAAGGTATTATTCTAGGAAGTAAATAAAACTAGAATAGTCTAGAAAATTGACTCAACTGGAATGGAACAACAACCTTACACGAGCAAAACATCAAGACTAACAGATGAGCTTTAGATGAATGGTATCATGATAGTTTCACTCCAAGATTTTGAAAATTCATTTGACTCAAAAGTTAAATAAAAGTAAATTAAATAAAGAGTTTGGAATTAAACATGAAGGCATTTCATAGACGATACCATCTTACATAAAACTAACATCCACAAATCTAAGCTATGCGAATTTTTATCTGTGGTGAAAAGGAATGAGTATTTCATTCAAGAACGATTCTTCATTTGCAAAAGAGAAGATCAAGAATCAAAGCTATATGCGCTAACAAAGATTTTCGCAATGTCAACAAAAGGAATATATAAAAGAATTCTAGATTCTTAATAGAAATACAATTATTTAATTCATAAGTGCTTTATTTATTTATTATCATTTTTTAAGGAAGAACTTTTGATTTCAATAGTGGGTTTTTCAAGTGTAAGCACAAACATTATATATATATATATATATATATATATATATATATATATATATATATATATATATATATATATATATATATATATATATATTATATATATATTTATATATATATAGAAGGATATTTCTTTAAAATATTCTCCAACTCTTTCTTCAGTATCCTTAAAAATCTCTGAATTCAAGACTAGAATTGTTTACAATGATAGCATAAGTTGAAGGAACTGTTTGGGACTCGTGAATCAGTTTTATGATCGCTTCTGTGAAATTTTTAATGCTACATAAATATTCTGTTGCATGAATAAAATGTAATCTCTCCAGCTTCGCAATTGAGTTGGTGGTCTTTGTCACACTACCAATAACCTTGAAGATAATGGTAAAGAAGAGAATGGTAACAAATATAGACAAAATGAGGAAATTAAACAAGAGGCAAAAGTAATAAACAAAATCATCTCACAACCAGCAGAACAATCATGACTTTTCTACGAATTATGGTTAATGAACTGACTAAACAAAAAGGAACTGGAGAAATGATAAATTAAGAATTCAATTTCCTCTTGGTATATGAGGTGATGGCAAATTCAACTAAAAACTCATCAAGCAAGCTGTGTGAATTCTGATAACTGCAGACTATAATGCAGGACCACAGGAAAATTTAAAAAGCCTGGATGGGGTATTATTAGATGAAATTATGGACTTGATGTCAAAAATGAGAATGCTGATAATGATCGTAACACAAAAATAAATTTAAATTAAGAAAACTCCATTTCTTTAGCTCTAGAAACAAGTATACCAAGGAGTCAGTTTTATGGCGTTAGGTCATTGTTGGATATTTATTTTAGCATCCATCACACTAATAGCATTCTGGAAAGATTTTTCACAGATAGTGAGTTATATTTGCATGTCAAAAGGGAAGATACTCAGAAAATTACCCAGCACTCCTGATAAACTTGAAAGCAGCTGAGAAAAGTAACTTTTGTTATTCAACAACATAAACTCAAGAACCTGTGCTCTGAAAAATTCTCTCTTCTGCTACACGCCATGATGAAGCCAAAATAACACATGGTAGCTCCTTATTTATTTGCCAGATTTTCTGCCATTTACAATGCATAAATGCAGCAGACTATGAAAAGTCCTCTTGGAAGGCATTATACAAGTTGGACACCAACATGCCTCACATCTTAGGCTGTCACAACTTTTTTGAATATTTATAATAACTATTTTATTAAAAATAACTTATAATGCAGCAAATTATATTCATTTACTTTAAATAATAGATTAGGTTTTACTTTCCCACTTAAATTAGTTGATTTTAGAAGAAAGAAAATAATCAAGTTCATCAATAAGTAAGATTTAATTTAATCATTTGATAATTACTGTAATATTTTATAAAGTTATTATTAATGCATAAATTAAGAAAAATATCAAAATAAAGAACAAATGCATCCTTAAATATTTAATTAAAATAACTTTGGACACATTTTTTGCTTGGTGAAACAGATTAACATATTTACATGAAATTTTATGAAGTGCATATTAACAACACAAAACTTTAATTGTATTTCTTTACACGGTAGTATAAAACTTACTTTGAAATACTCTGTCAGGGGAAAACTTTCTTTTCTCTGGTTTACCTGGAATCAAAAGTAAGTCAAATTGTATTTCACAATCAAGATTAGTTTTTAACAAAGAACAGTATGAAAATAAACTTTGGATATTAGCAATAATCAAAATTTGAATAAAACTAGACAAAACACCTAAAACAATTAATGATTTAAAAAGGATTAATGTAATCCATAATTTTAAAGAAAATGATAATATACTACATATAAAAATTTCCAAAATTAATTTATCTGTCACTTCTTTCTTCATGTATTAAATAACACAACTTTAGAAAAAATGGCAGAATTATTTATCCAGAATAATATAACTGCAAGGGGAGAATTAGTCGAATAAACATCGAACTTCATACATACTATTCAAAAATTTGAAAAACTTGAAATATTCTGTTTTTTTACAAATTTTCAATTTATTTTTGCAAATGTTAAATTACTGAAATAATTAACACATATCTTAATTATAAAAAGTAAAATTAAACAGCACAAATATAAAATTAGACACAGCTATGGTTTTTAAATCATGGTGTGAAACTACTTTCCAAAACATAAATTTTCTTCACATTCAAAAGATTGGGACAAGAATCTGCAACTTCTTGATAGTTTCCATAAATACAGTCCAATTGTAAATCTTTAAAAAAAAAAAAAAAAAATGGTTTTATAATTAGTCCATTGGAAAAAACTTCAGTATCTGCAGGTTTGGTTTGTTTTTCAGTGATAATTTATACACAAAAGAATTATTTAGATCAGGATCAACAGTTTAAAAAAATTTCAAACAACGATCAATATCCAAGCCCATAGACTTGTTCAAAAACACAAACCATTTTTTACTTATTGTTCAAAATTTCTTAAAAAGTTCTAGACTGTAATAGATCAGATAAAAATAAATTGGAAGGTGTTAATGATTTGAAATATTTCCTTTAGCATTATTGACGTTGGTCTACTCTTTCTAGTAAATTTCAATGGAGTCAACATGCCTAACATATTTTTTTTTACTTTTTCCAATGCAAACAAAAATGTATGGGTCATTCAATGTCAGAGTTAATTTTGATATTCTTAGTTATCGCATAGATTCAAATTAAAATCAGAAAAAGAATTACGCCTATTTGAAATATGAATAATTCTGCAATGGAATGTTATATCATTTAAATCACTTATTTTAAAGGATAAGCAAATTTATCAAGTTTGGTTTGTCACTCAACAATAATTCTTTTAGCAGAACTGTAACTATAACTATTTAAAGTGAATGCGCAAACATACAAGTATCCATAATCAATGTGATATTCAAACACATGAACAATTAAACTGATAACCAAAGGGCTAATCATTTTTCTGCTAGTTCGTCCATTGATTTAGGTGCAGAATTTTAAGTGAAGAATATACTTATATTAAACTATTAACCATGTGAAGCTTTTAATATATTATTTTTCAATATTCAAATTTAAAAAAATTAGCAAAACCTTAATTTATGTATGAAATTAGATTTGTTATATAATTTAACTTGTTTCTGTACAATTTTTTTATTTATGAATCTAATGTCAGAATCATTGGAATTTTATAATATCAATATAAATAAAGTTCTTTTTCTATTTATGGAATGTTTTTCACAGTTAAAATGGATACAAGGAAAAGGTAAGAGTAACTCAAAAATAAGGATGAAAACAAATTTTAGCTACATCTCATCTAACTCATAAAGGATTCCCTGAACCTCTTTCATGTAAAAATAATTAATGTAATAAAACAAAATTACATAAGGCAAAATAAAATGGTATCTATAAAATCAGGTTAAGGTTGATTTCCAACGAAAAATCCCCCTCACACTCATTCCCACTATTATAACCCCAACATACAGAACAGATGACAAATTATTATTTTATCATTGGCTAATTTGAATTATTACTTCATTTTACAACTGTAACTATAGTATATATATTTAATTTTCAAGATAAATTACTAGTGATTTGAACAGTGCTCTAAAATTGCTTGTTACAATCTAAAGTAAAGAATATAACATCCCTTCCAGAACTTTTCTTGCTCAAGTAAAAACTGTAGTCATTTTATTTATTTTTTTTTTCAAAACTGTTATTTATGGTTTACTGTTAGGAGCAGTTAGAATTATCAGAATAGGATTTCTTTTTTCATTTTGTAAATGTGGTGGCTTTAGAGAACTATATTACTGTTTTTTGTTAAATACTATTGACTTTGTTCCCTCTACCTTGATTTTTCATACTTTGCAATATACCACCTGTCAGAAAAAGCAGTAAAACATAGAAGAAAAGAATACATCATGATTTCTATACAACATATCTTAGTGATAAGTTGTATTAACAAAAGAAGAGTTAGTTCTTTTAAGTGTACAAAAAAATTAATATAGAACTTTTATTTCCATTTATTGTTTTAATTATAAAGACCTGGTAGCTCACTTCATTACCAATTTACAATACTGTTTTATGATTTAATATCTGATATATCTTTGGAGATATTTCCATATTTAGTTTTTAAATCCTTAAGAAGCTTATTAAGTAAGATTCAAAAATTGACCATTCTAATGAATTAAAAATTTGATTGCTTGAAATAAAATTTTAGAAAAACCTGAACTTACAATTACAAATTTGATATATAAAAAAAAGACAGTTTTAACAATGAAACATGAGTGTTGGAACTGTTTGTATTACCAGAGAATGCAGCAACATCTATTTCATTATTGCTAGAGACCTCTGCCATAGTTTCTTCCTAGAATAACAAGTGTATATCAGAAATCAATAAAACTTGCTAAAACATGAATAAGATTTATCATGAATCGTTATATTTCATTGATCACATAAAAGCATTATCTTACAATCCAATTCACCACAACAAATTTAATCTCTTATATTAAATTGCTTATGCATTTGTTATATTACTATCAGTAAAAATACTTTGGTTTGATTTGTTGATCAATGGTCATTTTCTTTCAACATGAAGGTTAATTAAAAAAACATTAGTCACTGTACAATGCAAAAATTGTTTTCAATTTTTAAACATACTAAAAAAATTGCTTAAGTTCAAAAATTATTTATTTGCTATTAATCTTTATAAGCATGTGTATAATTAAACTGTGCTCCAAATGAATAAATTATTCTCATGATTAGTTGAGTTTTGGGGACATTAGTTTTAGTTAGTATACAGAAACAAGAAGTTCCAGCGGACTCCAAAGCCATAAGCTAGACAATGTAAAAAATATAACTGAAAAAATATAATACTGAGAAGATTTAAAACTATTTTCTTTTAGCAAGTTTAAATTTCTTCATTAAAGACAAAACAATATATCCAGAGTAGGAGTGACACTAGTAGTACCTCATATCATTTTTATCAAATGTTTATATGTTAAACTAATAAACACTTGTATAGTAATTGGCTTAATTTTATTTGTTAGAGGTTTTTTATTATTTTTTCATGCAAGAGCTAAAACAACGACCTTTAATTTTAAAATAAATTCTAAACCACTTCAATCATTCATGTCCAAGGTTTTTGATTCAACCTATACATTTGAGGAATACAATTCTGTTTGGCTACAGCTTCTTAAGATTGGTCAACACTGTGCAACGTTGCTAAGAAATGTCACCCTAAGTCTACTAAGCTGTTTTTAGAGTGAAAAATACCAGATTCAATTTCAACCACTATCAATAAACATGATAGAGTTGCTATGATTAAGCCTTCCACATGTGTGTCTGTTAGAATGTTGCTTGGACTTTGTTTGGTTCAATTTGTTCTTCACTCAATGGTCATCATTCGAACACAGGAGGTAATTAGATTGAGTCTTTGAAGTAAATTCAATTCCCTAAAATTATCCATACCTAAGGTGGGAATAGAACCCACAATGGGTATCGTAACTTGGGAGTCATTCGGTGATATCTACTCTTTCAATACAGGAAAGTCTGCCAAGAGGAATTCTGCCAGAAGGCAATTAACTTTAAAATACTTTAGAGTAGCCTCAAACTCTCCTATAAGCAGTTCTAGTATATTATTCATAAGCTCCATACATCAGACGACAGGGTCATGGTTTATTGAAACCAGTTTTATGCTTCAGGATGTTTTTGACTACTGTCCTGAAGGCTGCATGTTACAACTTATCAGCAGCATCACATGAAAAATTGTGACGAACACAAAAATTAAACATTATCGATCTAGTCTCATTCTACTTACTCATGTCAGTAATTTTTGTCATCATAATGATATTCACAATCAATTACAGGAGAAAATCCGATGCGATTTCCTCACACTAGTAAAAGGAAATAAACTATGAAGGCAGATTTCAAATGCTTGTGTGTGAAGGCATTTTGAGCAAAGAGGGAGCTACATATTTTTGACACCAACTACTATTGTTACTGTAATGACATTATCCTCTCTTAGGTGATATTTCCAATGTGCTTATTATTTGTACAAATTTAATCGTTTTATTTTATTTAAATTTTATTTGCAAAAATTTTATTTTTTAATAATTAATAATTTATATGAATTTAGGATATTTACAGTATAAATTACTAATTTACTCTTCTGATTTGAATATAACAGAATAGTGTTATTTATTTGCATATAACCGAACATTTGGCATTCAATAATACTCAAATCAGAATAGCGTATTATTCTGATTTGAAAATAATTGAATCTCATAGGACATGCAAGGCAATATGACCTTATCTTCAAAATAACAGCCAATTTGAAGAACTCTCGTATATAGAATACTGGATAATTTGATATTAGTAGGAATAAACAATCGCACAGAATCACTGAATTTATGGACGATAAATTACATACCAGTAAGATTGTAGATTATTGTTCCATGCAGCATGATATTTACAAATGCTGTTATATTAATAAAACTTCTCTTTGTAATATAATGAGTAAAATTCATTTTATTGATTTTACAAAATTTTGAGAAATAAAATACACCTTTGCAATAAGAGTTTTGTGTCATATAATTAAATATATCTGAACTAGAAAACTACCTGAATAATTGCTTAAGTTTAGCTTACACAAATGAATATTTCATCTGTTACCCTAATAAAAATATTTACAGATTATAATTTAAACATTGCATTTCTAATCATTATACATACATCTGAAGAGCTTCTACTATAGCGTCTTGCAGCATAAAGACAGTTCATTGTCCAATTCCTCCATTAATTCCTCGTCATTAGGAGGATCTGCTTGGTAAAGCGATTCAATTGAAACCAAAAGGTCTAGTGGGACCCGTTTCATTTGACGACAGAAACATACGAGAGTATCTCCAGCAACTTTCATCGATGCACATTCCTCTCTAAAATGTGCCGTAATCTCTGTAACAGAAGAACACATTTCATGTATAAAATCTACTTAATAGCAATTCTGCATTGAAACATCTAGCAAAAGTAAAGTAGAAAACTTATAATCTATAATTTTCAAGCAATTTTATATAACTTTAAATTTTCTTTAATACTTTTACTTACACAATTTGACTGTAACATATGATAATACTTTATAAGTCAAAATGAAGATAGGTTAACAAAATGTAGCTCTACCTTCCACGCTGTCTATTAGCTTTGTTTAAAAAAATGTTTATATTTTTAATATCCACACATGTCCATAAATTAAAGATAATATAAAGGACACTATGAAATCTAACATGAATAAGAAAAATGCTACCTGTAGAAATATTACACAATGGTCGAGCATATGCAAATTACAGGAAGGTACACTGATGACTTTTCCATATTTCACCACAATATGTTTTAAGAATGCTAAGAGATGTATAAATAGATCAAAAATAAAAATGTGTTCAGAGTTGGTCTGTAACATAGCACTCAGAGTGATCATGGTATGACAGAAGTGGATCCATGTAGATGATGTTTTTATGTGGGCATAATGGGATGGCAGTGAGTTGAAGAGTACTTGCTCAGTAATGTCATCCTTAGTCTGTGACAATGGGGGAAAGAGAAATCTAAGTAAGAGGATTACTACCTACCTGAGTTGTGCTTCAAGTGAACCAAAGTTAACCATGACAACTAGCATTTGAGGTAGTAACCACCAAAGAAATAGAATTGGAGCACAGCAGATGGACCTATCATATGTAGTTACAGAATACTAACTGTTTCATGACAAGTGATCATGTACAGATGTTTAGGACAGTATGGTCAATATTCTGGCAGCGAGCCTCTCAAGATGTTTTCCACTCATGGTAAAGGTGCAATGTGAGACACTGTCACAGTAAGCATCTGTATTGTTTTTGACAAGTACGGTTATATGTTGCTGTCTGATTCACATCAAGATGCTAATATGAAGAATATGGTAAACCCAGAACCACCACCACATCATTGAACACAAACATAATGGTGGTGCAGGATTGCTTGTTTGAGAAAGCATTATACTGCAGTCATCAGAACAATTTTCAAATTGAAGCCAAGACAAGAAACAGATTTATCCAACATCATTCTGGAGACATGCTATTCAGGTTTGTTTAGGTGACATTTGTGCAGAATATCTTTATAAATGACGAGTGACTGTTTTTCACTGTTCGGACATAATCAAGCAATTACACTTCCAATCATAGAGATATCACCCTAATGGAATGATTAGCATTCTTACTTGCCAAACCTTGAAGAGTATTGCTTTTTGTGTAAAGTTCTCTACACAAAATGCAGCTCT